>OX402594.1:0-648516 GCA_948098905.1 Tiliacea aurago
CTTCGGAAGGTTCTGGAACGGCTCAAGGAGGATCTTGTCCAGCCAAAGTCCCAGGAAATGGACCCAAGTAGCCGCGAGACGGGTCTGCTCAAAACAGAGAAGTTTGAGGAGGAGATGAACAAACTTCAACTTCAAATGCAGGCCATCGCCAACCGGCCTGCGGCATCTCCCCCCAAACCACAGCCCCAGATAAATATTACACAACACCTCAAACCCATCTCCGAAAGGCTGGAGATCGTCTCGGCGGACCTGCGCGTACTGCGAGATAAGGAGCCGCAAATCCAGGCGCCCCCGGCGCTGAATCTGGAGGCGGAACTCGCAGTCGGCGAGGTAAAAAAGACCCTCCAGACCATCCAAAAGGGGGTAGCAGACCTGGGCAAGGCGGAGAGACAGCCTCAACAACAACAGGGCCCAAAAACCTTTGCCCAGGCTGCAAACACACCGAAGCCCCCCAAACCACCCACACAAACCAACCACACCCTGATCGTCTCGTCCACGAATCCCCAGCACACTGGCGACAACGTGATCGAGAGGATCAGGACCGCCCTGGACCTCAAAACTAGTGGAGCCCGCGTTGACACGGTGCGGAAAGCGCGCAATCAAAAAGTAGTCATGAAGTGCGCCAGCAAGTCGGACTTGAAAAAAATTAAAGAGCAAGTCCAGTCAAACGCAGGGCTCAAGGTCCAGGAGCCAAAGCCCCAAAACCCCCTCGTCTGCATCAAGGGAGTGCTGTCCAGCTACAGCGACGGGGAGATTGTAGATCTCCTTAAGGCGCAGAATAAACATCTCCTGCAGAACGTCGCTGTAGATGGTCAGACCTTAAAGGTGCGATATAGGAAGCGCGCGAGGAACACCCACGAATGCCACCCGGTCCTAGAGCTCTCCCCAGAGCTCTGGAGGTGCTACACTGCGGTGCAAAAAGTACATCTGGGCATCAAGCGGTGCTCGATTGAGGACCAGTCCCCCCTAGTGCAGTGCACAAAGTGCCTTGCATACGGGCACAACAAGTCCATATGCAGGGCCGGAAAAGAAACCTGCTGGTTCTGCAGCGGTGCACACAACGGAAGGGACTGCCTCACTCGAGCTGACGGCAAACAGCCCACCTGCGCAAACTGCAAGGTAGCATATGGGTCCGGCAGCGACCTGGCACACACAGCGTTCAGCGCAGACTGCCAGGAACGCCAAAAATGGGATGGGATAGCGCGGTCGCGCGTTTCCTATTGCTAAGGGCGACCACGACAACACACAAACGAACAAACCAGTCACCCCCGAAATCGCATCAAGACCGACAGCAAGATTGAAATTCATCCAAGTCAATCTTCAGCGCTCCAAGCTGGCCACAGAAGAGCTGCATATGGCGGCCCAAGCAAGGGGTATTTCAGTAGCACTTGTTCAAGAGCCCTATGTAGGAAGAACAGGTGTGATGAAACAAACTCCCGGCACGCAAGTCATCCAGTGCAGCCTAAACCGCCAAAAACCAGTTAAGGCAGCGATCGTTGTTTTCGGAAACAACCTGGAGGTCATCCATGACCCCCAGCTCGTGTCTGAAAACATCGCCACTGCTTTACTCAAGGTGGGACAGCTCAGCTTTGGAGTGCTATCGGTCTATCTCGAGGGTGACCAGGACATCGAACCGTACCTTTCGGAGATACAAAACATCACACAAAAACTACACACAACCAACACGATAGTGGGAGGAGACGTTAACGCCTGGAGCCAGTGGTGGGGAAGTGTTTCCGAAAACCATCGCGGGGCAGCGTACAGTTCTTTTCTCGATGAGCGGGATCTCCACATCCTAAACACGGGCCAAACACCTACGTTCGAGACCTACAGAGGAGACAGGTGGTGCACCAGCATCGTCGATGTAACGGCATGCAGCCTGTCGCTGCTAGGAAAGGTTGAGGAGTGGCGTGTAGAAAGAAGTCTTACAACTTCAGATCACAATGCAATTACCTTCTCGATGCGCTTAGAAAAGGCCTTGGAACCCTTAAGGCCAATCTCCACGCGCATCTACAACACCAAGAAGGCAAAGTGGTCCGATTTCAGCACCCACTTCAAGACCAGCCTGGCGGACTCAGACATAACACCGGTCAGAGTCTCGGAAGTAACGAACCCAGAGGATCTGGAGACCATCATCAGTACATACACACGGAACATCCACCGCTCATGCGAGAGTGCGATCCCAAAACTGGGGTCGCCTAAACACGACGCAAAGCCCCCATGGTGGAGCCCTTCTCTAGAGCGTCTCAAAAAAGACGCCTTGACCAAGAAGAGGAGAATCCGAAATGCAGCCGCAAACCGGAGACACTTCACCATCCAAGAATACGTGACGGCAAAACACACCTACACCACAACAGCAACGGAAGCTGCCACGGCCAACTGGAAGGAGTTCTGCTCTAAGCAGGACCGAGAGAGCATGTGGGACGGCATCTACAGGGTACTAAGGAAGACAGCCAGAAGACAGGACGACGCGCTCCTGCGAAACACCGCTGGTGAGACGCTCAGTCCAGAGCAATCCGCGGATCTTCTGGCACAAACCTTCTACCCCGACGACTCAACGGATGCCGAACAGCCATACCACTCTGACCTGCGCAAGCTAGCGAAAGAAAAGAACCCCCAAGGTCTGTCTGCAGACGATCCGTCCTTTACGGCCGCGGAGCTGGAAATGGTCCTCCAAAACCAAAATCCGAAAAAAGCACCCGGTCCCGACGGATTGACAGCAGACATCTGTACAGCGGCAATAAACTGTGATAGGGAAGTGTTCTTAGCGATAGCCAACAGATGCCTGTCGCTGTCACACTTCCCGAAGCAGTGGAAGGTCGCCCACGTGTGCATTCTCCGCAAGCCAGGAAAGGACGACTACACCAGCCCAAAGTCGTACCGGCCAATAGGTCTGCTCTCGGTCCTAGGAAAGATCGTAGAGAAACTCCTAGTAGGTAGACTACAGTGGCACTTCCTCCCAACCCTCAACACAAACCAGTACGGGTTCATGCCGCAGCGCGGAACCGAGGACGCCCTCTATGCTCTAATGGGTCACGTAAGATCCGAAATCAAAGCCAAAAAGATCGTGCTTTTGATATCATTGGACATAGAGGGCGCCTTCGACAACGCGTGGTGGCCAGCACTCAAGCGACAGATGGTGGCCAAAAACTGTCCTAAAAACATCTACGCTCTCGTCACCTCATACCTGGAAGACCGGAACATCAGGGTCAACTACGCCAGAGCGACTAGCGAAAAGGGTACCACGAAAGGATGCGTCCAGGGCTCAATTGCCGGACCGACGTTTTGGAACCTTATACTAGATTCGCTCCTACAGAAGTTGGCGAGTATGGGAGTATACTGCCAAGCCTTTGCAGACGACGTTGTCCTGGTTTTCTCGGACCATACAACCGGTCCCCTGCAGCAAACAGCCAATGACACGCTAGACATAGTATCGGAATGGGGCGTCCAGAACAAGCTACGTTTCGCCGCGCATAAAACAAATGCGATGGTGTTAACGAGAAAGCTGAAGTACGACGTTCCGGTCTTGTACATGTCGGGCACGAGGCTGAACCTGGTCGAACAGGTCAAGCTGTTAGGTCTCACGATAGACTCTAAACTCACCTTCAACGCGCACGTGTCTGCGACCTGTAAAAAGGCTGCAGACATCTACAAGCAGTTGGCATGCGCGGCAAAGGTGACTTGGGGTCTAAACAGAGAGATAATCAGGACGATATATGTGTCGGTGATAGAGCCCATCGTGATGTATGCAGCGAGTGCGTGGGCCCCCGCAGCTGAGAAACTGATGACAAGGAATCAGTTTGACTCACTGCAAAGGGGCTTCGCGCAGAAGATCTGCAAAGCTTACCGCACGGTGTCTCTAACATCGGCACTTATTCTGTCAGGCCAACTCCCCCTAGATCTCCGGGTAATCGAGGCCGCAACCCTCTTTAAGATCAAGAAGGGCCATTCCCAAGAGTTCATACCGCCGGGCCGCGAGCTGGAGTGCAACGTGCACCACTCCGAGTATCCCCACCCAGCGCAACTCATAACAACCGAGTATGCACGCCTGGAGGACTTGACTCCCGAAACCCTGGAAACCCATCAAGTAATCGGTCCCCAAATCTACACCGACGGCAGCAAGATAGAGGGGAAAGTAGGAGCTGCCCTAACTTGGTGGGAAAACGGGCAGGAGTCAGAGTCCAGCACCTTCGGCCTGGAGCCTCACAACACTGTCTTCCAATCGGAAATGTACGCTCTCTTCAGAGCTGTCAGGATGGCAAGAGAATCTAGGGCGGCCTCCGTAAGCATCTTAAGCGACTCAAGATCGTCGCTTGACCTGCTGAGGAGTCCGTCTGTCACTCACCACCTGGCACTCCAAATCAAGAGAAGCGTCCGAGAGCTAAGAGAAGAAGGCAGAGAGGTGAGGCTCTTCTGGCTAAGGGCCCACGTGGGAACCGCCGGGAATGAGAGAGCGGACGAGCTAGCCAAGGAGGCAGCGTTAACAAAGGACACAGCAGACTACAGCAAGGTCCCCGTATCGTTCGTGAGGAGGAAGATACGGGAGGGGACTATAAAGAAGTGGCAAGCGCGGTACGAGTCCTCCAGTACAGGAGCGGTCACAAAAGTGTTCTTCCCAGACGTCCTAGCGGCGAAAAGAACACTCAGAGATGCAGTTCTCACACCGGTCCATGTACAAATTCTAACAGGACACGGAGGATTCTCAGCGTATCTCCACCGATTCCACCTTAAAGATAGTCCCTCGTGCGTCTGTGACCCCAGCTGCGAAGAAACAGTCTGGCACCTGCTCTTTGAATGCCCAAGATTCAGCCAAGACAGAATGGAGCTGGAAGTACTTTTTGAAATCCAGCTAAGCCAGTCCACACTCCACACCATCATGGAGAGACCGGCTACCAGGAAACCATTCTTGGCATTCGCGAGCAAAGTCGCCACGGTCGCAGCAGGGGCGAACAAAACAGACGATACCTTGCGTAGTCGAAACCGACCACCATCCACACAAGCATCAACAACTACACCAACAAACACACAAACGACAATAACAATCACACCACCAACCTTAGCACAATTAACGACACCCACAATAACAACACCATCATCAGCAGCGCCTAGCACCATGACCACCACGCAATTCCTGGCATGTGGAGGAGACGGAGTCCCAGGTGTCCGATTGCGAGGCGTCGCCCTCTTCATGAACAGGGACGGCGAAAGGCTAGGCATAAGCTTCTGCATAGGCTCAAGCCGAGCTGCGGCCCGAATACCGATTTCCCCAGGCCTCGCCGCCTTGATCAACGGAAGCACTGCTAAAACGAGCATGAAAGGTAGCAAGTATGCTGCACTGCCTCAGATGGAAGTAGCCACTCACCGATGCCGTCTAATGCGATTCAAAGGTAAAACGATCGCATTATTCGAGTGGGGAGAGGAGACTCCATTTGTTCAGGCATGCTCATTGCTTCAGAAGATCAGGGAGGCAGGAGACTACACAGGAGCCACAGCCCGCACCATCAGTGTAGACGCGATGACGGTCGGAGGAGAAAGAGGAGACGTTGCAGACCGATTCGGTTGTTTGAAAGCCTCGGAACATCATGAGGTGGTTGTCTACGAGGACAGAGGGGAAACTCTAAGTTTCCTCAAAACCCCCCGACAGCCAACAGCCGGTGCGACGAGCCCCACAACAAGCCCGACCAGTCAGAGCGGATCGGAGAGGGCCCAGCAAAAGGCAGCCGCCGAGAAAGCTGCAAAGGAGCAGGGAAAAGCCGATAACCCGGAGGACCGGGTCCGGCTGAGGAGTCGCCTTAAAGCTGTAGGCACTTTCCTCAACGCACTGCTCCCAAGCACCAGCAGTGCATCACCATCACCATCTCACAAGCAGGAGTCAGCCGTGGCAAGGTTCTTTAGCAAGAAGCCCAAAGAACCGCCCCAGCAGAAGCCTATGCCTACAAGAGCCGACAAAGGGCAAGTCAGCCCGCCGACCCTCGTGGCGAACTTGGGCACCACGGACCACGTGAAGAGCGCTTTCCTCGAGTACGTAGCGATCGTGAGAGCGACCAGAGAGGTCAATCTCATGACATGCAGTAAGATCCTGCAGACCTTCCAGAGAAACACGGAAGGTCTGCTAAGGGTACTGCTCGAGGAATCGGGGGCAGCAGTGTACGACAACGTCAGATCCCAAGTCATCACAGGGGATATGACGGGGTCGTACATGGCAGCCTACAGCGCGAAGAGCGGGTTCGTGGCCCTGGACGAGGAGGAAACGGAGCGCTCAGGCAAACTGAAATTCAAAAACACCGACGACGACCCGATACTGGTCACCGCCAAATGTACCAAAATCATGCTGGACGACAAGATCCTTGAAATGGCACAATCCATTTTGGGGACTTCAGACAGTCCAGCATCGCAGGAAATTTGGGCGGTGCCCAGTATCAGGTGGGTAAACGGAGTTCCGGGTTGTGGCAAAACAACCTGGGTGGTAAAGAACTTCGACGAGGAGAAGGACGTTGTAGCCACCACGACGACTGAAGCTGCCAAAGATCTCCGGGAGAAGCTAGCGCACCGCTTAGGAGACCGAGCTAAGACAAAGGTGCGCACTATGGCCTCAATTTTAGCCAACGGGTTCAAGCCGAAAGATCGGTGCTACCGCCTCACGGTAGACGAGGCTCTTATGAACCATTTTGGGGCCATAGTCATGGCAGTGAAGTTGTCTGGGGCAAGCGAGATTGTCCTCATCGGAGACGTAAACCAGCTTCCATTTTTGGACAGAGAGAACCTTTTCGAGTTAAGGTATACCCGTCCAAACCTGGTGGCTGGAATCACCCAGGAACTGCTCTGCACACACCGCAACCCAATGGACGTGGCCTTTGCACTGAGCGAGATATACTCCGGTATATACTCCTCCAAGTCGTCGCTGTCACGGGTCCACTCCCTGGAGGTGAAAGGTTATACAGGAGCGCAAATACCGAGCACCGCCCTAAACACCCTGTTCCTGGTTCATACACAAGAGGAGAAAGCTTCTCTTGGGAGCCAGGGATACGGGTCTGGCGAAGGGTCGCGCCTATTGACCATACACGAAGCCCAGGGATTGACCTACGACAGCGTCATCATCATCAACACAAGGTCCAGGAGGATCCAAGTTCACGACAGCATCTCCCACGCGGTAGTGGCGGTGTCCAGACATACAGTCAGTTGCGTCTATTACACCGACGACGCCGACGACGCCACGGGCCGCTTTGCAAAGAGGGCGATGGATGCGCCGACTAAAATGGTCGTCGAGTACAACTTGAGGACGGCCATGCAGCATCGAGACTTCACTGTCGTGGAAGCCCTGCTGGGGCTAGCGAAATCCCTGGTCACAAGACCCCACTAAAACACCACCTAAATAGTCCCCATCCAAACTCCAAATCAAATAAACTAACCAATCTAATAAAATTCCTATGTAAAGCCTGTATTGTTATCATGTAAATGTAAAACTGCATGGCGGTGTGAGTCAGTCATACTCACGTAAATGTCCTGCCGATGGTGGCGCTGTACGTCCGGTCGTTTGGTTCCCTAAAAAATGGTTGACCTAAGCGGCGCGGAGGTATACGTCATGTCCGTGAACGGACGCCGTCGGTCGGGGCTGGTCGACTCACACTGCCACGTAGTTATCCCTGTAGAAAAATTGTGTAAGTAATAAGAATAAAATTGTGTAATATTAAGTAATAGATTTTCATTAATTTCATAAAACGTATATAAATAAAGAACAACTAATAATAATTGTCATTGTAAAGTTTTTAAAAATAAATTTAATATATTAATAACTGTAAGCCTGTGTATAATAACATTAAAAAAGTAATTATGAAAATAAAAAATATATGTATGTGCATGCGCATGAGTATGTTTATTTAAAAAAAAAAAAAAAAAAAAAAAAAAAAAAAAAAAAAAAAAAAAAAAAAAAAAAACGATGGATTCACGTAGACTTAAGTTTAGGTTTAAGTAAACATAGAGTAATGTTGTCCGAAGAGGAAGTAAGACAATTGTAATCAAACAACAACCAATAAACAATTAAACATAATAAATAAAGGCGCGGACGACCATGTCCGCGGAAATAACTCATTTTAAAAAAAAAAAAAAAAAAAAAAAAAAAAAAAAACCTAACCTAACCTAACCTAACCTAACCTAACCTAACCTAACCTAACCTAACCTAACCTAACCTAACCTAACCTAACCTAACCTAACCTAACCTAACCTAACCTAACCTAACCTAACCTAACCTAACCTAACCTAACCTAACCTAACCTAACCTAACCTAACCTAACCTAACCTAACCTAACCTAACCTAACCTAACCTAACCTAACCTAACCTAACCTAACCTAACCTAACCTAACCTAACCTAACCTAACCTAACCTAACCTAACCTAACCTAACCTAACCTAACCTAACCTAACCTAACCTAACCTAACCTAACCTAACCTAACCTAACCTAACCTAACCTAACCTAACCTAACCTAACCTAACCTAACCTAACCTAACCTAACCTAACCTAACCTAACCTAACCTAACCTAACCTAACCTAACCTAACCTAACCTAACCTAACCTAACCTAACCTAACCTAACCTAACCTAACCTAACCTAACCTAACCTAACCTAACCTAACCTAACCTAACCTAACCTAACCTAACCTAACCTAACCTAACCTAACCTAACCTAACCTAACCTAACCTAACCTAACCTAACCTAACCTAACCTAACCTAACCTAACCTAACCTAACCTAACCTAACCTAACCTAACCTAACCTAACCTAACCTAACCTAACCTAACCTAACCTAACCTAACCTAACCTAACCTAACCTAACCTAACCTAACCTAACCTAACCTAACCTAACCTAACCTAACCTAACCTAACCTAACCTAACCTAACCTAACCTAACCTAACCTAACCTAACCTAACCCAACCAGTTCGGATTCATGCCCCAAAAGAGCTGCGAAGACGCCCTCTATAAACTAATGCAATATATAAAAACTAAATTGGACGAGAAGAAAATCATAACCGTTGTATCATTGGATATAGAGGGCGCTTTTGACAGCGCATGGTGGCCAGCGATCAGAGTCCAACTGGCTAAAGCGAACTGTCCTATAAACATTCGAAAAGTGATTGACAGCTACCTTGACCAAAGGAAAGTCACGGTAAGGTATAATGGGGAAACCTATACAAAGGCGACCAACAAAGGGTGCGTCCAAGGGTCTATAGGTGGGCCCATCCTATGGAACATATTGCTGGATCCCCTGCTGAATGCCCTTGAATCCGCAGGTCACTATGTACAGGCGTTTGCCGACGACGTTGTCATGGTGTTCGATGGTCAGACTGCACAGCAGTTGCAAGGACACGCTAATGCCGCTCTCGAGCTTGTTCGGGTGTGGGGTGTTGAAAATAAGCTCAAATTCGCGCCTCATAAGACCAGTGCAATGGTCATCACGCGCAAGCTTAAATTTGACACTCCGCACTTGAGCATGGGCGGGGTGGACATTGGCATGTCCAAGCAGATTAAGATGTTGGGTGTGACGTTTGATGAAAAGCTCACTTTTAATGCACACGTAACAGATGTTTGTAGGAAGGCCATAAACGTGTACAAACAGCTCGCAAGAGCAGCAAAGGCGAGTTGGGGCCTCCATCCTGAAGTCATACGCACAATCTACACAGCGACCATTGAACCCATCATTTTGTATGCGGCGAGCGTTTGGGCATCGGCGGCCGGAAAACTGGGAGTGCAAAGACAGCTCGGAACTGTGCAGAGAGGCTTCGCGCAAAAAATGTGCAAGGCTTATCGCACGGTCTCCCTAAACTCGGCATTGGTTCTGGCGGGTGTGCTCCCGCTTGATCTTCGTGTACGCGAGGTAGCCTCACTATACAGGATCAGGAAGGGGGAGGCCCTGCCGGAACTAGGAGACAGAGAGATCGAGCGATTGATGCCAGTGGCAGAAGCGCCACACCCTGCAGCAGTCGCAGACCTTGAGCTGACATGCCTTAGAGACCAGAGTGACATGGACGCAAATGATGGCTGTGCGGTAAAGATCTACACAGACGGCAGCAAGATTGGGGGAAGGGTTGGCGCAGCGCTGTCCATGTGGGAGGGCGAAGCGGAAACACTGACTGTCAAGCTTTGCTTGCCGTCATACTGCACAGTCTATCAAGCGGAATTACTGGCTGTTTGCGAAGCCACAAGGCGAATAAAGAAGCACGGTGCACTCACATTTGGAATTTACAGTGATTCAATGGCGGCATTACAAACGGTCACTAACCTCGGCTCCCTCCATCCACTAGCTGTAGAAACCCGCGAGAACCTTTCAGAATCATCTCGACAGAACAAAGTGGTATCTCTGTTCTGGATAAAAGCACACGTAGGACTGGAGGGAAACGAAAGGGCTGACCAGCTTGCCAGGGCTGCCGCTGCAGCATCAAGCAAGAGGAAACCGGACTACGATTTGTTTCCCGTCTCATTTGCAAAGCGACAGCTCCGATTGGAGTCGATTCGCGAATGGGACGAGAGATATAAGTCTGGAGAAGTAGCCGGAATCACGAAACTCTTCTTCCCGGATGTGATCGCGGCATACAGCGTGATTCGCAAGTTCGAACCGACATGCCTGAGCACTCAATTGTTGACCGGCCATGGGGGATTCTCTGAATACTTATGCCGTTTTAAGTGTAAGGAGAGTCCCTCATGCACTTGTGACCCAAGTGTAAAAGAGTCCGTCCCTCACATTGTCTTGGAGTGCCCAGTGTTTGGATATGAAAGATACAAAATTGAACAAATATTGGATACAAAGCTTACAACAGATAATATAAAATGTATTATGGTGGACAAAAGAAGGAAAAAGTTTATGGAATATTGCTTAAAACTAGTAGAAACAGTCGTAAAGAGAAACAAGTAACAAAAGTATGATGACCGTATATTATGGAATATATTGTACATCATACACGCAAATTTATAAAGAAATATTATAATTAAAGAGTAAGAATATAACCTTAGTTTAAGTAATAAATAAGTAGTGATTTAATAACTATGTAAGAATTTAGCGTCATAGAATATAATTATACTGGCCCAAAAGAAGCTCAAAAACTTGTGGGTGTTGTAAACCCGGAACCCCAAATCATACATGTAAAATAGATTTAAATTGTAGTTAAGCATAAAATAAGATAGAATGTAAGTACAAACTGTAAATTAGATATTTTAGAAAACAATGTGCCGAACTTTTGTTTGTTTATTAATTTAATAAAGAAAACTGTGTGTGTTGTAAAACCCGATACCTTAAATAAATAGATACAATATAATTAGAGAGACTAGATAGAAGGATAAGACCGGAATCCCACCGGGACATTAGCAAGAAAGAGATAGTAAGAAAGAAAGATAAAGTATGCGGAACAAAAGTGCGAGAGGAATACTTGATAGAACTGGAATGAAAAAGTAGCATTAGATAAAATAGGCTCTGATACTGTGTCAGAGGAAGTAGTAAAAAAAAAAAAAAAAAAAAAAAAAAAAAAAAAAAAAAAAAAACCTAACCTAACCTAACCTAACCTAACCTAACCTAACCTAACCTAACCTAACCTAACCTAACCTAACCTAACCTAACCTAACCTAACCTAACCTAACCTAACCTAACCTAACCTAACCTAACCTAACCTAACCTAACCTAACCTAACCTAACCTAACCTAACCTAACCTAACCTAACCTAACCTAACCTAACCTAACCTAACCTAACCTAACCTAACCTAACCCAGTAACCGATAATACGTCGCACGATCAACATCAGCTCCGCGCAAAAAAATCGCTAAAAATAGACGCGTCGAGCTACGAGCGCAAAAAAGTTATCAGTGGAATTGTGAAGTGTCAGTGCACCAGGATTATTGTGGGCAAGTGTCCATCACCTCAGGTCACCGAGCAGGACCCCCAGAACTTCAGCGGCGAATAACTTTGCAAAGGTCAGTGGAGTCGTTTCACCAACAATAATCCCGAGAGTCGCGGCAGAGGCCTATCCAGCAACACCAGGATCAGCGAAATCGGATCAGCAGGCTGGGAGATATTAAGGTGCGAAAATCGTCAAAATTCGTGAAAACACGTGGGTTTTGGTTAGAAACCAACCTCACTTTTCCTCCACGTGCTTCTGATACACGAGGCGTGACGTACCGACAGCCATCCCAGCCACTACTGGAGACTCCGAAGCCGGCCCGAAGAATCTGCCATCAGACCAGCGACCAGCGTGACGACTCCACGACTCTTCACCAGGTTAGCCCCGAGGGAACTCCTCAACCCTTAGTCCTACCCCCCCCGAGTTTGGACTCATCCGACTTGGACCTCTAGGACCTTGTCAGAGCCATCAAGGGTCCCCTCTTTCCCTCCCCCCCTCCCCCAAAAGTTACCCCCCCCCTCACCCCCCTTTTTTCCTTTATTCCCCCACCCATATCCCCACCACTCAAGTCCTGAGTAAGGCTACCCCCCTCCAATTTTTTACCCCTCCCCCCCTCCACCAAAAGTCACCCACACGAAACCCCCCCCCCCCCAACACCCCTCCTTCACCCCCCTCCATAGTCTCCCCACGAGACCTCCCTCCCCCCCCAACCCCCCTCTTTGGGTTACCTCACCCCCCCGCGGGCTAACTTCTCACCCGTTGGAGCTGGGAAGCCGAGATTGGGCTCAAATTGAAGGGCAAAACAAGCTCTCAAATCTGGCCCCTACGAAAACCTGAATTTACACCCCCCACACACGCAGTGACACTCGGCGCCACAGAATTCCACTGAGGACCACCACCAGCGCCCACATAGAGCTCACTCCATCGAGCTCTACCAATTGTCGGGCTCCTCATCGGACAGCAGACGCAGAACACCAGCGGAACATCCGTGAGTCCATCTTAGCTATAGTATATATACACAGGCTAGTATATTTTAGTTTTAAGTAGTAACTATTTATTAATAACTTATACAAAAAAAAAAAAAAAAAAACCCAAAAATAAATAACTATTAACCACCTTACAATAATAAATAACCATCCTCGACACTAACAATAAAAATAAACAAAAAAAAAAAAAAAAAAATGTCATCTAAACACTCCACAATTTCAAGCACCTCCACCGCCTCCCGCAAAATGACCACGGAGGCCGCGAAAGCCCCAAGATCACTCAGGGAAAAAGTTCTAAAGAACTCGGCAAAGTCGATAGTCCAGGAGTCGGCGCGTTCATCGCAGACGCCGCAAGTGCCAAAGGCGGCGTCGGAACCTGACGTGACTTGCAGAACACCACCACTGCCATCGGTGCCTGCCCCAGAAATCGTCATCAACTGGGAGCAGTGTGGCATTTCCCCCCCCTACCACACAGTCTCGGAGGACGAAAGTTCGGTGGCATCTTCGGTCAGCCAGGCAGACCGCCCCGCCGGACGGAAGAGCCTCCTATACAGAACGTCGAGAGGCACAGGGGTGGAAATGGACCTAGCCACCAGGGAGGCAAACGAGCTCCTGCAAAAGGGAAAGGACGCCCTGGAAGCAGCGGGTAACATGAAGCGGGAGTGCAAGGCGACAGCGCACGAGTGCCTGCAGGGCCTGTATGAGACGGCCCTGTCATTAGCAGACTCCAGATCCCGTCACAAATTTAACCTCGAGAAGGAGCGCTCTCGACACGCACAAGAGCTTGTGCGGGTCGAGAGAGCTCACACTCGGGAACTGATGGGATTTAAAGTGCAGATGTCGCTGATGCAGACAGACCTGTCAGACACCAAGAAGGAGGCGAAAGGGATCCGGGAATGGCTCGGTCACGAGACCCTTGATGCCTTCAAGGGCATCAAGGAAGTAAAAGATCAGGTCGCAGCCGCGAGCATACAGAGCCAAAGGGAGCACGAAATTACGAGGCAGGGAAATGCTCGAGCCCCGGGGGATCCAAAGTCGGATCCAAAGGGGGCCGGCCTTTCACGCCTCGAATCAAACGTGACCAGCATATCCAACCAGCTGGACGTGCTTCGGAAGGTTCTGGAACGGCTCAAGGAGGATCTTGTCCAGCCAAAGTCCCAGGAAATGGACCCAAGTAGCCGCGAGACGGGTCTGCTCAAAACAGAGAAGTTTGAGGAGGAGATGAACAAACTTCAACTTCAAATGCAGGCCATCGCCAACCGGCCTGCGGCATCTCCCCCCAAACCACAGCCCCAGATAAATATGACACAACATCTCAAACCCATCTCCGAAAGGCTGGAGATCGTCTCGGCGGACCTACGCGTACTGCGAGATAAGGAGCCGCAAATCCAGGCGCCCCTGGCGCTGAATCTGGAGGCGGAACTCGCAGTCGGCGAGGTAAAAAAGACCCTCCAGACCATCCAAAAGGGGGTAGCAGACCTGGGCAAGGCGGAGAGACAGCCTCAACAACAACAGGGCCCAAAAACCTTTGCCCAGGCTGCAAACACACCGAAGCCCCCCAAACCACCCACACAAACCAACCACACCCTGATCGTCTCGTCCACGAATCCCCAGCACACTGGCGACAACGTGATCGAGAGGATCAGGACCGCCTTGGACCTCAAAACGAGTGGAGCCCGCGTAGACACGGTGCGGAAAGCGCGCAATCAAAAAGTAGTCATGAAGTGCGCCAGCAAGTCGGACTTGAAAAAGATAAAGGAGCAAGTCCAGTCAAACGCAGGGCTCAAGGTCCAGGAGCCAAAGCCCCAAAACCCCCTCGTCTGCATCAAGGGAGTGCTGTCCAGCTACAGCGACGGGGAGATTGTAGATCTCCTTAAGGCGCAGAATAAACATCTCCTGCAGAACGTCGCTGTAGATGGACAGACCTTAAAGGTGCGATATAGGAAGCGCGCGAGGAACACCCACGAATGCCACCCGGTCCTGGAGCTCTCCCCAGAGCTCTGGAGGTGCTACACTGCGGTGCAAAAAGTACATCTGGGCATCAAGCGGTGCTCGATTGAGGACCAGTCCCCCCTAGTGCAGTGCACAAAGTGCCTTGCATATGGGCACAACAAGTCCATATGCAAGGCCGGAAAAGAAACCTGCTGGTTCTGCAGCGGTGCACACAACGGAAGGGACTGCCTCACTCGAGCTGACGGCAAACAGCCCACCTGCGCAAACTGCAAGGTAGCATATGGGTCCGGCAGCGACCTGGCACACACAGCGTTCAGCGCAGACTGCCAGGAACGCCAAAAATGGGATGGGATAGCGCGGTCGCGCGTTTCCTATTGCTAAGGGCGACCACGACAACACACAAACGAACAAACCAGTCACCCCCGAAATCGCATCAAGACCGACAGCAAGATTGAAATTCATCCAAGTCAATCTTCAGCGCTCCAAGCTGGCCACAGAAGAGTTGCATATGGCGGCCCAGGCAAGGGGTATTTCAGTAGCACTTGTTCAAGAGCCCTATGTAGGAAGAACAGGTGTGATGAAACAAACTCCCGGCACGCAAGTCATCCAGTGCAGCCTAAACCGCCAAAAACCAGTTAAGGCAGCGATCGTTGTTTTCGGAAACAACCTGGAGGTCATCCATGACCCCCAGCTCGTGTCTGAAAACATCGCCACTGCTTTACTCAAGGTGGGACAGCTCAGCTTTGGAGTGCTATCGGTCTATCTCGAGGGTGACCAGGACATCGAACCGTACCTTTCGGAGATACAAAACATCATACAAAAACTACACACAACCAACACGATAGTGGGAGGAGACGTTAACGCCTGGAGCCAGTGGTGGGGAAGTGTTTCCGAAAACCATCGCGGGGCAGCGTACAGTTCTTTTCTCGATGAGCGGGATCTCCACATCCTAAACACGGGCCAAACACCTACGTTCGAGACCTACAGAGGAGACAGGTGGTGCACCAGCATCGTCGATGTAACGGCATGCAGCCTGTCGCTGCTAGGAAAGGTTGAGGAGTGGCGTGTAGAAAGAAGTCTTACAACTTCAGACCACAATGCAATTACCTTCTCGATGCGCTTAGAAAAGGCCTTGGAACCCTTAAGGCCAATCTCCACGCGCATCTACAACACCAAGAAGGCAAAGTGGTCCGATTTCAGCACCCACTTCAAGACCAGCCTGGCGGACTCAGACATAACACCGGTCAGAGTCTCGGAAGTAACGAACCCAGAGGATCTGGAGACCATCATCAGTACATACACACGGAACATCCACCGCTCATGCGAGAGTGCGATCCCAAAACTGGGGTCGCCTAAACACGACGCAAAGCCCCCATGGTGGAGCCCTTCTCTAGAGCGTCTCAAAAAAGACGCCTTGACCAAGAAGAGGAGAATCCGAAATGCAGCCGCAAACCGGAGACACTTCACCATCCAAGAATACGTGACGGCAAAACTCACCTACACCACAACAGCAACGGAAGCTGCCACGGCCAACTGGAAGGAGTTCTGCTCTAAGCAGGACCGAGAGAGCATGTGGGACGGCATCTACAGGGTACTAAGGAAGACAGCCAGAAGACAGGACGACGCGCTCCTGCGAAACACCGCTGGTGAGACGCTCAGTCCAGAGCAATCCGCGGATCTTCTGGCACAAACCTTCTACCCCGACGACTCAACGGATGCCGAACAGCCATACCACTCTGACCTGCGCAAGCTAGCGGAAGAAAAGAACCCCCAAGGTCTGTCTGCAGACGATCCGTCCTTTACGGCCGCGGAGCTGGAAATGGTTCTCCAAAACCAAAATCCGAAAAAAGCACCCGGTCCCGACGGATTAACAGCAGACATCTGCACAGCGGCAATAAACTGTGATAGGGAAGTGTTCTTAGCGATAGCCAACAGATGCCTGTCGCTGTCACACTTCCCGAAGCAGTGGAAGGTCGCCCACGTGTGCATTCTCCGCAAGCCAGGAAAGGACGACTACACCAGCCCAAAGTCGTACCGGCCAATAGGTCTGCTCTCGGTCCTAGGAAAGATCGTAGAGAAACTCCTAGTAGGTAGACTACAGTGGCACTTCCTCCCAACCCTCAACACAAACCAGTACGGGTTCATGCCGCAGCGCGGAACCGAGGACGCCCTCTATGCTCTAATGGGTCATGTAAGATCCGAAATCAAAGCCAAAAAGATCGTGCTTTTGATATCATTGGACATAGAGGGCGCCTTCGACAACGCGTGGTGGCCAGCACTCAAGCGACAGATGGTGGCCAAAAACTGTCCTAAAAACATCTACGCTCTCGTCACCTCATACCTGGAAGACCGGAACATCAGGGTCAACTACGCCAGAGCGACTAGCGAAAAGGGTACCACGAAAGGATGCGTCCAGGGCTCAATTGCCGGACCGACGTTTTGGAACCTTATACTAGATTCGCTCCTACAGAAGTTGGCGAGTATGGGAGTATACTGCCAAGCCTTTGCAGACGACGTTGTCCTGGTTTTCTCGGACCATACAACCGGTCCCCTGCAGCAAACAGCCAATGACACGCTAGACATAGTATCGGAATGGGGCGTCCAGAACAAGCTACGTTTCGCCGCGCATAAAACAAATGCGATGGTGTTAACGAGAAAGCTGAAGTACGACGTTCCGGTCTTGTACATGTCGGGCACGAGGCTGAACCTGGTCGAACAGGTCAAGCTGTTAGGTCTCACGATAGACTCTAAACTCACCTTCAACGCGCACGTGTCTGCGACCTGTAAAAAGGCTGCAGACATCTACAAGCAGTTGGCATGCGCGGCAAAGGTGACTTGGGGTCTAAACAGAGAGATAATCAGGACGATATATGTGTCGGTGATAGAGCCCATCGTGATGTATGCAGCGAGTGCGTGGGCCCCCGCAGCTGAGAAACTGATGACAAGGAATCAGTTTGACTCACTGCAAAGGGGCTTCGCGCAGAAGATCTGCAAAGCTTACCGCACGGTGTCTCTAACATCGGCACTTATTCTGTCAGGCCAACTCCCCCTAGATCTCCGGGTAATCGAGGCCGCAACCCTCTTTAAGATCAAGAAGGGCCATTCCCAAGAGTTCATACCGCCGGGCCGCGAGCTGGAGTGCAACGTGCACCACTCCGAGTATCCCCACCCAGCGCAACTCATAACAACCGAGTATGCACGCCTGGAGGACTTGACTCCCGAAACCCTGGAAACCCATCAAGTAATCGGTCCCCAAATCTACACCGACGGCAGCAAGATAGAGGGGAAAGTAGGAGCTGCCCTAACTTGGTGGGAAAACGGGCAGGAGTCAGAGTCCAGCACCTTCGGCCTGGAGCCTCACAACACTGTCTTCCAATCGGAAATGTACGCTCTCTTCAGAGCTGTCAGGATGGCAAGAGAATCTAGGGCGGCCTCCGTAAGCATCTTAAGCGACTCAAGATCGTCGCTTGACCTGCTGAGGAGTCCGTCTGTCACTCACCACCTGGCACTCCAAATCAAGAGAAGCGTCCGAGAGCTAAGAGAAGAAGGCAGAGAGGTGAGGCTCTTCTGGCTAAGGGCCCACGTGGGAACCGCCGGGAATGAGAGAGCGGACGAGCTAGCCAAGGAGGCAGCGTTAACAAAGGACACAGCAGACTACAGCAAGGTCCCCGTATCGTTCGTGAGGAGGAAGATACGGGAGGGGACTATAAAGAAGTGGCAAGCGCGGTACGAGTCCTCCAGTACAGGAGCGGTCACAAAAGTGTTCTTCCCAGACGTCCTAGCGGCGAAAAGAACACTCAGAGATGCAGTTCTCACACCGGTCCATGTACAAATTCTAACAGGACACGGAGGATTCTCAGCGTATCTCCACCGATTCCACCTTAAAGATAGTCCCTCGTGCGTCTGTGACCCCAGCTGCGAAGAAACAGTCTGGCACCTGCTCTTTGAATGCCCAAGATTCAGCCAAGACAGAATGGAGCTGGAAGTACTTTTTGAAATCCAGCTAAGCCAGTCCACACTCCACACCATCATGGAGAGACCGGCTACCAGGAAACCATTCTTGGCATTCGCGAGCAAAGTCGCCACGGTCGCAGCAGGGGCGAACAAAACAGACGATACCTTGCGTAGTCGAAACCGACCACCATCCACACAAGCATCAACAACTACACCAACAAACACACAAACGACAATAACAATCACACCACCAACCTTAGCACAATTAACGACACCCACAATAACAACAGCATCATCAGCAGCGCCTAGCACCATGACCACCACGCAATTCCTGGCATGTGGAGGAGACGGAGTCCCAGGTGTCCGATTGCGAGGCGTCGCCCTCTTCATGAACAGGGACGGCGAAAGGCTAGGCATAAGTTTCTGCATAGGCTCAAGCCGAGCTGCGGCCCGAATACCGATTTCCCCAGGCCTCGCCGCCTTGATCAACGGAAGCACTGCTAAAACGAGCATGAAAGGTAGCAAGTATGCTGCACTGCCTCAGATGGAAGTAGCCACTCACCGATGCCGTCTAATGCGATTCAAAGGTAAAACGATCGCATTATTCGAGTGGGGAGAGGAGACTCCATTTGTTCAGGCATGCTCATTGCTTCAGAAGATCAGGGAGGCAGGAGACTACACAGGAGCCACAGCCCGCACCATCAGTGTAGACGCGATGACGGTCGGAGGAGAAAGAGGAGACGTTGCAGACCGATTCGGTTGTTTGGAAGCCTCGGAACATCATGAGGTGGTTGTCTACGAGGACAGAGGGGAAACTCTAAGTTTCCTCAAAACCCCCCGACAGCCAACAGCCGGTGCGACGAGCCCCACAACAAGCCCGACCAGTCAGAGCGGATCGGAGAGGGCCCAGCAAAAGGCAGCCGCCGAGAAAGCTGCAAAGGAGCAGGGAAAAGCCGATAACCCGGAGGACCGGGTCCGGCTGAGGAGTCGCCTTAAAGCTGTAGGCACTTTCCTCAACGCACTGCTCCCAAGCACCAGCAGTGCATCACCATCACCATCTCACAAACAGGAGTCAGCCGTGGCAAGGTTCTTTAGCAAGAAGCCCAAAGAACCGCCCCAGCAGAAGCCTATGCCTACAAGAGCCGACAAAGGGCAAGTCAGCCCGCCGACCCTCGTGGCGAACTTGGGCACCACGGACCACGTGAAGAGCGCTTTCCTCGAGTACGTAGCGATCGTGAGAGCGACCAGAGAGGTCAATCTCATGACATGCAGTAAGATCCTGCAGACCTTCCAGAGAAACACGGAAGGTCTGCTAAGGGTACTGCTCGAGGAATCGGGGGCAGCAGTGTACGACAACGTCAGATCCCAAGTCATCACAGGGGATATGACGGGGTCGTACATGGCAGCCTACAGCGCGAAGAGCGGGTTCGTGGCCCTGGACGAGGAGGAAACGGAGCGCTCAGGCAAACTGAAATTCAAAAACACCGACGACGACCCGATACTGGTCACCGCCAAATGTACCAAAATCATGCTGGACGACAAGATCCTTGAAATGGCACAATCCATTTTGGGGACTTCAGACAGTCCAGCATCGCAGGAAATTTGGGCGGTGCCCAGTATCAGGTGGGTAAACGGAGTTCCGGGTTGTGGCAAAACAACCTGGGTGGTAAAGAACTTCGACGAGGAGAAGGACGTTGTAGCCACCACGACGACTGAAGCTGCCAAAGATCTCCGGGAGAAGCTAGCGCACCGCTTAGGAGACCGAGCTAAGACAAAGGTGCGCACTATGGCCTCAATTTTAGCCAACGGGTTCAAGCCGAAAGATCGGTGCTACCGCCTCATGGTAGACGAGGCTCTTATGAACCATTTTGGGGCCATAGTCATGGCAGTGAAGTTGTCTGGGGCAAGCGAGATTGTCCTCATCGGAGACGTAAACCAGCTTCCATTTTTGGACAGAGAGAACCTTTTCGAGTTAAGGTATACCCGTCCAAACCTGGTGGCTGGAATCACCCAGGAACTGCTCTGCACACACCGCAACCCATTGGACGTGGCCTTTGCACTGAGCGAGATATACTCCGGTATATACTCCTCCAAGTCGTCGCTGTCACGGGTCCACTCCCTGGAGGTGAAAGGTTATACAGGAGCGCAAATACCGAGCACCGCCCTAAACACCCTGTTCCTGGTTCATACACAAGAGGAGAAAGCTTCTCTTGGGAGCCAGGGATACGGATCTGGCGAAGGGTCGCGCCTATTGACCATACACGAAGCCCAGGGATTGACCTACGACAGCGTCATCATCATCAACACAAGGTCCAGGAGGATCCAAGTTCACGACAGCATCTCCCACGCGGTAGTGGCGGTGTCCAGACATACAGTCAGTTGCGTCTATTACACCGACGACGCCGACGACGCCACGGGCCGCTTTGCAAAGAGGGCGATGGATGCGCCGACTAAAATGGTCGTCGAGTACAACTTGAGGACGGCCATGCAGCATCGAGACTCCACTGTCGTGAAAGCCCTGCTGGGGCTAGCGAAATCCCTGGTCAAAAGACCCCACTAAAACACCACCTAAATAGTCTCCATCCAAACTCCAAATCAAATAAACTAACCAATCTAATAAAATTCCTATGTAAAGCCTGTATTGTTATCATGTAAATGTAAAACTGCATGGCGGTGTGAGTCAGTCATACTCACGTAAATGTCCTGCCGATGGTGGCGCTGTACGTCCGGTCGTTTGGTTCCCTAAAAAATGGTTGACCTAAGCGGCGCGGAGGTATACGTCATGTCCGTGAACGGACGCCGTCGGTCGGGGCTGGTCGACTCACACTGCCACGTAGTTATCCCTGTTGAAAAATTGTGTAAGTAATAAGAATAAAATTGTGTAATATAAAGTAATAGATTTTCATTAATTTCATAAAACATATATAAATAAAGAACAACTAATAATAATTGTCATTGTAAAGTTTTTAAAAAATAAATTTAATATATTAATAACTGTAAGCCTGTGTATAATAACATTAAAAAAGTAATTATGAAAATAAAAAATATATGTATGTGCATGCGCATGAGTATGTTTATTAAAAAAAAAAAAAAAAAAAAAAAAAAAAAAAAAAAAAAAAAAAAAAAAAAAAGGATGGATTCACGTAGACTTAAGTTAAGGTTTAAGTAAACATAGAGTAATGTTGTCCGAAGAGGAAGTAAGACAATTGTAATCAAACAACAACCAATAAACAATTAAACATAATAAATAAAGGCGCGGACGGCCATGTCCGCGGAAATAACTCATTTATAAAAAAAAAAAAAAAAAAAAACCTAACCTAACCTAACCTAACCTAACCTAACCTAACCTAACCTAACCTAACCTAACCTAACCTAACCTAACCTAACCTAACCTAACCTAACCTAACCTAACCTAACCCAGTAACCGATAATACGTCGCACGATCAACATCAGCTCCGCGCAAAAAAATCGCTAAAAATAGACGCGTCGAGCTACGAGCGCAAAAAAGTTATCAGTGGAATTGTGAAGTGTCAGTGCACCAGGATTATTGTGGGCAAGTGTCCATCACCTCAGGTCACCGAGCAGGACCCCCAGAACTTCAGCGGCGAATAACTTTGCAAAGGTCAGTGGAGTCGTTTCACCAACAATAATCCCGAGAGTCGCGGCAGAGGCCTATCCAGCAACACCAGGATCAGCGAAATCGGATCAGCAGGCTGGGAGATATTAAGGTGCGAAAATCGTCAAAATTCGTGAAAACACGTGGGTTTTGGTTAGAAACCAACCTCACTTTTCCTCCACGTGCTTCTAATACACGAGGCGTGACGTACCGACAGCCATCCCAGCCACTACTGGAGACTCCGAAGCCGGCCCGAAGAATCTGCCATCAGACCAGCGACCAGCGTGACGACTCCACGACTCTTCACCAGGTTAGCCCCGAGGGAACTCCTCAACCCTTAGTCCTACCCCCCCCGAGTTTGGACTCATCCGACTTGGACCTCTAGGACCTTGTCAGAGCCATCAAGGGTCCCCTCTTTCCCTCCCCCCCCCTCCCCCAAAAGTTACCCCCCCCTCACCCCCTTTTTTCCTTTATTCCCCCACCCATATCCCCACCACTCAAGTCCTGAGTAAGGCTACCCCCCTCCAATTTTTTACCCCTCCCCCCCTCCACCAAAAGTCACCCACACGAAACCCCCCCCCCCCCAACACCCCTCCTTCACCCCCCTCCATAGTCTCCCCACGAGACCTCCCTCCCCCCCCAACCCCCCTCTTTGGGTTACCTCACCCCCCCGCGGGCTAACTTCTCACCCGTTGGAGCTGGGAAGCCGAGATTGGGCTCAAATTGAAGGGCAAAACAAGCTCTCAAATCTGGCCCCTACGAAAACCTGAATTTACACCCCCCACACACGCAGTGACACTCGGCGCCACAGAATTCCACTGAGGACCACCACCAGCGCCCACATAGAGCTCACTCCATCGAGCTCTACCAATTGTCGGGCTCCTCATCGGACAGCAGACGCAGAACACCAGCGGAACATCCGTGAGTCCATCTTAGCTATAGTATATATACACAGGCTAGTATATTTTAGTTTTAAGTAGTAACTATTTATTAATAACTTATAAAAAAAAAAAAAAAAAAAAAAATAAATAACTATTAACCACCTTACAATAATAAATAGCCATCCTCGACACTAACAATAAAAATAAACAAAAAAAAAAAAAAAAATGTCATCTAAACACTCCACAATTTCAAGCACCTCCACCGCCTCCCGCAAAATGACCACGGAGGCCGCGAAAGCCCCAAGATCACTCAGGGAAAAAGTTCTAAAGAACTCGGCAAAGTCGATAGTCCAGGAGTCGGCGCGTTCATCGCAGACGCCGCAAGTGCCAAAGGCGGCGTCGGAACCTGACGTGACTTGCAGAACACCACCACTGCCATCGGTGCCTGCCCCAGAAATCGTCATCAACTGGGAGCAGTGTGGCATTTCCCCCCCCTACCACACAGTCTCGGAGGACGAAAGTTCGGTGGCATCTTCGGTCAGCCAGGCAGACCGCCCCGCCGGACGGAAGAGCCTCCTATACAGAACGTCGAGAGGCACAGGGGTGGAAATGGACCTAGCCACCAGGGAGGCAAACGAGCTCCTGCAAAAGGGAAAGGACGCCCTGGAAGCAGCGGGTAACATGAAGCGGGAGTGCAAGGCGACAGCGCACGAGTGCCTGCAGGGCCTGTATGAGACGGCCCTGTCATTAGCAGACTCCAGATCCCGTCACAAATTTAACCTCGAGAAGGAGCGCTCTCGACACGCACAAGAGCTTGTGCGGGTCGAGAGAGCTCACACTCGGGAACTGATGGGATTTAAAGTGCAGATGTCGCTGATGCAGACAGACCTGTCAGACACCAAGAAGGAGGCGAAAGGGATCCGGGAATGGCTCGGTCACGAGACCCTTGATGCCTTCAAGGGCATCAAGGAAGTAAAAGATCAGGTCGCAGCCGCGAGCATACAGAGCCAAAGGGAGCACGAAATTACGAGGCAGGGAAATGCTCGAGCCCCGGGGGATCCAAAGTCGGATCCAAAGGGGGCCGGCCTTTCACGCCTCGAATCAAACGTGACCAGCATATCCAACCAGCTGGACGTGCTTCGGAAGGTTCTGGAACGGCTCAAGGAGGATCTTGTCCAGCCAAAGTCCCAGGAAATGGACCCAAGTAGCCGCGAGACGGGTCTGCTCAAAACAGAGAAGTTTGAGGAGGAGATGAACAAACTTCAACTTCAAATGCAGGCCATCGCCAACCGGCCTGCGGCATCTCCCCCCAAACCACAGCCCCAGATAAATATTACACAACACCTCAAACCCATCTCCGAAAGGCTGGAGATCGTCTCGGCGGACCTGCGCGTACTGCGAGATAAGGAGCCGCAAATCCAGGCGCCCCCGGCGCTGAATCTGGAGGCGGAACTCGCAGTCGGCGAGGTAAAAAAGACCCTCCAGACCATCCAAAAGGGGGTAGCAGACCTGGGCAAGGCGGAGAGACAGCCTCAACAACAACAGGGCCCAAAAACCTTTGCCCAGGCTGCAAACACACCGAAGCCCCCCAAACCACCCACACAAACCAACCACACCCTGATCGTCTCGTCCACGAATCCCCAGCACACTGGCGACAACGTGATCGAGAGGATCAGGACCGCCCTGGACCTCAAAACTAGTGGAGCCCGCGTTGACACGGTGCGGAAAGCGCGCAATCAAAAAGTAGTCATGAAGTGCGCCAGCAAGTCGGACTTGAAAAAAATTAAAGAGCAAGTCCAGTCAAACGCAGGGCTCAAGGTCCAGGAGCCAAAGCCCCAAAACCCCCTCGTCTGCATCAAGGGAGTGCTGTCCAGCTACAGCGACGGGGAGATTGTAGATCTCCTTAAGGCGCAGAATAAACATCTCCTGCAGAACGTCGCTGTAGATGGTCAGACCTTAAAGGTGCGATATAGGAAGCGCGCGAGGAACACCCACGAATGCCACCCGGTCCTAGAGCTCTCCCCAGAGCTCTGGAGGTGCTACACTGCGGTGCAAAAAGTACATCTGGGCATCAAGCGGTGCTCGATTGAGGACCAGTCCCCCCTAGTGCAGTGCACAAAGTGCCTTGCATACGGGCACAACAAGTCCATATGCAGGGCCGGAAAAGAAACCTGCTGGTTCTGCAGCGGTGCACACAACGGAAGGGACTGCCTCACTCGAGCTGACGGCAAACAGCCCACCTGCGCAAACTGCAAGGTAGCATATGGGTCCGGCAGCGACCTGGCACACACAGCGTTCAGCGCAGACTGCCAGGAACGCCAAAAATGGGATGGGATAGCGCGGTCGCGCGTTTCCTATTGCTAAGGGCGACCACGACAACACACAAACGAACAAACCAGTCACCCCCGAAATCGCATCAAGACCGACAGCAAGATTGAAATTCATCCAAGTCAATCTTCAGCGCTCCAAGCTGGCCACAGAAGAGCTGCATATGGCGGCCCAAGCAAGGGGTATTTCAGTAGCACTTGTTCAAGAGCCCTATGTAGGAAGAACAGGTGTGATGAAACAAACTCCCGGCACGCAAGTCATCCAGTGCAGCCTAAACCGCCAAAAACCAGTTAAGGCAGCGATCGTTGTTTTCGGAAACAACCTGGAGGTCATCCATGACCCCCAGCTCGTGTCTGAAAACATCGCCACTGCTTTACTCAAGGTGGGACAGCTCAGCTTTGGAGTGCTATCGGTCTATCTCGAGGGTGACCAGGACATCGAACCGTACCTTTCGGAGATACAAAACATCACACAAAAACTACACACAACCAACACGATAGTGGGAGGAGACGTTAACGCCTGGAGCCAGTGGTGGGGAAGTGTTTCCGAAAACCATCGCGGGGCAGCGTACAGTTCTTTTCTCGATGAGCGGGATCTCCACATCCTAAACACGGGCCAAACACCTACGTTCGAGACCTACAGAGGAGACAGGTGGTGCACCAGCATCGTCGATGTAACGGCATGCAGCCTGTCGCTGCTAGGAAAGGTTGAGGAGTGGCGTGTAGAAAGAAGTCTTACAACTTCAGACCACAATGCAATTACCTTCTCGATGCGCTTAGAAAAGGCCTTGGAACCCTTAAGGCCAATCTCCACGCGCATCTACAACACCAAGAAGGCAAAGTGGTCCGATTTCAGCACCCACTTCAAGACCAGCCTGGCGGACTCAGACATAACACCGGTCAGAGTCTCGGAAGTAACGAACCCAGAGGATCTGGAGACCATCATCAGTACATACACACGGAACATCCACCGCTCATGCGAGAGTGCGATCCCAAAACTGGGGTCGCCTAAACACGACGCAAAGCCCCCATGGTGGAGCCCTTCTCTAGAGCGTCTCAAAAAAGACGCCTTGACCAAGAAGAGGAGAATCCGAAATGCAGCCGCAAACCGGAGACACTTCACCATCCAAGAATACGTGACGGCAAAACACACCTACACCACAACAGCAACGGAAGCTGCCACGGCCAACTGGAAGGAGTTCTGCTCTAAGCAGGACCGAGAGAGCATGTGGGACGGCATCTACAGGGTACTAAGGAAGACAGCCAGAAGACAGGACGACGCGCTCCTGCGAAACACCGCTGGTGAGACGCTCAGTCCAGAGCAATCCGCGGATCTTCTGGCACAAACCTTCTACCCCGACGACTCAACGGATGCCGAACAGCCATACCACTCTGACCTGCGCAAGCTAGCGGAAGAAAAGAACCCCCAAGGTCTGTCTGCAGACGATCCGTCCTTTACGGCCGCGGAGCTGGAAATGGTCCTCCAAAACCAAAATCCGAAAAAAGCACCCGGTCCCGACGGATTGACAGCAGACATCTGTACAGCGGCAATAAACTGTGATAGGGAAGTGTTCTTAGCGATAGCCAACAGATGCCTGTCGCTGTCACACTTCCCGAAGCAGTGGAAGGTCGCCCACGTGTGCATTCTCCGCAAGCCAGGAAAGGACGACTACACCAGCCCAAAGTCGTACCGGCCAATAGGTCTGCTCTCGGTCCTAGGAAAGATCGTAGAGAAACTCCTAGTAGGTAGACTACAGTGGCATTTCCTCCCAACCCTCAACACAAACCAGTACGGGTTCATGCCGCAGCGCGGAACCGAGGACGCCCTCTATGCTCTAATGGGTCACGTAAGATCCGAAATCAAAGCCAAAAAGATCGTGCTTTTGATATCATTGGACATAGAGGGCGCCTTCGACAACGCGTGGTGGCCAGCACTCAAGCGACAGATGGTGGCCAAAAACTGTCCTAAAAACATCTACGCTCTCGTCACCTCATACCTGGAAGACCGGAACATCAGGGTCAACTACGCCAGAGCGACTAGCGAAAAGGGTACCACGAAAGGATGCGTCCAGGGCTCAATTGCCGGACCGACGTTTTGGAACCTTATACTAGATTCGCTCCTACAGAAGTTGGCGAGTATGGGAGTATACTGCCAAGCCTTTGCAGACGACGTTGTCCTGGTTTTCTCGGACCATACAACCGGTCCCCTGCAGCAAACAGCCAATGACACGCTAGACATAGTATCGGAATGGGGCGTCCAGAACAAGCTACGTTTCGCCGCGCATAAAACAAATGCGATGGTGTTAACGAGAAAGCTGAAGTACGACGTTCCGGTCTTGTACATGTCGGGCACGAGGCTGAACCTGGTCGAACAGGTCAAGCTGTTAGGTCTCACGATAGACTCTAAACTCACCTTCAACGCGCACGTGTCTGCGACCTGTAAAAAGGCTGCAGACATCTACAAGCAGTTGGCATGCGCGGCAAAGGTGACTTGGGGTCTAAACAGAGAGATAATCAGGACGATATATGTGTCGGTGATAGAGCCCATCGTGATGTATGCAGCGAGTGCGTGGGCCCCCGCAGCTGAGAAACTGATGACAAGGAATCAGTTTGACTCACTGCAAAGGGGCTTCGCGCAGAAGATCTGCAAAGCTTACCGCACGGTGTCTCTAACATCGGCACTTATTCTGTCAGGCCAACTCCCCCTAGATCTCCGGGTAATCGAGGCCGCAACCCTCTTTAAGATCAAGAAGGGCCATTCCCAAGAGTTCATACCGCCGGGCCGCGAGCTGGAGTGCAACGTGCACCACTCCGAGTATCCCCACCCAGCGCAACTCATAACAACCGAGTATGCACGCCTGGAGGACTTGACTCCCGAAACCCTGGAAACCCATCAAGTAATCGGTCCCCAAATCTACACCGACGGCAGCAAGATAGAGGGGAAAGTAGGAGCTGCCCTAACTTGGTGGGAAAACGGGCAGGAGTCAGAGTCCAGCACCTTCGGCCTGGAGCCTCACAACACTGTCTTCCAATCGGAAATGTACGCTCTCTTCAGAGCTGTCAGGATGGCAAGAGAATCTAGGGCGGCCTCCGTAAGCATCTTGAGCGACTCAAGATCGTCGCTTGACCTGCTGAGGAGTCCGTCTGTCACTCACCACCTGGCACTCCAAATCAAGAGAAGCGTCCGAGAGCTAAGAGAAGAAGGCAGAGAGGTGAGGCTCTTCTGGCTAAGGGCCCACGTGGGAACCGCCGGGAATGAGAGAGCGGACGAGCTAGCCAAGGAGGCAGCGTTAACAAAGGACACAGCAGACTACAGCAAGGTCCCCGTATCGTTCGTGAGGAGGAAGATACGGGAGGGGACTATAAAGAAGTGGCAAGCGCGGTACGAGTCCTCCAGTACAGGAGCGGTCACAAAAGTGTTCTTCCCAGACGTCCTAGCGGCGAAAAGAACACTCAGAGATGCAGTTCTCACACCGGTCCATGTACAAATTCTAACAGGACACGGAGGATTCTCAGCGTATCTCCACCGATTCCACCTTAAAGATAGTCCCTCGTGCGTCTGTGACCCCAGCTGCGAAGAAACAGTCTGGCACCTGCTCTTTGAATGCCCAAGATTCAGCCAAGACAGAATGGAGCTGGAAGTACTTTTTGAAATCCAGCTAAGCCAGTCCACACTCCACACCATCATGGAGAGACCGGCTACCAGGAAACCATTCTTGGCATTCGCGAGCAAAGTCGCCACGGTCGCAGCAGGGGCGAACAAAACAGACGATACCTTGCGTAGTCGAAACCGACCACCATCCACACAAGCATCAACAACTACACCAACAAACACACAAACGACAATAACAATCACACCACCAACCTTAGCACAATTAACGACACCCACAATAACAACACCATCATCAGCAGCGCCTAGCACCATGACCACCACGCAATTCCTGGCATGTGGAGGAGACGGAGTCCCAGGTGTCCGATTGCGAGGCGTCGCCCTCTTCATGAACAGGGACGGCGAAAGGCTAGGCATAAGTTTCTGCATAGGCTCAAGCCGAGCTGCGGCCCGAATACCGATTTCCCCAGGCCTCGCCGCCTTGATCAACGGAAGCACTGCTAAAACGAGCATGAAAGGTAGCAAGTATGCTGCACTGCCTCAGATGGAAGTAGCCACTCACCGATGCCGTCTAATGCGATTCAAAGGTAAAACGATCGCATTATTCGAGTGGGGAGAGGAGACTCCATTTGTTCAGGCATGCTCATTGCTTCAGAAGATCAGGGAGGCAGGAGACTACACAGGAGCCACAGCCCGCACCATCAGTGTAGACGCGATGACGGTCGGAGGAGAAAGAGGAGACGTTGCAGACCGATTCGGTTGTTTGAAAGCCTCGGAACATCATGAGGTGGTTGTCTACGAGGACAGAGGGGAAACTCTAAGTTTCCTCAAAACCCCCCGACAGCCAACAGCCGGTGCGACGAGCCCCACAACAAGCCCGACCAGTCAGAGCGGATCGGAGAGGGCCCAGCAAAAGGCAGCCGCCGAGAAAGCTGCAAAGGAGCAGGGAAAAGCCGATAACCCGGAGGACCGGGTCCGGCTGAGGAGTCGCCTTAAAGCTGTAGGCACTTTCCTCAACGCACTGCTCCCAAGCACCAGCAGTGCATCACCATCACCATCTCACAAGCAGGAGTCAGCCGTGGCAAGGTTCTTTAGCAAGAAGCCCAAAGAACCGCCCCAGCAGAAGCCTATGCCTACAAGAGCCGACAAAGGGCAAGTCAGCCCGCCGACCCTCGTGGCGAACTTGGGCACCACGGACCACGTGAAGAGCGCTTTCCTCGAGTACGTAGCGATCGTGAGAGCGACCAGAGAGGTCAATCTCATGACATGCAGTAAGATCCTGCAGACCTTCCAGAGAAACACGGAAGGTCTGCTAAGGGTACTGCTCGAGGAATCGGGGGCAGCAGTGTACGACAACGTCAGATCCCAAGTCATCACAGGGGATATGACGGGGTCGTACATGGCAGCCTACAGCGCGAAGAGCGGGTTCGTGGCCCTGGACGAGGAGGAAACGGAGCGCTCAGGCAAACTGAAATTCAAAAACACCGACGACGACCCGATACTGGTCACCGCCAAATGTACCAAAATCATGCTGGACGACAAGATCCTTGAAATGGCACAATCCATTTTGGGGACTTCAGACAGTCCAGCATCGCAGGAAATTTGGGCGGTGCCCAGTATCAGGTGGGTAAACGGAGTTCCGGGTTGTGGCAAAACAACCTGGGTGGTAAAGAACTTCGACGAGGAGAAGGACGTTGTAGCCACCACGACGACTGAAGCTGCCAAAGATCTCCGGGAGAAGCTAGCGCACCGCTTAGGAGACCGAGCTAAGACAAAGGTGCGCACTATGGCCTCAATTTTAGCCAACGGGTTCAAGCCGAAAGATCGGTGCTACCGCCTCACGGTAGACGAGGCTCTTATGAACCATTTTGGGGCCATAGTCATGGCAGTGAAGTTGTCTGGGGCAAGCGAGATTGTCCTCATCGGAGACGTAAACCAGCTTCCATTTTTGGACAGAGAGAACCTTTTCGAGTTAAGGTATACCCGTCCAAACCTGGTGGCTGGAATCACCCAGGAACTGCTCTGCACACACCGCAACCCAATGGACGTGGCCTTTGCACTGAGCGAGATATACTCCGGTATATACTCCTCCAAGTCGTCGCTGTCACGGGTCCACTCCCTGGAGGTGAAAGGTTATACAGGAGCGCAAATACCGAGCACCGCCCTAAACACCCTGTTCCTGGTTCATACACAAGAGGAGAAAGCTTCTCTTGGGAGCCAGGGATACGGGTCTGGCGAAGGGTCGCGCCTATTGACCATACACGAAGCCCAGGGATTGACCTACGACAGCGTCATCATCATCAACACAAGGTCCAGGAGGATCCAAGTTCACGACAGCATCTCCCACGCGGTAGTGGCGGTGTCCAGACATACAGTCAGTTGCGTCTATTACACCGACGACGCCGACGACGCCACGGGCCGCTTTGCAAAGAGGGCGATGGATGCGCCGACTAAAATGGTCGTCGAGTACAACTTGAGGACGGCCATGCAGCATCGAGACTTCACTGTCGTGGAAGCCCTGCTGGGGCTAGCGAAATCCCTGGTCACAAGACCCCACTAAAAAACACCACCTAAATAGTCCCCATCCAAACTCCAAATCAAATAAACTAACCAATCTAATAAAATTCCTATGTAAAGCCTGTATTGTTATCATGTAAATGTAAAACTGCATGGCGGTGTGAGTCAGTCATACTCACGTAAATGTCCTGCCGATGGTGGCGCTGTACGTCCGGTCGTTTGGTTCCCTAAAAGATGGTTGACCTAAGCGGCGCGGAGGTATACGTCATGTCCGTGAACGGACGCCGTCGGTCGGGGCTGGTCGACTCACACTGCCACGTAGTTATCCCTGTAGAAAAATTGTGTAAGTAATAAGAATAAAATTGTGTAATATTAAGTAATAGATTTTCATTAATTTCATAAAACGTATATAAATAAAGAACAACTAATAATAATTGTCATTGTAAAGTTTTTAAAAATAAATTTAATATATTAATAACTGTAAGCCTGTGTATAATAACATTAAAAAAGTAATTATAAAAATAAAAAATATATGTATGTGCATGCGCATGAGTATGTTTATTAAAAAAAAAAAAAAAAAAAAAAAAAAAAAAAAAAAAAAAAAAAAAAAAAAAAAAAAAAAAAAAAAAAAAAAAAAAACGATGGATTCACGTAGACTTAAGTTTAGGTTTAAGTAAACATAGAGTAATGTTGTCCGAAGAGGAAGTAAGACAATTGTAATCAAACAACAACCAATAAACAATTAAACATAATAAATAAACAGCCAAACAGCCCCTCTGTTTAGGAGGGACACACCGCATGACGCCGCCCAGAATTCTGCGGCGCGTCCCCGGACGTTGCAAGAGCGGGCCGGGTTGCCCCAGGCCGTCGCCTTGGCGTTCAGGTCGCCCAATATGGCGACCTGCCGTGGCGCCGCCCTCCCGACCACTGCGGTGAGGATTTCGAGATAATTCTCGAAATCCGAGAGAGGGCGGTTTGGGGAGAAGTATACGCCTACAAAGGCCAAGTCTCCCCACGCGGCGGCCACGTATCCCGGTCCCCTCTCTAAGAGCGAGAGGGGAGGGGAGTCCGTGGAAGACCGCGACACCAATGCCACCGAGCCGTCCCGATCACCCAGCCAACGGCCAGGCACCGAGTACGGCTCGGCAACCACCGCCACGTCCACCAACCACTCGGCCATTGTCTGCATCAGCAGATCCTGGGCCGCCAACCTAACCTTTTTTTTTTTTTTTGTTTTTTTTTTTTTTTCGCTGAGAAATGCAATTACGCATGCCCGCTCGTGGGGGACGAGACGGGGTATGTGGGACTCCCTGTCGGTAATGCCGACAGTATACCCACTAAAACTCAGCGGTGTTCCCGCATCGCCGTGTTGGGGGGGCCATGGGATAACGGTTGAACCTTTTCTTCCACGACCCTCCCGGCGCATGCCCGCCTAGCTGGCGGGCCCCGCATGCCCCCCCGTTACTGGGGGGCTACGGGAATGGCCGGGAACACCTGGCCATTCCCGTCCGACACTGGTGGAGGCCTGTGCAATACAGGCAAGGGTGCCCCCGCACCCGTTGCCTGCTGGCCTCCACCTGGGAGGAGTCGGAGATGACGTTCAAAGTGACGTCTTCTTCGACCCCTCCTCCGCCTTCGGAGCGGCGCAGCGGCAGGGTCGTCCTCCCGCACGCGCTCCGCCTCCTCCTTCTGCAACATGACGTGTTCGCAGAAGGAGGCGACTGCCGCCCAGGACCCCTCATCCCTCAGCATGGCGTTTACCAAGCCGGGGAGTGAGAGGTCCGGTCCGATCACCGCGTGCAGACTGTGGCGCGGCTCGGACCACGACGGGCACACCTCGAGGGTGTGCTGCGCCGTGTCCTCCGCCGCGCCACAGTGGTGGCACGACGGTGTCTCCTCCCGTCCGATTCGGTGCAGGTACGCTCCGAAACAACCGTGTCCGGACAGCACCTGCACTAGACGGAACGAGAGGAACCCATGCGACCGCTCGAGCCAGTCTCGCAGGACCGGCCCGATCGCGTCGAGGGTTCGGCGGCCGAAGGCTGCTGTGGCGAGGTCGCCCGTCCAATGGACGACGATGGCGTCCCTCGCCTCCCGCCGGACGGCGGCTCGCTCTTCCGGGGCAGGGCGTTCTCCGCTCGCCCTCCGCCCCGCCGTCCATTCATACACTCTGGCGAGCACCCACGCCTCGAGTTCCCAAGGAGGGGTGCTCGCCAGAGCACATGCTGCTGCGAAGCCCACCGTGCGGTGGGCTCGCGCCACCCGCTGGGCTATTGCCCTCTGAGGCGCCCGCAAGGCCGCGGCGTTCTCCCTCCTATGGAGGGAGTCTTCCCAGATGGGAGCGCCGTAGAGCGCCATACTCTTCAAGATGCCGGCGTAGAGTTGCCGGCATCGCGCGCTCGGCCCCCCCAAGTTGGGAAGCAGCCAGGAGAGAGCGCCCGCGGCCTTCAGCAGGCGCGACGACAGCCCGCTAAAATGCGGGCCGAAGCGCCACCTGCTGTCGAGTACAAGGCCCAGATATTTCATCTGGGCCTTCACCTCAATTCTGACGCCCTCCACGAAGATGTGGGCGTCAGGTGGGGGGCGCTGCCGAGGCCCGTGGAAGAACACGGCCTCGGTCTTGTGCAGCGCCACCACTAAACCTAGGCGGCGGATCCTCCCCGCGACCAAGCCGGTCCTCTATGCCTGCAAAGCAGGCCCTGGTGAAGGCCCTCTCCTCCATGGCAACCTTGCGGAACATTTCCTCAAGGCTGGCAGGGGAGAAGGGGGAGCCTGTCACCACCGGACCCGGGGCAGACTGGGCAGGCGTTGCCGTGGCCTCAGCCAGCTTCTGATGAAGCTGGCTGACCTCCGCCTGCAGGCGATCCACCCTCGCCTGCAGCTGCCGCGACTCGTCCGTGGCCGTCCGCTTCACCAGTTCCACCACAATGCCGTGCAAGCTGGCGGCCCGGCATTTGAGGGCCTTCTGGAAGGTCCCCTTCAAATTTGAGGACTTGGAGGCGACCTCCAGGACCTCCTCCTTATCCTCAAGGGCCATGCGCTCCAGTTCCGCCAGAGAGTGGTCGGCATACAGCACATTTGATGCGCCATAGCCAGCCCTCGACCTGGCGACTTGCGCCTGTTTCTCCTTGGCGGCGACCCTCTCCTCCAGATCCAACTGGAGTTGCTTCCTCTTAGCCAGGTTTAGCTGGCGCTCGGCGTCCACCAAGCCCACATCGTGGGTACGAGCCGCAGAAGAAGTCGAAGCCTTTTTCGACCTCGACTTCTTCTTCGCCTTACCCACGACTGACTCCGAGGAGCCCTCGGACCTCTTCCGCTTGAAGCGGTCGCTCTCGGCCGCCGACGTATCCATATTGGACTCGTCAGAGTCCGACAACTCGTCCGGCCTACAAAACAAGCTGGCCGCAGATGGTGCGCGGTCAGCTTCCGGCGCCAAAGCGCCGCCGGCAAGGCCCTGAGAAGGGCCGTTGGATTGGCCCTGAGAAGGGCCGTTGGATTGGCCCTGAGAAGGGCCGTTGGGTTGGCCCTGAGAAGGGCCGTTGGGTTGGCCCTGAGAAGGGCCGTTTGAATCGCCCTGGGAGGAGCGATTCGCGATAAAACGGCCAGACGCATCCCGCGTTGGCTTACTCATCCTTTTAAAATTAAAACTCTCAGTGTTCGTAGACGACCGCATGAATGCCTACGATTCACAGTGCACTTTAGCCGAGCCCGGTCTGCCACTCCGTTACGGTGGTCAGAACCGGGTCGTTGCCCAGGGGACGCGACGTGGACGCAAGCACTGTGGGGTGGTCCCCCAACCTAACCTAACCTAACCTAACCTTTTTTTTTTTTTTTTTTTTTTTTTTTTTTTTTTTTTTTTTTTTTCGCTGAGAAATGCAATTACGCATGCCCGCTCGTGGGGGACGAGACGGGGTATGTGGGACTCCCTGTCGGTAATGCCGACAGTATACCCACTAAAACTCAGCGGTGTTCCCGCATCGCCGTGTTGGGAGGGCCATGGGATAACGGTTGAACCTTTTCTTCCACGACCCTCCCGGCGCATGCCCGCCTAGCTGGCGGGCCCCGCATGCCCCCCCGTTACTGGGGGGCTACGGGAATGGCCGGGAACACCTGGCCATTCCCGTCCGACACTGGTGGAGGCCTGTGCAATACAGGCAAGGGTGCCCCCGCACCCGTTGCCTGCTGGCCTCCACCTGGGAGGAGTCGGAGATGACGTTCAAAGTGACGTCTTCTTCGACCCCTCCTCCGCCTTCGGAGCGGCGCAGCGGCAGGGTCGTCCTCCCGCACGCGCTCCGCCTCCTCCTTCTGCAACATGACGTGTTCGCAGAAGGAGGCGACTGCCGCCCAGGACCCCTCATCCCTCAGCATGGCGTTTACCAAGCCGGGGAGTGAGAGGTCCGGTCCGATCACCGCGTGCAGACTGTGGCGCGGCTCGGACCACGACGGGCACACCTCGAGGGTGTGCTGCGCCGTGTCCTCCGCCGCGCCACAGTGGTGGCACGACGGTGTCTCCTCCCGTCCGATTCGGTGCAGGTACGCTCCGAAACAACCGTGTCCGGACAGCACCTGCACCAGACGGAACGAGAGGAACCCATGCGACCGCTCGAGCCAGTCTCGCAGGACCGGCCCAATCGCGTCGAGGGTTCGGCGGCCGAAGGCTGCTGTGGCGAGGTCGCCCGTCCAATGGACGACGATGGCGTCCCTCGCCTCCCGCCGGACGGCGGCTCGCTCTTCCGGGGCAGGGCGTTCTCCGCTCGCCCTCCGCCCCGCCGTCCATTCATACACTCTGGCGAGCACCCACGCCTCGAGTTCCCAAGGAGGGGTGCCCGCCAGAGCACATGCTGCTGCGAAGCCCACTGTGCGGTGGGCTCGCGCCACCCGCTGGGCTATTGCCCTCTGAGGCGCCCGCAAGGCCGCGGCGTTCTCCCTCCTATGGAGGGAGTCTTCCCAGATGGGAGCGCCGTAGAGCGCCATACTCTTCAAGATGCCGGCGTAGAGTTGCCGGCATCGCGCGCTCGGCCCCCCCAAGTTGGGAAGCAGCCAGGAGAGAGCGCCCGCGGCCTTCAGCAGGCGCGACGACAGCCCGCTAAAATGCGGGCCGAAGCGCCACCTGCTGTCGAGTACAAGGCCCAGATATTTCATCTGGGCCTTCACCTCAATTCTGACGCCCTCCACGAAGATGTGGGCGTCAGGTGGGGGGCGCTGCCGAAGCCCGTGGAAGAACACGGCCTCGGTCTTGTGCAGCGCCACCGCTAAACCTAGGCGGCGGATCCTCCCCGCGACCAAGGATCCGCCCGCCGAGGCCAAGTTGGCCGCCTCCCTGAAACTCCCCCCCCGGGCGGTGACGAGAGTGTCATCCGCATAGCAGATGACACTCGTGCCTCGGAGGAGAGTTCCCCGCAAGAGCCAATCATAGCCGACGTTCCAGAGGAGAGGACCTACGACCGACCCCTGTGGAACGCCGGCTTCAACGGCATACCGCCGGACTTGGCCAGTCCTATCCACCAGGAGGATCGCCCGATCCTCCAGGTAGCTGGCCAGCAGACTGCGCAGGTATCGAGGCACTCCGTGGAATCGGAGCGCCTCTAGGATGGTGGAGTGGGGGACGGAGTTGAAGGCATTGGCTATGTCGAATGACACGGCCAACAATCCGTCCCCCGCTTCCATCGCCTCCTTCACCTGCCCCTTAAGGCAGGCCAGCGCGTCCACCGTGGAACGCTCAGCCCGAAAACCGAACTGAGCTTCCGACAAGTCCGGCCCGATATCCCGCAGATGGCTCTTTAGGCGAGCAGCGACTATCCCCTCGAACATTTTACCGACCTCATCGAGCAGGACGATGGGCCGGTATGCTGAGGGGGAGTCTGCTGGGCGGCCCTCCTTGCGAAGGAGGCACAACTGCCCCTCCTTCCACGGTTTCGGGAACCTTCCAGACGCAAGACATGCGCTGAAGAGGTCCCGAAACCTTTCCTGGTGTTTCCACATTTGAGTGGCAGCGATCGCCACCACTCTTGCTGGTACACCGTCGGGGCCCGGAGCTGTCTTCTTGGCGCGGATGTGGAGAATCGCCGCGCCAAGTTCCGACTCCGTGACAGGAGGGGCCTCCTCCTCCTCCTCCTCCTCAGCTGGCGGAGCTGTCCCCAGCGGTGGGTCCATCACTGGTGGGGTAAAGTTGCCCCTGCACGGGAACAGGGACTGAACCACCCCATCCAGGAATGAGGGCTCCAGGGTCTCGGCCACCGGGGGACCAAAGGGGCGCAGCTTGTTGCGCGCTGCCTTGTATGGTCTCCCGTAGGGGTCGTTGTCAAGACCCTCCAGCATCTCCTCTCTCGCCGAGTCTCTGGCGGCGGCGATGGCCCGATCGAGGGCCATTTTTGCCCCCAAATACACCTCATAGAGGTGGTCCTCGTTGGGCCGGTCCCGTAGACGCCGCCGCCGGCTCCGCGAGTAAGCCCTCCTTGCCGCCACACACGCTGCTCGAAGCCCCACCAGCTCCGCCGACCACCAATACACGGCGCGATTGGGTAGTGGTCGGCGAGACCGAGGCATGCTGGAGTTGCATACCTCGGTCAGAGACTCTCTCAGGTGCCCCGCCACGGTGTCCACATCCAGGCCAGCGGAAGGCGGCGAAAGCCAGTCCTGGACGAACGCCGCCTCCGCCGCCGCCTCCCTATCCAGGCGGGCGAGCGCCCACCGTGGGAACGGTGATCGCCGCGCCGAGAGGGGCTGCGACCCTCCGGGACCACTGGTGGAGATGTCGAACCGCACGTAGCGGTGGTCCGACATAGTCTCCACCAGGTCCACCCGCCAGTTCAGCACGCGCGCGGCTAACGCAGGGGTGGCGAAAGTGACGTCCACTATTGAGCCACCCTGCCGCCGCACGCATGTCTGGACGCTCCCTCTGTTCAAGAGGGATAGTCCAGAGGAGGCTGCCCACATCTCCACTGCCCGCCCGCGAGCGTCGGTGGCCGGGTTGCCCCAGGTCACCGACTTGGCGTTCAGGTCTCCCAGTACGGAGACCTGACGCGGCGCCGCCCTGCCGACCACGGCTGCCAGGACTCCGAGATAGTTCTCGAAGTCCTGAAGGGGGCGGTTTGGGGAGAAGTAGACCCCCACAAGGGCCAAATCTCCCCACGCGGCGGCCACATATCCCGGTCCCCTCTCTAATAGCGAGAGGGGAGGGGAGTCTGTGGAAGACCGCGCCGCTAGTGCCACCAAGCCGTCCTCGTCACCCAGCCAGCTGCCGGGGATCGAGTAGGGCTCGGCGACCGCCGCCACGTTCACCAACCACTCGGCCATGACCTGCACTACCAGGTCCTGGGCCCTCCTTGCCGCCACACACGCTGCTCGAAGCCCCACCAGCTCCGCCGACCACCAATACACGGCGCGATTGGGTAGTGGTCGGCGAGACCGAGGCATGCTAGAGTTGCATACCGTCCAAAGCGGAGATATCGCAGGTCAAAGTTAGACTTTGACAGTTGTGCCGCCATCTTTTCAAAATTTTAAACACCCATATCTCCGCAACGGAGTGTCGTAGAGTGACGAGATTTTCACTATTTAAAGTAACTGACTGTTGTCTATCGGGTGGGACTTTTTTCAGTAATTTTCAGGACTCAAAATATTTCTTGCCTGAAAACTGTTTCAGTCGGTGGGTCTCGCCGAGCCAAGTGCGGAAAGCCCAATCACGGGGGTTTTTGGACCGGCGGTTCCGGAGATAACCTCTTGTAACCACTTTTCGGCCGCCATCTTGGCAAAAAACCAAAAATTTCAAGTTAGGATATCTCCGTAACCCCTTGGTGTAACCGCACCGAGTTTGGTGTCACCGTAAAGGGCTTGGCGAGGGCTGTCTATTGGAAGTCTTGTTTTGACTCTACATAGAGTCCTGGCGAAAATTGATTGCGATTTTTGACTTTTTGTAAGAATTTTGACTGGTTTCATGCTTGACCCGTCCCTTTGGACCTTAGTCCGACTGCGATAACTCTGTTTGTTTATGTACTTTTACACTGTTTTTGTTTTTTCTACTTTTTCGTCCCTCTTGACGATTTATTTATAATTATTAATTTACATTGACGCATACTTTCCAACATGTCCGTTCTTAGAACACCGACAAAGGCCGACCCTGAAAATTCGCCGTCTAAACCGGGGGTAGTTGCCCCTCCAGACGTTAGACGCAGCATAGGGGAGTGGGAAGCCGCAAATCGTAGCCCTAACCCCTCTACTGCTGAAAAAACCACCGAAATGATGTCGCAGGCTGGCCCTGCAAAACCTAAAGTTAAGCCAGTTTTGACGCAGGACAGCAGAGCCAAAATAAGGAAGTCCACCGACAGAAACTCACCAACTAAATACGTGGACCGGACAGCGGAGGCTAGAGCCTGCCTATTAAAGGCTAAAAACCACCTCGACAGCTCCAGAAACACCAAGACGGAGATAAAGAACGGTGTCGTTGTAGCCACGGAACGACTGTACAATTTGGTCAAGTTAGTCGAATCGGAGCTAAAAGCTCTAAAACAAAAAACGAACAGCAAAGAGCCAGGGGTATTGACGGAACCTAAGCCTCTAGCCTCAGATTCATTCTCTCCTCTCGTAGAATCTGAAACAAATAGGATCCTTGTCAAAATCGAACAGCACACACAGCTCCTAGCGGATAACAACAAAAAACTAGAAGAGCTAAAGGAGAAAATAGACTACCAAAACAAAGTTTTGGATAGGGGTACCTACGCTAGTGTGGCTGCAACTCAGACCTCGAATTCCCTGCCTAGGCGGAGCACGCTCCACTCTATCGTCGTAACTTCCAAAGACGAGACGGAGACTGGAGACGAGGTACTCGAGAAAGTGCGGAAGACAGTTGACGCAAAGGAAGGATGGGTGAAAGTAGAGAAGGTGAGGAAGGCGAAAGATAGGAAGATAATTATGGGCTTTCAAAACATAGAAGAAAGAGACAAGCTGAAAGGAAAGCTGGAAAAAGAAAACCAGGACCTCCACGTCGAGGAGGTGAAGAACAAAGACCCACTATTGATCCTCAGGAGCGTCCTCTCTGTAAACTCAGACGAGGACGTTCTTAAGGCGTTGAGGAACCAAAATCGGGACGTTTTTCGCAACCTTGACAAGGAGGAGGACAGGGTGGTGGTGAGGTTCCGGAGGAGGACCAGAAACCCACACACCTGTCACGTTGTGGTCGGCGTCTCGCCAATCATCTGGAGACGGGCAACGGAACTCGGATGCCTGCACGTGGATCTCCAGCGCGTGAGGGTCGAAGACCAAACCCCACTGGTGCAATGCACGCGCTGCCTGGGCTACGGGCATGGCAGACGATACTGTACAGAACCAGCTGACTTGTGCTGTCACTGCGGCGGGCCTCACCTGAGGTCGGAATGTGCCGACTTTTTAACTGGTGCCCCGCCTAAGTGCCAGAACTGCACAAGAGCCAAGCTCACGGACGTCGGCCACAACGCTTTTAGCTTGGAATGCCCGACACGCCGCAAGTGGGATGAAATAGCAAGGTCTACTGTAGCATACTGCTAAGGGCACCCTTGGCAACCCAAATCCCTATAGACTAGTACAGGCAAACCTTCAGCGGAAAAGACTGGCGACAAATGAACTTATGACCGAGGCGGAAAAGCGCGGGGTCGCCGTTGCTCTCCTCCAAGAACCATACGTTGGCGGGGCAAAGATGATGAGGAGTCACAGGGGCGTTAGGGTCTTCCAGAGCACTGACACCGGAGAGGGGACAGTTAAGGCTGCAATAGCGGTCTTCGATAAAGACCTCATCGTCGAACAATACCCGAAACTCACCACTAACAACATCACCGTGGTGGGGATCCGAACCAGTGCCTGGAAGATCACACTGGTCTCTTTCTACTTTGAGCCGGACCAGCCAATCGGACCTTATCTCGAGCACCTCAAATGCGTTGAGGAAGAGGTAGGTTCCAGAATGTTGATTGTTGGAGGAGATGCAAACGCCAAAAGTACCTGGTGGGGAAGCCTGACCATCGACCGTAGGGGTGAAGAAGTGTCTGGAGCTCTCGACGAACTGGATCTGAACATCCTCAATAGAGGGGAAATTCCGACCTTCGACACGATCAGAGGGGGGATACGATACTGCAGCCACGTTGACATTACGGCTTGCTCGACGGACATCCTGGACCTAGTGGACGACTGGAGAATAGACGAAGGACTCACGAGCTCGGATCACAACGGCATTGCTTTTAATATAAAACTACAAAGGTCCAAAGGCATACAAATAAATAGAACAACTAGAATTTTTAACACTAAAAAAGCGAATTGGCTCGAGTTTCGTAAGAAACTCAGCCAATTAATGCACGAGAATAAATTAAACCAAATAGAAATAGATAAATTAAATACAGCAGAACAACTAGATTCAATAACTAATCTTTATATCAAATTAATTAAAGACACATGCATTTCGTCAATTCCGACGAAGAAAACAAATGAAGTGTTCACTTTGCCGTGGTGGTCCGAGAAACTCGAGGGGATGAAGAAAAAGGTCGCCACCTTGAAACGTAGAGTTAGGAGTGCTGCACCAGCCCGTAGATCGAAGGTCGTCGAAGAGTACCTGAAACTGAAAGCTGAGTATGAGACGGAGGCAGCCAAAGACGAGATCGAGAGCTGGAAGAACTTCTGCACAAGACAGGATAGAGAAGGGGTTTGGGAAGGCATCTACCGGGTGATAGGGAGGACCAAGAGAAGAGGAGAGGACCAGCCATTAGTGAAAGATGGGGAGGTTCTGGACGCAAAAGGTTCGGTGGAATTACTGGCTAAAACTTTTTACCCAGATGACCACTCAGACACTGACAGCACCTGCCACCGCCTAATAAGAGAAAAGGCCGATATCGTGAATGCTGGAGGGCAAGATGAATCATGCGATCCACCATTCACAATGGCCGAGCTGATGGCAGCTTGCGGGTCTTTTAACGCCAAAAAAGCGCCAGGAGCGGATGGCTTCACGGCCGATATTTGCTGCCAAGCCATTAGAAGTGCTCCTGAGATAGCCTTGGCTCTCCTGAATGGCTGCCTGAGAACCTACCTCTTCCCCGAAATTTGGAAAGAAGCAACGGTCATTATCTTGAAGAAGCCTGGGAAAACGGACTACAGCACCCCAAAGGCGTACAGACCAATCGGTCTTTTACCTATATTCGGTAAAATTTACGAGAAGATGTTGGTGGCCCGCCTCAAGTTTCATCTCATTCCTGGGATGAGTACTCGGCAGTATGGATTCATGCCCCAAAAGAGCACCGAAGACTCCCTCTATGTACTAATGCAACACATACGCGGTAAGCTGGAACTAAAGAAAATAGTAGTCCTTATATCTTTGGACATAGAGGGAGCCTTTGACAGCGCATGGTGGCCGGCCATAAGGGTCCGTCTGGCTGAGGAACAGTGTCCAGTTGGCTTGAGGAGGGTCATCGACAGCTACCTCGAGAACCGAAGGGTCAGGGTCAGGTACGCAGGTGAAGAGTGCTGCAGGGCCACAAGCAAGGGCTGCGTCCAGGGTTCTATTGGAGGACCAATACTGTGGAACCTGCTGCTGGACTCGCTTCTAAAGAGCTTGGAAGCTGGGGGTGACTATTGCCAGGCCTTTGCAGACGACGTTGTGCTGATTTTTGACGGTGACTCAGCGTTGGAGATCGAGGGACGTGCCAATGCCGCTCTCGAACATGTTCGGGCGTGGGGCGTTCAAAACAAACTTCGATTTGCCCCGCAAAAAACCAACGCAATGGTTATTACTCGCAAACTAAAATACGACACCCCACGCCTGAGCATGGGCGGGATCGACATTGCTATGTCCAATGAGATAAAAATCCTGGGTGTCATCGTCGACAAGCAGTTGACGTTCAACGCGCACGTCGCAAATGTATGCAGAAAGGCAATAGGCATCCATAAGCAGTTGACCAGGGCAGCAAAGACCAGCTGGGGGCTTCACCCCGAGGTCATCAGACTGATATATGTGGCCACCGTCGAACCAATCATCCTGTACGCCGCCAGCGTATGGGCTCGTGCCGTCGAGAAGCTGGGTATTAAGAAGCAATTGGGAGCAGTCCAGCGCGGCATCGCGCAAAAGCTGTGCAAAGGATACCGGACGGTCTCCTTAAACTCCTCGCTAGTGCTGGCTGGGATACTACCTCTCGACCTGCGAATCCGTGAGGCGGCATCGCTATACGAGGCCAGGAGAGGGGTGCCTCAGCCAGCACTTGGCGACAGGAGCGTCGAGCAGGCCGCCTCGGCAATGGAGGCTCCACACCCTGCAGAGCGCGCTGAGCTAGAGCTCGTAAGCCTGTTAAACCAAGAGCAACTACATGCTCAGAACGAAATTGAGGTTCGTATCTTTACGGATGGGAGCAAGATTGGGGGCAAGGTTGGAGCGGCACTATCCATATGGAGCGGTAACGCCGAAACCAAAACTCTCAAGCTTGCTCTCCCACAGTACTCCACTGTTTACCAGGCTGAGCTTCTGGCGATATGCGTCGCAACCAGGGTGATCCAAAAGCACAGCGCGCAATCGTTTGGAATCTTCAGCGACTCCATGGCGGCCCTCCAAACTATCCAGAACTACAATCGACACCACCCCCTGGCAGTAGAGGCAAGGGCTAACCTTAGGTCCCTCTCTACTCAAAACAAGGCGGTTACCTTGTTTTGGATAAAAGCCCATGCGGGGCTGGAGGGGAATGAGAGGGCCGACGAACTTGCCAAGGCAGCCGCTGAGAGTTCCAAACGAAAGCCCGATTACGATCTGTGTCCGGTTTCATACGTCAAGCGATGCCTTCGAATGGCAACTCTTGACGTGTGGAACCAAAGATACAGCAGTGAAGGAACTGCTTCAGTGACGAAGCTATTTTTCCCAGACGCGGTGGCGGCCTACGGGATTATCAGGAAGTGTAAGATAAGCAGCATCACAACACAGATCATGACGGGGCACGGTGGGTTCTCCGAATACTTGAACCGCTTCAAGTGCAAGGAGAGCCCATCGTGCATTTGCGATCCTGAGATTGCTGAAACGGTGCCACATATATTGTTCAGCTGTCCCGTGTTCGAAAGAGAAAGACTTGAAGCCGAGCATGTACTCGACACCAAACTTGAAATGGAAAGTATGTGGCAAGTAATGAAAAGCAAAAAGAGAGAGTTGTTTATCGAATATTGCGTCAAAATTTGTGAAAAGGTGATAATAAGAAACAGAGTGCCAAAGTAAAGATGCTTGCATGATATTGTATATAATATTACTGTCAAGCATCGAAACAGTCGTTATAAAATTGCTGGGAAGCGCCTGAAAACAAACTAACATACAGGTTGCCCATATTATAGCTAGAGTAAGTAGTCATAAGAAACTGTACTAGAATAAGACTATAGAAATAAATGACTGTTTGAATAGAAATAAGATATTATGTACTAGTAATAAGATATAGAAAATAGAAGTAGTCCTAACTAGTAGTAAGAAATAGAAATAAGCTAGAATAAGAGTAACTGTAAATATAAATAAAATACAATTGTGTCGTGTTATCCCTAAAATAAAAATAAAGAGAGGTAGATACAGAATAGGTAAAAAGTAGAAGGGCGTCCTACCCTTAAAGATAGAAAGAGAACAGAATAGAAGAAAGACAAAGTATGCTGAATGAAAGTACGAGAAGAATTATTGCGAGAACTGGTATGAAAGTAAAGCCTAGCACAGGCTCCGATCATGTTGGAGGTAGAAGTAAAAAAAAAAAAAAAAAAAAAAAAAAAAAAAAAAAAAAAAAAAAAAAACCTAACCTAACCTTTTTTTTTTTTTTTTTTTTTTTTTTGACGCTGGGAAAAATGCATTACGCATGCCCCCCCATCGGGGGATGGGAGGGGTATGTGGGACTCCCCGGAAAATCCGGTATACCCACTAAACGACCCAGCGGCGCTCCTACCTCGTCTGCAAGGAGGAGGACTGGGAATCCGGCAGAGCCATAACATCCAGTCCCCCGCTGACGACCGCCCGCCTTGCAGGCGGGCCCGACACGCCCCCCCCGTCGGGGAGGGGCCCAGGAATGACCGCGAGCGCTCTGTCATTCCCGCCCGACGTGGATGGTGAACTGTGCAATGCAGGAGAAGGCGCCCCCGCACCCGTCTCCCGCTGTTCACCACCAGGGGGCATAAGACGACGATCGTACAATCGCCTTCTCATGCCCCGTCTTCGCCTGCGGAGCGGCGCTGCGAAAGGGTCGTCCTCCCGCGCGCGCTCCGCGTCCTCCTTCTGCGACATTACGTCCTCGCAGAAGGAGGCGACCGCTGTCCAGGCCCCCTCGCTCTCCAGCATCGAGTTGACGACGCTGGGAAGCGAGAGGTCCTGCCCGACCGCTGCGCTCAGACCGCGGCGCAGCTCGGACCAGGCTGGGCACACCTCAAGGGTGTGCTGAGCCGTGTCCTCCGCCGCGCCACAGTCGTGGCACGACGGGGTCTCCTCCCTTTGGATCCGGTGCAGGTACGATCCGAAACACCCATGGCCGGACAACACCTGCACCAGACGGAAAGAGAGGAAACCGTGGGACCGCTCGAGCCAATCCTTCAGGACTGGCCCGAGCGCGTCCAGAGTTCGGCGGCCGAAAACGGCAGTGGCGAGGTCCTCCGTCCAGTGATGGACGATTGCGTCCCTCGCCTCTTGCCGCACGGCCTCCCGCTCTTCTGCGGCGGGGGGCTCCCCGAGCGCCTTACGCCGCACCGTCCATTCGTACACTCTGGTCAGCACCCACGCCTCGAGCTCCCAAGGAGGGGTGCCGGCCAGAGCGCACGCCGCCGAGAAGCCCACCGACCGGTAGGCCCTCGCCACCCGCAGTGCAATGGCCCTTTGGGGCCTACGGATGGTAGTGGCGTTCTCCCTCCTGTGGAGGGAGTCCGCCCAAATCGGGGCCCCGTAAAGGGCCATGCTCCTGAGGATGCCAGCATACAAAAGCCGGCATCGCGCCTTCGGACCTCCCAGGTTCGGGAGGAGCCAGGAAAGGGTATTCGCAGCCTTCAGCAGGCGCGTCGACAGCCCGCTGAAGTGTGGGCCGAAGCGCCACCTGCTGTCGAGTACAAGGCCCAAGTACTTCATCTGGGCCTTGACCCCGATCCTGACGCCCTCCACGACAATGTGTCCGTCGGGTGGGATGCGCTGCCGAGGACCGTGAAAATACACGGCCTCCGTCTTGTGCAGCGCTACCTTTAGCCCTAGGCGGCGGATCCTTCCAGCCACTAAGGATCCGCCAGCAGAGGCCAGAATGGCCGCCTCCCTGAAGTTCCTCCCCCGGGCAACGAGGAGGGTATCATCTGCGTAGCAGATGATGCTCGTGCCCCGGAGGAGGGTCCCCCGCAGGAGCCAGTCGAATCCAATGTTCCACAGCGGTGGTCCTAGGACCGATCCCTGTGGAACACCGGACTCTGCACCATACTGCCTCACTCTGGCCGTCCTGTCCGCGAGGAGGACCACCCGGTCCTCCAAGTAGCTGGCCAAGAGTGTGCGCAGGTATTGAGGCACTCCGTGATACCGGAGCGCCTCCAAGATTGTCGAGTGGGGGACAGAGTTGAAGGCGTTGGCAATGTCGAATGACACCGCCAGCACTCCGTCCCCCGCCTCCACGGCCTCCTTCACCTGGCCCTTGAGCAGGGCCAGCGCATCCACTGTCGAACGACCCCGTCGGAAACCGAATTGGGCGTCCGACAGGTCCGGCCCCACCGTTCCCAGCAGACTATTCAGCCGTTCGGCGATAATCCCCTCGAACATCTTACCGACCTCATCGAGCAAAACGATGGGCCGGTAAGCCGAGGGGGAGTCCGCCGGGCGTCCCTCTTTTCGGAGGAGGCACAGCCGCCCCTCCTTCCAAGGTTTCGGGAACCTCCCAGTCGTGAAACACGCGCTAAAGAGGTCCCGAAGCCTCTCCTCCATCTGAGAGGCGGCTATGGCCACCACCCTTGCGGGAACACCGTCCGGCCCTGGGGCCGTGTTCTTCGCGCGGAGGCGCAGAGTGCCCGCGTAGAGCTCCGATGCTGTCACCGGGAGAACCTCCTCCTCAGACGGAACCGCCTCCCGCGGGGGGTCCATCACTGGCGGGGTGAAGTCGGTCCTGGACGGAAACAAGGACCGGACCACCCCATCCAGCAATGCCGGCTCGAGGGTCTCCGTCAGCGGAGGACCACAGGGGCGCAGTTTACTCCGCGCCGCCTTGTACGGTCTCCCGAACGGGTCTCTATCGAGACCCTCCAGCATCTCGGCTCTCGCCGAGTCTTCGGCCGCGCACATTGCCAACTTGAGGACCCTCTTTGCATCGACGTACGACGCATAGAGGGCCCCCTCGCCGGCTAGGTCTCGGGGTCTACGCCTCCGACTCCGCGTGTAGGCCCTCCTGGCCGCTACGCAGGCGGTCCGGAGCCCCGCCAATTCCTCCGACCACCAATAGACTGCGCGTCGGGGAGGTACGCCGCGAGACAGGGGCATGCTGGAGTTGCACACCTCAGTCAGGGACCCCCTCAGCTGGAGCGCTGCGGCGTCCACGTCCAGGACCTCGACAGGAGGCGTGAGCCAGTCCTGGACGAACGCCGCCTCCTCGGCAGCCTCTCGGTCCAGGCGGGTGAGAGCCCACCGGGGGAACGCAGATTGGCCCGAGCGGACCATCCCCTGGGAGCTCTGGGTGGAGATGTCGAAGCGCACATATCGGTGGTCTGAAAAGGTCTCCGCCATCTCCACCCGCCAGTTCACGACGCGGGCGGCTAGCACGGGGGTGGCAAACGATACGTCGACCACCGATCCTCCCCGTTGCCGCACACACGTGTGAACAGTCCCTCTGTTTAGGAGGGACACCCCGCACGACGCCGCCCAAAATTCTGCGGCGCGTCCCCGGACGTTGCAAGAGGCGGCCGGGTTGCCCCAGGCCGTCGACTTGGCGTTCAGGTCACCCATAATGGCGACCTGGCGTGGCGCCGCCCTCCCCAGCACTGCTGTGAGGATTTCGAGAAAGTTCTCGAAATCCGATAGAGGGCGGTTTGGGGAGAAATAAACGCCCACAAGGGCCAAGTCTCCCCACGCGGCGGCCACGTATCCCGGTCCCCTCTCTAAGAGCGAGAGGGGAGGGGAGTCCGTGGAAGACCGCGACACTAATGCCACCGAACCATCCCGATCACCCAGCCAACGGCCAGGGACCGAGTACGGCTCGGCAACCACCGCCACGTCCACCAACCACTCAGCCATGCTCTGCATCAGCAGATCCTGGGCTGCTCTGCAGTGGTTGGTGTTCGCCTGGAGGATGCGATGTTTGATCTGACTATCCATCAATCAGACATCGCACCCCCCTCCACATCCGCCGATGTCCCAGCCTCAGGGACGGCGGTGGCAGCGACAGGCCGGATCGGCGCCTGCTCCTTGCCCTTCTTAGGGGGAGGATTGCAGTTCCTCCCCATCGTGACGTGGTCCGCCGGGCAGCCACTGGCGGCACACACTGCGCAGTGCGGCGTGGTGGCCTCGCAGGAGGCGGACTTGTGCCCGTCCTTGCCACAGCGGTAACAGGTGTTCCCTCTGTCGACCCCGGACGGACAGAGGGGCCGAGTGTGTCCGACTCCGAGGCACTTGTAGCAGCGCAGACGCCTTGCTGCAAGTGCCCGGACTACACCCGAGCTAAAGCCGACGGCAACCCGTCCCTTGGCAAGGACGGCCACAGCTGCGGCGACTGGGCACTCAAGGCGGATGGTGCCCATGCCGCTGCGGCCAGGCCTGATGGCCCGACCTTTTACTTCTGCGACACCGCAGCCCCCAATTGCTGCGACCGCCGCCTCCACCTCTTCTTTGGTGACCGAGTCGTCGAGCTCGGTCACCTCCAAGGCCACAGACTTCACGGGCCTGGCTACACTGGCCGCGTCCGCGATGACCTCCTGCAACTTGGTTGCGAAGAGGTCCGCGTTAGCGCCGCCCTGAGCCCCCGGGAACTCGAAGATTCGAGCCCCAGCCTGGGTCCGGCGGCAGGAGAGTGTGCCGATCCCCAGTGTTCTGGGATCGGCATTGGTACGCGCACGCGTCATAATAGACGCGTACGTCTCCCCCCGCCCCACAGCCTCAGCGGTGAGCGTCACCACTACGGCTGCGGTCTTGGGAGGAACCAACTTCCTCCCGCCGGCTGGAGCCCTTTTGGCTGCAGGAGCAGTCGCAGAGGGCTTGGGGGCATGCTTTTTCCCCTTTTTCCTTCGTTTGCCCTTCTTGACCACCTCCGTCCACGACTGATTGGCCGGGGTGGAGGAGGGAAGAAGGGCGTCTTCCTCCTGCGGGTTCTGGGGGGCTGCTGGAGTGGCAGTCGACCCAGACGCCGCCTCCGTGCTTGTGGTGGGGGCATGAGGACCCGCCTTGGTCCTCCTGCCTTTACCCTTGCCCTTGGAGGGCTTTGCGCCTGATACCGGGCCTGCAATAGGCGCCGGTACCAGCTCAATCGGTGGTGGCCTCATGTCTGCCGCTAGCGGCGGGCGGAGCCGCTTTTCCGGCAGGAGCCGGTCCTCGATGCCTGCGATGCAGGCCCTGGTGAAGGCCCTCTCCTCCATGACAACCTTGCGGAACGTTTCCTCAAGGCTGGCGTGGGAGGAGGAGGGACCTGTCACCACCGGCCCCGGGGCAGATTGGGCAGGCCTCGCCGTGGCCTCAGCCAGCTTCTGGTGCAGCTGGCTGACCTCCGCCTGCAGGCGATCCACCTTCGCCTGCAGCTGCCGCGTCTCCTCCGTGGCCGTCCGCCTAACCAGCTCCGCAATAATGCCGTGCATGCTGGCGGCACGGCATTTGAGGGCCTTCTGGAAGGTCCCCTTCAAGTTTGAAGACTTGGAGGCGACCTCCACGACCTCCTCCCTGTCTTCCGCCGCCATGCGCTCCAATTCTGCCAGGGAGTGGTCAGCATACAGCACATTTGATGCACCGTAGCCAGCCCTCGCCCTGGCAGCTTGCGCCTGCTTCTCTTTGGCGGCGACCCTCTCCTCCAGATCTAACTGAAGTTGTTGCTTCTTGGCCAGATTCAGCTGGCGCTCGGCGTCAACCAGGCCCACATCGTGGGTTGAAGCCGAAGCGGAAGTCGAAGCCTTCTTCGACTTCGACTTCTTCTTCGACTTGCCACCAGTTGACCCCGAGGAGCCCTCAGACCGCTTCCGCTTGAAGCGGTCGCTCTCGGCCGCCGACGTGTCCATATTGGAGTCGTCGGTGTCCGAGAACTCGTCTGGCCTACAGAATAAGCTGGCCGCAGATGATGCGCGGTCAGCTTCCGGCGCCGAAGCGCCGCCGGCGGGGCCCTGAGAAGGGCAGTCGGGTTGGCCCTGAGAAGGGCCGTTGGGTTGGCCCTGAGAAGGGCCGTTTGAATCACCCTGGGAGGAGCGATTCCCAACAAATCGGCCAGACGCATCCCGCGTTGGCTTACCCATCTTTTTTTTAAAATTAAAATCCTCAGTATTCGTAGACGACCGCATGAATGCCTACGATTCACAGTGCACTTTAGCCGAGCCCGGTCTGCCACTCCGTTACGGTGGTCAGAACCGGGTCGTTGCCCAGGGGACGCGACGTGGACGCAAGCACTGTGGGGTGGTCCCCCAACCTAACCTAACCTAACCTAACCTAACCTAACCTAACCTAACCTAACCTAACCTAACCTAACCTAACCAATTTTATCTCAAAATTCTTATCCGAACCATCGTTAATAGTAGTATCAATAGATACCTACCTGCCTTACCTGTATTCCGGTGCGCGCTCAGCCACCCCGAGTCCTGTTTGGTAGTGGTTATTCCAGGTTTTTTCACATTTTTCAGTCAAAAAAAAAAAAAAAAAAAAAAAAAAAAAAAAAAAAAAAAAAAAAAAAAAAAAAAAAACCAGTTTTTTGACCAAAACTCAAAAATTTTGTATCGCACATATTTCTAGTAATTTCATAGCTCGCTAGCCCGCGCGGAGACGCGTCTTTTGACACCTCGCACGTGCGTCTGGCGTGCATAGAAATTCAAAAAATTGTCCTCCCACCCACCCTGTCCTCTCTGGCCAGGTGAACTTTTGGGTTTTTGACAAAAATTTAAAAATTTATTTGGGCTCTTCTAGCCACTCCTAAGGCTTTTTACTTATTTTATTAACCTTGTTTATTTTATTTTATTGACCTAGCGGTCTTACGGCCGTTTTTACGACAAATAAAAGTTAATACTATCTATTACGTTGCTTCTGTGTTTTTCCCCCCTTTACAGGGACACAGAAGTAATCACCAGTGACCTCTGGCTAGTGACAGTTTATGAATCTCACCTTCACCTCAACCTCCGCCATGCTGCGTACACCAGCAAAAAATGACGCATGCTCGCCGGGCTCCGGGGGATCGCCGCGTTCGTCAGAGAAGGCTGGACCGTCCCCTCCCAGCGTACGACGCAGTATCGGGGAATGGGAGGCCGGGAAATCTGAGCCCCAGGCAAAGTCCCCGGCAAACCCGAAACGTGATGCCACGCCACCTGCAACCAGCACTCTGGAGGCGCGCCGACGCGCACGGGTACCCGTGGGCACCGAAAAGCCGCCAAAGAGGCCCGAGTCCAATTACCTCAACCGGACAGCGGAGGCGAGAGCTTGCTTAAATAAAGCAAAACTCCATCTTAACAACTCTCGCAACCTCAAGACGGAAATAAAGACGGAGGTGGTGAGTGCGGTCGACAGGCTCTTTGAGCTGGTCAAGGAGTCAGAGCGGAGCAAAGTCTATGTCACACCGGCGCCTGCAGTCGCACCTGCAGTCCAACCAGCAGCCGCGCCAATCATTTTAAATAACGACCCCATGCCGACCTCAGGTGAACCGACAGCGCTCATGATGCAGCTAATGGAAAACCTCCAGCAGCACAATGAGGCGTTGGAGAAATGCCAGCTGCACACATTGGCTCTGTCGGAGCACCTGAAACAGGTGCCTCGCTTTGTCGCAGGACAGGGGCCCTCGTTTGCGGAGATGGCTGCCGCCCCGAAGCGGCACTTCCAGGAGCCTCTTCACTCGGTGATTGTGTCATCGGTCGATGACAAAGACACCGGGGAAGAGGTTCTTGAAAAGCTGAGGACGGCGGTGGATGCCAGGAATGAGGGAACCAGGGTGGAGAGAGTGCGGAAAGCGAGGGACCAAAAGGTGGTGGTCGGCTTTAGGACGAGGGAGGAGCTGACTAAGGTGACCGAGAGGATTAAAAAGGCCGGAAATCTAATGGTGGAGGAGGTGAAGAACAAAAATCATCTCATCATCGCCAAGGATGTCCTCTCGTGCCACTCAGACGAGGAGTTTATTGACGCCTTAAAACGCCAAAACAGTCACCTGATTGGGGACGTGACTGCGGACGACCTGAGGATGGGAGTGAAGTACCGTCGCAGGACGAGGAACCCCCACATGTGCCACGTCGTCCTGCAGGTGTCCCCTGCTGTGTGGCAGAGGCTGACGCACGCGGGTCAAGTGCACATCGACATGCAGCGGGTGCGTGTGTTGGACCAGTCACCACTGATTCAGTGCACCCGCTGCTTGCGCTTTGGCCATAGCCGTAAGTTGTGCACGGAATCCGCCGACCTCTGCACACATTGTGGGGACCCCCACATGAGGGTGGACTGCCCCTCACGGCTAGCCGCAGAGCCACCAAAGTGCCGAAACTGCGTTTCCGCAAAGATGGGCAAGACCGAGCACAACGCCTTCGACAGTGAGTGCCCAACTCGTCTCAAGTGGGACGGATTGGCGCGACTGTCGGTGGCGTATTGCTAAGGTGGTCCCGGGCGGAAGCGCAGTAAATAGTGATGGCGGACCTCACCAGTATCGCGTCGTACAGGCAAACCCTTCTCCTCCAAAGCTCCTTCCAAGGTTTCGGGAACCTTCCAGTCATAAAACACGCGCTGAAGAGGTCCCGAAGCCTCTCCTCCATCTGTGAGGCGGCTATGGCCACCACCCGTGCGGGGACGCCGTCCGGCCCTGGGGCCGTGTTCTTCCCGCGAAGGCGAAGAGTCCCTGCGTAAAGTTCCGACGCCGTCACCGGGAGGATCTCCTCATCCGGCGGAACCGCCTCCCGCGGAGGGTCCATCACTGGTGGGGTGAAGTCGGTTCTGGACGGAAACAGGGACCGGACCACCCCATCCAGCAATGCCGGCTCGAGGGTCTCCGTCAGTGGAGGACCACAGGGGCGCAGTTTATTCCGCGCCGCCTTGTAAGGTCTTCCAAACGGGTCCCTATCGAGACCCTCCAGCATGTCGGCTCTCGCCGAATCTTCGGCCGCGCACATCGCCAGCTTGAGGACCGTCTTTGCGTCGATGTACGACGCATAGAGGCCCTCCTCGCTGGCTGGGTCTCGGGGCCTGCGCCTTCGGCTCCGCGTGTAGGCCCTCCTGGCTGCTACGCAGGCGGTTCGGAGCTCCGCCAGTTCCTCCGACCACCAATAGACGGCGCGGCGGGGAGGTGGGTGGCGAGACCGGGGCATGCTGGAGTTGCACACCTCGGTCAGGGACCCCCTCAGCTGGAGCGCCGCGGCGTCCACGTCCAGGACGTCGACAGGAGGAGCGAGCCAGTCCTGGATGAACGCTGCCTCCTCCGCAGCCTCTCGGTCCAGGCGGGTGAGAGCCCACCGTGGGAATGGAGACTGGCCCGAGCGGACCCCCTGGGGGCTCTGGTTGGAGATGTCGAAGCGCACATATCGGTGGTCCGAAAAGGTCTCCGCCATCTCCACCCGCCAGTTCACGACGCGGGCGGCTAGCACGGGGGTGGCAAACGAGACGTCGACCACCGATCCTCCCCGTTGCCGCACACACGTGTGGACAGCCCCTCTGTTTAGGAGGGACACACCGCATGACGCCGCCCAGAATTCTGCGGCGCGTCCCCGGACGTTGCAAGAGCGGGCCGGGTTGCCCCAGGCCGTCGCCTTGGCGTTCAGGTCGCCCAATATGGCGACCTGCCGTGGCGCCGCCCTCCCGACCACTGCGGTGAGGATTTCGAGATAATTCTCGAAATCCGAGAGAGGGCGGTTTGGGGAGAAGTATACGCCTACAAAGGCCAAGTCTCCCCACGCGGCGGCCACGTATCCCGGTCCCCTCTCTAAGAGCGAGAGGGGAGGGGAGTCCGTGGAAGACCGCGACACCAATGCCACCGAGCCGTCCCGATCACCCAGCCAACGGCCAGGCACCGAGTACGGCTCGGCAACCACCGCCACGTCCACCAACCACTCGGCCATTGTCTGCATCAGCAGATCCTGGGCCGCCAACCTAACCTTTTTTTTTTTTTTTGTTTTTTTTTTTTTTTCGCTGAGAAATGCAATTACGCATGCCCGCTCGTGGGGGACGAGACGGGGTATGTGGGACTCCCTGTCGGTAATGCCGACAGTATACCCACTAAAACTCAGCGGTGTTCCCGCATCGCCGTGTTGGGAGGGCCATGGGATAACGGTTGAACCTTTTCTTCCACGACCCTCCCGGCGCATGCCCGCCTAGCTGGCGGGCCCCGCATGCCCCCCCGTTACTGGGGGGCTACGGGAATGGCCGGGAACACCTGGCCATTCCCGTCCGACACTGGTGGAGGCCTGTGCAATACAGGCAAGGGTGCCCCCGCACCCGTTGCCTGCTGGCCTCCACCTGGGAGGAGTCGGAGATGACGTTCAAAGTGACGTCTTCTTCGACCCCTCCTCCGCCTTCGGAGCGGCGCAGCGGCAGGGTCGTCCTCCCGCACGCGCTCCGCCTCCTCCTTCTGCAACATGACGTGTTCGCAGAAGGAGGCGACTGCCGCCCAGGACCCCTCATCCCTCAGCATGGCGTTTACCAAGCCGGGGAGTGAGAGGTCCGGTCCGATCACCGCGTGCAGACTGTGGCGCGGCTCGGACCACGACGGGCACACCTCGAGGGTGTGCTGCGCCGTGTCCTCCGCCGCGCCACAGTGGTGGCACGACGGTGTCTCCTCCCGTCCGATTCGGTGCAGGTACGCTCCGAAACAACCGTGTCCGGACAGCACCTGCACCAGACGGAACGAGAGGAACCCATGCGACCGCTCGAGCCAGTCTCGCAGGACCGGCCCGATCGCGTCGAGGGTTCGGCGGCCGAAGGCTGCTGTGGCGAGGTCGCCCGTCCAATGGACGACGATGGCGTCCCTCGCCTCCCGCCGGATGGCGACTCGCTCTTCCGGGGCAGGGCGTTCTCCGCTCGCCCTCCGCCCCGCCGTCCATTCATACACTCTGGCGAGCACCCACGCCTCGAGTTCCCAAGGAGGGGTGCTCGCCAGAGCACATGCTGCTGCGAAGCCCACCGTGCGGTGGGCTCGCGCCACCCGCTGGGCTATTGCCCTCTGAGGCGCCCGCAAGGCCGCGGCGTTCTCCCTCCTATGGAGGGAGTCTTCCCAGATGGGAGCGCCGTAGAGCGCCATACTCTTCAAGATGCCGGCGTAGAGTCCGGCCCGATATCCCGCAGATGGCTCTTTAGGCGAGCAGCGACTATCCCCTCGAACATTTTACCGACCTCATCGAGCAGGACGATGGGCCGGTATGCTGAGGGGGAGTCTGCTGGGCGGCCCTCCTTGCGAAGGAGGCACAACTGCCCCTCCTTCCACGGTTTCGGGAACCTTCCAGACGCAAGACATGCGCTGAAGAGGTCCCGAAACCTTTCCTCCATTTGAGTGGCAGCGATCGCCACCACTCTTGCTGGGACACCGTCGGGGCCCGGAGCTGTCTTCTTGGCGCGGATGTGGAGAATCGCCGCGCCAAGTTCCGACTCCGTGACAGGAGGGGCCTCCTCCTCCTCCTCCTCAGCTGGCGGAGCTGTCCCCAGCGGTGGGTTCATCACTGGTGGGGTGAAGTTGCCCCTGCACGGAAACAGGGACTGAACCACCCCATCCAGGAATGAGGGCTCCAGGGTCTCGGCCACCGGGGGACCAAAGGGGCGCAGCTTGTTGCGCGCTGCCTTGTATGGTCTCCCGTAGGGGTCGTTGTCAAGACCCTCCAGCATCTCCTCTCTCGCCGAGTCTCTGGCGGCGGCGATGGCCCGATCGAGGGCCATTTTTGCCCCCAAATACACCTCATAGAGGTGGTCCTCGTTGGGCCGGTCCCGTAGACGCCGCCGCCGGCTCCGCGAGTAAGCCCTCCTTGCCGCCACACACGCTGCTCGAAGCCCCACCAGCTCCGCCGACCACCAATACACGGCGCGATTGGGTAGTGGTCGGCGAGACCGAGGCATGCTGGAGTTGCATACCTCGGTCAGAGACTCCCTCAGGTGCCCCGCCACGGTGTCCACATCCAGGCCAGCGGAAGGCGGGGAAAGCCAGTCCTGGACGAACGCCGCTTCCACCGCCGCCTCCCTATCCAGGCGGGCGAGCGCCCACCGTGGGAACGGTGATCGCCGCGCCGAGAGGGGCTGCGACCCTCCGCGACCACTGGTGGAGATGTCGAACCGCACGTAGCGGTGGTCCGACATAGTCTCCACCAGGTCCACCCGCCAGTTCAGCACGCGCGCGGCTAACGCAGGGGTGGCGAAAGTGACGTCCACTATTGAGCCACCCTGCCGCCGCACGCATGTCTGGACGCTCCCTCTATTCAAGAGGGAGAGTCCAGAGGAGGCTGCCCACATCTCCACTGCCCGCCCGCGAGCGTCGGTGGCCGGGTTGCCCCAGGTTACCGACTTGGCGTTCAGGTCTCCCAGTACGGAGACCTGACGCGGCGCCGCCCTGCCGACCACGGCTGCCAGGACTCCGAGATAGTTCTCGAAGTCCTGAAGGGGGCGGTTTGGGGAGAAGTAGACCCCCACAAGGGCCAAATCTCCCCACGCGGCGGCCACGTATCCCGGTCCCCTCTCTAATAGCGAGAGGGGAGGGGAGTCTGTGGAAGATCGCGCCGCTAGTGCCACCAAGCCGTCCTCGTCACCCAGCCAGCTGCCGGGGATCGAGTAAGGCTCGGCGACCGCCGCAACGTTCACCAACCACTCGGCCATGACCTGCACTACCAGGTCCTGGGCCGCTCTGCAGTGGTTGGTGTTCGCCTGGAGGATGCGATAGTCGGAAACCATTATTCCGACATCGCACCAGTCTCCTCAGCTACCGCCGCTGGAGGTACAGCGGCGACGTTGGCGGCGGCCGTGGCAACAGGGCGAACCTGTGCCGGCACCACGCCCTTCCTCGCGGGGGGCTTGCAGCCCCTGCCCGCCATCTTGTGGTCCGCGGGACGGCCACTGGCAGCACACGCCACACAGTGTGGCGCGGAGGCGCTGCAGCAAGCGGCACCCCTGTGTCCCTCCTGCCCGCATCGGTAGCAGGCGTCTCCCCAGTCGAATTTGGAGGGACACGTGGGTCGGGTGTGGCCGAACGCAAAGCACTTGAAGCAGCGCACCCGCTGTTCTTCAAGTGGCCGGACCACAGCCGAGCTGAAGCCCACAAGGAGCCGTCCCTTGGTCGCAGCAAGGACGGCCCCAGCCACGGCGACTGGGCACTCCACGCGGATGATGCCCATTCCGCGGCGGCCGAGCCTGATGGCTCTACCCTTGACCGCGCCCGCGTCGCAGCCTCCAGCCGCAGCAACGGCCGCCACCACATCCTCTTTGGTGACCGAATCGTCCAGATCGGCTACCTCTAAGGTTGCGGTCTTAACGGGCCTGACGACCGTTGCCGCATCCGCGATCACCTCTTTCAGCTTCGTCGCGAAGAGGTCCGCATTCGTGCCGCGCTGTTCCCCCCCGAACTCGAAAATTCGAGCCCCGGTTAGGGTTCGGCGGCACGTTATATTGCTGATCCCCAGCTGGGAGGGATTGGCATTGGGACGAGCCCGTTTTAGGACGGACTCGTAAGTCTCGCCCCGCTCCGCGGCCTCCGGGGTGATGGTCACCACGACGGCCGCGGTTCTGGGAGGAACCTGCTTCCTTCCACCGGCTGGACCCCTTTTGGCTGCATTACCTGCAGTCGCAGCGGGCTTGGGGGCTGACTTTTTCCCCTTTCTCTTCTTCTTGCCCTTTCCCCTCCTGACCACTTCCGTCCACGACTGGTTGGCCGGGGTGGTGGAGGGAAGAAGGGCGTCTTCGTCCTGCGAGTTCTGGGTCGCTGCTGGGGTGGCAGACGACACAGACGCTCCCTCCGCGCTTGTCGCAGGGGCATGAGGACCCGCCTTGGTCCTCTTGCCCTTACCCTTGCCCTTGCCCTTGGGGGGCTTTGCACCTAATACCGGGCCCGCTTGATGCACGGGTTCCGGCTCCTTCGGCGGCGGACTCCTGTTCGCCGCTAGAGGCGCAGGTTCCGGCTCCTTCGGCAGTGGCCTCTTGTCTGCCGCTAGCGGCGGGCGGAGCCGCTTTTCCGGCAAGAGCCGGTCCTCTATGCCTGCGAAGCAGGCCCTGGTGAAGGCCCTCTCCTCCAAGGCAACCTTGCGGAACATTTCCTCAAGGCTGGCAGAGGAGAAGGGGGGGCCTGTCACCACCGGACCCGGGGCAGACTGGGCAGGCCTCGCCGTGGCTTCGGCCAGCTTCTGGTGAAGCTGGCTGACCTCCGCCTGTAGGCGATCAACCCTCGCCTGCAGCTGCCGCGACTCGTCCGTGGCCGTCCGCTTCACCAGCTCCACCACAATGCCGTGCAAGCTGGCGGCCCGGCATTTGAGGGCCTTCTGGAAGGTCCCCTTCAAGTTTGAGGACTTGGAGGCGACCTCCAGGACCTCCTCCTTATCCTCAAGGGCCATGCGCTCCAGTTCCGCCAGGGAGTGGTCGGCATACAGCACATTTGATGCGCCATAGCCAGCCCTCGACCTGGCGACTTGCGCCTGTTTTTCCTTGGCGGCGACCCTCTCCTCCAGATCCAACTGGATTTGCGCCCTTTTGGGGGGGGCGGGGTATGTGGGACTCCCCGGAAAATCCGGTATACCCACTAAACGACCCAGCGGCGCTCCTACCTCGTCTGCAAGGAGGAGGACTGGGAATCCGGCAGAGCCATAACATCCAGTCCCCCGCTGACGACCGCCCGCCTTGCAGGCGGGCCCGACACGCCCCCCCCGTCGGGGAGGGGCCCAGGAATGACCGCGAGCGCTCTGTCATTCCCGCCCGACGTGGATGGTGAACTGTGCAATGCAGGAGAAGGCGCCCCCGCACCCGTCTCCCGCTGTTCACCACCAGGGGGCATAAGACGACGATCGTACAATCGCCTTCTCATGCCCCGTCTTCGCCTGCGGAGCGGCACTGCGAGAGGGTCGTCCTCCCGCGCGCGCTCCGCGTCCTCATTCTGCGACATTACGTCCTCGCAGAAGGAGGCGACCGCTGTCCAGGCCCCCTCGCTCTCCAGCATCGAGTTGACGACGCTGGGAAGCGAGAGGTCTTGCCCGACCGCTGCGCTCAGACCGCGGCGCAGCTCGGACCAGGCTGGGCACACCTCAAGGGTGTGCTGAGCCGTGTCCTCCGCCGCGCCACAGTCGTGGCACGACGGGGTCTCCTCCCTTTGGATCCGGTGCAGGTACGATCCGAAACACCCATGGCCGGACAACACCTGCACCAGACGGAAAGAGAGGAAACCGTGGGACCGCTCGAGCCAATCCTTCAGGACTGGCCCGAGCGCGTCCAGAGTTCGGCGGCCGAAAACGGCAGTGGCGAGGTCCTCCGTCCAGTGATGGACGATTGCGTCCCTCGCCTCTTGCCGCACGGCCTCCCGCTCTTCTGCGGCGGGGGGCTCCCCGAGCGCCTTACGCCGCGCCGTCCATTCGTACACTCTGGTCAGCACCCACGCCTCGAGCTCCCAAGGAGGGGTGCCGGCCAGAGCGCACGCCGCCGAGAAGCCCACCGACCAGTAGGCCCTCGCCACCCGCAGTGCAATGGCCCTTTGGGGCCTACGGATGGTAGTGGCGTTCTCCCTTCTGTGGAGGGAGTCCGCCCAAATCGGGGCCCCGTAAAGGGCCATGCTCCTGAGGATGCCGGCATACAAAAGCCGGCATCGCGCCTTCGGACCTCCCAGGTTCGGGAGGAGCCAGGAAAGGGCATTCGCAGCCTTCAGCAGGCGCGTCGACAGCCCGCTGAAGTGTGGGCCGAAGCGCCACCTGCTGTCGAGTACAAGGCCCAAGTACTTCATCTGGGCCTTGACCCCGATCCTGACGCCCTCCACGACAATGTGTCCGTCGGGTGGGACGCGCTGCCGAGGACCGTGAAAATACACAGCCTCCGTCTTGTGCAGCGCCACCTTCAGCCCTAGGCGGCGGATCCTTCCAGCCACTAAGGATCCGCCAGCAGAGGCCAGAATGGCCGCCTCCCTGAAGTTCCTCCCCCGGGCAACGAGGAGGGTATCATCTGCGTAGCAGATGATGCTCGTGCCCTGGAGGAGGGTCCCCCGCAGGAGCCAGTCGAATCCAATGTTCCACAGCGGTGGTCCTAGGACCGATCCCTGTGGAACACCGGACTCTGCACCATACTGCCTCACTCTGGCCGTCCTGTCCGCGAGGAGGACCACCCGGTCCTCCAAGTAGCTGGCCAAGAGTGTGCGCAGGTATTGAGGCACTCCGTGATACCGGAGCGCCTCCAAGATTGTCGAGTGGGGACAGAGTTGAAGGCGTTGGCAATGTCGAATGACACCGCCAGCACTCCGTCCCCCGCCTCCACGGCCTCCTTCACCTGGCTCTTGAGCAGGGCCAGCGCATCCACTGTCGAACGACCCCGTCGGAAACCGAATTGGGCGTCCGACAGGTCCGGCCCCACCGTTCCCAGCAGACTATTCAGCCGTTCGGCGATAATCCCCTCGAACATCTTACCGACCTCATCGAGCAAAACGATGGGCCGGTAAGCCGAGGGGGAGTCCGCCGGGCGTCCCTCTTTTCGGAGGAGGCACAGCCGCCCCTCCTTCCAAGGTTTCGGGAACCTCCCAGTCGTGAAACACGCGCTAAAGAGGTCCCGAAGCCTCTCCTCCATCTGAGAGGCGGCTATGGCCACCACCCTTGCGGGAACACCGTCCGGCCCTGGGGCCGTGTTCTTCGCGCGGAGGCGCAGAGTGCCCGCGTAGAGCTCCGATGCTGTCACCGGGAGAACCTCCTCCTCAGACGGAACCGCCTCCCGCGGGGGGTCCATCACTGGCGGGGTGAAGTCGGTCCTGGACGGAAACAGGGACCGGACCACCCCATCCAGCAATGCCGGCTCGAGGGTCTCCGTCAGCGGAGGACCACAGGGGCGCAGTTTACTCCGCGCCGCCTTGTACGGTCTCCCGAACGGGTCTCTGTCGAGACCCTCCAGCATCTCGGCTCTCGCCGAGTCTTCGGCCGCGCACATTGCCAATTTGAGGACCCTCTTTGCCTCGACGTACGACGCATAGAGGACCCTCTCGCCGGCTAGGTCTCGGGGCCTGCGCCTCCGACTCCGCGTGTAGGCCCTCCTGGCCGCTACGCAGGCGATCCGGAGCCCCGCCAATTCCTCCGACCACCAATAGACGGCGCGTCGGGGAGGTACGCCGCGAGACCGGGGCATGCTGGAGTTGCACACCTCGGTCAGGGACCCCCTCAGCTGGAGCGCTGCGGCGTCCACGTCCAGGACCTCGACAGGAGGCGTGAGCCAGTCCTGGACGAACGCCGCCTCCTCGGCAGCCTCTCGGTCCAGGCGGGTGAGAGCCCACCGGGGGAACGCAGATTGGCCCGAGCGGACCATCCCCTGGGAGCTCTGGGTGGAGATGTCAAAGCGCACATATCGGTGGTCCGAAAAGGTCTCCGCCATCTCCACCCGCCAGTTCACGACGCGGGCGGCTAGCACGGGGGTGGCAAACGATACGTCGACCACCGATCCTCCCCGTTGCCGCACACACGTGTGAACAGTCCCTCTGTTTAGAAGGGACACCCCGCACGACGCCGCCCAAAATTCTGCGGCGCGTCCCCGGACGTTGCAAGAGGCGGCCGGGTTGCCCCAGGCCGTCGACTTAGCGTTCAGGTCACCCATAATTGCGACCTGGCGTGGCGCCGCCCTCCCCAGCACTGCTGTGAGGATTTCGAGAAAGTTCTCGAAATCCGATAGAGGGCGGTTTGGGGAGAAATAAACGCCCACAAGGGCCAAGTCTCCCCACGCGGCGGCCACGTATCCCGATCCCCTCTCTAAGAGCGAGAGGGGAGGGGAGTCCGTGGAAGACCGCGACACCAATGCCACCGAGCCGTCCCGATCACCCAGCCAACGGCCAGGCACCGAGTACGGCTCGGCAACCACCGCCACGTCCACCAACCACTCGGCCATTGTCTGCATCAGCAGATCCTGGGCCGCCCTGCAGTGGTTGGTGTTCGCCTGGAGGATACGATGCTTGACCTGACTATCCATTAATCAGACATCGCACCCCCCTCCACAGCCGCCAAAGTCCCAGCCTCAGGGACGGCGGTGGCAGCGACAGGCCGGATCGGCGCCTGCTCCTTGCCCTTCTTGGGGGGAGGATTGCACTTCCTCCCCAACATCACGTGGCCCGCCGGGCAGCCACTGGCGGCACACACCGCACAGTGCGGCGTGGCGGCCTCGCAGGAGGCGGACTTGTGCCCGTCCTTGCCACAGCGGTAGCAGTTGCTCCCCCTGTCGACCTTGGACGGGCAAAGGGGCCGGGTGTGTCCGACTCCAAAACACTTGTAGCAGCGCAGAGGCTTGGCTGCAAGTGCCCGGACTACACCCGAGCTGAACCCGACTGCAAGTCGTCCTTTGGCGAGGACGGCTATGGCTGCGGCGACTGGGCAGTCGAGGCGAATGGTGCCCATGCCGCTGCGACCGGGCCTGATGGCCCGACTTTGCACCTCTGTGACGCCACAGCCCCCCATTGCTGCGATCGCCGCCACCACCTCCTCCTTGGTGACCGAGTCGTCGAGGTCGGTCACCTCCAAGGCCACGGTCTTCACGGGCCTAGCGACATTGGCCGCGTCTGCGATGACCTCTTCCAGCTTGGTTGCGAAGAGGTCGGCGTTGGCGCTGCCCTGAGCCCCCGGGAACTCGAAAATTCGAGCCCCGGCCTGGGTCCGGCGGCACGACACTGTGCCAATCCCCAGTTTTTGGGGATCGGCGTTGGTACGCGCCCGCGTCATTATCGACGCGTACGTCTCCCCCCGCCCCGCAGCCTCAGCGGTGAGCGTCACCACTACGGCTGCGGTCTTGGGGGGAACCAACTTCCTATTGTCTTTTCTGGCAGGGGATAGCTGCAGCGGGAGCAGCGGTGGTGGGCCTGGGGGCCGACCTCTTCCCCTTCCCCTTCCCCTTCCTTTTCCCTTTCCCTTGCCCGTTGTCTGGGACGGGCCGGGAGGGGTGGTGGTGGTGGCAGCAGCGCCAGCCTCCGTCCTCGACTTCTTTTTCTTGCCTTTCCCCTTTTTGGCCACCTTCGTCCATCCTTGCTTGTTGGATGGGGTGGTGGACGGAAGACCGGCGTCTTCCACCTGGGATGGCACCTCCGACTCGCGTCGCCTGTTGTCCGCCGCGAGCGGCGGTCGGAGGCGCTTCTCAGGCAAGAGCCTGTCCTCTATGCCCGCAATACAGGCTCTCGTGAAGTTCCTCTCCTCCGTGACGACCTTGCGGATGATATCCTCAAGGTTGGAGGGGGGAACCTCAGCCGCCGGTCTCGGCTCGCCTTTGTTTGGCCGGGCCGTGGCTTCAGCCAGCTTCTGATGCAGCTGGCTGACCTCTGACTGCAGGCGATCAACTCTCGCCTGCAGTTGCCGCGTTTCGTCGGTCGCCGTGCGCTGCACCAGCTCCCCGACGATGCCGCGCATGCTCGCGGCCCTGCATTTAAGGGACTTTTGGAAAGTCCCTTTCAAATTGGAGGACTTAGAGGCGATTACCACTATCTCCTCTTCGTCCTCCTCAGCCATCAGCTGCAGCTCCGCCAGGGAGTGGTCCGCATACAGGACGCGGGACGCGCCGTACCCTGACTTGGCCCGGGCGACGCGCGTCCGTTGCTCCTTGGCCGCAACCCGCTCCTCTAGGTCTTGCTGCAGCTGCGCCCGCCTACTTAGGTCCAACTGGCATCTGGCCTCTCCTCGAGTCCGAGGAACCCCCGGACCCATCTCTCTGACGGGCCCGCTTCCCCGGCTCCCGGCGGCCAATCAACGAACTTGTGTCAGACTCGAACATGATGGACTCATTATCAGAGTCCGGCACCTCACAAAAGAAGCTGGCCGCAGACGGCGCGCGGCTAGCCTCCGACGCCGAAGCGCCCTCGGATTGGCCCTGAGAAGGGCCTTTTGGTTGGCCCTGAGAAGGGCCTTTTCTAAATCGTCCGGAGACGTCCCTCGCTGGTTTAGGCATAGCCTCCTCAGATGTCGTACTTTCCCGCAATAAAATAAAATATCATAAAATCGATTAAAATATGCTACGACTGCACAGTGCACTTTAGCCGAGCCCGGTCTGCCACTCCGTTACGGTGGTCAGAACCGGGTCGTTGCCCAGGGGACGCGACGTGGACGCAAGCACTGTGGGGTGGTCCCCCAACCTAACCTTTTTTTTTTTTTTTTTTTTTTTTTTTTTTTTTTTTTTTTTTTTTTTTACGCTGAGAAATGCGTTACGCATGCCCGCTCGTGGGGGACGAGACGGGGTATGTGGGACTCCTGTTACACATACAGTATACCCACTAAAACTCAGCGGTGTTCCCGCAACGCCGTGATGGGAGGGCATGGGAAACCGGCGCAGCCTTTACATCCAAAACCCTCCCGGCGCATGCCCGCCTTGTTGGCGGGCCCCGCATGCCCCCCAGTTACTGGGGGGCTATGGGAATGACCGGGAACACCTGGTCATTCCCATCCGACACTGGTGGAGGCCCGTGCAATACAGGCAAGGGTGCCCCCGCACCCGTTGCCTGCTGGCCTCCACCTGGGAGGAGTTGAAGATGACTTTCATATTGACGTCTTCTTCGACCCCTCCTCCGCCTGCGGAGCGGCGCCGCGAGAGGGTCGTCCTCCCGCGCGCGCTCCGCGTCCTCCTTCTGTGACATTACTTCCTCACAGAAGGAGGCGACTGTTGCCCAGGCCTCCTCGCTTTCCAGCATCGAGTTGACGACACTGGGAAGCGAGAGGTCCGGCCCGACCGCTGCGACCAGACTACGGCGCAGCTCGGACCAGGCCGGGCACACCTCTAGGGTGTGCTGTGCCGTGTCCTCCGCCGCGCCGCAATCGTGGCACGACGGGGTCTCCTCTCTTTGGATCCGGTGCAGGTGCGATCCGAAGCACCCATGGCCGGACAACACCTGCACCAGACGGAAAGAGAGGAAACCATGAGACCGCTCGAGCCAATCCTTCAAGACAGGCCCAGGTACTTCATTTGGGCCTTGACTCCGATCCGGACGCCCTCTACGTCAATGTGGCCGTCTGGGGGGATGCGCTGCCGAGGCCCGTGGAAATACACGGCCTCGGTTTTATGTAGCGCCACCTTCAACCCTAGGCGGCGGATCCTTCCTGCCACTAAGGATCCGCCAGCAGAGGCCAGACTGGCCGCCTCTCTGAAGTCCCTCCCCCGGGCAATGAGGAGAGTATCATCTGCGTAGCAAATGATGCTCGTGCCACGGAGGAGGGTCCCCCGCAGGAGCCAGTCGAATCCAATGTTCCACAGCGGTGGTCCTAGGACCGACCCCTGTGGAACACCGGACTCTGCGCCATATTGCCTAACTCTGGCCGTCTTGTCTGCAAGGAGGACCACCCGGTCCTCCAAGTAGCTGGCCAAGAGTTGGCGCAAGTACTGAGGCACTCCGTGGTACCGGAGCGCCTCCAAGATGGTCGAGTGGGGGACAGAGTTGAAGGCGTTGGCAATGTCGAATGACACCGCCAGCACTCCGTCCCCCACCTCCACGGCCTCCCTCACCTGGCCCTTCAGTAGGGCCAATGCGTCCACGGTCGAACGACCCCGTCGGAACCCGAATTGGGCGTCGGACAGGTCCGGCCCCACCGTCACCAGCAGGCTTTCTAGCCGGTTGGCGATTATCCCCTCGAACATCTTACCGACCTCATCGAGCAAAACGATGGGCCGGTAAGCCGAGGGGGAGTCCGCCGGGCGTCCCTCCTTCCGGAGGAGGCATAGCCGCCCCTCCTTCCAAGGTTTCGGGAACCTTCCAGTCATAAAACACGCGCTGAAGAGGTCCCGAAGCCTCTCCTCCATCTGTGAGGCGGCTATGGCCACCACCCATGCGGGGACGCCGTCCGGCCCTGGGGCCGTGTTCTTCCCGCGAAGGCGAAGAGTCCCTGCGTAAAGTTCCGACGCCGTCACCGGGAGGATCTCCTCATCCGGCGGAACCGCCTCCCGCGGAGGGTCCATCACTGGTGGGGTGAAGTCGGTTCTGGACGGAAACAGGGACCGGACCACCCCATCCAGCAATGCTGGCTCGAGGGTCTCCGTCAGTGGAGGACCACAGGGGCGCAGTTTATTCCGCGCCGCCTTGTAAGGTCTTCCAAACGGGTCCCTATCGAGACCCTCCAGCATGTCGGCTCTCGCCGAATCTTCGGCCGCGCACATCGCCAGCTTGAGGACCGTCTTTGCGTCGATGTACGACGCATAGAGGCCCTCCTCGCTGGCTAGGTCTCGGGGCCTGCGCCTTCGGCTCCGCGTGTAGGCCCTCCTGGCTGCTACGCAGGCGGTTCGGAGCTCCGCCAGTTCCTCCGACCACCAATAGACGGCGCGGCGGGGAGGTGGGTGGCGAGACCGGGGCATGCTGGAGTTGCACACCTCGGTCAGGGACCCCCTCAGCTGGAGCGCCGCGGCGTCCACGTCCAGGACGTCGACAGGAGGAGCGAGCCAGTCCTGGACGAACGCTGCCTCCTCCGCAGCCTCTCGGTCCAGGCGGGTGAGAGCCCACCGTGGGAACGGAGACTGGCCCGAGCGGACCCCCTGGGGGCTCTGGTTGGAGATGTCGAAGCGCACATATCGGTGGTCCGAAAAGGTCTCCGCCATCTCCACCCGCCAGTTCACGACGCGGGCGGCTAGCACGGGGGTGGCAAACGAGACGTCGACCACCGATCCTCCCCGTTGCCGCACACACGTGTGGACAGCCCCTCTGTTTAGGAGGGACACACCGCATGACGCCGCCCAGAATTCTGCGGCGCACCCCCAACCTAACCTAACCTAACCTAACCTAACCAGTCGCGCGGCACCCCTAGCCGCGAGCAGATCATTTTTAAGTCGCTCCGCGCTCGAAAAAAAAAAAGAAAAAAAAAAAAAAAAAAAAAAAAATCTAAAAAATAGGTTTTTTCGTGAGTATATACAAGTGTTATACATCATTAGAAGCGCGCTGCTGAGACGCAGCCAATGGTGAAAATTTTATTGTGAAAAGTGGAAAATTGTGAAAGTTACAAGTGAAAAACTACATCTCCAAAACTTTGGAGCCGAACGCCGCGCGATTTTGCGCGGGAAGTTAGAAATCGACAACTGCAGCTGTCTGCGGCTTAAGAAGACCTGTCTCTGGATACCAAGTTTGGAATTTTCCGACTTACGGTTCCGGAGATAGCTCCTAAAAATCAAAAACCGCGTGGCGCGTGGTGGGGGATCCCGAGGGATTTCACTGCATAGGTGATAATACATAGAAGGCATCACAGACGAGGAGCCGGGAGGCGAACTGACATCGAAGAAAGTCTTCGGAAATCAACCGAAAACAAGGTTTTTATTTTCTGGAAATCTTACATCTTTATTCCCCGGGAAGCAGGATACACTACATATAGTTTTATTTTTTCTAAAAATTTGGCATATCAGTATCAAACCCCAAATTAAATTTGGGTCAAATCAGACTTGCCGTTCAAAAGTTATTATAAGTGTAAGTTTTAAAAAAAACCGAGGGTTGGCTTTTCAACCCCTAAAATCTATAAGTTTATATTATTATTAAATGTACTCGGCGTTTATCATTGGAAATATATAGTTGTATTGGTATTACACCTACATTTGTGTCTAAAAACTAGGTTTATAAATTTTTTGTTTTTATACTATACTTTTAAATAATTAAATTCGCCCCATCAGGGTATAATATAATTCTGTTTTTGATACCAATGGATAGGGATTTTTGTCCCCTACCCAGTGATCTAATTTAAACCCACGCGAAACACATATTTTTAGACAAGGCTTTATTTTAAAATAGGATTATTAGTCATAAATATTAGCTAAGTTATCTTTGCCCGGCTTTTAAGGGTTGAAGGGGGAAGAAAACGCCCAAAAAATTTTTGCCCAGATATTGGAGTCTGCTAGACCTACCACTACAGCTGAGTTTTGGATTTTTCGGGGCAGGGGAAAGTCAAAAACCACCTGATTTGCGGCTCTGAAACCCCAACTCTTATGTTGGCGGCCACCCCACACGCAAACCCCTTGACCGAAAATTCTAAAATTCAAGTGGAGGGAAAGAACACCTCTTCCTCTTTCAGCTTACATCAACAAAACCCACGCGCCATCAATAGGAGACGGGCTACATCCCCTGGTGGGAAATAAGTCGTTGGCGCGAACTGTAAGAAAACTTGGCCGACAAAGTTAGCTTAACTTAACTGTTATCTAGACCGGGATTTTTAAAAAACGGGAGACGCCCGTATCTCGGAAACGGAGCGAGATAGCCCGTTTTTGACCTGTATAGTATATGCAGCAACACTCCACCGGCCACCCCCTATAGCTTGCCCCCCTTTTTAAAATTTTTTTTTAGAAATATCACATTTAAATCGTTATTTATTCATAATCCCTCACCTACAAACAGTACAAAATATTTTATTCTCATTTATTCTCATTTATTTAATTTATTCTTACTAATTCAATACCATTACCATTCCATAACATTCATTAATTATTGGGTGATTGATTAACTGTTAATGATTAATTAATAATTAATTAATAATTTGGCCAACCAGTCCAAAAACCCAAAAACCCAAATATCTCGGAAACCGCTGGGAATATCAAAATTCTGACCAAAATTTCCCCCCCCCTACAACCCCCCTCTCAGCTAGGACATACTTACTGATAAGACCCCAAGACCCCCCTTTTTTTTGACCCCCTCCCAAATTTGACCCTCATAGTAAGTTTAAGTATATTTATTATATCCAGGTTACTCCCACTTATATTTGCTCCCGGGATACCCTGCTACACCCCCCCTCTTTTTGACTAGCCCCTCTGCCCCTTCAGGGTTACCTCACCCCCCCGGGGCCTTAACTTTTGAACCGGAGGTCATAGACATACCAAGTTTGGGGTCTCCGGAACCGGGAGGAAAAGAGCTTTCTATTGGCTCCGTCAAAATTATTAAATAAAGTCTCCCTTTCAAAATAAAAGTTGTTAAAGTATTTATTTATATATTATTATCTTTATTTATTTTCTATTTTTGGTATCGGTGTAGTGTTGCGGGTTGGGCAGTTGCATTTGACTCGTTATTGTTATTCGACATAGCAATACGTTATAAAGGTAGCACCCCATATTTGTTTTATTTTTATTTTAGTTTAAATTGGACTAAGGGTCCGGGACCCATTTTTATTAGATTTAATTTGTTATTTTAACTATATTCAGCTTTATTGGCTGTTAGGATAGGAGAACCGTAACCGCAGTTCTCTATTGAGGCTGCTAGAAATAATTTTCGTCAAAGCTGACAAAAACGGTTTTCCGTTTTCGACTGTATTAAGTATATTTTATTGCAATCACCGCGAGCTCGAGTCCTTAGCGTTCGTGAACTCGGGTTTCTTTTCGCCTCCTGGTTGGAACAATTGCATTTTGTTTACGTTTTGTTTGACAATACCGAATTTGTGGGGTGCCTTGTTCCGTCGTTTTTTGCTTTGGCTTTGTATTGTTTTATCTTGTTTTATTTTGTTTTTATTTTTATTTTTTACTTTTCGCTGTTTCTGGGATATTTCTGTGCCTATCCCCTCTTTACAGGGAAACAGTAGTATCCTCAGCATCCTTAGTGTCTTTCGGTCGTCATTCGATGAACTTAACGTTCACGCAAGCCACCGCAATGCAACGCACACCGGCCAAGAAAGACGCGAGCTTGCCGGTTGTCGGAGGTTCGCCGCGCTCATTGGAGAAGGCTGGCTCCTTGCCTCCCAATGTGAGGCGAAGCATCGGGGTATGGGAGGCCGGGAATGCTGAGTCTCAGTCTCAGACTAAGTCCCCGACTCCCAGTACCTCTCAGCAGTCCACCGGCAATCAGGTGACGCGCCGGGTCCCGGCGGCCACCGCAGTGCCGCCTAAAAGATCAGACCTAGGCTTTCCTAGTGTCACGGCAGAGGCGAGAGCTTGCCTGGAAAAGGGTAAACTCCACCTTAAAAACTCCAGGAATCTAAAGGCGGAAATAAAGAACGAGGTCACGGCGGCTCTGGAAAGACTTTATCAACTGGTAAAGCAAACAGACAAGGGGAAAGTTGCAGATGCGGGGGACAAGCGTGAGGAACTGGAACCTCACACGACTAAGAGGGGAGGGGAAGACATGGGGAGTCTAATTTGGTTGCGCTCCGCACTAGAAGAGCAAGCTCGGATAGTGAAGGAGGGCAACCAGATGATCAGACAGCTGCAGGCGGAGATGGGGGAGCAAAGGGCGGCACAGAAATCGTGTGGCGCTGAAAACAAGGCCATTCTAAATGGAATTGACGCGCTCGAGGAGACCACAAAGGAAGTGGGCAGAATGGTCTCCGAGATTAAAGAGAGAGCCCCGACATATGCGGAGGCCCTGACCGCGCCCCAAAACACCTGGGGCCAAAGGTCTAAGCACTCGATCATTGTATCCTCAGATATCGTCATGGATACCAGCACGGAAGTGGTGGGGCGAGTAAAGGAGGTCCTGGACGCGAAGAAGAGCGGAGTGCAGATTGATAGGGTCCGAAAAGTAAAGGACAAGAGGGTCATACTAAGCTTCAGGAACAAGGAAGAGATGGCAAAAACATCAGTCCAGCTCAAGAATGATAAACATCTTAAAGTGGAAGAAGCTAAAAATAGAGACCCACTAGTGATTATCAAGGACCTCTTGTCCTACAACAGTGACGAGGACATTTTATCTGCAATCAAGACTCAGAACGCTCGCCTGCTGGAGGACCTGACGGCCGAGGAAGCGACTGCCACAGTGAGGTACCGGAGGAGGGCACGGAACTCTTTGGAGAACCATGTCGTCCTTCAGGTGTCACCGAAGCTGTGGCAGAGCCTTACTGCAGCCGGTAGGATCTTCATAGACCTGCAGTGCGTAAGGGTCCAGGACCAAACACCCCTGATACAGTGCACGAGGTGTTTGGCATACGGTCATGGCCGAAAGTTATGTACGGAGCCCGCCGATCTCTGTAACTACTGCGGGGGGCCACATCTCAGGGCTGAATGCACCAGGCTGGCCGCGGGCGACAGACCCACTTGTAAAAACTGCGCCAGAGACAAACACGAGGATACAGGCCACATGGTCTTCAATCAGGACTGCCCGGTGCGCAGGAAGTGGGATGCGTTGGCCCGGGCCGCAATAGCATATTGCTAAGGTGGCCACGGGGGTTGCACATGCGGCAGCTGCTCACTTTTACTCCGCGGCGCAAGCTAACCTCCAACGAAAACAACTGGCGACTAACGAGCTTATGCTCGAGGCAAAGAAGCGGAAAATAGCCTTCGCACTGGTCCAGGAGCCGTATGTGGGTAGCATAAAGGCAATGAAGTCGTACGGGGGGGCGAGGGTCTACCAGAACTCGGACCGTGGAGAGGGCACTGTAAAGGCGGCGATAGTCGTGTTCAATCATGACATCGACGTCATACAGTGCCCCAAATTCACCACCAACAACATCGTGGTGGTGAAGCTGCGAACGAGCGCCTGGGAGATGCTCGCCGTCTCGTACTACTTCGAGCCTGACCTACCCATCGGGCCATACTTGGACCACCTAACATCCGCTATGACAGAGCTAAAGCCTAGCAAAGCCATCGTTGGAGGGGACGCGAACGCCAAAAGTGTGTGGTGGGGAAGCGGCGTCCAAGATAACAGAGGGGACGAACTGGTCGGGACGATAGGTGAACTTAACCTGCAGGTACTGAATTGCGGTAACAAACCCACTTTTGACACCATCAGAGGAGGCCGCAGAATCACGAGTCACGTTGACGTGACCTTGTGTACGGAGGACTTGCTCGACCTGGTAGAGGAATGGACGGTGGCTGAAGACCTGACGAGTTCGGACCACAACGGCATACTAGTTAAAATTAAATTCAAAAAGGGGAAGGGTATTAATATTAAAAGAACAACTAGGAAATACAATACTAAGAAAGCCAATTGGGAACATTTTAATGAAAAAATTGACCAATTGAAAATAGAAAAGGGAATTAACATAGTAAATATAGAACAGATTAATAGTAGAGAAAATTTAGATTACACAATTGGCAAATATACCGAAGCAATAACAGAGGCATGCAAGGCATCCATACCAATAAAGTCAGAAAACCAAACACTTACCATGCCGTGGTGGTCCGAAGAACTCGAGGCGATGAAGCATGACGTCGCTACCGGGAAGAGAAGAATCCGGTGCGCTGCGCCGTCGCGTAGAGAAGGTGTGGTAGCGTTGTACCTGCAGGGAAAAGAAAAATACGAACTAGAGGTTATGAAGCGTTCCACTGATAGTTGGAAGGGGTTTTGCGAAAAACAAACTAGGGAGGGGGTTTGGGAGGGGATTTATAGAGTTATAAAAGGCACAGAACGAAGGCAAGAGGATCTGCCGCTGGTATGGAACGGAAGGGAAGTGGGGCAGGAGGGTTCTGCGAGGCTACTGGCGGAAACGTTCTTCCCGGAGGATGTAGAGGAGGAGGATAGCCCTGACCATCGTCGGATCAGGGCTCTTGCTGACCGCGTAAACGACTGGAGCCATTGTGAGATCCATGACCCAGAGTTTGCGACGGAGGAGCTCAGATTCGCGACGGAGAGCTTCAATCCGAAGAAGGCACCCGGAGTAGATGGCTTCACAGCCGACATCTGCCAGCGTTTAATAGCGCGGGACATGGAGCTGCACCTGGCACTGTTCAACAGGTGCTGGCAACTGACGCACTTCCCCACAGCGTGGAAAGAGGCCACCGTGGTGGTGCTGAGGAAGCCTGGCAAGGACAATTACACCAGTCCCAAGTCCTATAGGCCTATTGGACTATTGCCAGTAATGGGGAAAATACTGGAGAAGATGGTGGTTAGAAGGCTGGTTTGGCACTTGGCACCGCAAATAAGTCCTCGTCAGTATGGCTTCATGCCACAGCGGAGTACGGAAGACTCCCTCTATGACCTGGTAGCCCACGTGAGAGGCAAACTCCAAGAGAGGAAGCTCATCACGATGGTCTCACTGGATATAGAGGGAGCCTTCGACAGTGCTTGGTGGCCAGCTATAAAGGTCAGACTGGCGAAGGAAAAGTGCCCAGCGAACCTCAGGAGGATTTTGGCCAGCTACCTGAGCGACCGCAAGGTCCCGGTACGGTATGCAGGCCAGGAGTTCGCAAAAAGCACCAGCAAAGGATGTGTCCAGGGATCGATAGGCGGCCCCATCATGTGGAACCTTGTATTGAATCCATTGCTGGAGAGCCTCACGGAACGAGGTGACTATTGCCAGGCTTTCGCGGATGATGTGGTGCTCGTGTTTTCGGGGGAGACTGCCCTGGAAATCGAGGGACAGGCCAATGCCGCTCTCGAACATGTTCGGAAGTGGGGTGTCATGAATAAGCTCAAGTTTGCGCCACACAAAACTTGCGCCATGGTAGTCACCAGAAAGCTGAAATATGACACGCCACGGCTGACCATGGGAGGGATCGACATTGGAATGTCCTCCGAAATGAAGATCTTGGGACTCACAGTGGACTCCAAGTTGACCTTCAATAGCCATACGGCTAACGTCTGTAAAAAGGCACTTGGAGTCTACAAACAGCTGTCGAGAGCTGCCAGTCAGTTGGGGTCTCCACCCGGAAATAGTCCGTACTATATACACGGCTACGGTAGAGCCCATAATCACCTACGCGGCCAGCGCCTGGTCTTCGGCGGCTAAGAAGTTGGGAGTCCAGCGTCACCTTAATGCGGTCCAGTGGGGATTTGCCCAAAGATTGTGTGGGGCTTACCGCACGGTCTCTCTCCACTCTTCGCTGGTACTGGCCGGAATATTGCCACTAGACTTCCGCATACAAGAGGCAGCTGCTCTGTATGAGGCGAGGAGAGGCGCATCCCGGCCAGAGCTAGTAGATAGAGAGGTCGAGCGGAGAGCTCCATACTCTAGTACACCTCACCCGGGGAAGCATACCGCGATGGGGTTCGTGAGTCTGGTAGACCAGGAGTCGGTAGATAGCCACAACACCCAGGCTATCCGGATATTTACCGACGGCAGCCGGATTGAGGATAAGGTTGGAGCTGCACTAACCCTATGGGATAGTGTAGCGGAGGTGAAGACCGTAAAACTCAAGCTGGCCCCTTACTGTACGGTATACCAGGCGGAACTCCTCGCGATATGCCGAGCCACCGAGGAAATAAAAAGGCGAAGCGAGGTGAGCTATGGCATCTACAGCGACTGTAGATCGGCCCTGGAGACCATAGTGAACCTCAGCACAACACATCCCCTGGCAGTTGACACCCGCGAGAACCTAAGGGCCATTGAACATCAGAGCAAAACTGTGTGTTTGTTCTGGATCAAGGCACACGCGGGTCTCGCGGGAAATGAGAGGGCGGATGAGCTGGCGAAGGAAGCCGCTCTGTATTCGAAGACCAAACCCGACTACGATCTTTGCCCGGTTTCCTTCATCAAGCGACTGATCCGCAAAGAGTCGATTGATGAATGGAGCAAGAGGTATAGGGAGGGTACCACGGCCCGTGTTACTAAGTTGTTCTTTCCCGAAGTAGCCACTAGCTACAAGGTAGTCCGGCAAATTGTTCCAACCAGGACAACCACCCAAGTACTGACGGGGCACGGTGGGTTCTCGGAGTACTTGAACCGATTCAAGTGCAAAGAGAACTCATCGTGCATCTGCCAGCCCGGGACCCCCGAAACGGTTGAACACATTTTAATTTACTGCCCAGTTCACGCTTTAAAGAGACTCGAGGTCGAAAATGATCTAGAATGCGGGATGACAGTAGAAAATTTCTCGAAACTAATGTTGGGTAATAAAAAGCAAAGGGAAAAATTTATCCAATATTGTAAAGAAATCGCTGAACAAGTTATATATAGAAATAAGTAAATAGAATAAAAGATTTATGTTATAAATATATTAGTAAAATATATTGACTAGCATATAAGGACTAAATGTATAAATAAATAGAAATAAGGTGTTAGAAAGTAAGATATGTATAAATATATCAACTAGCGTTATAAGGAATGAATGTATAAATAAATGTAGAATAGTGTGTTAGAAAAATAAGTTATAAGCAAATGTTATAAGTTGATGTAAAGCAATGTTGTTTTAATAATAAATCAGCAAGAACATGTTTTAATTCCCCGTTAATTAAGGACTCTAATTATGTTAGAGGAGTAGCTCGCGGGCCGGGCCTTGGCACCCGGACAGGAAAAAAAAAAAAAAAAAAAAAAAAAAAAAAAAAAAAAATCCTCATAGATGTCCTCCGCCCTGTGGCGGGCGGAGGGGTCTGTCAGACTCTTACTGACTAAAAACCACCCCAGTGTTCCCCTCCCACACTTGCACCGGGGATCTTGGGATCTGTTATTCCTTCCGCAATCCCCGGCTAGTGCCGGCCCGCCTCTGCGGGCCACCTCAAGTCTGGGGGGGGTGAGGTGTCTGACCCCCCCCCGCGACGTCTGCTAGGGGCGCGCGTGGAACACTACGCGCCGCCACCTCGGGTCCAATGTGATAGGGGGCGGCGGACGTCCCCAAGTCCGCCGTCCCTGGACCCATTTATGGGGGCTGGAAGAGGGCGTTATCGGCCCTCCGCCGACGCCCGGTGCGCCTGCTGCGGGCCAGGTGAGCGGACGAGATCTCCCGCTCCCTTTCCGCAGCCTCCTTCTGCGACACGACTGTTTCGCAGAAGGACACCACCGCGTCCCAGGACTCCTCGCTGCCGGCCATCGACTCGACCACGGCCGGCAGCGATAGGTCACTGCCTACTCCTGAGATGAGGGCACGGCGTGGCTCCTCCCAAGCGGCACACTCTGCCAGCGTATGCCGCGCCGTGTCCTCCCGGCAGTCGACGCAGTGGTGACACCGGGCGTCCGGCTCCCTGTTTATGCGACACAGGTACTTCCCGAAGCAACCATGCCCCGAGAGCACCTGCGCCACCCGAAACGACAGGGAGCCGTGCCTCCTCCCGAGCCAGGGTTCGAGTACTGGCCGGACCGCCTCGATGGTGGCGAGGAAGGGCGTGAAAGCCTGTCCCGCCATTCCGCCACCAGGGCTGCGCGAAGCTGTGACCGACGCAACTCCACATGTCGCTGCATCAGCCACTCGCCCCGCGCCCTCGCTTCCTCGCGCCACCGATACAGTGACGCGAGTACTTTCGCCTCGAGGTCCCATGGCGGGGATCCGGCCAGTACGCAAGCCGCCTCGTAGGAGATCGTGCGATAACCCCTGATGACTCTGACGGCCATCGCTCTCTGCGGTTTGCGCAGGACTGCGATGCTCCCGGCCGTCAGGTCAGCCGCCCAGATCGGGGCCCCATACAGGGCCATCGATCGCACGATCCCCACGTAACGGGAGGAGCGTGGGAAGCAGCGTTGATAACGCCCCAGCCGCGCCCAACAACTTGGGCGCAAGCCGCCGGAAGTGAGGGCCAAAATCCCACCGGCTGTCGAGCACCAATCCTAGGTACTTCATGGTGGACTCGACAGCGATTTGAGCCCCCCCGACCACGATGTGTGATCCCGGCGGCGGCGCCCGCCGAGGGCCATGAAATATCATGGCCTCCGACTTGTTGAGGGCAACCTCCAGGCCTAGGCGCCGTATGCGGCTCACCACCTGTGAGACCGCAGCCGTCGCCAGCAACGCTGCTTCCCTGTACGAGCTCCCCCGGGCCGTGACCAGTGTGTCGTCTGCATAACACGTCAGGTCCACGCCCGGCTGGAGCTCGCCCCGCAGCACCCAGTCGTACCCGATGTTCCACAGAAGCGGGCCCACGACTGAGCCCTGTGGAACACCGCACGACATGCGGCGCTGGTTTCCGCCATCACGTCCCGTGTAGGTGACACACCTCTCCGCCAAATAAGCCCCGACGATGCGGCGGAGGTAGGAAGGCACCCGATGGTACCGCAGTGCCTCCCGAATACAGCTCCAGGGCAGGGTGTTGAAGGCGTTGGAAATGTCCAAGGACACCGCTAACATCACCCCGCCCCGGGACACCGCTTCCTCCGCCAGGACTCTAACCCGCGATATCGCGTGGATGGTGGAGCGCCCGTGCCGAAAGCCGAACTGGCCCTCGGCCAGGTCAGGCCCCTCTCCGCACAAGTGGCCGACGAGGCGGGCAGCGATTATACGCTCAAACATCTTACCCACCTCGTCTAGCAGCACTATGGGCCTGTACGCGGACGGTGAGTCCGCAGGGCGCCCCGCCTTCCTGAGCAGGACCAGACGGCCAGATTTCCACAAAGTGGGAAACTGGCCCTGCTCTAGGCACGCTGTGTAGAGTCCTCTCAAGTGGGGCTCTAGCTCCTTCAGAGCGAGGGCAAGCGCTTGGCCGTGGATCCCGTCGGGCCCCGGAGCCACGTTCTTGGCCCGGAGCCGCATCACGGCTGCCCCCATCTCTTCTTGTGTCACCTCCGGGACGCTGATGGCGTTCTCCTCTGTAGGCTCTGCGGCTGTGGGCAAAGCCACCGGCGGCGGAGTATGCTCCGCTCTTGCCGGGAAGAGGGCTGCGACTACCTCCTCCAGCAGCTCAGGTTGGAGACTCTCCGTGAGTGGAGGCGCCGCGGCTCGAAGTTTCCCTCGAACCGCACGATAGGGACGCCCCCACGGATCCGCATCGAGAGTCTCCAACATCTCCTCCCTGCCTCGCGTTCTCGCTTCGCCGATGGCCAGCCACAGGGCCTGCTTTGCCGCGCGGTACACCTCATACAGCGCGGCTTCTTCGTCAGGGACCCGACGACGTCTCCTCTGGTATCGGGTGTACTCGCGCCTTACCGCTACGCATTCAACACGTAGTTGTGCGATCTCGGCAGACCACCAGTACACCTGGCGCCTTGCTGGATGTGTGCTGAAGCGGGGCATGGACGCGTCGCAGATATGCGTCATCGCCCCGCGGAACCACAGCGCCTCCTCTTCGACGTCGACGGGTCCGTTCGTCGCCGACTCCCGAAACCAGGCCTGGACGATAGCGGCCTCCTCGAGAAGTTCCCTGTCGATGCGCTTACGCGCCCAGCGCGGACCGTCCCTTCGCGGGGCCGATGGACTACGGCCGCCAGTGGTCTGGGTGGAGACGTCGAAACGGATGTATCGGTGATCCGACAACGTCTCCACCTCCACGGCGACACGCCAGTCCCGGACACGGCTTGCGACAGCAGGGCTAGCGAACGAGACGTCCACTATGGACCCACCCCGCTGCCGCACGCACGTGTAGACCGAGCCCCGGTTTAGGATTGTCAAGCCTGTCGTGATCGCCCACTCCTCCAGCGCCTCACCCCTAGCATCGGTCACCGGAGATCCCCACGCCGCAGACTTGGCGTTGAGATCCCCGAGCAACAGCACCGGGCGAGGGTGGAACTGGCCCACGACGGCACCCAACTCGACAAGGAACCTCTCGAAGTCGGCGAGACTCTTGTTGGGCGAGAAATACGCCTCAACCGTGACAATACCATCCGCGAGGGCGGCCACCCAGCCGTGTCCTCGGGAGGGATTTACAAGAGTCCCGCCAATGATGGCCACCAAACCGTCCAAGTCCCCTGCCCAGTTATCGCGGGGGGGGACAAAATACGGCTCAGCGACCACAGCCACATGGATCGACCACTCCGCCATGCTCTGGAGCAATAGATCCTGAGCTCTGGCAGAGTGGTTGATATTTGCCTGGAGGAAATGGAATTGTGCCGTCACTGGCATTGCATTTCCTCGGCATCTCCTCCTTCCCCGGTTCGGGAGTCAGCTGCAGGGCTGCCAGGCAGTGGTAGAGGCGCAGGGCCTCCGAAGGCCCCAGTCCTCTTGGCAACTTTTTTGGGTGCCTTGCAGGCTTTCCCACCAAGTCTGTGCTCCGCGGACTTTCCTGCAGTTGCGCAAAGAATGCAGTTTGGTACCGCGGAACACTGAGCCGCCTTGTAACCTAACCTAACCTAACCTAACTCATTTTCGAACACCCAAACTCGTGACTGGTTTTTTGTTTCGGGTTCGTACGCGTATATCCAGGATTCGTCACCTGATACAATGTTGTATACAGCATTTGAGGATCCTGCGTGGAATCTTTCGAGAGTTCTGACGCACCAAGTAACGCGAGCCGCTTTTTGCTCTTCACAGAGCGAATGCGGTATCCATCGGGAAAACAACTTTTTTACACCTAATTGTTCATGCAAGATTATTTGTATTTGACTCATGCCAATGTCTAAAGTTGCCTGAATTTTGCGGTATGTCACATGTCGATCTTCCTCAATCAGCTTACGCACAGCATCAACGTTTTCTTGGGTGACTGCAGTTTTTGGACGACCCTGACGGGGATCATCACTGAGCTGGACACGTCCACGTTGAAATTCAGCAAACCAGCGATAAATTGTGGTTTTGGATGGGGGCTTCATCACCAAATGCAGAAATCATCCGGTCAACACACTGTTTTTGTGTTAAACCACTTCGAAAGTCATAATAAATCATCGCTCTTGAATTTTCTCGAGTCAATTCCATTTTCTCAACGACTAAACAAGTTTGACAAAACCTTGTGACAAGACCGAGAATCTTTTTTTAAATAAATAAATGGTATTCGATTTTTAAAACCAAGGAGTTTTCAATTAAAAAGATTTTAATATGACAGGAACAGTGGAAATATTCCATTCCCGATACTTTTAGTGCAGCCCTCGTATGTGACTGCGAAATACGAATTAATGATGCAATCATCATTAATTCGTATTTCATGATTGATATAATAAATAAAATAAAATAAAATTTCTTTATTTCAAGTAACAAGACTCATAAGTTTACATAAAAAAAAAAAAATTAGCTACATAAAAAGGATACAGACAGGATAACAAGCACAGACAAGATAACAAGCACAGACAAAATAACAAGCACAGACAAAAACGCTCACAAGGTAACAATATGTCTGCTACAGCATTGCCGGATATAAAGGCAATCCGGTCTGTTGGCGATCATCTCCAGGCATCATAATGCACGCCTTATGATGAGAAGCGTGAACACCAAAGTACCTGGTCGTAGCATCCTCCTGCTGATGTCCTGCCAGGCGTAACGCCGCTGCGCCTTGTCTCTGAAGTGCGCGTAGTAAGTGTTGTACAGCACTGGATGACCGCGAACTAGCCCAGCCAGGCGTTCCTTATCACATGCTACTGCAAACATAAACAAGTATACCATGAAACAATTCGTGCGGAACTCAAGCATTGAACTGGACGGGACTTCACGGGACGCTGCAGACTGTGTGTACGCCAGGGTACATGTAAACAACCGTGTCGTGCTCTCAAATAAATATCGGCTCTGTTATATTTCCTGGGTAGCTGTTGCTGTTCGCTCGTTCCTCACGAATTTTCGTTCGTAAATGTTATTATAAAGATAAAAACCGGCCGAGTGCGTGCCGGACCGCGCACAATGAGGGGTTGCGTAGTTGGGATGAATTTATCCCAAGAACAAACTTAACATTGTAGTTGAAAAACATGATCCCCCATACATTCCAAATGCAAATCTAAGTTGGTACGCACAATATTGAGTAATTTACCATGTTATTTTAAGATAACAGACTTTTTATAGGTTTTCCTGTAATTTGTAAGTAAAGAACTATTTTCTGTATTTTTATCAAAATTTTCGGCTCACTAGTTTCGGAGATAAGGGGGGGGAATGGTCATTTTTCATCTATTTTCTTAAATAATTTCAAAAGTATGTACTTATTTTAAAATGATAAAAATAATGTGAAATCCTTAAGACAAGCCCGTTCATTTGATACGAGTATGTCACACGGTACAGTCAGCAAAACTTTTTTTTTCAGTTTTATAATTTGCCCCCCAAAATTGACCTCCATATTCAAAATTAATTTATTTACGAAAAATGTCTGGTGTGTACCAAATTTCAACTTAATCGGCCCAGTAGATTCGAAACAAATCAGCTGTGACAGACGGACCGACAGACACACGAGTCATCCTATAAGGGTTCAGTTTTCCTTTTGAGGTACGGAACCCTAAAAAATTAATAATCTGTGTTTCCACCACTGACACAATTACAGCGATTTGGCATGCTTAAAATCAGTTCATCAAAATCACTCTGAGGAATGGCCGCCCACGTTCTTTCTAACAAGTCAAAAAGTTGTCGTGGGATATGCACGGCAGAGCTCTTCTTTGGAGCATATCCCATGCGTGCTCAATTAGGCTGAGGTCTGGCGATTGAGCCGGCAACGGCAGAACGTTGATGCGAGCATCGACAAGAGTGCGTGTTACGACTCTAGCTGTGGACGTGCATTAGTCGAAAAGAATTACCCAACCGGCTTCGCAAAGAGATGATCAGGTCTGAAACAATCCTCTCCACATAAATCTGAGCATTGAGGTTGCCCCTGATCCAAATAAGATCGGTTCTTCCACCGATCCAAATAGCGGCCCAAACCATTATTGTTCCCCCTCCATATGAATGAACTTCCTGACAAAATTTCAAACGTTCTTGACGTCCAGAGGTCCTCTAAACTCGAGTACGTCTTGTATCCGGCCTCATACCGAAACGAGTTTCATCGGAAAAGCAAACACAACGCCAGTCTTCTTCTTCCCAATTTCTGTGTTCGCGAGCCCATTATAAACGGGCCCTACGATTGCGGGGTGCTATAGGTGGAACTCTCAGCGGCCTTCAGGAACGCAGACCCATTTCACGTAAGCGATTTCGAATGGTTTGGTCGCTTCTCAGCAAGCCTCCTAGCTGTGGAGCTTCGTAGCTAACATCATGGCGATTATGGTACGATCGATTCCGTCGATCAGTATGTTGGATGTACCGGTCCTGTCTGCGAGCGGTGATGCGAGTGGTCCTCCACGTCACTCGGCCTCGCTACCCGTGGTACGGAAGCGTGTCCAGAAGCGACTGAAGACGCTCTGAGTAGAGCGACAGCCACATTCCGACGGCTCTCATCACCCCTTCTCGTGTCAAATGATGTCATCGCTCCATATCGATGCAATTTTTCCAGTTCCGATTCAGAAATGGTAATGGTTTTGTAAAAACGCTATTGCACACTTTTATAGGAATCCTGAATGACAGTTAATTTTCAATTTTTAATCAAAATTATAACAGAAAATTCTTTAATGAAATAGCGAAATTTACTCAAAAGAATCAATAACGATCCAAAAAGTTAAAATACTTAATAACCCTCAATTGCGGCGATACTCTCTAAAACGTACTTGATCCCTAGACACTTTTGATGTGTGTATATCGTCTGCGAACAGCACACATGGTTCTTTCATGATTTTGGGAAGGTCATTGATGTAAATGATGAATAGGAGATATCCAATAACACTGCCCTGGGGAATCGATGCATTTATAATCTTCTTATCGGACCTTACTTGTATTGTTCGTTTTTGGTCGTGGTGAAAATGTTCTATTTGCACATATTGCTCTCTCGCAAACCACGTGTGTGTAGTTATGAAATTCAGTCAGTCTCATCTTAACGTCAATCAATGTCAAAATAATAATCAAAAATGTAGGGAAATTATATAATTTTTTGACAGATTGACACTGAGATTAGAATGCGAACGTTCTTAAAAATACGGGAATTGCTCTGCTGTAATATGTTATGAGTAGAGGAGCTATGGTAGATTCATGAATGGAATGAATTTTACCAGTTGCAGAGTAGTGAGAATTCCTAAGGCTAAAGGAACAGAAACGATGTAAACCCTGCAACTGGAGTTCACAGCACTGGAGCAACACCGAGTGAAGCTACTTCGAGCAGAGAAGTTTTGTTTTTTTTTGGAAGGAAGTTCAGACACGAAGAAGAATCAGACACGATATCGTCAATTTTGTGTGAAGAGGCAACATATTTAGGATATATATTTTTACAATATTAAGAACCAACATTTCCGAATAAAAAAGTCCTCCTATTTGAGTAGTCTATCTGTGGTAATTATTAGTTACATTTGGTTTAGTTTAATTTTGCCGCAAAATGTACCGAAAAACTGCTATTTTTTGTAAAATTTTGTGGATGCATCCTTAATAGTGTTCGGTCAGTGGGTCGTCTTAGGGTTCTTTGTAGTTCATTGCCTGTTCTTCTCCATAGAGATCTACGTTTTGGAATGGGCAAATAGCTTCAACTTTTTGACTAACTAACCGACTTTTGACAATTCAAAAGGGCCTGTAATTGGTTTAGTTGAAATAAATGCTTTCGAGTTTGAGTTCACCAATTCGCGTTGGATATCGGCCCACTAGTTCTCACAGATATGGCCAAGGGCCCAGCTGTTGGAACGTAATAGGCTTAATATGTTGATGTTTAAACTAACATGTCTGTTATCATCTTCTAGTGTTATCAAACAGCAGTCCACAGCGGAAACCAAAGAAGTTGTCGAAGAGCCGAAGCCGCTGCCGAAGCTGCGGCCGCGGCGCCCGCCTCCGATGACATCGACTGTGTCGACTCTGTCAAATATTCGAGGTACCTACTTGTCTTAGTTCATTTCGTAGACAGACACGAAAAGAGAATATATTGACTATTGAGACTTTGTTTTATACTATTTATTAGGGTTCCGTACCAAAATGGTAAAAAGGAACCCTTATGGTGAGACTGTCTGTCTGAAAAAAAAAAAAAAAAACCTTTTTTGCAAAAGGGACTGAAACGGGGTCTTAAAAAATTTAAGTGGGGCTACTAGGGCATGTGGGGTATGAAATGAAAGAAACCTGTTTGCACATTCTCAAACATTTTTTTCTTTTTTTTTGGCAGCATGGTTTCCGAATTTTGACGAAAAATGTAAAAAAAATATCGTACCCCCCCTTATCTCCAAAGTTTGCATAGATAAAAATCTGATATTATTCTATGTGATAGAAGTGTATGTAAAGATTACAGGAAAAATAAAACGATATCTCTAAATAGCACAGTTTTTCGGAAATCATCAACATCATATATACGTACGGAACCCGTGGTGTGCGAATCCGACTCGCTCTTGACCGGTTTTTTTTATACACTGGTAACTCGTATGTACTCATGACACCTTCAAGACGAGTATTAACCTGTTAATTTCGTAACTACACACACGTGGTTTGCGAGAGAGCAATATGTGCAAATAGAACATTTTCACCACGACCAAAAACGAACAATACAAGTAAGGTCCGATAAGAAGATTATAAATGCATCGATTCCCCAGGGCAGTGTTATTGGATATCTCCTATTCATCATTTACATCAATGACCTTCCCAAAATCATGAAAGAACCATGTGTGCTGTTCGCAGACGATATACACACATCAAAAGTGTCTAGGGATCAAGTACGTTTTAGAGAGTATCGCCGCAATTGAGGGTTATTAAGTATTTTAACTTTTTGGATCGTTATTGATTCTTTTGAGTAAATTTCGCTATTTCATTAAAGAATTTTCTGTTATAATTTTGATTAAAAATTGAAAATTAACTGTCATTCAGGATTCCTATAAAAGTGTGCAATAGCGTTTTTACAAAACCATTACCATTTCTGAATCGGAACTGGAAAAATTGCATCGATATGGAGCGATGACATCATTTGACACGAGAAGGGGTGATGAGAGCCGTCGGAATGTGGCTGTCGCTCTACTCAGAGCGTCTTCAGTCGCTTCTGGACACGCTTCCGTACCACGGGTAGCGAGGCCGAGTGACGTGGAGGACCACTCGCATCACCGCTCGCAGACAGGACCGGTACATCCAACATACTGATCGACGGAATCGATCGTACCATAATCGCCATGATGTTAGCTACGAAGCTCCACAGCTAGGAGGCTTGCTGAGAAGCGACCAAACCATTCGAAATCGCTTACGTGAAATGGGTCTGCGTTCCTGAAGGCCGCTGAGAGTTCCACCTATAGCACCCCGCAATCGTAGGGCCCGTTTATAATGGGCTCGCGAACACAGAAATTGGGAAGAAGAAGACTGGCGTTGTGTTTGCTTTTCCGATGAAACTCGTTTCGGTATGAGGCCGGATACAAGACGTACTCGAGTTTAGAGGACCTCTGGACGTCAAGAACGTTTGAAATTTTGTCAGGAAGTTCATTCATATGGAGGGGGAACAATAATGGTTTGGGCCGCTATTTGGATCGGTGGAAGAACCGATCTTATTTGGATCAGGGGCAACCTCAATGCTCAGATTTATGTGGAGAGGATTGTTTCAGACCTGATCATCTCTTTGCGAAGCCGGTTGGGTAATTCTTTTCGACTAATGCACGTCCACAGCTAGAGTCGTAACACGCACTCTTGTCGATGCTCGCATCAACGTTCTGCCGTTGCCGGCTCAATCGCCAGACCTCAGCCTAATTGAGCACGCATGGGATATGCTCCAAAGAAGAGCTCTGCCGTGCATATCCCACGACAACTTTTTGACTTGTTAGAAAGAACGTGGGCGGCCATTCCTCAGAGTGATTTTGATGAACTGATTTTAAGCATGCCAAATCGCTGTAATTGTGTCAGTGGTGGAAACACAGATTATTAATTTTTTAGGGTTCCGTACCTCAAAAGGAAAACTGAACCCTTATAGGATGACTCGTGTGTCTGTCGGTCCGTCTGTCACAGCTGATTTGTTTCGAATCTACTGGGCCGATTAAGTTGAAATTTGGTACACACCAGACATTTTTCGTAAATAAATTAATTTTGAATATGGAGGTCAATTTTGGGGGGCAAATTATAAAACTGAAAAAAAAAGTTTTGCTGACTGTACCGTGTGACATACTCGTATCAAATGAACGGGCTTGTCTTAAGGATTTCACATTATTTTTATCATTTTAAAATAAGTACATACTTTTGAAATTATTTAAGAAAATAGATGAAAAATGACCATTCCCCCCCCTTATCTCCGAAACTAGTGAGCCTAAAATTTTGATAAAAATACAGAAAATAGTTCTTTACTTACAAATTACAGGAAAACCTATAAAAAGTCTGTTATCTTAAAATAACATGGTAAATTACTCAATATTGTGCGTACCAACTTAGATTTGCATTTGGAATGTATGGGGGATCATGTTTTTCAACTACAATGTTAAGTTTGTTCTTGGGATAAATTCATCCCAACTACGCAACCCCTCATTGTGCGCGGTCCGGCACGCACTCGGCCGGTTTTTATCTTTATAATAACATTTACGAACGAAAATTCGTGAGGAACGAGCGAACAGCAACAGCTACCCAGGAAATATAACAGAGCCGATATTTATTTGAGAGCACGACACGGTTGTTTACATGTACCCTGGCGTACACACAGTCTGCAGCGTCCCGTGAAGTCCCGTCCAGTTCAATGCTTGAGTTCCGCACGAATTGTTTCATGGTATACTTGTTTATGTTTGCAGTAGCATGTGATAAGGAACGCCTGGCTGGGCTAGTTCGCGGTCATCCAGTGCTGTACAACACTTACTACGCGCACTTCAGAGACAAGGCGCAGCGGCGTTACGCCTGGCAGGACATCAGCAGGAGGATGCTACGACCAGGTACTTTGGTGTTCACGCTTCTCATCATAAGGCGTGCATTATGATGCCTGGAGATGATCGCCAACAGACCGGATTGCCTTTATATCCGGCAATGCTGTAGCAGACATATTGTTACCTTGTGAGCGTTTTTGTCTGTGCTTGTTATTTTGTCTGTGCTTGTTATCTTGTCTGTGCTTGTTATCCTGTCTGTATCCTTTTTATGTAGCTAATTTTTTTTTTTTTATGTAAACTTATGAGTCTTGTTACTTGAAATAAAGAAATTTTATTTTATTTTATTTATTATATCAATCATGAAATACGAATTAATGATGATTGCATCATTAATTCGTATTTCGCAGTCACATACGAGGGCTGCACTAAAAGTATCGGGAATGGAATATTTCCACTGTTCCTGTCATATTAAAATCTTTTTAATTGAAAACTCCTTGGTTTTAAAAATCGAATACCATTTATTTATTTAAAAAAAGATTCTCGGTCTTGTCACAAGGTTTTGTCAAACTTGTTTAGTCGTTGAGAAAATGGAATTGACTCGAGAAAATTCAAGAGCGATGATTTATTATGACTTTCGAAGTGGTTTAACACAAAAACAGTGTGTTGACCGGATGATTTCTGCATTTGGTGATGAAGCCCCCATCCAAAACCACAATTTATCGCTGGTTTGCTGAATTTCAACGTGGACGTGTCCAGCTCAGTGATGATCCCCGTCAGGGTCGTCCAAAAACTGCAGTCACCCAAGAAAACGTTGATGCTGTGCGTAAGCTGATTGAGGAAGATCGACATGTGACATACCGCAAAATTCAGGCAACTTTAGACATTGGCATGAGTCAAATACAAATAATCTTGCATGAACAATTAGGTGTAAAAAAGTTGTTTTCCCGATGGATACCGCATTCGCTCTGTGAAGAGCAAAAAGCGGCTCGCGTTACTTGGTGCGTCAGAACTCTCGAAAGATTCCACGCAGGATCCTCAAATGCTGTATACAACATTGTATCAGGTGACGAATCCTGGATATACGCGTACGAACCCGAAACAAAAAACCAGTCACGAGTTTGGGTGTTCGAAAATGAGTTAAAGCCTACAAAAATTGTTCGTTCACGGAGTGTTGCAAAAAAAATGGTGGCCACGTTTGTCTCCAAAACCGGCCATTACGACTATTCCTCTTGAGGGACAAAGAACGGTTAATGCAGAATGGTATGCTAGCATTTGTTTGCCACAGGTCGTTTCTGAACTCCGTAAAGAGAACTGCAACCGCCGCATCATCCTCCATCAAGAAAACATAGAATTATTAGACCATCCGCCGTACAGCCCCGACCTAAGCCCTAATGATTTCTATACTTTCCCTAAAATAAAGAATAAATTGCGTGGACAGAGATTTTCATCACCTGAAGAAGCTGTGGACGCCTACAAAACGGCCATTTTGGAGACCCCAACTTCCGAATGGAATGGTTGCTTCAATGATTGGTTCCATCGTATGGAAAAATGTGTCAAATTTCGCGGAGAATACTTCGAAAAGCAATAAATACATTTTTAGGGTTCCGTAGTAAACAAGGAACCCTTATAGTTTCGCCATGTCCGTCTGTCTGTCTGTCTGTCTGTCTGTCCGTCCGTCCGTCTGTCGCCAGCTTAGCTCAGAGACGCTTAGTCCTAGAAAGCTGTAATTTGGCATGGGTATACATATTAATCATGCTAAAAAAATGGTAAAATAAAATTATGAAAAACATTTTTTTTTAGGGTACCTCCCTTACACGTGAAATGGGGATGATATTTTTTTTTCTCGTCTATTCCATGATGTGGGGTATCGTTGGATAGGCCGTTCAAAAATATTGTGGGTTTGGCAAAACCATTTTTCAATTAAGGGATCCGTTTGCGTAATATTAAGCTTTAAAGTGCTAGTTTTTGTTAGAGTCAAGTGTCCCCCCCCCCTGCCAGCTAAATGGTTGGTTTTGGATATGTGAAAAAATTCATGGCAATAGTATATATAACGAAATTAAAAGGAAAACTATCACAGCTAAGTAGGCTTCACAAGTTAACGAGTAATAGTCGACCAACTTAAATTTGCAGTTGGAGAATTGACCGTAACGTATATCAATGTATGGGAGAGCATGTTTTTCAACTACAATGTTAAGTTTGTTTTTGGGATAAATTCATCCCAACTACGGAACCCTTCATTGTGCGTGGTCCGACATGCACTTGGCCGGTTTTTTAAATAGTAATTTTGTGTCACTTCCTTGATTCCCGAAATTGTCAGTGCCGCCCTCGTACCTACATGTAAGGTAATATCTGTCAATCATGCCTCAACTAAGTACAGCACCGACTGTAATGATCCTCGTATTCAAATCATTATCAGTATGATCCGTTAAGCCGGGTCTGCTGCGCCATATTTGCGTGTTTCAAACAGTTAAAAACATGTTTCAAACACGATTTATATGATTTTGATTTAGGCCACGCCCCCAATTCGTGTTTGAAACATGTTTATAACTGTTTAAAACACACACAAATGGCACAGCAGACCCGGCTTTACACGCGACAAAGGCGGAAAACACCCTCAATATTTTTAATCAATAAATAAATCAATAATGAGCGATATAAGAATAATATCTTACCAATATTTTCATTTTACGCTTCAAAAATGTTGTCTCGTCACAAAAATTTCTGACATTAATCGTACAAATAACTACAACAACTTGCTTATTCTGTAAGCTTTCCAGAAAGCTATAAAAGTCAATTCTAAAATACATAATTCGTGCCAAGGCATGTGTTTGAATCGGCGCGGGGAGAGAAAGGGTCATTTGTATTTGTATGAAATAAAATGCATAAAAAAATGTACATCAAATTTTATTACAAATTTTACACATCTTGTTCAAAATGAGCCCCTCGATTACGAATGCAGGTTCGAATTCTCTTCCTAACTTCGGTTTTCGTCACTCTTGATGTGAACGTTGTTCTCATCTGTTGCGCCGCGTTTATTATTCGCTGTCGAAGTTCTTCGACTGAATTTATTGGGGTCACATAAACTAATGCCTTCATATGACCCCAAACGTAAAAATCAAGTGGTGTGATACTAGGGCTTCGTGCTGGCCACGGAATTGGCCCTCCCCTCCCAATCCATCGGTTTGGATATCTCTCGTCTAGCCACTGTCGGACAGTAATCCGGTAATGTGCTGGGCAACCATCATGTTGAAACATGAGGTTGTTTTTTATTTCTTCGGGAACATCCGCCAACAAATCGTCTAGGTTGTTTCTCAAAAACTCCTCGTAATTTTCGCCGTTCAAATTTTGGGGCAAGAAATGAGGGCCCACCAAATAATTATCAACGACACCCATCCATACGTTCAGGGAAAATCTCATTTGCGACGCAGTTTCTTTTAGTTTTTTTGGATTCCTGCCTGCTTTAGGTGCCCAAAAATGTAAGTTATGGTAATTCGTTATTCCATCCCGGTCAAACTTTGACTCATCAGTCCACAAAATATTTCTTAGGAAATGTTCCTGGTCAGCGTCAGCGTTTAACATAAACCGAGAAAATTCGAGTCGCCTGGCAGGATCTCCCTCGTGCAATGTTTGAACAGGTTGATAATGGTACGGGTGTCTACCTGATAGATGTACTACCGACCACACTTTCCACTGGGACATACCGAGCTGTCTTGCAACAATGTTCGTTGAGATGTTTGGGTCATCAATAAAACACTGAAGAATAGTGTCCTCTTCGTCAGCCGTGTACCGTCGAGGTCTGCCAGCGTTGAATTGTGCTCTTTGAACACTGCCAGTTTCAGACAATCGTCGATAGGTGCTCCCGAAAACAGTAACGTGGGGAAGTCGACGATCGGGAAAGCGGCGTTGGTATTCTCGCCGAGCCGCAGCCGCGTTTCCATCGGCAAAACCATAACAAAACATTATGTCTGCGTATTCGTTATTAGGATACGAAGCCATGTTATCCGAAATAACAATGATAACAAAAAGAATAACAAGAGAAACAAGAATTAACAATAATGATCGATAACAATTTAACGGGATGAGAGATTGGTAGCAAGATAACAACACACGTGCTTGCGCGGCGGAGAGTCAAAACTTACTAAGGAAGACGACGCGAGCGCAGCAGACGCCGTGTACTCCCCCGCCCGCACACCCCGCCCTCACACCCCGCCCCATCGCGAAGAATTTCGCCAGGAAAATCGGTTGTTTTAGCGAGGATCATAAACTAAAAACACAGATAATTTCTCTCCCCGCGCCGGTTCAAACACATGCCATGCCACGAATTATGTATTTTAAAATTGACTTTTATACCTTTCTGGAAAGCTTACAGGATAAGCAAGTTGTTTTAGTTATTTGTACGATTAATGTCATATAAATTTTTGTGACGAGACAACATTTTTAAGCGTAAAAAGAAAATATTGGTAAGATATTATTCTTATCTCGCTCATTATTTTCATTATTTTGTTAAATTAAGTAGTTTTAATTATGTCCATAGCTTAATTGAAGTGCCAGCTACAACATAATTTTTAATGGTACCCATTCAAATATGTAGTTTTTTTTTAATTTGGAATGAAATGTCAAATTTTGGGTATATATCGAAAAACCCTTAAAATTCTAATATCTCGAAAACTATTGAATTTCGGCCATACATATGGGGGGTTCAATTTGTTGCATTTTGGCCCCCTTATCAGCCCCTGCCGGATATACGTCGAATTACCAGTAACCCTGTATGTATTTGTGGTTGGTGGAATGAAATAAAACTAAAGCTTAGTGTGATAGAAGGATTTTAGTGGAAAATAGGAAAAAATATAACAAAATAATGGAAACGCAAACCTTAACCTTTGACAGATACAAAGCAGAGAAAAAAAGAAAAGAATAACATTCATAAAAAATATAAAAACCTATGAAAACGTAGCAAACCGTCTTCTCCCATCATGGGTGAAAGCTTCAATAAGGGACTAGACTTGGGCAACGGAACGTCTTGAATGATGGAGTGAATTTCTACTGAAAACATCTCAATTTCAAGCGAGCAAGCGCCGGCATCGCGCCTTCGGACCCCCCAGGTTCGGGAGGAGCCACGACAGGGCGTTCGCGGCCTTCAGCAGGCGCGTCGACAGCCCGCTAAAGTGTGGGCCGAAGCGCCACCTGCTGTCGAGTACAAGGCCCAGGTACTTCATTTGGGCCTTGACTCACCACTACGGCTGCGGTCTTGGGGGGAACCAACTTCCTATTGTCTTTCCTGGCAGGGGCCCCATTAGCTGCAGCGGGAGCAGCGGTGGTGGGCCTGGGGGCCGACCTCTTCCCCTTCTCCTTTCCTTTTCCCTTTCCCTTGCCCGTTGTCTGGGACGGGCTTGGGAGGGGTGGTGGCAAAATGAGGCGGTGGCTACATGCAAGCAGATCAGAACATGACAGAAGAGAATTTAATAGGATCTCTAGAGAACTGAAAGATATGATAATTGAGAACAGGAATGCTACTTTTCAACAGAAGCTGTCTTCACTATCGGCTCAGAACAAAGATAACTACTCTCTTTGGAAAATTACCAAAAATTTCAAAAGGCCACTTAATTATATACCCCCACTAAAAACACCCACAGGAACTTGTTCTAAGAAGCCAAATCAGAAAGCTGAAGTCTTCGCAGAACACCTAAGAAAGATTTTTACCCCCAATCCGTCTACAACGGTTGAATTTGAGGAAGAGCTGGATAATTTTATCAACAGTGATCAACAACTCTCACTACTAATTAAATTAGTGACACCGAGAGAGATGGAACGTACCATAAATCATCTAAAAAACAAAAAAGCACCTGGATTCGACCTTATCACTGGCGAAATACTCAAACGACTTCCTAGAAAACCAATCGTTTTTCCGACAATGCTTGTAAATGCTATATTTAGAACTCACTATTTTCCTAAGCTGTGGAAAATATCACAGATATGCATGATGGCCAAACCAGGGAAACCTCCAACTGATCCTAGCTCGTATAGACCCATAAGTCTTCTCCCAACTTTATCCAAAGTGTTTGAGAAGATATTCCTACGAAGACTAAAACCAATATTAGAGGAGGAAAAAATAATTCCCGACCACCAATTCGGGTTTAGAGCGAATCATGCTACAGTGGAACAAATACATAGAGTAGCACACAAAATTAGACAGTCCTTAGAAAAAAAGAATATTGCTCAGCGGTGTTCCTAGACATTCAACAGGCGTTTGATAGAGTGTGGCACAAGGGATTACTGTTTAAACTCAAAAAACTTTTACCTAACTCGTTCTTCATGATCATGCAATCATACCTGCACCAAAGAAAGTTTCAAGTGAAATTTGAAGACGAGTACTCTAATCTGTACGATATCGCTGCCTCAGTCCCACAAGGATCAGTGCTTGGCACAGTACTGTACACCATATACACATCAGATCTGCCAAACACTGAAGATGGGACGACAGCAACTTATGCGGATGACACCGCATGTCTTGCGAGTGACAAAGACCCGAACGTGGCTACACAAAAACTACAGATACAAATTAGTAAAATAGAACTATGGCTCCAAAAATGGAGAATAAAGCCCAGCGTAAGCAAATCTGTACAGGCAACTTTTACTTTAAGAAAAGGGGAATGTGCACCAGTCTTTATGGAGGGGAAACAACTACCAATGAGTAACTGTGTAAAATATTTGGGTCTACATATAGATCGAAGATTAACATGGGCCAACCACATCAAGGCAAAGAAAAAAGAGGCAACAATATTAAACAAGACCTTCTCTTGGCTATTGGGACGCAAATCGCAGCTATCTCTGAACAACAAACTCCTGGTCTATAAGGCCATCATAAAACCAGTGTGGACTTATGGCATAGAACTATGGGGTTCTGCCAGTAACTCCAACATAGAAATCCTACAGAGATTCCAAAATATAGCCTTGCGATCAATATCAGGCGCAGGGTGGTTCGTGAGAAACTCTGAAATCCATGAATACCTGAGGATGCCCACGGTAAAGGAAGAATTGAACAGAAACTGTACGAGATATAAGAAGAGACTACTTGGACATACCAATGAATAGGCTAAGAACCTCTTAAATAACCAAACCACAACACGCCTAAAAAGATGGCATATACTGGATCTGGATCAGAGAGACTGAGAACATCTAGTTCTTATCATGCTTTGTGCTGATGTCGGCTCAATGGAGCCACATTGTCAAATAAAATAATATCATCACATCTGATTATGGCTATATAAGCCGATTGCAGATTAAGTAATATAAAAATATAAAAAAAAAAAAAAAAAAAAAAAATTGCATTGACAAAGAAAGCATTCCTTTGCATACTATTCATTGCGATCATATTGGACCTCTTTCAGAGACTAGAAAGATGTATAATTATATTTTAACAGTTGTGGATGGATTTACAAAGTTTGTGTGGTTGTTTCCAGTGAAGGGTACTACCAGTAGGGAGACTATAGATAAGTTGAAGATTCATCGTATGATTTCAGATCGTGGTAGTGCGTTTACCAGCAATTACTTCTTGGAGTATTGTGAGAAAGAGAATATTCAACATATAACCATAACAACAGGTGTACCCAGAGGGAATGGTCAAGTAGAGCGCATTTACAGAATAATAATTGCAGTTATAGCAAAGCTATGTATTGAGGAGCCATCACAATGGTACAAGCAGGTCAGCCGGGTGCAAAAAGCACTGAATAGCACATACCAAAGAAGCATTGACACCTCTCTCTTTGAACTCATGTTGGGGACAAAGATGAAAAGCAAAGAAGATATTGAAATTTATGATCTGCTTCAACAAGAGCAGAGAAGTAATTTCTTGCAGAATAGAGAAGACTTAAAGATGAAGGCAAAAGAACAAATAAGAAAAGTTCAAGATGAAAACTGTAAGACATATAATAGGAGAAGAAAGGAAAGTCGAAAATATGTAGTAGGAGATGTTGTAGCCATCAAACGCACACAATTTGGTACTGGATTGAAGCTCAAACCTAAGTATCTAGGACCATAATAGGTAATATGGGCTGGTGTCCGCAACTCCACGTCAATGCGCGTATTTTGCGTACGGGTGGGAAAATCGATTATTCGATCCACCCCAGCTCCTCAAGGAAGGCCAGCAACGCCTTGGTATTACTGACAATCTCACGTAGGATACCTGGATTACCGAAGTACTTTGCCCTGTATGTGGCGACCACCGGGCAGTTTAACAGCACATGAGCTGCTGTCTCGTCGTCCTCCATGCATGTCCTGCACAACGGACTGTCTGTGACTCCTATGACAAAGAGGTGTTTATTAAATGACCCATGGCCAGTTATAGCCGCTGTAACTGTACGCAGCTGTTGTTTAGTTAGTTGTAGAACCCGTTTCGTGAGGCGGCCGTCGATAGTAGGGAGTGCCTCCTTCGCCTGCCTGCACTCACTTTGGTCCAACCATAGTTTGTGAATCTAGGACCATACAGAGTCACTAAAGTAAAAAGAAATGATCGATATGATGTTGAGAAGATGGACCACATGGCAGATGGTTCTCGGGTGACTTCCACCTCTGCAGATAATATGAAGCCATGGCCAGTGATTGGAAATACTGTTGAGTTAGGTGAGTAAGGTCTTGTTAGTTGTTATCTATTAGGTTAGGAGGGCTGTAGGATGGAACGTTATGACAGGGCAGTGAAACGAGACGTGAAGACGGATGACAGATGTGAAGCATAAAAGAGTGACAGAGATGAATAAACGAAATAGTCAAGGAGTGAAAGAGATAGTGAATGAATGTTTAATAATGTAGAATAGTTAGAACTTGAGGAGGAAGACGATATTATATTGTAAAGAAAAGGTGTTTTTATAAGACGAGAAATAAAATACAGTTTTTAAGAGTGAATCCGGAGTTTAATTGAAAATAAATTGAGCTTATCCCACATAAATATTAATTTATTTTTATCAGGTGGTCTATATAACGCGACTACAAGTGTTGTATTTTCCCCGTGCATCAATTGACCATGAAGTGTTTCTACTGCTTCTGTGTTTACTATTTTCGCTTCGAAATTCAATCTATTTTTGGCGTATATTAATATTCCTCCTCCTCTGCACGTTTCTTTTGGAAACGTCTAATAGAATCAATTCTATTTTTAGGGTGCCGTACCCAAAGAGAAAAACGGGAACCCTATTACTAAGACTCCGCTGTCCGTCCGTCTGTCACCAGGCTGTATCTCGTGAACCGTGATAGTTAGACACTCAGAATAATCTGATGTTAGACAGTTGAAATTTTCACAGATGATGTATTTCTGTTGCCGCTATAAAACAACAAATACTAAAAAACAGAATAAAATAAATATTTGAGGGGGCTCCCATACAACATACATCTTTTTTTTTTGCCGTTTTTATAGATAATGGTACGGAACCCTTCGTCGCGAGTCTGACTCGCACTTGGCCGGTTTTTTTTGTAAATTTTGATGTTCAAAAGTGCTTTTTACCTATGTGCTTATTTGAAATAAATAATTTGACAATTACCTTGTGGCCTGCCCGAATAAGTAGTAGAAATTCAAACAAATAGTTTTTTTTTAACTAAAAATTTAATTAAAATTATTATTTTGCTCTACATAAACATAATGTAGTTTCACAAACTAAGTAACCAAGCTACTGTAAGTAAGTCACGTAGAATCACAAACACAATACATACACACCTCAAATGAGTAACAACATTTTATATGATCGTCTATTTGAACTTAGTAGTAGGTGTCCGATAAGCCAATGCATTTCCCTTAGGTATCTCTCTTGTATGAATCCAAACGTCGATGTACCGTTTTTATTCGTGAAAGGACAAAATATTGCTATAATCTCTACATGGGTCTAGCGCGAGTCGCCGCGCTCGGCGGCGCTGTGCTCGCGTGGCTCGCTGTGCTCGCGTGGCTCGGCCGCGCTGTGCTCGAGCGGCTCGGCGCTGTGCTCGCGCGGCTCGTGGGCGGCGTCCATGGCGGCGGCGAGCTCGTCGTCGTCGTCCTTGCCATACAGGTCAGGGTAGTGCGACATGCACTCCTGCATCACGCTGAACTTCTCGTAGCAGTCGCTGCCTTTGGGCTCCGCGTCACTACAACATTTCCATTACATCTCGCATGAGCAAACTATGGCAAGTTACATTGGTTTTCAGATTATTCACCATAGCTTGCTTACCTATACCAGAAAGCTATCCGTCTTACAACAGTTACAACCTGTTTCTGAGACGAGAATTTCAAGTTGAGATTGAGACCTTGTCAAACTTTGCACGTAAATAAAATCTTGCATGTTTGCTTGCTGGCAGAATACAACGACACTTATGTTATAAGGTGCCAGTGTTGTCAAGCTAATCATCATCATTACATTGCCCTCATCCCAATGTTGGGGTGCAACATGTCTTTTTCTTCAATACTTGGTAAGCCAATGATATTGTTCATTTTTATTATTAATTTAATTACCTTTTTTTTTACCTGGGTGGGTAATTATCAAATAACTTCTCCCGCTCTGGGCGGAGCTGGAGGGCGTGTCAGACTTTTAGGCCCGTATTAATAAACGTTACTCAGCCCAAGAGCTCGCACTTGATAACAGTCTTGAGATCATGATCGTATTAATAAACATAATAATTGATGTACTCAAGTTACGGCTTGGGTTTGCGTTATCAGCCGAGTGATGGACTGATAATTAACGAAAATCGACACTTATACAAAAGGTGTGGGTACTAGAGATGCTTAAATCTGAGTGTAGGCAGTCCTTGACTTGAGGTCGTGATTAGTAGTGCGAAATATATGGAGTTTGAAGATATTTTGGGTGAAATTAATTATTAATGAAATAGAGTAGGTACTATGACGACATTTTTGTCAAAAATCTATGTATGGTACGTAGTAGGTACTATTACTTATTCTGTGGTATGGTACCTATTGGTATCAGTTACCAAGTGAACATTAAAAAAAAAACCGGCCAAGTGCGTGTCGGACCACGCACAATGAAGGGTTCCGTAGTTGAGCTGCATTTATCCCAAAAACAAACTTAACATTGTAGTTGAAAAACATGTTCCTATACATCGATATACGTCACGGTCAATTTTCCAAGTGCAAATGTAGGTTGGTCTACTATTACTTGTTAACTTGTAGAGACTACTAAACTTAGCTGTGATAGTTTTCTTTTTATTTTTTTAATAAGTTAATAAGTTTTGAAAGAGAGAGATCCGCAATAGTTTTGAAAGACCCGTCGAAGGATACCACACCATGGGATAGGCGAGAAAAACAATATCATCCCCAAACATTTTTTTTCGAGCTTTAATTTTACTACTTTGTCGGCGTGATTAGAGTCTCTGAGCTAAGTCGGGGAAATACAGACAGACGGACATGGCGAAACTATAAGGGACCTTGTTGAATACGGAACCCTAAAAATTATCCAGATTTGTTAAAGACTCACATTAATAAAAAGATTCTTTGGTGAAATACAGACAGACGGACATGGCGAAACTATAAGGGACCTTGTTAAATACGGAACCCTAAAAATTATCCAGATTTGTTAAAGACTCACATTAATAAAAAGATTCTTTGGTGAAATACAGACAGACGGACATGGCGAAACTATAAGGTACCTTGTTGACTACGGAACCCTAAAAATTATCCAGATTTGTTAGAGTCACATTCATAAAAAGATTCTTTGGTGAAATACAGTAACAGAGGTCTTCCAATTTCCCTAGAAATATTTATAACGTGATACAGCGTCATTCAAGTTTTAACAAAATACAACTATTTCAATAAATCTTACGATTTATCAAGAACGAAATGTGATCATTCTAAACTTCGGTCAATGGGACGTACAATCGTTCATCAAGTGCAGCGCCTTGAGGCTGTTGAGATGCTGTTTTCATGTGTTTATTAATCAGTATTGATCTTGAGATGCTGATATCGTAGTAATGGCGTATCAAATAATTACACACTTGAGTACGTCGTTCGGGAACGTTTATTAATACGGGCCTTACTGACTAAAACCCACCCGTGTTCCTTCCGTTGCCTGTGCCAGGGCCACGATATTCTTTTCAGACAAACTCGCAACCCTGGCAGGAATTTAATTACCCTGATTTTATCATCATTAATTAATATACACTCACGTAAAAACCTTGTTTTCATCATGAGTAACTAATTGTTTAATTCAAAACATCAATCACCTGTAATGGAAGCAAGAGAAGGCTTCTCTGAATTGTGAACCGCATGGGCCGGTAGCCATGCCACCCAGACATGGACAGCCCCAGTTGATGGAGCCATCGGCCAAGATGAGTCCAGGCGCAGGCTCTGGTTCAGGCAGGCTCACCTTGCTGGGTGTAGCCAACTCTTCCCTAGTGGCTACGATCACAACGTCCTTACCATCCAGGCCCGACGACAGTACGGACCGGGCTGCCATCTCTGTACACAAACAAGTATATTTCCAACATGCAGGAGACAAATAGCACCAAAAATGTGGTTAACATTTGTTCAGTCGGAACTTGCTTGGAATGTAAAAGTGTATATAAGTAGGTACAGCAGTGGACGGACATAATATCAGCCTTACCAAGTCAACTACCAGCAGGCTTAGCATGAGAACAATAGAGAAGAGTTTTGTACACAGAAGACTAGAAAAAAAATATGATTCCGTGAAGACAGTTGAGTTTTCTACCGAGAAGGGTAGACAAGCAATATCTATTCTACAGTAGAGTAGAAATAGGAAGTGTCAAGTGACTGTATATCTATAAAACAAGGGTGGCGGCAAGAAGGTGATCTTACTGCGCTTGGGTAGTGACAGTATTAGAGCAGCGCCTGCAGCGCGGGCGCGAGGCGGGCGACGCGCAGCTCGGCGCCGCTCAGCGCCAGCGCGGCTCGCGCGCGGCGCAGCTGGCTTGCGCGCACGCGGACCAGCGCGCGCCCTGTGCCTACCAGCAGCACGTCCAGGCACAGGGAGCCGGCACCGCACTCCCCGAACACACTTTTTGCCGCTTCTTCAATGGCACTGCGCACTGACAGCCGGTTCGACTCCACACTACACCTGAATACAAATATTTACAACACACTGATTACCTTTTAGGCTTCGGTGGCCTCTTGAGCTTGTTAATTACGCAATGTTGTACGAATGTTACTCACGTTAACTCCAAATAAAAATATCGCGAGCTCATAAGAAAACAGTTACGGATAGCTTTAAAAAGTTTCAATAATTAATGTCTTCCTAAATTTGTTGCGAGTGGAACTCTACTTACAGATTTACTTTAGAATGATAAAACTCAAAATATCTTGAATGAAGTGAGGTTAGAATGTTGTGAACTTGTGACAGTTCTTTTAGGAATTTTGATTTTTGGAGGTTAGCTCAAGTTAGCTGTCACTGTCAGTCTGGCTGTCACCAAAACTAATGGTGCGTTCCGAGTTGCGCTGTAATATATTTGAGCGTTAACGTGAGTGCGAAAACTATGTCGCGCGAATCGTCATAGATGACGTCATGACATGCGCCATCTTGAAATAACGCCGACCATGCCCTAAATTAGGCTGCTTTCCGAATTAGAACATAATCGCTGACAGCACTCACATCGATAATTTGTGTACCGATTTAGATAATACGATTATGACAGCTGAGAGCTGTCAAAAATTTGGAACGCTCGTGAACGCGCTCACACTCATCTCAGACAGTAGTGACAGTCACTCAACGTCAAAACATAAAACATAACCCCAAACCTTGCATAAAAAATACCGATTAGATATGATATGATAAAAAAAATGAAAATTCGATTAGATATGATAAAAAAAATGAAAATTCGACGCATTGGCACTTCTGTTTTGTTTTTTGAGTATAATTATGTACTCTAATAACTCAGATTTTGAGTTTGAAGACACCGATTCGTCAAGTAATAATTTATTTTGTAGTTTTACTTTTAACATTTTAGTAGCAAAGTTGTTAGTTGTAGTTGTGTTTTATAATATTTATATACATGTGTTTAAAAGATATGAGACGGGAATTTCTTACCATTGCGCCATGTATTGTTGTTATTAATTAATATTCAACACTAATAGTAATAAAAACATTTTTATTAACAATCAATTAGAATCACAGTTTAATCAGACTGAAACTCAGGTGGCCTGCTAGCGCTCCAGGTCACATTGTTCTCCTAATTATTAATTATCCTATTATAAGAAAAATATAGAACAGTACAACAGTAATAAAAGTCTTATGTACCTACTTATAAATTAACTCCATATCTATTTTAGTAAATATTATGAAAAATCGCAGACATACAGTAGGTACAATTAAATGATAGTAAAATTCATAGATTTGAATAAGTATATCCAAATATACTACTTCAAACAGGTCCTACTGATCAATTCTTAAAATGTAATAAAAAATCACAAATATACTAATAACTCGAACAGGCACTGATCAAATGATCTATCATTTCCAGATTTGGCATTGTGATCTTAAAATCTTTAATTTAAGTTTTAACTATTTATGTTTGATTGGCACTGGGCCACTGGGTACCATTAACATTAAAATGTACGTCGCACATGTTTCTTGCTACCATCTGATGAAGTATTTTTTCAAAACTTCCTCTATGCTCACTTTATAATGTGAGCAGCAACAAAATGCTTGCCTCAACATCAAGCAGTTCATGAAGCGCATTAAGAAGCGTTTCTTCGATTTCGCAGATAGTCATCGCAACCCTCTGGTGGTGCAGGCCGCTAGTTATAGGCCTTTCACTATTAGTCAGACTCGCCGACCAAGGCATACTCTCACAGACCCAGATGACCCCATTACCCTCCTCCAGGAAAGCAATAGGGCCACCAGTACAGTGCACAAATTACACAAACCGTCATTCCGTCCTCGCCGCTGAGGTACCACACGAAGTCCCCGACTAAATTGTCCTCCCCGTCCCTTGCACGTCGAATCGCCAGCCGCCCGCACCAAGGCTGAGTGCGCTGTAGCATTAATAGTAACCCCTGGTAATAATCATGATTTAAACTTTAATTCAGCCTGTCCCCAACTTGCTGTCCCCCCCAACGACGCCCTAAGCCGAGGTCCATACCCCACAGGGGGTGCCCTTAGCACGCATTCGTTTAGTCTATTATAAAATATTTACGCCCTGGCTGAAGGCTTTAAGTTCATACCTTAACCACTCAGACCCTGGCCTGTTAAACCGGATAAAGTCTGATACAGTGCTCCTCCTTAATGTCAGCCCCGTTGACAGGTGACAGTTGACAGTTGCTTTGACATTTATACATGCTGTCCTGTCGTATCAATAAAACAATGTTATCGATAAAACGATGTTTCTATTTCAAAATAAAAAAATTGTACCAAGATTCCTCAAAAAAAAACACAAAAACCGCTATATCTTGTGAAGGAAGTGAGATAGAGCAAAAATAACACTTTTTGGGGATTCCATAAAGGGGTTTCACTAATCAAGACACATCGTTCGAGAGGTTCGCAAACCTGAAAACCTATTTCATATTTTTAAATCACATCATCGATATCATCTATCGATACGAGCGGACAGCATTTAATTACGTCAAGTCAACTGCCAACTGTCAGTTTCGTCAACTGACAGCTGTCAACGGCACTTTCCGTTATGGGTGAGCATTTTTTCAGGAAACTACTTCCGGCACCTTTTAGATGCAGTAGGGTCTGACCGGTATAACAAAAGTAAGATAAAAGTGTTCTATGGTTTTGTCATAGTTGTATGTTGACAGCAAATTCTTTTGAGTACAAGAATTGATTTTCAGATTCTATCAATTTTTTTTTTTTTTTTACAGCTTCTATAAACAAAATATCAAATAAAAGTAGATAACAGTCGTGGGCTTATATAGTTGCCAATAACAGGTAAACCAGCATTCTCAAATACCTAAGGTAAGAACGGAATTAATAAAAATCTTATAAAATAAAAAATATAAATTATGTGGTTTCAAATTATATGAACAGAAGTACAAACGCCAGCAGGTCAAGCTACCCGAAACTGTCAAATTTTCCCAATTAACCTTGAACCTTATGCAGTAGTGATAAAGTTGAAAATCTATTAAGTGTTGGAGTAAGAGTGACCACATAAACTGTTGTCAACATATGATAAGCAAACACAACAGGCACATTCAGCTAATAAGTGTCTGCATATTACCAGTTATAAAATACTTACCATATTGTTCTGTTAGTTCATTCAGTAGTGACTGTTTCTCGGCTATGCATATTTGTATCAAAGTCATGAACCAATTGCTATGTATTCATATTCAATATCTGTAAACACCAAGTACCAGTTTAGTAAACATTTATAAATTGATCAGAAGAATACAGTGGTTGTATGTATGCACTATACAGACTGTAAGGTGGCTTTTGCAGACAGTTAAGCAGTTGTGATGAGTAAAATATTTGAATCACAATCGTTTGAGCAGTTACTAGAACTGCAAGGGAGCTAAAATTCAGCACTTACCACTCTGAGCCCTCTCATATTGCTCTGATGTGAGCATGACAGAAATTTGTCGCCCGCTAGACTCGTCGGCTGTATTCTCTTGAAATACTCATGGTTGGTTACAGTATTTCTTTGTTTAGACACCACAAATTTTTTCTTCTTCTTTGTTTAGGTGGCGTCTATAGCCAGAAGCACAATTTCTAAAATGTTACGTTTGTTTAACGGATAAGATGTGACTCAAAACAAAACAGTACAACTGTCATTCTTGACAGCGCTCACGGTGATATTAATTAATTTAGGGCATGGTCGGCGTTATCGCAAGATGGCGCATGTCATGACGTCATCTATGACGTTTCACGCGACATCGTTTTCGCGCTAACGCTAATAAGGAACGAGTTTAAGCGCACTAAAATCGATTACAGCGATTATGGTCTAATTCGGAAAGCAGCCTTAATATCACCGTGAGCGTTGTCAAAAATGAGAGTTGTGGTGTTTTGTTTTGAGTCGCATGATCGCATCGTATCTAATTAGCGTGGCATTTTCGAAATTGAGCTTCTGGCTACAGTCACCATCTAACCAAAGAAGAAGAAGTGTACAAAAGTGTGTGTGTGGTGTATACACAAAGAAATAATGTAATCCAACCGTGAGCGCGTTCACGAGCGTTCCGAACTGTTGAAGTGTTGACAGCTCTTAGATGTCATAATCGTGATAACTAAATCAGAACGGAAATTATTGATGTGAGCGCTGTGAATGATTTTGGTCTAATTCGGAATGCACTCTAAAAACGTTCCGCGAAATTTTCTTTCGTTTTTTTCAATTTGCAGGTCAGTAACAGGTTGTATGTTGATCTAGATATGATTCGCGGCCATAACAAATATGGCTTTACAGAATTATAATCATTAAAATCAGCATTACAACTCTCTAAGTTAAAAAAATCCTACTGAATTAATATTTCAGAAATAATCGTTCAGTAGGATTTTTTGATTTTGTACTCGCATTAGAAGTAATTAAGACGCTTACCGCCAGTTGCATGTAAGTCCATTAAATTTAATTCCCCATTAAAGGTAATGCTCTCTTTCTCTAACGGGAAGTATCAGAAAGTGACAGCACTACTTAGAATGGGGAATTAAATTTAATGGACTCACGTGCAATTGGCTGTAAGTCCTATGATGGGTAACTTACCTGGCGAGTGGCGAGCGAGTTAAGTACACCTAGTTTTCCATTCGTTCGGTGTGGTGGACTACGCTGGGCCGGTCATGCTCATTCTGAACCGCAAGGGTAGGGGTGCTAGGCTTATCAAAGGCAACATTTATCTGTTTGTTTCGTGACACGTGCTATACATGACATACACAGAGTTATTAAGGCTTCTACATACCGGGGCGACTTGTCGCGCGACGCGACTTTGCGATATATATCCGTAGAACAATTTCTATGAAGTCGCGCGCGACACTACACACAGGAGCGAACTGTCGCGCCGCGAATCAGATATATCGCGTCACGTGACGCGTCTTGTGTAGGCTCTTCAGACTCACGCGATATCGCGTGGCTAGCGCGACGCAACACAAGAGAGATAATTATTACTACATTTAAAATTTTATAGGACCTTGCAAATGTCAATCATCCTAATTTATGCCTTATTGCAAAGAGATAAGAGTTACATTGCAATGACTTAGGTACTTGGTTTTGCCGGCTAGTCGGCATGCTCAAAGGAATAAATTATCTTTATTCAAGTAGCGCTACTAGTCGCGCGACGCGACTTGTCGCGCTGCGCGACACATGAAATGGGTATAGTAAGGCGCTTCAATGTGAGGTGAGCTCAGTAGTAGACGATCTTCGTCAGAGGACGAAGGCAGGTCTGTGCGTGTTTGCTGAGCGAGTTTAGGTTCGATTTCCCGGTCGGTCGACATAACCTAACCTTTTGGTGGGAAATCCTCATGGATGTCCTCCGCCCTGGGGTGGGTGGAGGGGTCTGTCAGACTCTTACTGACTAAAAACCACCCCAGTATTACGAGTATACGCCATACAAAATGGCATTTCGTTCGTATGGTGTCGCCGTGATATTGTAAAGCGAGTCGTCATGCCATCTAATTCTAGGGATTGACACTATTGCCAGCTCACTTCAAGTCCACTTCATCTAAGTTTTCGTGGTGAGATTTTTACAGAATAGGTCGAGGTCTGTGCGTGTTTGCTGACCGTGGTCCTAGCTAGGTTCAATATTACATACATTTTATTCATTCAAATATTTTTTTAATTTCTATTAGATTCCAATAGGCCTCATTGGCTATTGAGTTTTTTACTCGACTGCGTGACGCAAAGGAGGGTGTTTATAAATCATGACTTTAGCCAGTTCTACCAATTACTTAAACTTAAACATTTCAGTGTGTGATTAGAACCATTCTAAACCCTGTCGAAAACATTTAGTTTTTTTCCAAAGTAAAATAAAATTATAAGCAAAATAGTAGACCAGTCATTGCAATGTGACTCTTATCTCATTGTGATAAGGTAATGTTTGACGAAATTAAATAATCAACCAATCTGCCTATCCTTTTCCTAACCATGATGGAGTCGGTTTCTAGTGTAACCGGATACAGTATTTTACGTGGAGCGACTGCCTATCTGGCCTCCACAACCCAGTAACTGGGTAATACCATACCCCTTGGCCTTTTGGTAAGACTGGTTGTCAGACTTTCGGACTTCTGACGACCCGTAACGGCTGTCAAAGATCCACGAATGACAGACAGCTTATCGTGCTTTTGGAGGCACGGAAGGATCTTGGTATGCAAAAATGGTCACCCAGTCGCGGACCAACCTCTACTATCTAGTAAAAAGCGAAATAAACTAATAAAATAATAATTTCTCCATTTCAAATTATAAAAGACCTTGCAAATGTCAATCATTCTAATTTATACCTTATCGCAATGATATAAGAGTTACATTGCAATGACTTGGTATTTGCGGCTGGCGGAATGGTAAAAAAAAATACCCTTTGAAACTGCCGCAAGCCAGCCGCTACTGCGCCTAGCTGTACCTATATTAAGGCTTCTACATACCGGGACGACTTGTCGCGAGACGCGACGCGACACAAAGGCACCGCTCGTCCCGCGACACGCGGGGCCTTTGTGCCGTGTCGCGTCGCTCGACAAGTCGCGCTGGTATGTAGAAGCCTTTATTCGTGGATTTTGACTCAAAATTCGAATTTTTTATAATTTATCAACTTCACAAAAAGGAGGAGGTTTTCATTGTTTTCAAGTCGGTTGTATTTTTGTGTTTATGTTTATAAGTAGTAGGTAGGTACCTCAGTACTCCGTCGTTTATAAGCCGATTTGGAAAATTATTTTTTTAATTGTATAGATTATACTTCCAAATTGGTCCTAGTTTTATCAAAATCCAGTTCTAAGGATGGGATCCATGAGGAACTGAGGGAACTTCTCAAATATTATAGCCATACCTACTACATATAGCGATTTTTATATTTTCATCAACCGGTCAATCATTTGCATACAGAAAGTATCATTTAGTGAAGTGGAACTGATGAAGAAGACCACAGACGGCCAGCGGAACTCCTCAATCATAAGTACTTACCTATTTCACGGGTGGCGATAAGATATCTCTATTCATTTTTTAAGCGACAATGACGAAGCAAATTTTAATAAATGGTTGTGATCAAAATGGTACCATCAAACAGATCTGAGGATGAAGCCGGTAGGCACCGGAACTCCGTAATAAAACAATGATCCTAGCCGTGTTTGGGCTTATTGGAATTGTCAAGAGATGCACTCTGGATATAAATGATTTTTACCCGACATCAAAAAAAGGAGGACGTTCCCAATTCGTCTCTATATAGGTATATTAAATAATACTTAATTATGTTCGGGTATAACTTATTTGTTTATGAACCGATTTTTATAATTATTTAATTTGGTAGATGAAGCTTGTGCCGACTTGCGCGGTCCCATATAAATTTTATTATTCTTGCTTGGGTACCTAGTTTTGAGTTAGCTTAGCAATAATAGGTAATTTACGTATTTAATCCAATTGGTGTAGGTATGTTGATGATGCTATAAAACTTCCTGTCACTGTTATTTACATAGCAGGTAGTGGTAGGGTAGGTACCACGAAGTGAAAAATAGGTAAGCACAAATCTTTTTACAAAAAAAAATCGTTTATTGCCGCCGACTTCCGAAATTTAAGTTATTTTTCACCATAGTGTTTATTTTTTAATTTAAATTTCACGTCAAAAGTTTATTTTCACAACCACATTTCCAGTACTTACCTATAAGCTGACCTCTTATTGTAAGGAAAGCCTAATACAGGGTCAAATTAAATTAGTTCGCGAAACTCCGCAGATGTTATGGGTATTGTATACCAAAAAATTAAGTTACTTATTTAATTTTTCTGACTACCCGTAACCAGAGACCATTTTGGTTACCCATTGAAAGGGTTTTTGATAGGGTTTTTCTAAGCGGTTAAACAAAAACCCATACGATATGGGTAACCCTTATGAACGGCTTTTTATTAAATTTTGGTAACCCATTGAAAGGGTTTTAGACAAAAACCCATACGGTGTGGGTAACCCTTTTGAACGGCTTTTCAAAATTACCCACACGTTACCGTTACTAAAATGGTCCCTGGGTAGAATAGAGATAGAACTGGTCATGCTACGCGTGCTGGGCGTATATCGAAATAACATAATATTATGATTTTTACATGTTACTGGGTTTCAAGTACGTATAGAACCCATTGAATGGGTTATCATGTAACCCTTTCACTGGGTTTCAACTATAAAAGAAAGAAAGAAGAAAGAAAATAAAACCCATTCAATGGGTTATCGTGTAACCCCTTCAAAGTGTTTCTAGTATAAAACCCTTTCAATGGGTTACATCATGAGAAAGGTAACCCATTGAATGGGTTACCCCTTCGAAAGGCTTAACTCTTAACCGGGGTTGTACGGTCCCTGGGTAGAATAGAGATAGAATTGGTCATGCTACGCGTGCTGGGCGCATATCGAATTAACATAATATTATGATTTTTTAATGTTACTGGGTTTCAGGTAGTTAAAGAAAGAACCCATTGAATGGGTTATCATGTAACCCTTTCACTGGGTTTCAAGTAAAAGCCCATTCGATGGGTTATCATGTAACCCTTTCAATGGGTTTCTAGTATAAAACCCTTTCAATGGGTTGTTACATCATGAGAAAGGTAACCCATTGAATGGGTTACCCCTTTGAAAGGCTTAACCCTTAACCGGGGTTGTACGGTCCCTGCCCGTAACGACTAAGTTTAAACAACATGTCCCAGAATTAACGCACAACCTCTTAAGGGGTCATTGTACTCATCATTATGGACAACTTTTACTATGGGACCAAACCTGAAATCGCGAACAAAATATATATTTTGTATTTTTATTTTTTTATAAAAATATCTAATTTTTTTTAAATGCTCTATTTTAGGAACAAACAATGAATGCATATAAACTTAAGTAATAAAATAAAATTTGCGGCCTCTCTTAGATCCGGATGACCCCATCACTCTCCTCCAGGAAAGCAATAGGGCCACGAGTACAGTGCACAAATTACACAAACCGACCTTCCGTCCTCGCCGCCGAGGTACAGACGCCAGCAGGTCAACCTACCCGAAACTGTCAAATTTTCTCAATCAACCTTGAACCTTATGATGTAGTTATAAATTTGAAAATCTATTAAAGAAATTTGACAGATTATAGTAGCTTGATGTGCTGGCGTCTGTACCACGCGAACTTCCCGACTAAATATTAATAAAAGTCCTCCCCCCCGTCCCTTGAATGTCGATGCGCCAGCCGCCCGGTTAGAGGCTGAGAGCGCCGCAGCAATAAATATAGTAATCCCCGTTAATAATCATGATCTAAATATTGATCCAGCCCGTCCCCAAATTACTTATTTCTTGATCCCCCAACGACGCCCTAAGCCGAGGTCCGTACCCCACAGGGGGTGCCCTTAGTGCGCCCTTAGGGCAGCCACAGGAATATCCGGTTAAGTAGCCACGGCCTCTCTAGGTCTGCTACGAGATGCCATTAAAAAAAAAAAAAAAGCGGCGGCGCCGCGCCGCGGCGCGAATAGGTACCTACAGCGCCTTTTTTAGGGTTCCGTATCTGAAGGGTGCCAAACGAATCCTATTATTAAGCCTCCGCAGCCCGTCCGTACGTCTGTCTGTCAGCGAGTTGTATCTCATGAACCGTAATAGGTAGACAGTTAAAATTTTCACAGATTGTGTATAAAAATTAAAGGGGGTTCCCATTATCCCATACCAGAAACCTGTTTTTAAGGTTCCGTACCCAAAGGGTAAAACGGGAACCTTATTACTAAGGCTCCGCTGTCTGTCTGTCCGTCTGTCACCAAGCTGTATATTATGAACCGTGATAGTTAGACAGTTGAAATTTTCACAGATTATGTATTTCTGTTGCCGCTATATCAACAAATACTAAAAAACAGAATAAAATAAATAATTAAGGGGATCCCATATAGTTATAACAAACGTGATTTTTTTGCCGTTTTTATAGTTAATGGTACGGAACCCTTCGTGCACGAGTCCAACTCGCACTTGGCCGGTTTTTGTTTTACTAAAGAACCTTTAAATAAAAATGTAGTATTCAATACTGTACCGTGTACGGTGGTACGGAAACCTTCGTGTGCGAGTCCGACTCGCACCTGACTGATTTATTTTACAATATTATGCTTCTGGTATTTTTTTGTCCAACATTTTTATTCTAATCTGCAGGAAGTTTAGGTTAGTTCTAATACTGATGCATTGTTTCCAATTAAACAAATATCAACTTTACAAGTGTGTAAATTAAGATGATTTCAAAATGATAAATAAGTACCTACTCACAAAAAGGCCATAAAAACGTGTTGTAGTCGAAAGTACACTTTACCTAAAGAAATTAAAGTTATTGTTCCGAAATCACATATATTGGAAATTCCTACTTGGGTTGGGTTGGGTTAATGTCGCCGGGAGGACACAGCGTGGCATACGCTGGCAGAGTGTGCCGCTTGGGAGCAGCCACGCCGTGCCCTCATCTCAGGAGTAGGGACCTGGGAGGAGTCCTGGGACGCGATGGTATCCTTCTGCGAAACAGTCGTGTCGCAGAAGGAGGCAGAGAGCTGACCAGAGGGCCACCTCTGGTCAGCTCTCTGCAGAGGCCGGCCGCCATCAGCCGGTGATCGCAGTAGTCGGTCTTGGTCCCATGATCCCCGGTGTAAGTGTGAGAATCACTGGGGTGGTTTTTAATCAGTAAGAGTCTGACGGACCCCTCTGCCCGCCCCAGGGCGGAGGACATCCATAAGAATTTTCCGCCCGGGAACAAAAAAAAATGTTGGCTTATAATTATAACCTAACCTCGCTCAGCAAACACGCACAGACCTGCCTTCGTCCTCTGACGAAGATCGTCTACTATCTACTACTGAGCTCACCTCAGATTGAAGCGCCTTAGATACCCTTTCATGTGTCGCGACTAGTAGCGCTACTTGAATAAAGATAATTTATTCCTTTGAGCATGCCGACTAGCCGGCAAAACCAAGTACCTAAGTCATTGCAATATAACTCTTATCTGTTTGCAATAAGGTATAAATTAGGATGATTGACATTTGCAAGTCTTACAAAACTTGAAATGTACTCTTGTGTCGCGCGGCGCGTCGGGCGACGTGTCGCGCCAGTATGAAAGGGGTTGCGTGTCGCAATATCGCAGAATCGCCACGCGACGCGTCGCGCGACAAGTCGCGCCAGTGTGTAGAAGCCTTTAGTCAGTGCCTCTCCATTATAATTAACATAGTGCTGCGGCCTGCGGTCGATCGGCGCCTCTTTCAGCTGATGTTGTGGATCCTAATCCTGAGTTTGCTTACCTTGTCTCTGTTGGGAAGGATTCTACCTTTAACTAGTTCCTATGTATAAATCGTTTAACCTCAAGCATGTCATATTAGATGAAGTAGTTGAAAATAAAGCTTTGAACTAAACACACGTCTTAATTACTCCAATTTCTGTGCCAACCAAAAGTGAACTTTAATTCGCTGAACATATGGTCCAAACGAACCGGATGCATGAAGTGTTTTTAATAAAGTTTATAAAAAACCAATCCAAATCAATCAATCTAATTACCCATGTTTGCAAACCAATAAATGAGTTGGTTTTTTGATTTGAAAAACTCGCGACGCGACACAAAGGCACCCATAGAAATATAAAAAACAATTTCTTTCTTATATCTATGAAGGCACCGCTCGTCGCGCGACACGCGGGGCCTTTGTGTCGCGTCGCGTGTCGCGCCGGTCTGTAGAAACCTTTACTCAGCAGTCTATTCGATCGGAAACGCCTAAGGCTTTTGTAAAAAACATCTCATTTCTTACTGTTTATAGCTCTCGTCCCCACTTCACAACTTATTGTTAAAGGTAATCGTTTAGTATCAGTAACTTTCGTTTAACATTAATAATATTTACCTTTTTAGGGTTCCGTACCTCAAAAGGAAAAAACTGAACCCTTAAACTCAAACTCAAAAAACTCAAAGCATTTATTTTAATTAAACCATTTACAGTTGAATTGTCAAGAAGTCGGTCAGTTACAAATATGAAGCCCATTCCAAATAGTAGGTTCCTGTGGAGAAGAACGGGCAATAAACTCCGCGGACACTCTTATACCCTTATAGGATCAGTTCGTTGTCCGTCTGTCTGCCTGTCGGTCTGTCAAGACCCTTTCCGCCTTATTACAAAACAAGATTTATATTTGACATGGCTTAAACCATGGAGCCAGTTTTTGTACACACATATATAATATTTTTTTGCAATTACAAAGTTACATTTGCAGTTGGAAAATTTACCGTGACGTATATCGATGTATCGGAGAACATGTTTTATAACTAGAATGTTTTAGTTTGTTTTTGGGATAAATTCATCCCAACTACGGAACCCATCATTGTGCGTGGTCGATATTAGTGCTCGTGGCTGTTCACTTATCACACCACATAGTAATTTTATTAATTTTCCTCTTTAACAAAGTGTAGTCCCATTAACGGATTCTCTGTCTTTGATTTATAAACCAATTCTTCCGCATCACTGACTACTTTAAAAACGTCGCGTTTCACACGAATTTGCACGTCTTCCGGTAAATCCTTAACAGTTTCGATCAGTCCCATGAAGAAGTCCGTGATCTTGTCCCTATGTGGGGCGGGAGGCGGCGCGGACGCGCAGTCCACGCGCGCGGGGTACGGGGAGCGCGGCGCCGGCTCGGGTGCCAGCGCCATGCTGTCCATGAAGGACCCCCCGGGGCTGGGCACGTCTTCAACAACGCTGTTCTCGTCGTTGCTTGAGTCGGGGTTGTCTGCCGAGGAGCGCCCGTTGCGCACTTCATCCCTCAAGTGTGCGTTGAGGAATGTCAATAACTGCTCATATTTTGGTCTTTTAATAATTTTAGCTCCTTGTTCGGACTTCATTCTCCGTAACTTCTGCGCTCGCCTGTAACAGTCTCTTAACCGCTTCCATTTGTCTCTGCAGTCTCGAGCTGTGGAATAAAACTATAATTATTATGTAGGTAGATTATTATTTCAACTCTACCATTAAAATACACAGTTTTAGCACAGCACAATATGTATTTTGTGCAGAAGAAGATAGCGTTTCGAAAGAGTGATTTTTCTTAATTAGGCTATAGATTTTTTCTAGTACACCCCTGCCTAACCCTATGGGTAATACAGACGTAATGCTGTTATTTTTATTAAATATAAATACATACGTAAACTCACGCCTACTTCCTATGGGGGTAGGCAGAAACTATAGAACGCCACCTGCTACGCTACTTACATATCTACTCCTTTTGCTTCGTTTACGTTCATACATCCTGGTCATATACGCACGCCTGTTCCGAGTACTGGGCACCTGTCCTTTCTGAAGAACATTACCAGTTAGGTCACTATATTATGTCCTTCTAGGGTGTCCCCACCCGGCGTCATGTCAGTCATTGCAATGTTTAAACGTGTAATGGACTACATTATCAAAACAGGCTACTTCCCGGTCGGAAGAAAAGCACCGGTATATTTTTACACAAACAAGGCAAAGATTACACTCAACCAAAGTCGTATCGACCTATTAGCCTACTCAACATCATGGGCAAATGGGCAGAGAGAATAATTCTCTCACGACTGATGAAGGAATGCAAAGAACTAATACCAGAGCATCAACACGGGTTTGCTCGTCAACGAGGCACCGCCACTCAAATACTGAGAATAGGAAAATACATCGCAGACGCCTTGAACAAACGACAGTGTCGCGAGGATATCGACTGACCTCTCCAAAGCATTTGACTCGATCAATCACAAAGGCCTCATCAAGAAATTATACGACGGAGGAGCTCGTAACAACATCATCAAGATCGTAGAGAATTATCTCTCGCACAGAACCACGAGAGGCAGATTCCGCACGGCTACTGGAACAGAAAAACTAGTCCCTCACGGGGTGTCCCAGGGCTCGATCATTGGGCCGGTTTTGTTCAACCTGTATGTTTCAGATATACCAAGACACCGCATCGCAGGCCAAATGCTCTCACAATATGCAGACGACTTGTGTATACATAAGGTTTAGAATTGATTGTGTAGTACGTTCTGATTTATTTCTTGCGAGTGTGTGCGCGTCTTCGTATAGATTGCTTTTACTGAACTGCATGCCATTGTGTAGTTGTGGCGTAGGGACAAACTGGAGACACCGGGTTCCGATACATTTTCAACTACCGGGGCATATCTCCTTCTTTCTTATATCTATGTCTAATACAATAATAGTTTAATTTATTTATATTATTATTTTGTTTTGTTATGATCGTTGATAAGAAAAAAAAAAGATTGAAAACGTAGCATAACATTTCCCACCATCTACACCCGAAGGGCTGGAGGTACACCTAATTACGTAAAGTACACTCACGGCTGCTACCGATAACTTCTAGATGGAAGATCACAATCTGCAAATTGACGGCTTGCGGGGAAATTGCGTAACACACATAGATAGTTTTAAAGGTTGGTATAAGTAGGTAGACTAGATTTTTTGTCTGTGTTAACATTGTTCTCGCCATTAAACTAGAAAGTTTGGCGAGTAAAATTGTTAAAACAATAAATAATGTAAGTGCCTGTTTGAGTACTTACTTATACTTATACTTAATAAAAAAAAAACCAAAAAAAACCGACTTCCAAAAAAAGGGTAATTCCCAAAGTACTCCAAAAAGAGTTCCCAAACTAGGTACTCCATGAAAAATATAATATTTTTAATTAGGTTTCATTCTACTCCATGATAATATTAAATTGTTCTAAAAGTACTCCACCCCATTTTAATCAAAAAGCTAATTTAAATATTTTGTGACTGACTGTAATGAAATATGTATGTATTTTATAGGTCATTATGTAGATGGAGCAGTTTGAGAATTGATAACGAATAATCGGTGGAGTACTTTGAGAATAATTCCAGATACCTATGGAGCAGAATGGGAACAAAATAATTAGTATTTTTAAATAATAATATTTTCTTGGAGTAACTCGGGAATGAATGTATGAGATTCTTATCTTTTTAGAACAAAAGAATGGAGTACTTTGGGAATAACCCATGCTCTTAAACAACGTTAATTATAAATAAAACGCAATGAAGTGGGTGAACTGTCAAAATGAAACCCATTGCGATGAATTGTAATTTTTAACCGACTTCAAAAAGGAGGGGGACTGTAAGTTTTTTTTTGTATGTTTGTTACGCAATTACTCCGCCAATTATCAATTGATTTTGACGAATATTTGTTTGTTTGGTAGTTCCTATTTCAGATAAATGTTATTGAAATTGGTTCAGCGCTTTTTAAAAAAATCAACAAAAACCTTTTTTTTTTTAATTTATGTTCATCGATATTATCGTCAATTATGTAAAAAACGATTTTGGAAATAATTTTTTATTTAGTAGAAGATTGCGCGGTTATCTCATATTTTTATTAACTTTGCTTGTGAAATTTTTGAGTTAGCTTCAATAATTCCTACGTATTTTTCCTACTCAGTCTATGTGGATGATATTATACTAGTCGTGGTAGTGGTATTCGAATTTGCGTGGGTTAAGAAACACAACTAAAACGTGAATGAATGAATGAAAAATATAAACTTTTTTTACAACAAAAACCAAACTAACTTTAACTTTAATTTCGGAAGTCGGTGGCAAAAACGAAAATACAAAACCAAAGAAATCCACTTCCGAAGTTAAAGTTCTTCCTTTGATTTAAAAAACGTTCTCCCACACTAGGAATTTCTCCTGTATCGTGGGTGCGTTTACAAACATTTAAACTCACATACACAAACAGCCAGACCCGGAACAACTACTTGTAGGTCATACAAATAATTGTTCCGTGCGGGAATCGAACCCGCGACACGCAGCGCTGCAGCCAATCCCTTAACCACTGCGCCAACCGTGCCGTCAAAAGTTACGGCACGGTAAAACACGCGCGCGGCACGGTTGGGTAAGTTATTTTTCACTTTGTAGTATTTTTTTTTGGGTTATTCCCAAAGTACTCCATTCTTTTGTTCTAAAAAGATAAGAATCTCATACATTCATTCCCGTGTTACTCCAAGAAAATATTATTATTTAAAAATACTAGATAATTATTTTGTTCCCATTCTGCTTCATAGGTATCTGGAATTATTCTCAAAGTACTCCATCGATTACCTATTCGTTATCAATTCTCAAACTGCTCCATCTACATAATTACCTATAAAATACATACATATTTCATTACAGTCAGTCACAAAATATTTAAATTAGCTTTTTGATTATAATGGAGTGGAGTACTTTGAGAACATTTTAATATTATCATGGAGTAGAATGAAACCTAATTAAAAATATTATATTTTTCATGGAGTAGTTTGGGAACTCTTTTTGGAGTACATTGGGAATAACCCAGGAGCATACGACTTTACAGACCTATGAAGCGATGGATTAAGTACGAGTACCAATATCTTTAAAAACTATCGGATTGTGACTGAATATGATTGTGTTACGTAATTAGGGTGTAGGGCTCAGCAGCTGCGCTTGCGATCCCTAGGCCCGTATTACAGAACGTCACTCAGTACTCAAGCATTACTTAAAACTAGTTTCACCAATCAAATGGCTGGAATCTAGTTTTAAGTAATGCTTGCTTGAGTATTGAGTGACGTTCTGTAATACGGTCCCTAGAGCGCCGCGCGCCGAGGCGGTCACGAGCGAGGCGAGGCGAGACTTGTGATGTCACACATACGTGAATGCTTCAACGCTTCGCCGATCTGCTTCCAGGCGAGATCTCTCTTTGGTCGGACATCGTAGAGCGGGTGGTTTAAGTCGTACAGTTCTCTTCGCTCGCGAACCATCTTTATCAACTTTTCTTCGTCCATTAATTTTGTCAACTGCAGAAAACCAAAACAGAGTTAAGTATATAATGTGTGATATTTCGCGATTAGTTACTGAATGAGATTATTTAAAACATCATTTTGTTTATGTTTACTTACCTAGAAAACTGGTCGCGTGACACACTAACGCGCACTGTCAACACTTGAACATTAGCAACTCATCAACCTATTCCGCTGGCTGCAGCGGCGGCCGGGCCGGGTAAACTGCGTGGCGCGCGGCGTCACGTGACGCACGGGGAGCAGGCCGCGGGGAGCCGCGCGGCGACGCGTGCCGGCGCGCGTCTCGCTCGCACGCGTAGTTGCGTACCCCGTCGCGCGGCGGCGGCGGCGGGCGCTCGATGGCAGATTCCAGAATGGCAACCACAATAATTATACAAATGTGATTTTGAAATCGCGACAATGAACGCCATTCGAACTGTATTTCCAAACGTTACAGTAAAAGGATGCTATTTTCACTACTTACGAGCGATTTGGAAGAGAGAACGTGTATTCAATTTGACAAAATCTAAGGTCCAGAAAAGACAAGTGGCACTATCCGCTGTTCTGCCTCTCTTACCAGAAGATCAAATTACAAATGGGTGGTTTTATGTAGCCAGCCAGAGCCAACACGATGATAGATAACAACAAAATATTTCGCCAATATAATTATGTTACAACAATGGCTAAATGATGAGAACTTCTTCAAAATCTGGTGCGTCTATGGCGAACGTCACAAGACTACCAATCTCTTAGAAGCGTGGCATTAAAAAAATAATGGAATTGTATCGTACACAAATGGAATTATTTAGCGAGAGCATAATAACGGCACGATAATAAAATTTACGGCACGGTTGGCGCAGTGGTTAAGCGATTGACTGCTGCGCTGCGTGTTGCGGGACTCGCGGGTTCGATTCCTGCACGGAACAATTATTTGTATGACCTACAAGTAGTTGTTCTGGGTCTGGCTGTTTGTGTATGTGAGTTTAAATGTTTGTAAACGCACCCACAATACAGGAAAAATCCTAGTGTCGGGCAACGTTTAAAAAAAAAAAATTGGACGTTTCCTAGAAAAGTTAAAATAATTAGCATTTTATTATTTTAATCCTCGTTGATTTAGGTGATTTATATTTTCTAGATACTTTGAATAGTTAGTATTTTTGATTGTTAATAGTGTGACTGTTCCAAAAAGACCCCAGGCTGATAAAATTTTCGTTTTTCCTAATTCTGTTAATATTAGTGTTTAGGTCGGTTTCCCCCTTAGGGGAAAGAACCGTGCCCCACAGTTCTGTAGGGCTCGTCCCAGACTGGTCACCCTCCCACCGACTATAATGAATTCCCATGAACTATTTCGCCTTGTCTTGACTTACGGCCGAACCCAATAACCTATATATCACCAGTGTCGGCCTACTGGAGATATAAAAACATATCTATCGATGGTTTTAACGTCCCAATTATCTATGAGACATTATGGAATCTTACCGGCCCACGCTATCTACTGAAGGGTGTATCGCCTACAACAGATATCTATTTGTATGAAAATGCCAAAGTATGCGTCCCATTATAAGATTTGTTTGACAGGATAGTAATACAGATGGCAGATTTGGCTATTCCCTGAATTGCAGGGATAAACGTAAAGTAGCCAAGCTAAAATGAAATCTTTAGTACTTGCAATAATGATCATAGATGTTTTTTTTTATTTAAAGTAATAAAAAAAATTAAATTCAAATATCTCGAAAACGGCACGCCCTAGGCAAAAAATAACAGAAATTTAACCCTCCCCCTGACTGCCACCCCCCGTGCAAGCACCATGCCAACATGAATTTAAGTTTAAAAAAAACCTACATTAATGCGCTAAGGTAGCCCGCTAAATTCAAATTTTATTACGTTTTTTTGCAATTTGCAGGTCAGTAACAGGTTGCATTTTGATTCGCGGCCATTACAAATATGGCTCTACAGAATTATATCTTAATCCAGTAACTTATTTAGAAGTAAGGAACAAAGAAGTTTTAATATAACCCTAATTACACATGTTGTTTTTTAAAGTGATGTTGGTTGTAATGGAACGCACGGGAGGGCGAAGTAGAGAAACCTACTTATTGTTTTCGTTAGATAGATAGCCTTTATCAATAATTGTCAGACGCCATCCGAGCATAGATATAATTATACTGACTATCATCAATAGCGATCTGTCTTTCACTGAAAATAAGTTATTGGGTTCGGCCGTTAGAGAGCCAGGACAAGGAGGGGGATACGAGAAACCAACGTCAATATAAAATAAGGTTGGGAATTCATAGGAAAGGACGGAATCTAATTTATCTACTTTTCTTTTGATTATGAAAGTTAAAAAACAAGAGAGGAATACAAAAGGGTATTTGACGCGTAACGCTTGCGTTGAATGATACATTATTTTGAGATACGTTAAGGAATTACCTTACAATAATCTAGAAACCCACCCTAGTGACGTGGGGCCGCTATAACAGCTGACACGTCGTACGTGTACCGCCAGTCCTAACGTGCATAGGCCTAGAGAGGACCTGCTGCGGTTCCAGCTGTACACGTTCCCTACACTCAAGCATGTCTTACTCAATCCTCATTTCATTTCATTTCATTTATTTGCATACCATTATGTGTTTTTAAGATGTTATATTAGGCTTAAAGCTAAAGTACAGTTATGGACCCTGTTAGGGCACAGCAACATAGTAATAACTTACAATTAAAATTAACGAAAAAAAATAATACATTATAACATTTTGAAAATAACAATTATTACAAATGTATGTGAACTTATAAATTATTAATAATAGATATGGTTATTTAGATAATGTCAATGTTAGTGTTAATCATACTATTAAATTTAAATTAACTAAACTTAAATAGAAAAGATTAAAAGTTAAAAATTAGAATAGTAAAAGTAAAAATAATGTTAAAAACAAAATCAGTCATGTTACATACTTATTATTATAGGTAAGGATATTTTTATTTTTAAATCATAGTTTATCATTTATGTATTCATTTATATTATAGTAGTTTTTGCATAATAGAAATTGCTTTAATTTATTGATGAAAGTATTATATTTATTTATGTTCCTAATTTGTTCCGGTAGCTTATTATATAATTTTATTGACATTACATAAGTACTTGAGGAATGCATTTTTAGTCGTGATGTTGGAATGTTTAGTCTGTTTTTGTGTCTTAGTATAATTTTTGTTTGTATGTCTTCTCTTTTTGTATAGAATTCCGGGTATTTCCGTACAAATTTACAAGTTTCAAAAATATAAAGGCAGGGTAAGGTTAAAATTTTCAGTTTAGTTTTTGGAAGTGAGGTTTACAACTATCAGTATCATCTATGTTAACTAAAGTCCTGATAAGTTTTTTCTGAAGGGTAAATAATATGGGCGCGTCTGTACTATTACCCCATAAGATGATACCATATTTGAGCCATGCATAGGCATACGCGTAATACGTGACTAACGCAGTTTTTAGGTCTGTTGTTGTTTTGATTTCACGGAGGGCATACGAAAATTTGGACAGCTTCGTTCTTAATTTTTGAATAAAATTCCTAAGGCAGAGGACTGCGAAGTGCCTTTGTCATTGAGCGAGATACGGTTCCAGAAGTACTGGACGCGTACAGTAAATAACCCCTTATATCGGCCTACTCACCCTTTACTAAGACAATACAAATTTAGCACAAGCGTACTGCATCGTCAGTCAGTTGTAGGATTCCTTACGATTGGCTTGCTATACGCCGAAATGGTTATTTTAAATCATCAATTTCACATTTCCATTATCTACCCCGTTTAGAGGATGCTTGCAGTGTAATCAGCAGCCGTGGGCACCGTCTAGTCTAAGTGACGGGCACGGGGTGTTTCTTCTGGGAATCCATAATTGCGTGTCTCGCTAAATATTATTTTTTTGTATCAGTAAGAGGCCTGCTGGGGCCGGGTGTGAACGGTGTGATTTAACGAGACACAATTCCTAGCGTTATCAATCCAGTTTGGGATACTTAGTGGAGCCTACCCCCCTCCCTGGAAATGTACGTATATCAAGTGCAATCTAAAGCAACCTGCAGACAGTCGGTCCATAGCATAGGTAGTAAGGTAACCATCACTAACGTTTGGTTGGTTTGTATTTGTAAATAACTACAAAGTAGCATTATAGCTCAAATTGGCCCTAACGAGCTGCGAGTATTGATTCGGTTCAGCCTTCCATAAGCGGAGTGACTGCATTAAGTGTCATGTCTCGGTAGTAGTGGTCTATAGTTTGTTGGCAGAGTATTCGTCGTCTCTTGGCGAATGTCATTCCCAATAAAAGGCTTTCTCCAAGTCCCTAGAACCAAACGCTGGTGTATGATACCACGATCATGTCAAAGAAAGGAATAAGGGGATATAAAATACTAAACACTCACCGAAACGTTCACAAAAGCACTCACTGAGATTCACACGCATTATAGGTACACTACTTACATTAATACTAGACTAATATAACACAGTCTAAACTGCAGTTATTATTTAACGTGTTAAATAACACTCGCTAACATGATCTCTCCACAGAGACACAGCCTCATTGCTATCAACTCAGCTCTAACACTTCTAGGCAATCTTAGCCCGACCGCACTCCTAACTCCTTAACCTAAAACTTGAACTCTCTTGTTCCACGTTTCAAAACTAACTTATTATTTAACGTGTTAAATAACACTCTCGCTAACATGATCTCTCCACAAAGACACAGCCTCATTCTGTCAACTAAACTCTAACACTTCTAGGCAATCTTAGTTCGACTGCACTCCTAACTTCACTCACATCTAGCCTACCAGCACATCTCTATTCTCTCGTCCTCCAAAACGAACTGTCCCTTCCTACGTCTTAATACTAACTAACTTCCCTGATCACTTCTCGCTCCCGCCTTGCTGGTGTGGGGTTTTTTTGCCATGCTTAAGAAATACGCAGAATAGTTTTTTATTGCTGCGTTCCTTTTAAATCTCTCAATTGTGTTTAAGGGTTCGCCAGTTCGGTTGAACCGACTGAGTGCAACCTAATGATAAACAGATGGTGGCACTCATTACCACCGGTAGAAAAGGTCAGGCCAGGCCATTAGTAGAAAAGGTCAGCTTGCTTCCCATAAAATACAAATAGAATGCCTTTCTAAGGCGATTAACACACGGCACCGCGCACCGCCGCGGTAGGCGGTGAAGCGGATCTCAATGTCGCTTTGGCCTCTAATAAATCCGTTGATGCCTAACACACGTACACCGCCCGACCGCGCGGTTGAGCAGTGCTCTCACCATATGAAACCGCGGCGGTGCGCGGTGCCGTGTGTTAATCGCCTAAAAGACATTTAACTTTGTTTTACAACTTTAAATTAAAGAAATAGGATATTTTAGGAAGCGCGGGTGTACCGGTGGAATGTACCTCTCTTCTTAAGTACTGGTACTCCAATCAGAGAAATCAGGTGAGATGGGCCGGTACTTTGTCGGACGACTATAAATTGGAATGTGGTGTGAGACAAGGGGGATTGAGCTCGCCCTTATTGTTTAATTGTTATGTAAATGAGCTGATTGAGCGGCTCAGTAGCACTCATGTCGGCTGTTTCATCGATGACAAGTGTGTTAACAATATTAGCTATGCAGACGATATGGTGATGCTGAGCCCCACAATCAGCGGACTAAGGAATCTGGTGTCTCAGTGTGAGGCTTTTGCGATGTCACACGGGCTTAGATACAACTCCAAAAAGAGTGAACTCCTAGTATTTAGAGCAGGTACATACTATCCCGCGTATGTTCCTCCTGTCAGCCTTAACGGTGCAGCCTTAAGAGTAGTGGACAGGTTTAAGTATCTGGGTCATATCGTAACAAGTGACCTTAAGGATGACGAGGACATAGAGAGGGAGCGCAGGGCTTTGGCGGTGAGAGGCAATATGCTCGCTCGCAGGTTCGCACGTTGCACCAACGAGGTGAAAATAACGCTTTTTAAGGCATTCTGCCAATCGTTCTACTCGAGTGGCCTGTGGGTGAGACATACGCAGCGAAGCTACGGAGCCCTGCGCACCCAGTATAATAACGCTTTTAGGATGCTGTTGGGGCTGCCGTGGCGCTGCAGCGCGTCTGGTATGTTTGCTGAAGCGCGTACGAATGGATTTCAAGCTATCATGCGCAAGAAAGCAAACTCCTTGCTGCATCGTCTACGAAGCAGCAGCAACAGCATCCTAATTGCTATTGCTGCCCGTTTTGACTGTCCTTTCCAAAATCAGTGGATAAGGACGGCCATGGGCCTCAGTTAGGTATAGGTATTAGCAATACTAACATAATTTTAGATACAATGTTTTATTACTAACACACTAATAGTTTTATGATTGTGTTATTGTGTGATTTTAAATATGTTAACTTATATGGAGATTCTCTGAAATAAAAATTATATTATTATTCTTTATATTATTATTCTGACATTTATTTTATTTTCTCTGCTAGCCGGGAAGAACTGATAACACGGGCCTAAGCCAAGTGATTATCAGTGGATTAAGTGCGGTCATGTGCAGAAAGTTGCACGGAAGATGATTGCGTATTTATGTGTGCTGTGGGTTTTCTGATTCACATTGCAGAAACTTTCTCACGAGTCTGCATGTGTTTAGTATGGCTGCTTTCTGCAGATGATACGTATTTGGAGGTAAGTTGAGAGAATTAAGGGACTGATGAAGTTGTTTCGATATGACTCCTGTTGTAAATAATACTATTGGTACTATTGTAACTTTTTGCAAATGCCAAAGTCTGGCTACTTCATCTTTTAATTCTGTGTATTTGCTCAGTTTCTCTGCTATTGTTGTCCGCAAGTTATGTGTATTTGGTATAGCAATATCTATTAAATATCCAGTTTTGTTTATCTTGTTTATTAGTGTAATATCTGGTCTATTGAAATGGATTGTTCGATCGGTAAGAATGGCGCGGTCAAAATATAGTTTTGTTGAAGGGTTCTCTAATACAGTTTCTGGATGGTATTTGTAGTATGGTGTAACGGAGTCTATAAGTTTGTACTGGTGTGCTAATTTTTGGTGTATGATGTTGGCTACTTGATCGTGTCTGTGTTTGTAGTCTGTTTGGGCTATTGACTTGCACGCGCCTGTGATATGCTGAATCGTTTCTGGAGAACTATTGCATTTCCTACATGTGTCTTTATTTAAATTCTTTATGATAAACTTCCTATAATTTTTGGTTTCAATTACCTGGTCCTGTATAGCAAGCATAAACCCTTCAGTCTCCGGGAAGAGTTCGCCTCGATTTAACCACGCGTTCGACGCCTCTTTGTCGACATTTATGTGGCATAAGTCTTGGCGATGTCTTCCATGTAGAGATTTCTGGGTCCATTCTAAAAGCTTAAATTTTTCATCGATTATTTTCTCATTTCTCTGTTCAGATGTATATTTTAAATTTAGGGGTGTTAAGTGTTGGTCGTTATGTGTCATGATTTTGTGAAGAATAGAAGTTTCGGTTTTTGAAATAAAGAATTGTCTAAGTGCTTTTATCTGTCTGTTGTGTATGTTTAGGATGTCAATTAGTCCTCTACCTCCTTCTTTCCGCGGCAGTGTTAATCTCTGCTGACAGGATCGTGGATGGTGTTTGCGGAATTTGGTCATTGTGGTATTAATTTTTCGTTGAAGGTTTTTCAGATCGGTTTTGGTCCAATTGATTATCCCAAAAGAATATGTGAGAACGGGTATAGCGAAGGTGTTTATCGCTTTGATAGTATTTCTGGAATATAGTTGCGTTTTCAGAATTGTATTTAGTCTGTGTTGAAATTGTAGTGTTAATTTTTGTTTAGTTTCTTTATAGTGTATCTGTCGTGATTGTGTGTAGCCTAGGTATTTATAATTATCTTGTTCCTCTAATGGTTCTCCTGTTCCTAAAGTGTAATGGTGTTGGTAACTCTGTCCTGCTCTAATTGAATTTATTTTACATTTATCTATGCCGAATTCCATTTTAATATCGTTTGAGAATTGTTCTGTTAAGTTTGCTAATTCATAGAGTTGAGTCTCACTTTTGGCGTATAGTTTAATATCATCCATGTACAACAGATGATTTAATTCTATTTGTTGAACCTCAGTATGACCTTCGGTAGTTGTATGTTTTAATGGGATTCCTAAAGTAGTTGCGTTTAGTATATTAGATAGGGGATTTAGGGCAAGACAGAACCACAGTGGGCTTAAAGCATCTCCCTGAAAGATACCTCTTTGAATTTTTATTGGGCTGGTGTCTACTGTTTTAGTAGGGGAAGTTAGTCTAAGTACAGTGGTCCAGGTTGTCATCGTGACCTTCAGGAATGTTACTATTGTTGGGTGTATTTTGTATATCTCTAAGATTTTTACAAGCTAAGAATGGGGAACAGAGTCGTAAGCTTTTTTGTAGTCAATATACATGCTAAACAGATCGGTTTTCGTTTTTTGAGTTTTTTTAAGGATTACTGAGTCTATGATTAATTGTTCCTTGCAGCCTTGGCTAAATTTCCGACATCCCTTCTGTTGTTCAGCTAAGATGTTATTAGTGTCAATGTGTTGATATATTAATTCAGATATACAAGACGTGATAATTTTGTACAAGGTCTGCAAGCATGTTATAGGTCGATATTTTGCTGGGTTAGAGAGGTCATTACGATCTTTAGGTATCATAAAAGTTGTACCTGAAGTTACGTAGGATGGTATTGTTTTAGGGTCCTGGATGAATGTATTTATGTGATTATATAGAAAACTATGGATTGATGTAAATTTTTTGTACCAATAACTATGGATATTATCTGAACCGGGTGCTTTCCAATTATGTAAACGAGAAAGTACTTTATGGAAAATTTCTGGGGATATATGCTCAAATGTCATTGGCTGAATATTTGTGTTGCTATTTGTCAGTTCTGTTTGTATCCAATCTGCTTGGTCATTATGTTCGATTGGTTGTTCCCAAATTCCTGCCCAGAAGTTTTGTAACGTTTCTGAGTCAGGGTTGTTATTATCATCATTATTTGGGTTGTTATCCTGAAAGTTAGATGTCGCCTGTCTAATATTGCGGTAGAAAAGTTTTTCATTGTGGGTGAATTTAGTGTTTTGTAGTTTTCTTTGGGTACATGCTTTGTATCGTTGTAGTCGGCCTGTTACGACTGACAGTTTTTGTTTAAGTGTGTCTAATGTGTGAGTTATTTGTGTATTTGGTTCTTCATGAACAGTGTGAATTCTATATTGGTCTATTATATTGTTAACGTGTTTAATTATTTTCCTACTTCTATTCCCATTAATGAATTGAGTCATTTTAGCTATCTTTGATCGTAAATCATTTAATTTTCGTTCTAATCGTGTCTCCCAATTAGGTTTATATTCTTTTTTTGCCCTTAGGGTGACTACTCTTGGTTGAACGGTTATCTTTGCTCCGTTAACTTTAGCTGCAGTCCATGCAGCACAATATATAGTAGTCTGTAAAGTATAGAAGTCAGTTTCTTTATTAACATTTTCAGGTAAATTTATTTTGTTTAGGTAGCTAACTATACGGGCAAGTTTTTTAGAAGGTTTTTGTTTGGGAATAAAAATTCTATTTGTAGGACTAGTTTCTTTATAATATTGGAATGCTTGTTGGAAGGTCTCATCTATTAGTTGGTCCCTATCTAGGTTCACTTGTTGGTTAGGTAGAATTTCTTCTGTAGTGTTAATTTCTTTATGATTTAAAGTAAGTGAAGATTCTTGTGTGGAGTTCATGTCAATGCGGTCTACAAATTGAATTTCAGAATTACTGCTGTGGTTTGGGTTTAATATCGTCGTTTCGTTAGTGAAGTTGCTAAAATTAAGATTATCTAGTCGCAATTCTTCAGATATTTCTAGTTTTATGGAATTTAATCTGTCATTAGTGATGTAATTATTGTTTACAATTGCTCTCCTCTGATCAGCTATTCGTTGTTCGTTTAGATGAGCAAGTGCAGGAAAGCTGTTGATAAAATCTTCATACATGCGTCTTCTATATACGGTTTCGTTTCTACCAAAATCTGTAACTCGATAATAAGACCGCATGATAGCTTCATTTTGTTCACTGATCCATCTCATTCGAGTTTGTCTTCTATTTTTAGTACTATGTGTTTCTGGGGGTGTAGGTTGCATTTGGGTGGATTGTGTAGGTGTAAGTATTGGTTGTACATGGTCGATAGAGTTTTGTGACTGTTGGTTGGAATGATTATATTGTAAACGATCTAATTCTTCTTTAACGTCGTTTCGTATATCCTCTATAGTTTTTTGTGGTAGCAATTTATTGTTTATTATGGCTCTACGTTGGTCTCCTATTCTTTGTCGACTAACCTGCATGTCCGGGTATTTTTCTATAAATTTTAGGTGGAGCGGTTCAAGATAGGTTTTTCTGTCTGTATCTAGTGCGGTCAATTGCAGATAGGTGCGCAGTATGAACTTATTCATTTCAGGTGTCCATCGTCTGCGCGTAATTGGGGCGCTTGTAGTGGGTGCAAGCTCAGAGTCAAGGTTGACTTCCTGCACAACACTATCAAGCGTGCTGGTGGTGGACAAGCTAGCTGTTCTTCTTGTCATGTAGGAGGGGCGAGTCGAAGGGATGGATGAAAATAATGAAATAGTATCATCGCCCGTGGAATCGGCTGTGGCTTCTACGTAATGAGCCCGCCTGTTCAACTCACTACGACCAGCTGTAACAATTTTTTCGGTGGAAGCCCGCTTGCTCAACTCCTCACCGCCGATGGTTCGCATGCTGTCGCACCTAACATCGGCTCCAGGTGCGCCCCGGCGCTCCCCGGGAAGCGACCGTAAATTATATACTCTCTTATTACTCATCTCTATAAAGGGTTACCTTTCCTTGTTAGCCGCGTAAGTTTTTTGAACAGTTATACAGTACGCGTGTCCGCCACCCACGTAGCTAGGTGTTCAGCTTGGACGTAAGGTAGGATTTTAGGGGGCTTATTATTGTTATATTATTATTATTATTTTGACATTTATTTTATTTTCTCGGCTAGCCGGGAAGAACTGATAACACGGGCCTAAGCCAAGTGATTATCAGGTGGATTAAGTGCGGTCATGTGCAGAAAGTTGCACGGAAGATGGTTGCGTATTTATGTTTTGATGTGGGTTTTCTGATTCACATTGCAGAAACTTTCTCACGAGTCTGCATGTGTTTAGTATGGCTGCTTTCTGCAGCAGATGATACGTATTTGGAGGTAAGTTGAGAGAATTAAGGGACTGGTGAAGTTGTTTCGGTATGACTCCTGTTGTAGATAATACTATTGGTACTCTATTGTAACTTTTTGCAAATGCCAAAGTCGGGTGACTTCATCTTTTAATTCTGTGTATTTGCTCAGTTTCTCTGTTATTGTTGTCTGCAAGTTATGTGTATTTGGTATAGCAATATCTATTAAATATCCAGTTTTGTTTATCTTGTTTATTAGTGTAATATCTGGTCTATTGAAATGGATTGTTCGATCGGTAAGAATGGCGCGGTCAAAATATAGTTTTGTTGAAGGGTTCTCTAATACAGTTTCTGGATGGTATTTGTAGTATGGTGTAACGAGTCTATAAGTTTGTACTGGTGTGCTAATTTTTGGTGTATGATGTTGGCTACTTGATCGTGTCTGTGTTTGTAGTCTGTTTGGGCTATTGACTTGCACGCGCCTGTGATATGATGAATCGTTTCTGGAGAACTATTGCATTTCCTACATGTGTCATTATTTAAATTCTTTATTATAAACTTCCTATAATTTTTGGTTTCAATTACCTGGTCCTGTATAGCAAGCATAAACCCTTCTGTCTCTGGGAAGAGTTCGCCTCGATTTAACCACGCGTTCGACGCCTCTTTGTCGACATTTATGTGGCATAAGTCTTGGCGATGTCTTCCATGTAGAGATTTCTGGGTCCATTCTAAAAGCTTAATTTTGTCATCGATTATTTTCTCATTTCTCTGTTCAGATGTATCTTTTAAATTTAGGGGTGTTAAGTGTTGGTCGTTGTGTGTTATGATTTTGCACTCTGTCACGGTTTACCAACAGTCGATTGGTCCATGAATCGTTGGTCAACGTTATCTTTAAACCATTAACTTTTTATCCAAAGGACTTTTCACCCACGAACGTTTCGCCAACATAACTCAACGTCAGTGAATGCTTAACCAACAGAATGTTTTGACCAATAACTTTCAAAGATATCCATAGGTTAGGTTAGGTTAGAACTGTGACCAACAACGCGCGAGCCGAGCGAGCGTAGCGAGCGGTGCCGCGGCAGCGGCCGGCGAGCGTTACCTCGAAATTGGTCGCGAAACAAAACATTCTGTTGGTTAAGCATTCACTGACGTTGAGTTATGTTGGCGAAACGTTCGTGGGTGAAAAGTCCTTTGGATAAAAAGTTAATGGTTTATAGATAACGTTGACCAACGATTCATGGACCAATCGACTGTTGGTAAACCGTTACAGTTTCTTAGATAGGGGATTTAGGGCAAGACAGAACCACAGTGGGCTTAAAGCATCTCCCTGAAAGATACTTCTTTGAATTTTTATTGGGCTGGTGTCTACTGTTTTAGTAGGGGAAGTTAGTCTAAGTACAGTGGTCCAGGTTGTCATCGTGACCTTCAGGAATGTTACTATTGTTGGGTGTATTTTGTATATCTCTAAGATTTTTACAAGCCACGAATGGGGGACAGAGTCGTAAGCTTTTTTGTAGTCAATATACATCCTAAACAGATCGGTTTTCGTTTTTTGAGTTTTTTTAAGGATTACTGAGTCTATGATTAATTGTTCCTTGCAGCCTTGGCTAAATTTCCGACATCTCTTCTGTTGTTCAGCTACGATGTTATTAGTGTCAATGTGTTGATATATTAATTCAGATATACAAGACGTGATAATTTTGTACAAGGTCTGCAAGCATGTTATAGGTCGATATTTTGCTGGGTTAGAGAGGTCATTACGATCTTTAGGTATCATAAAAGTTGTACCTAAAGTTACGTAGGATGGTATTGTTTTAGGGTCCTGGATGAATGTATTTATGTGATTATATAGAAAACTATGGATTGATGTAAATTTTTTGTATCAATAACTATGGATGTTATCTGAACCGGGTGCTTTCCAGTTATGTAAACTAGAAAGTACTTTATGGAAAATTTCTGGGGATATATGCTCAAATGTCATTGGCTGAATATTTGTGTTGCTATTTGTCAGTTCTGTTTGTATCCAATCTGCTTGGTCATTATGTTCGATTGGTTGTTCCCAAATTCCTGCCCAGAAGTTTTGTAACGTTTCTGAGTCAGGGTTGTTATTATCATCATTATTTGGGTTGTTATCCTGAAAGTTAGATGTCGCCTGTCTAATATTGCGGTAGAAAAGTTTTTCATTGTGGGTGAATTTAGTGTTTTGTAGTTTTCTTTGGGTACATGCTTTGTATCGTTGTAGTCGGCCTGTTACGACTGACAGTTTTTGTTTAAGTGTGTCTAATGTGTGAGCTATTTGTGTATTTGGTTCTTCATGAACAGTGTGAATTCTATATTGGTCTATTATATTGTTAACGTGTTTAATTATTTTCCTACTTCTATTCCCATTAATGAATTGAGTCATTTTAGCTATCTTTGATCGTAAATCATTTAATTTTCGTTCTAATCGTGTCTCCCAATTAGGTTTATATTCTTTTTTTGCCCTTAGGGTGACTACTCTTGGTTGAAGGGTTATCTTTGCTCCGTTAACTTTAGCTGCAGTCCATGCAGCACAATATATAGTAGTCTGTAAAGTATAGAAGTCAGTTTCTTTATTAACGTTTTCAGGTAAATTTATTTTGTTTAGGTAGCTAAATATACGGGCAAGTTTTTTAGAAGGTTTTTGTTTGGGAATAAAAATTCTATTTGTAGGACTAGCTTCTTTATAATATTGGAATGCTTGTTGGAAGGTCTCATCTATTAGTTGGTCCCTATCTAGGTTCACTTGTTGGTTAGGTAGAATTTCTTCTGCAGTGTTCATTTCTGTATGATTTAAAGTAAGTGAAGATTCTTGTGTGAAGTTCATGTCAATGCGGTCTACAAATTGAATTTCAGAATTACTGCTGTGGTTTGGGTTTAATATCGTCGTTTCGTTAGGGAAGTTGCTAAAATTAAGATTATCTAGTCGTAATTCTTCAGATATTTCTAGTTTTATTAAATTTAATCTGTCATTTGTGATGTAATTATTGTTTATAATTGCTCTCCTCTGATCAGCTATTCGTTGTTCGTTTAGATGATCAAGTGCAGGAAAGCTGTTGATAAAATCTTCATACATGCGTCTTCTATATACGGTTTCGTTTCTACCAAAATCTGTAACTCGATAATAAGACCGCATGATAGCTTCATTTTGTTCACTGGTCCATCTCATTCGAGTTTGTCTTCTATTTTTAGGACTATGTGTTTCTGGGGTTCTAGGTTGCATTTGGGTAGATTGTGTAGGTGTAAGTATTGGTTGTACATGGTCGATAGAGTTTTGTGACTGTTGGTTGGAATGATTATATTGTAAACGATCTAATTCTTCTTTAACGTCGTTTCGTATCTCCTCTATAGTTTTTGTGGTAGTAATTTATTGTTTATGATGGCTCTACGTTGGTCTCCTATTATCTGTCGACTAACCTGCATGTCCGGGTATTTTTCTATAAATTTTAGGTAGAGCGGTTCAAGATAGGTTTTTCTGTCTGTATCTAGTGCGGTCAATTGCAGATAAGTGCGCAGTATGAACTTATTCATTTCAGGTGTCCATCGTCTGCGCGTAATTGGGGCGCTTGTAGTGGGTGCAAGCTCAGAGTCAAGGTTGACTTCCTGCACAACACTATCAAGCGTGCTGGTGGTGGACAAGCTAGCTGTTCTTCTTGTCATGTAGGAGGGGCGAGTCGAAGGGATGGATGAAAATAATGAAATAGTATCATCGCCCGTGGAATCGGCTGTGGCTTCTACGTAATGAGCCCGCCTGTTCAACTCACTACGACCAGCTGTAACAATTTTTTCGGTGGAAGCCCGCTTGCTCAACTCCTCACCGCCGATGGTTCGCATGCTGTGGCACCTAGCATCGGCTCCAGATGCGCCCCGGCGCTCCCCGGGAAGCGACCGTAAATTATATACTCTCTTATTACTCATCTCCATAAAGGGTTACCTTTCCTTGTTAGCCGCGTAAGTTTTTTGTACAGTTGTACAGTACGCGTGTCCGTCCCCCACGTAGCTAGGTGTTCAGCTTGGACGTAAGGTAGGATTTTAGGGGGCTTATTATTATTATTTTTTTATTAATTACGGTAAGCTGTCGGGCCGTCATCCATAAGATAGAGATTTAATGGTTTTGTAAGTGGTCCTCTAACATCTATATTTGAAAATAAGAACTTACATTTGAGATATTTTGTTATTAATTAGGAGTAAATGACAGACAGTCACAATAGCATTACTTACATTTCTTTTATTGTTGTACGTTTGTGTTTTTTTTACTCTCGGTGCATTAATATTACCTACCCTTATGATTTATTTTTACTTTGAATTTTTGATTTTTATTAGCAATAGTTACAAAGTTTTTTTTTATTGTTGTACAATAATGTTTTTTTTTTAAGTATTCGTAAACTGTCTAATTGCTAGTCAACCGTGTTGTCGTCTACAAGTGATTGTTTTATATTATATTTTCTCTTTATCTTTGTACTTAATTTTGACATTCTGAAAATTTTGGAAAAATTTGATCATTGTTTTATATTTAAGTAACTGATGATTCTGATAAGTGACTGAATTATTAAGGAAAACTTTCAGGGAGGATAAGCTAAATAATTTAGTTTTGCTGCTAACCTTATTCAAACTGTTTTAATTATTATTTTTTAACCGACTTCCGAAAAGGAGGAGGTTATATGTTCGGCTGAATGTTTTTTTTTTTTTTTTTTTTCTTTATGTTTGTTCACCTATATCTCCGTCAATTATGGACCGATTTTGAAAATTATTTTTTTGTTTGATAGGGTATGCTTTCGAGGGGGTCCCATTGCCACCAAATCAGAATCTGATGAGGGGATCTTATGGAAATCGAGGGAAACCCTCGAATTTTATAGGCAAACCTATAGCGATTTGGGTATTTTTTATAGTAACTCGTGCATTTGCTTCCGACAATCACCATTTGGTGAAGTGGAACTGATGATGGAGATGGAGATGGCCACATATGGCCATCGGAACAACATTATAATAAGTATTTAACGGGTTGCGATTCGATTAGGTACTGTAATAGGGTTGCTAAGCAATTTCTGCCCGTCACAATGCATATGGTGTGGCAGTTCTCCTGGTTCTTCCCAGGAGAACTCCTCAACAATTAACGTCCCAGCATCGGGAAAAGCAATATTTTGTAAAAGGTGATGAGCAGTTGACTTTAGGCTATTGTAACTTAGATAATTTAAAAACTGACCCACTAGAAAGTGATACTTAGTTGATAACAAAAATGAGGTCAAAATCAAAATTCAAGATCGTGCCACCGAAAATTTACAAATTTTTGTCATGGGTATTATTTTTATGATTTTTCAGGGCGCTGATAACGATTATGGAGTTAAAATTAAAATTCAAGATGGCGTCACATATTTTTTTATCTTTTTCGACATGTGTGTCATTTTCTCGGTTTTCAAACTAGCTGATAATAAAACTGAGGTCTAAATTAAAATTCAAAGTAAATTTTGGTCATGAGTATCGTTTTCATGGATTTTGAGGGCGCTGATAAGTATTATGGGGTCAAAATCAAAATTCAAGATGGCACCACCGCAAGTTTGCAAATTTTTTGTCATGGGTATCATCATCATCATCATTTCAGCCGATAGACGTCCGCTGCTGGACATAGGCCTCCCCTAAAGAGGGTGTTTGCCATAATCGCCACGCTTGGCAGGCGGGTTGGCGATCGCAGTATGGTGTTAAAATGCATAGAGAACGCTGCTGCCCATTCTCTAGTAAGTCCCTTAGTCGCCTTTTACGACACCCATGGGAAGAAATGGGATGGTGCTATTCTTTACGTCCGGCACCAAACGGATCATGGGTATTGTTTTCATGGTTTTTGAGGACACTGATGATGATTATCGGGTCAAAATTAAAATTCAAGATGGCACCACTTAATTTTTTTTTATCTATTGGTTTTTTTTGACATATGTGTCGTTTCCATGGCTTTTGAGGTAATAATAAGAATTATAATACTAACAAAAAAAAACTAAAACCAAAACAAACATCAATAACATACACAATAAACTAATATTATTGTCTACTGATAATGTGACGTGAGCGAGCAAGTGCGCTAGCGGACGTGGTGACAAACGCTGGTTTCACTCGAGACCTTGCGGCACACTGGTACGGGTGCATGAGTTACAGTACTAATTACACCCAGATTTTAGAATAAAATCTTTATAAGTAAATATAAAATGTATGTCTTTTGAAAAAAGATTTCTTTAAAAATATTCATTATTAAATTGTCTATCCATTAGTGTCAGTAGCAAAATTCAAATAATGCTTACTTCACGAGGATATACATGTTATTAATCATTATTTCTCGTTTCTATGGTTTCGTTGTAACGAGATTAATTAAACAAATACTCCTATTAAAAAAAGTACCATTATGGAATCTGGATAATTTTATACTTAGCTCATAAAACTGCAGAAAAACCAGTTACCGTGGTGTTTTGGTTTTTGTTTGCACGAAAACTATAAAAAAGATACCCATGATAAAAAAATCTAACATTTCCGCAGCCGCCATCTTGGATTTAAATTTTGACTTCACCATCGACTTTAGCACCCTCGAAAACCATGAACACGATACCCATGAAGACAAATTTGATCATTTTCGCAGCCGCCATCTTGGATAATTTACATTTTGACCTGACTACCGGCTTTAGCACCCTGGAAAACCATGAAAACGATACCCATGATGAAAATTTTGACCATTGTCGCAGCCGCCATCTTGGATTTAAATTTTGACTTCACCATCGACTTTAGCACCCTCGAAAACCATTAACACGATACCCATTGTTACGTTGTATTTTTTGAACGTACCACTGGTTGGTATTTCACAGCTGCGACCCAATCATATAAAGAAGCGTTTACCTGAAATTATACTCGTACGTAGTAGAATATGATGCTTCCAACTAAAATGTTTCATTGTAGTTTGTACAATGGAGTTTAGCCTGAAATTGATAGGATTCATTCCTTCAACTGTATTCCATCACTAATTCACTAGACTCTTTGGTAACATTTTCTGACGATTATTCACTTGTATTTACAGGTTAACACAATAAAGTTGATAAGAATTTTGTAAATAAGTTTTCAGTGTTTACATTTCAATTGTCATATAGTGAACGTCACATTTGACAGCTGGAAGCGACGGTTACGACACCTGATGGCAACCGAGTCACAGTTTGGAGTTTTAATCGATATTAGTTAATTTTATCGACTTTGCTTTACTATGGATTGGAAACCATCGAAATAATATCGTATGGACCAATCCTTAATAATTTTCAGCTTTTGGTAAAAAATCTTAATAAACATTTAAAACTATTTAGTCCAAAGCGGAAGTAAAATATTTTTTTCAATATGGAGAATCTTCTAGAAAGATCGATATAAACTCAATCCATATTTTATCTGTGGCACGGTGTTGTAAGAGACACGTAAGTACTTGCCGAATTCAGGTCCTACATTAATTACCCCATTATTGATTTCAATCACCAAATTTCGATATTACCGATTGTAAATAACTCGTTATTGTTATACAGGTTATTCTCTTGGCGTTGCACTACAGGTTGGAGAGTTGTTAGTGATTTTCAAGAATCGAATGTCTTGGTGTAATATTTATCATTAGTGATCTTGTTGGGAATTTTACCTAACGTAAAGGAGTTTTTCTTAAGTGGTCACTTGTTCAGTGGATTTCCGGGTTTATTGTCCGTGACGTATTGTTTTGTGGAATGCGAGAGCTCATTTGCCAAGGAACACGCTATAGTGATACCACAAATCTTACTTCATGTCTTAAAAGGTAAGGATTGTTGTGAATTAGTGGTTGGAGGTGGTCTGTGAGCCCTACCTTGGGTGTTAGAAGTATATTGTGGTGATCCATGGATATTTATTACAGGATTCCCAAGCAGCGCATTGCCGAAAGTTCTCCAGCCAGTCGAAGATCCGGCAGTCAAGTACCATCACACATAATCAACCGTGAGTATTTGATCCACTGACTGTTTAACATAGATACGCCATGGAAAATTCCTCAGTGTTGACCACGATATTAACTTATAATTCAAGGGAATGCAGTGCGCACTGGGTAAGGAGTTGGTAGACGCCACGTGGGTAATCCTCCTTCCTATTGTCCCACCACTCAGGAGTATCCAAACACAAGTCGTAGCTCATTCGATTTTATTTGCAATAGGCCATGTTAAACGGCTATTGTTTTATATTTCCAAGCTAGTACAACAGCAAGTCATCTGTGTTTACCGCAATGAAAATAAATTAGTTTCCCATTATATTATTAGGTCTCCGTATTGTCAATTCCAGGAGAGGCACCTCGAGAGATTCGTCTCGCCGCCAGGATTTGGCAAAGCGTCCGAAGCCTGGACGCGAGACCCGTTCCTCGAGCAGCTCGAAACCTCCTGCGGAGATGACTGTGCGGCTGGCAGAGTCCGCCTAGCGATTGCGCTGGCGGGACGGTTTTTTTTTTCTTCTTCACTAATACTTTTTTTTTTACCTACGGTTAATATTTAAATAACCGGTTTAATACCTGGCTGGTTTAAAAATCGGAAACCGGTCTTACACAAAATTTAAATTAAGGACTCTGGGTCCGACACCTACGTTCATCAGAAAGGATATTAGACCTCTTCGTCGGCTGCGGGATCCGGGACCCCCAAAGTCCCTGGCGCCCATTTATTAGTTGTAACACTTAAATTAACTGGAAGGTTATACTTTATAAATCAGATTTATTCTTTAATAGTTAATCTAATTAAACTACTACACGGAACAGTACTCGGTTTATCACCAACCCCCCACGACCCTAGTTCTTATTAAAGAGAATCTAAGCTGGCTGGCATACCTTAGGTTTTATTGTCACCTACCTAAACTAAGTTAGGCTACTCATATTATTTGGTTATAAATATATTTATTGTTTGATACATGTTGTAGTTTCCTTGTGTACAGATACTAACCCATCCTTACATAAGAGCTTTTGTTCTTTCAACTAGAGGGACAAAATCGCGATTGTAACACCATGATGAAAATTTTGACCATTGTCGCAGCGGCCAACTTGGATTTAAATTTTGACTTCACCATCGACTTTAGCACCCTCGAAAACCATGAACACGATACCCATGATGAAAAATTTGATCATTTTCGCAGCCGCCATCTTGGATTTACATTTTGAACTGACTACCGGCATTAGCACCCTCGAAAACCATGATAACGAAACCCATGGTGAAAATTTTGAATATTTTCGCCGCCGCCATCTTGGATTATCATTTGACCAAATTCACACAAAGTGTACGTAAGTGTGTAAGTATGAATGCGATTTCTGCCAGTTTACTCCTACTTCGTTCTACAAAAAATGTAACCAAAACAAATTCAATAAACTAATTTTATTTATCTACTGATAATACTGTGGACTCGAGCGAGCAAGCTAGCCGACGGAGACGCAGTAACAAACGACACGGGTTTCACCCTCGAGAGCTTGCGGCAGACTGAATCTCGATGAGTTTCAGTACCTAGTGAATACGCCCAGATTTTAGAATAAAATCTATAATAAAATCATATTTTGGATTTTCGAAAAAATATTTCTTACAAAATGTTTAATTATTAAATTGTCTATCCATTAGTGTCAGTAGCAAATATAAATATTGTTTACTTCACGAGGAGATGCATGTTATCAATCATTATTTCTCATTTCTATGGCTTCGTTGTACGGCGATTAATTAAACATAATAAATAAAATAAAATAATAATAAAGTTTATTAAAAATTAAAAATGGGTAAAATACAGTAAAAATCTAAGAAATAATGTAGGTATTACAAAGTATGATGCCTGTACTAGGATAAACCTGTATCACAGGCGGCATGAGTTCTTACAATTACTATTAGGACAACTGATTTCTTAACAATATTTAACATAAATCTTAAGAATAGTGACATGTTAGTTAATTTATTATTCATAATTTACTTAAACACTAATAATTGTGGTCTTAAACAAACACTAATAATTAAGGTCTTAAACTTGTTGATAATTTCTATATTATTTACGGAAAATTGTTGATAGCACTTAGTTACGATTGCGACTGCAGTTTTATTAACTAGGTTGAAACAAATATTGCATAAATCACCTTCAAGGCTACATTACATTTTTGAAGTAGTCGGCTAATGTGCTTAGACAGCGACAAATCGATGGTCAGTAGGGCAGCCAAGTGGTCAGGTATATTGTTGAGTTATTTCCTAGCGGGGCATTCAGCGTCTCCCGTTTTGTGATCACTAGGCTTATTAAAGCGTGAGCAAGTTGCACATTTCGGTATGTCGGCTTTTTTCGCGCATTCGGACATCGAATGGCCTGCGTTACCACAGTGACCATACGTAGTAACAATCTCACGACAAGTTTTTGCTGCATGGCCATATTGTTGGCATTTATAACACCTTGTTACCAATGTAAAGTCCCTGACAGGACAGGACGTCCAATTTATAAAAAGCCTTGATTGAGGGATTAGGGCTATACGTATATCGGCTGAAACTTCAACAACGTAGTAACAGGTCGAAGCATCTCTTTTCCCAGATTTGTGGCTTAATTTTATCAAGGTCAAGAAGGAGTCCAAGGACATTGCTGGTAACTTGCCGGCTACGTTTTGTTCGAAAATGCACCTGAACACCTCATTTTCAGCCAAGGAAGTCGGCACTCCCACAACCACGATCCGAGGTTTACGCTTACTGGGTTCGTCGGCGGTAAATCCAGATGTAGAGAGCTGGACTGCGTGCTTCAGTTTATCAGCGTCAAGTTTCGTCTCGGTACTGATAATTACGCCTCCATTTTTTGTTTTCCTGACACCACGAACGTGCAGCTTCATTTGATCGGGCCGTATGATTTTTTGCACGAGTTCTTTCATTTCGTCACTTGATTTAAATTTATCACTGGGATAAATGTCAACAGAGCTTAGGTTATTGGGTCGAACTAAATCATTTGATCCCTTTTTCACCATATCGGCAAAAGAAGCATTTCCTGCAGAACTAGTCCTTTATCGTCTGCTTGAGCTCCGAAATATGTTCCGTCAGGTCGCGCTCTTCTTGAAGGGCATCAATCATGTTATAAGCGTGAATGGCTTTCTGCTTGAGCGACTGATATAGGACTGCCATTTGTGAAGTGCCGGAACCTACTTTAAGGCATAAGGTAGAAATTTACATACATATTTGCATACTTATCTTAAAATAAAAAAATGGCTTCTACCATTATGGAATCAAGAATATGTAGTTTAATATATTTTTTATTCGTTTATATTTCTTATACCTACCGAGTAGATAGCTCCCAAAAACTGCACAAAAACGGCTAATGCGACATTTTGCTCAGGGTAGCGCCTTAAGGCTTCTACATACCAGCGCGACACGGCACAAAGGCCCCGCGTGTCGCGGGACGAGCGGTGCCTTTGTGTCGCGTCGCGTCGCGCGACAAGTCGCCCCGGTATGTAGAAGCCTTTAAGCTTGGTCATAGGAATGAGACTTACCTGTTATTACAAGTACATACCCGAGTTAGCTATACGCACTGTTAGCTTTCATCCAGCTAGTAACGGGAAGGTCACGTTACGTGCCTCGCACGCACAGAATTTTTGTCACGTACCTATGCAATGTTGATAAACGCATACAAGTTAGCTATGCACAGTAACATAGCTAAGGGCTTCACGAGCCTCTCTGGCAGCTCCTCATCCAGCTAGTATCGTTGAGAGAACAATACCTACTGGTGACATCTCGTGTCTCTGGAGAGATAATGCTTTAGCAAATTTGCAGCAACTGGCAGTATGCAGTGTTAATGTCCACCATACTGCCCTACTAAGCGCAAAAGCGGTATCTAAATAAAAGCGAGTTTCGAGATAATTGGAATTATGTAAAAATAGTTTTTATTTACTTTATATATTGACTTCTTTACTTATTAAATAGAATTTATACATTATATTGGATCTATTTGCTACCACAATAGTTAATATATCAAAAATTTATGTGGAATATACCTTTTTCATGAGATACTGCTTCACCGCTTAGTAATTATAAAATTAAAATTGGAGTTACCGCTTTTGCGTTAGCTCTTTTCCTACATGTATGTATGCAAAAAAATATGAACTTTCTATAGAATAAAATATGTATTGTTTTAAAGAAAAAAAACAATCAAAGTATATTTATGAAGTCTTTTATTATTCAAATTTATAATGGCATAAAAAATATTTGAAAAAAAAAACGGATTCTATGAATTAAATCAGTTTTAAGTCAAATTAGTCAAAAATAGTCAGTTCTCTCCAAACATTCTGTTTTGAGGTATAATATTTTGAAAAGATTTCAAAATATTTTCTTTTTTGCTTTTAGAAATGCATTCCGTTGCAATTTTCTTCTTCGGTGGTGGCAAAACTTGAGTTTTCGAAAGTTTATTTCCGATTATGCTCGCAGTGGTCTTTATTGAATCCAGTTCTGTATGTGAAATCAAAACTGCCTCTAGTGACTTCTACTTCGACCATTTTATTAATATACGGACGCATATATACATTATATACGGAATAATGGACGCGGTTTATTAATATACGGACGCATATATACATTATATACGGAATAATGGACGCGGTTTATTAATATACGGACGCATATATACATTATATACGGAATAATGGACGCGGTTTATTAATATACGGACGCATATATACATTATATACGGAATAATGGACGCGGTTTATTAATATACGGACGCATATATACATTATATACGGAATAATGGACGCGGTTTATTAATATACGGACGCATATATACATTATATACGGAATAATGGACGCGGTTTATTAATATACGGACGCATATATACATTATATACGGAATAATGGACGCGGTTTATTAATATACGGACGCATATATACATTATATACGGAATAATGGACGCGGTTTATTAATATACGGACGCATATATACATTATATACGGAATAATGGACGCGGTTTAATTCGAGACAGTTTATACTGTGTCGTATAATCTTCTCAGTCATAAAAATCTTGTAGAGTCATCTCTTTTGGTTTAACGTTTTTTCCTGCAGTACCAACTGCCTGAGAAAAATCAGAAAAACCGTAAATTTTGTTTTTCATGCGTTTCATCGACAACTCCACCCTATGGTGGAAACTGTCGGCCGACATAGAGGTGTGGTTCGAAACATTTTATCACAATCTTGTCGGCGTTGATGTCATTTGAATTCACAACGTAAATTAAGAAAGAAAAAAATGTCCAATTTTTGTTCTGTGATGAACAATAATGTCAACCCACAGAATATTTTTTTTATTACGATGAAAAATAAAAAAATGGTAGTATGCACTTATTATTTCGGAAATTGATTGAATTGAAATTGAAAATAAATAAATTGTTGGCACGAAATTGTCAACGGCAAGGATAAATTACTGCAAAATGTATTAGAAATACGATCGTATCAATCAAACCATAAGGGTCAATTTGATTTGCCGCTGCAACCGTATCTCATATAATCAAAATGATTTGCGGATCAATTAAGAATTCTAATACTAATCGTCATAGCGGTAAGTCAGTACTTCACGCGTTATACATATAAATAAATAAATGATAAATTTATTTTCCATAAAAATACAGATGGGAAGGTGTACATTGTATACATTTAGTTGTACATTAAAATCTGTACTCAAGAATGCCTCCCTGCCTCTTAAACTAGGTAAACCTGTATCTTAAGAGACAGTGATCAGCCACGAGGGTCTTAAACATAGTTAATGACAAAAATAGATGTGTCGATTCATCCCTTTGAATTAAATCTTAGTATTTAATGGAAACGGAAAAACAAAACTAATAAAAACTAATAATAATAAATTAATAAATAAAAATAAAAAATAAAACTAGCTTAATTAATAATAGTGATAAAATGATAAAGTTGATGAGCGATGCGCAGTTGTTATATATTAGGGAAGTGTAGGTTGTGTCTGCGTGGGTGTGCCGCTTATCGGCTTAGTAAAGTTGCTGTTCTTTTTTAAGAGATTTTGGCAGTAGGTATTCAAATATACGGCTGTTTGCCTACGTAATATTGATATACCTCTAATACCCTTAATAGGTAATAGGTAATACGGGCTGCCATGGTGTCCGCAACTCCACGTCAATGCGCGTATTTTGCGTACGGGTGGGAAAATCGATTATTCGATCCACCCCAGCTCCTCAAGGAAGGCCAGCAACGCCTTGGTGTTACTGACAATCTCACGTAGGATACCTGGGTTACCGAAGTACTTTGCCCTGTATGTGGCGACCACCGGGCAGTTTAACAGCACATGAGCTGCTGTCTCGTCGTCCTCCATGCATGCCCTGCACAACGGACTGTCTGTGACTCCTATGACAAAGAGGTGTTTATTAAATGACCCATGGCCAGTTATAGCCGCTGTAACTGTACGCAGCTGTTGTTTAGTTAGTTGTAGAACCCGTTTCGTGAGGCGGCCGTCGATAGTAGGGAGTGCCTCCTTCGCCTGCACATGTACATTTTTTTATGCATTTTATTTCATACAAATACAAATGACCCTTTCTCTCCCCGCGCCGATTCAAACACATGCCTTGGCACGAATTATGTATTTTAAAATTGACTTTTATACCTTTCTGGAAAGCTTACAGGATAAGCAAGTTGTTTTAGTTATTTGTACGATTAAATCATATAAATTTTTGTGACGAGACAACATTTTTGAAGCGTAAAATGAAAATATTGGTAAGATATTATTCTTATATCGCTCATTATTTTCATTATTTTGTTAAATTAAGTAGTTTTAATTATGTCCATAGCTTAATTGAAGTGCCAGCTACAACATCATTTTTAATGGTACCCATTCAAATATGTAGTTTTTTTTTAATTTGGAATGAAATGTCAAATTTTGGGTAAATATCGAAAAACCCTTAAAATTCTAATATCTCGAAAACTATTGAATTTCGGCCATACATATGGGGGGTTCAATTTGTTGCATTTTGGCCCCCTTTTCAGCCCCTGCCGGATATACGTCGAATTACCAGTAACCCTGTATAAAGCGCTGTCAGTATCACGTACAAGGTACTTCAGTTAAAGCCAGGCACTCTCGCACATTAAGGTTGTGGGAGGTCTCCAGATCTCATACGCTGGCAGAGTGTGCCGCTTGGGAGGAGCCACGCCGTGCCCTCAACTCAGGAGTAGGCAGTGACTTATCGCTGCCGGCCGTGGTCGAGTCGATGGCCGGCAGTGAGGAGTCCTGGGACGCGGTGGTGTCCTTCTGCGAAACAGTCGTGTCGCAGAAGGAGGCTGCGTAAAGGGAGCGGGAGATCTCTTCCAGCCCCCATAAATGGGTCCAGGGACGGCGGACTTGGGGACATCCGCCGCCCCCTATCACATCGGACCCGAGGTGGCGGCGCGTAGTGTTCCACGCACGCCCCTATCAGACGTCGCGGGGGGGGTCAGACACCTCACCCCCTCCCCCCAGACTGGAGGTGGCCCGCAGAGGCGGGCCGGCACTAGCCGGGGATCGCAGAAGTAATAATAGATCCCAAGATCCCCGGTGCAAGTGTGGGAGGGGAACACTGGGGTGGTTTTTAGTCAGTAAGAGCCTGACAGACCCCTGCGCCCACCCCAGGGCGGAGGACATCCATGAGGACTTTCCACCCCGTGAAAAAAAAAAAGAAAATAAAAAGGTCTCCGGTTTAGGAGTCTGCCTCTGATGTATTTATCTGCTTTCTGTTGATGTCGTTCATGAACGTCGCGGACTCGTGGCCGTCTCAGGTTTCCACTAACGATGCACTCATTACACTTTCTATAACTTGGCATAATTGACCCTTTGTCAAAGATCATCATTTCAGTAAAGAGCACTGTAAACTTATTAAAAATTTACAATTTGACGAGAGATAATTTTTTCTTGCGATGTCATTTAAGCCCGCGAAAAGAAAAGTGGAGTTTCTGTGTTGCCACTTGCCAACGCTGAGATAATAGTCCAACAATCCAATAGTCCAATGCTAAGTCGTATAGCTTTTTAACTTACTAATACTTAAGTAAACAATATGTTCATTAAGAACACTGAATGCAGTCGGAGGCATCTACAATATTACGAACGCTTTCAAATTTGCCTCCGACTGCATTTATTTATTTTTGATACTTATAGGATTCTGGTTTTCTTTTCATCTTGTTTCCATCTTTTCAGTAAATTTTTTTGCAGTCGGGTTATGTTTTTTTTAATAATTTGTTTTATTTAAAGCTTTTCAGTGTTATTAATGAACATATTGTTTAGTTAAGTACTAGTAAGTTAAAAAGCTATACGACTTAGCAAGATAAGATAGAATAGGTTTTAGAAAAGCTAGCTTCTGCCCGCGACTTGGCGTGGAAGTAGTAGAATAGCCACATTTTTATAGAAAACGGCCTCGTTGGACTATTGGTCAGAAGCGCTAATGTTGAGCATGAGGTCCGGGTTCGATACCCGGGTCAGGCAAAGTGTTATTGGGTTTTTCATGTGCAATTTATCAGAAACAGCCCAAAGTCTGAGTTTGTGCCGGGTTAGTGGCAATAGGCTCGCCCCCTATTACATGGGACCTAAACATAACTGGCGAAATGTGGATGTGCTATACGGTACGCTTCTGCCTAACCCTTATACAGGCGTGATGAAAAGGATTTTAATTTTTAATTTTTTATTATTTTATCAATGATTGTGCGACGCCATCCGAGGATATATATAATTATACTGTCTATCATCAATAGCGATCTGTCTTTCACTGAAAATAGGTTATTGGGTTCGGCCGTTAGTAAAGACACAGTAAGCTGTAGATATGTTTATTTTTTGTAATATCGCTTGTCTTAAGATTGACGGTGTATTCTCCGTAGATGGAAAGGTCTGTAGTTAAAAGAGTTATAGGTTTATCGTCGTGTCGGTGAAACAATCTGTAGCTGGAAAGGCCTGTCGTCGAAAGTGACATAGATGAAAAGTTCTGTCGGCGAAATGTCCGTAGGTGAAAGACTCTGTTGGCGAAACGGAAATAAATGAATCATCCGGTCGTCGAAGAATCCAATGGCGAATCGGTCTTAGGAGAACGGTTGCGGAATCCATCAAATGTTATGCTATTTTTTATAAAAAAATCCCTGTATACCGTTTATAGTTTTGATCTCAGCAGCCAAAATACACAGAGACTCAAGACTGGTGACGCGGGAGCAAGTGTCGTACAGCTGTCCGTGTGAGAAACAATTTTAGTCTTGAGGTCGACTCCGCAGGTTTCAGTGGCAATTCCCCATTGCTTGCCAATGCCAAAAGGGTCGTGACAGACAGACAGACGGACGGACAACGAAGTGATCCTTGAAGGGTTCAATTTTTTCTTCGGCAACATCTTGCGTTTTGATTTTGACTCCATTATCGTCGTCAGCGCCCTCGAAAACCATGAAAACGACACCTATGACAAAAAATGCACAAATTTTCGCTAATGCCATTTTAAATTTAGATTTTGACCCCATTATTGTTGTCAGTGCCCTCAAAAACCATGAAAACGAGATTTTCGGTGGCTCCATGAATTTTGATGACCCTAGTTTTGTTATACCTCGAAAACGATAAAAACGACACGCATGACGAACAATCATCACACAAAATCACGACATCTTTTCACGCAAGTGGGTTCACGCAAGTGTCTTTAGCAGAAATGTCATTCGCGCTAGTGTACCAAATGCATCAAATCTCAGTTGGTCTACTCTCTCGTATGAAACAGGATCTAGATTACTTTTTTTGTAGTTTGTGTCCATATATTTGGAATTGGCTATTTACTAGCTTTTATTTGATACCCATATTAATATAATCACAAAATATTTATTTTTATTCCCCCTCTCTTTTTTGATTCGCAGATGCTATATTCAAGTTTTATAGCCTATGTCACTCCCGCAACTAAACCGAATCTAAGGATACCTCATATGTTGAAATCCATCAAACCGTTTAGGCTACAGAGCGTGTCAAAGAAATAGACATACATACATACATACACTCGAAAAACATAACATCTGGAACAGTCGGGTAAAAAGTCTTAAAATTGTAAATTTGTAGTTATAATACATAAAAAAAAAATTTTTTTGCGATTACAAACTTATATTTGCAATTGGAGAATTGACTGTTACGTTTATCTGTATGGAAGAACATTTTTTCAACTTCAAAGTTAAGTTTGTCCTTCAATCCTCCTAAACTTTTCGTCGTTCGTGCTTTCATAGTTTATGAACTTCAGTAGGTAATGTTGATTATTTTGGTGGAAGTAGCTGTCTGTAGGTACAATTTTTCTGAACGGTTTACACTGTTAAACTTACGTATTATTTATAAGTAAATGAATGATACCTTTGTTAATTTACGGCATTCGGATTCGTCATCCATTAAAAACCAATTTTTTTTTCAAACACGTAGTCATGTTGTAAGTAGTACATAATTATGTAAATCCATACCTACTCCATACTAATTTAGGGATATGAAAAATTATGCTTTTGGTAACAAATAAAGAATTACGTGTTACAGCGTTTAATGCGACCCGATTGAAGCCGATCACGCCATTTCGATCAACAGACTGGGAAGCCTTCAGAGAGAAGCTAGAGACCACCACGCCGACTCGGAATATCGGCACCACCGCGGACGTGGACCAGACGGCGGGTGACGTCACTGCTTGCATCCAAAGCGCCTTAAAAACGGCGACGACGACGATGCCGCAGGGGAGAGGGCCATTGCCGCCCCTGCCGGCGCACATCAACTCGATGATCGCCGTGCCGACGGTATCGCGAACGCAGTGCTGCGCCAGCTACCATTCCGTACGGTAGCGGCGCTGGCGCGCCTGTTCACTGCGATACTGCGCAGTGTGCTTTCCTGCCTCGTGGAAGGAAGGGCGCGTCGTTATGCTGCCCAAGGCGGGGAAAAACATACTGAAGCCGGAGAGCTATCGGCCGATCACTCTGCTGCCGACAGTCTCCAAGGTGTTCGAAGCACTCCTGCTGCGACATCTCCAACCCCACATCGCGCCGCGCCCCGAGCAATTTGGGTTCAGGGCGGAGCACAGCACGACGCTCCAGCTGTCGAGGGTACTGCACCACCTCGCAGCCGCGCTCAACTTTGTTACCAATCATCTCGAAAAATTTTGAGAAAATATTCAAAGTTAGACTTCTTCGACATCTCAATCGTAATAAAATACTTAATCACAGACAATTCGGCTATCAGAAAAATGTGGGAACAAATGACGCATGTAATACTTTAATGGAGCAAGTAGTTGACAAAATTAATGATAAATTGAATGTCGTTGGGTTATTCCTCGATCTTACTTCCGCTTTTGACACGGTAAATCACATGTTACTATTAGGAAAATGGAACATTACGGAGTAAGAGGACCGGTCTTGGGTCTTTTTAAGTCTTACTTAGAAAATCGTAAGCAATACGTGGAAATTAAAGTGAATGAAGATAGTACTCAAAAAGTTTTCAAATCGGGACTTAAACTAATAAAACAGGGAGTTCCACAAGGGTCGATATTAGGAACAATCTTTTTTATTTTATTTGTTAATGATTTAATTAGCTATATGCTGGAACGAAGTGATAGTGAAATTGTACTTTTTGCTGATGATACGAATGCTATTATTGCCGCTAAAGATATTGATACTCTCAGTAGTAAAGTAAATAATGCTCTTGCTCTCTTTCATCATTGGTTTACTATCAATAATCTCAAATTGAATGTCAGTAAAACAAACGCCATGTTATTTAGGACGACGTCGAGAAACAAAGAAAAAATTGACATAGTATTAAATGAAAATACAATAACATTGGTAGACAGCGTAAAATTATTAGGTATTCACATTGACGAAAGCCTAAACTGGAAAAAAGAATTGACAGCTATAGAAAGTTCAATTAGCTCAGCTTGTTATGCCCTAAGAAGTCTTCGAGATGTGATCGCTATTAAGCAATTAAAAGTGGTATCGCTTGTAGAGTCAAAGCTTAGGTACAGTATCACTCTATGGGGAGGTAGTTACGCGTACAATATAAATTCAGCTTTCATCATACAAAAAAGGGCAATAAGAACCATGGTAAGAATTCCACAATGGGTATCGTGTAAGGACTACTTTATAGAACTACAGATACTAACGGTCCCTTGTTTGTATATCCTTGTTCTTCTCACGGATCTTATGAAACAGCTGCAGAATTTCGAAACACCAGAAGAAAGAAGTAAGCTACTAGGCATACGGACTTACAAAATAAAATACAGCTTCATTTAAAAGTCGTGAGTCATGCTGCAGGTTATCAATCAATTAAACTGTTTAATAAACTACCTGTACACTTAAAGTCAATATACAACTTTAAACAGATTAGGCAGCAGTTAAAATCATTTTTGATAGAAAAGTGCTATTTCGCCCTTGATGAGTTTCTCTGTGACACATACAACTAGACTTTTATACTATTTTTATTGACATGATTTTATTATTTTTTATTTTTGACATTGTGTAATGGATGAATCTGATTTAATTTGTTTTTTTTTTAATTCTATATTTGACTTAAAATGTATAACATCACTATTTGTATTGACATTAGATTATATATTTGAAATTTATGTAATAGTGGAATCTTTTGTTTATTTGTTTTGGTAATATTCTTAGATTTATTTTTTGACATTTAACGTAATATCAGGGAATTACAAATGTTTTAATTTTTAATTTGTATAGGTACTGTTTTAAATAATTATTTATATTGTAATTCTTTTAATTTTTAATTGTTATAATTTTGTGTAAAATTTCAATACAATGTTAAAATAGTTACAGAAATAAATAAATAAAAAAATAAATAAACTTCCGACGCTACACGGCCACATGTCCGCATGGTCGCCGCACGGGGTAGGGTCGCCCGCAACCTACTCAAACCTGTGCTCTCGTCCCGCATCCCGGCGCGCGTCAAGTTGAGCGTGTACAATATGTACGTGCGCCCAACAAGCTACTCCACGCGCAACAAAGTCTTGCGCTGCGGACCATTATTGACGCTCCTTGCTTCGTGAGGAACGATGTCATCTAGCGGGACCTCGGGATCGAGAGCCTGGATGAGTTTGTGCGGCGTCTCGCGAAAGGGATGTTCGCGCGTGCCGACGCGTCTGATTGGCCTCACGTCAAATAGATTGCGCCCTGGCATACGCGCCCCCCCGACGCGAGACCTCTGCCCCGCGACCTGATAGCGGACGAGTGACCCCGTACACCGGACTGGACGCCTCGGGTAAGCTGCACTCAGGTTACACGCAGCTTACCCGACTCAATTGTACTCTACAGATGACTCATACATCTGTTGCGTGGCACGTCACGTACGGCGGAGGACACGGCACAGCTCACCCTAGAGGTGTGCCCGGCCTGGTCCGAGCTGCGCCGTAGTCTGGTCGCAGTGGTCGGGCCGGACCTCTCGCTTCCCAGTGTCGTCAAATCGATGCTGGAAAGCGAGGAGGCCTGGGCAACAGTCGCCTCCTTCTGTGAGGAAGTAATATCACAGGAGGACGCGGAGCGCGCGCGGGAGGACGACCCTCTCACGGCGCCGCTCCGCAGGCGGAGGAGGGGTCGAAGAAGACGTCAGTATTAAAGTCATCTTCGACTCCTCCCAGGTGGAGGCCAGCAGGTAACGGGTGCGGGGGCACCCTTGCCTGTATTGCACAGGCCTCCACCAGTGTCGGATGGGAATGGCCAGGTGTTCCCGGTCATTCCCATAACCCCCCAGTAAACTGGGGGGCATGAGGGGCCCGCCAACTAGGCAGGCATGCGCCGGGAAGGTTTTATTTATTTATTTATTCAACATCACATACATTTGTTTTAACAGGTAATATATGACCCAAGCTAACAAAAGTAGTCTTATTTTCTAATCGTTCGGTCCCGGATGACGGTTTTGGATGTAAAGGCTGCGCCGGTTTCCCATGCCCTCCCATCACGGCGTTGCGGGAACACCGCTGGGTTTTAGTGGGTATACTGTATGTCTAACAGGAGTCTCACATACCCCGCCTCGTCCCCCACGAGCGGGGACGCGTAACGCATTTCTCAGCGTGAAAAAAAAAAAAAGGCACGTCACGTAACTAACAACAGACATCCATTACTACACATGCGAACATACTCACACACGCAGGCGTGGTGCGGGCCAAGGTGCGTGTAGACACAGGGCGGTGTTACACAGTACAATGCCGCTCACACACACATGACAGTCCCTTAGTTCGGACCGTGATCGGCTAGCTCTGAGATCGAGACGAGCGGGGACTTATCACCTATTCTGTAGGAGCGTCGAGTCGGCAATCACGCCGCCTGTCGCCTTCGCTGGGTCTCACTTGGTGGGGATTGACCGCCGTGGTGCCGTGAAGAAAGCGGCGCTAACGTATTAGCGTCGCGGCGCCCTTACAGAAACACACTTGCTACTACTCACATGGGCGCGTTTTAATAAACGCTCCTGCCTGCGTCTTTAAAACGCGTCTGCTGCTACTAGCCGCGTTAGGCAGACAAAGTGAGGGGTCCGTATTAGCGGGCCACCGTTACCCTCCGCAGCCGGGGAACAATGTTCCGGTACTGCATGCCACCCCGATATTGAAAATTTGAAAGTCGTGTTAGGTTGGTCATTTCATAAAATTTCGTTGTTTGTTGGTATCTTATGTTGGCAACACCGAGTGAAGCTACTTCGAGCAGAGAAGTTTTGTTTTTTTTTGGAAGGAAGTTCTCGCCATTATTCTTTTGTTTTCCCAAGACGCGAAACGCGTTTTATTTGTGATTATTATTATTTTCTAATTAATATATGTTTATACGAATATCTAGTACGTGTTTTAAACACCCTCCATTTATATTCGTTTAGTCAACATCAGAAGTGTGCTATAATTCTCTCGCGCCCCAAAAGTAAAGTAAAACTAAATAATGGGAAAAATACGGTTAAGTAAGCGTAAACACAGGGCAAAGCACGCTCGTAAATCATCTAGGAGTAGCAGTACGAGTTCTAGCAGTAGCGGCTCAAGAACACCCCCGTTGTCACCCCGCAAAAGGATAAAGGTATCTAAGGCAAAAGATACTGGAACTGTGAGTACAATTTTGCATAATATGATACCGGATTTTGACCCCTTGAATGATAATATTACCTACTTCTTGGTTCAACGTGATAGAATCGTATGCATCAACGTTTTCATGGACGGATAGTATGATACGCTATCAAGCACTAAATAAGCTCAAAGGCTCTGCTAAAATCTGGTACGATTCTTTATTGAGTAATGATCACATGTGGACAATTTGGCTGTGGAAGGATTGGAAGGAAAATCTTTCTAATACATTTAGAGTAAAAAGAAATATGTTTGACCTACTTAGGGAAATCGTCGACCGGAAACCTGTTGGAAATCAACCGCTTTATGACTTCTTTTTTGAACAAAAAGCGAAAATTGATAGTCTGTGCTTAAATTTTACCGAAAATGACGTAATCTCGATAATATTAGGGAATATTGGCGATAATAACATAACAGCATCCGTTGAGGCTAGCAACTTTAAATCATGCGATAGTTTAGCTGGATTTTTGCACAGCCGCGTTTACAAAGCAAAAACCGTTAAACAAACACTTATCTACAGCAACACTCGTGACAATGTTAAGGTTCCAAGTCAAGTTCAAAGTTCTATTTCCCAAACATCAACGGCAACTACTACAACCGGATCATCCGTGAAAACCCCAAGTCAACGTAAACCCATAGAGTGTTATAATTGCGGCGGGAACCACACAAACGATTTCAATGTACGGTAAAATGTGAATTTTGCGGTAAGAAAGGCCATTCTGAAACTTCATGTTTCCACAAAAAGAATTCGAAAAGTGACAAACCTGAACAAACAAATAACCAGGAAACAAAATGTGTACAACTTTCTAATGCGAAAGACAAGTTTTGTAAGAAAATAGGCATTAACGGTTTTGTTCATGAAGCATTCATAGACACCGGGAGTAGCTGTTCTATAATGACATCTAATTTGGCAGAACAATGTAATCTCCAAAGAATTCTGTTGAATACCCCTATAACACTGCAGGGATTTTCTAAAGACAATTTAAAAATCGTAACGGAGGTGGTGAAGGTAGCCATACAATTAGATTCTGTGAATATACACGAGATTGAGATGCACATACTTAATGAACTATCGGGATGTGATGTAAGTACTGATAGGACGCAACGTGATAGAACGGTCTGATGTAATGTATTCGCGAATTGGTGAAACTTTAACGTTTTAAAACGTTAAACATTTTGAAGACTTCTGCAACGTTCTTGGTGAAACATACTTAGAGTTTGATACAGATTCTCACCGAGATGAGTTGGTTAATCTATTCGGTAAACATCAGAAATGTATAGCTACGAATATAAAACAACTAGGAAAAGTAGAAGGTCATGAAATGGTCATAAATTTAAACGATAAAAAACCTGTGCAATGTAGGCCATACAGGACATCACATTCGGATAGGCAAATGGTCAGAAGCATGGTAGCTGAACTCTTAGAGAATGGTATAATAGTCCGTGAAAGTAAATCTGAGTATGCAAGCCCAGCTCTGCTTGTGAATAAAAAGAACGGTGAGAAACGATTGTGTATTGATTACCGCGCATTGAATAAAGCTACGACAAAAGATAAATATCCGATGCCACGCATCGAAGATTTGATAGATAGACTACAGGGCTGTAAATTTTTCACAAGTTTGGATCTCAAAAGTGGCTACTATCAAATTAAAATGGCAGAGGAGTCTATTCACAAGACAGCGTTTATAACCGAGGACGGCCATTATGAATTTTTGCGACTCCCATTCGGTCTAGCCAATGCACCATCATGTTTTCAACAAATGATGGACAAGGTCATGGGGAACTTAAGGTTTGGTGAGATTGTTCTGTATTTAGATGACGTGTTGATAATTAGTGAGACGGCTGAAGAAAATCTTCATTTTCTTGAGAAGGTACTTGCAATCTTTAAGGAAAGCGGCCTTACGCTTAACCTAAAGAAGTGCCATTTTTTTAAGTCAGAAATAGAGTTCCTGGGCTATAGAGTAAACTCTGAGGGTTTGAAGCCATGCGAGAGTAAAGTTAGAGCAGTTAAGGATTTTCCTGTGCCAAAAACAATTCATCAGCTCCGGCAGTTTCTAGGCCTCATCAGTTATTTTCGCAAGTTTATCAAAAACTGTGCCATGCTTTCGAGCCCGCTTTCCAAATTACTGAGAAAAGACAGCCCTTGGGTTTGGAATTCCGAACAAGATCGCGCTTTCACGGTATTAAAAGAGACGTTAAGTGCAGATGATATTTTGACATTATTTGACCCTGCCAAGCAAAGCATACTATATACTGACGCAAGCAGAGACGGAATTGCAGGCATTTTGATGCAGGTTACGGATAATGGTGAAAAACCTATTCATTATTATAGCCGTCAAACTACCGAAGGCGAGAAAAAAATACCATTCTTTTGAGCTTGAACTGCTAGCTATCGTCCAATCTTTGGAAAAGTTTAGGCGCTATCTGTTAGGGGCTAATTTCCGTATAGTGACAGACTGCAGTTCGGTACGTTATGCTTTAACGAAAAAAGACATCATTCCGCGAATTGCACGGTGGGTGCTTTCTACCCAAGAGTTCTCTTTTGATATCACTCATAGAGAGGGCACTCGTATGCAGCATGTAGATGCTTTAAGTAGGAACCCGTTAAGGTCTGGGGAAAAATCTGAAGCGGAAATTGTCATGTATATAACGGAAGCGGATTGGTTGCTCTCAGTTCAACTGCAGGATCCTCGGATAGTAGTAACTAGGCAGACTTTAGAGTCGGGAGAAGCAGACAAACATAGGGACGTATTCAACAACTATGAACTTCTTGGCAATAAAGTATATCGACGTACAAGTCACGGTCGTCGCTGGGTTGTCCCAAAGAAATGTGTATGGCAAATTATCAAATGTAACCATGACGACCTCGGCCATTTCTCGGTCGATAAAACAGTCGAACGTATTTCTAGTCGATATTGGTTTTCTCGGATGCGACACATAGTTAAGAAATATATAAAAAACTGTATAAACTGCGTTTATTATAAAAATAAAGGCGGCCCGAACGAAGGTGAGCTTTATCCACTACCAAAATATGCACAACCATTTCACACAATTCATGTGGATCATCTGGGTCCCTTTGTCGAAACACAAAATAATAACAAGTACTTGTTAGTCGCAGTAGATGCATTTACTAAATTTGTATTTATCTCGGCGGTACCTAATACGGATAGTAGTAACGTAATTAGTGAACTTGAAAGTATAGCAAAGATATTCGGCAACCCTCGTAGAATTGTAACGGATGCAGGTTCCGCGTTTACGTCAAAGAGGTTTAAAGAGTTTTGCATCGGTAAAAATATTCGCCTGCATACAATAGCCACAGGTATGCCGCGCTCAAACGGCCAAGCTGAAAGATTTAATAAAAACAATTCTGGAGGCCATGAAAACTATGGGTGCAGATTTGGATGAAGATTGTTGGGATAACTGTATTACGCCATTACAACAGGCGATTAACAGTACGTATCACAAAACGACCAAAGCAGTCCCATGTGAGGTCATGCTTGGGTATAGACTACGTACCGATAGTGACATCTTCGGGCCTGAGCTTGAACAAGATGATGAGCATTGTACGGATGTGACGAATTTGCGTAAAAGAGCGGATGAAAATATAAAGAATACTGCGAAGTCTCAGAAGAAAAGATTCGACCGGTGCCGCACTAAAGCTAAACTTTATCATGAAGGAGACTTAGTCCTTATTAAGATACAAAGTCAAACAAATGACGGACGAAGTAAAAAATTACTGCCTATCTTTAAAGGCCCATTCCAAATAACGAAATGCCTGGATAAAGATAGATATAAAATCAAAGACATGCGGGGCAGTGAAAGAAGTAATAGATCGTATAATGGGGTGGCCGCTGCTGAGAACATTAAACCTTGGATTAAAATTGATAACTGGTGTGTTGAATGATGCATCATTAGCTGGTGCAAATATAAACAAATAAAAGGAGTGTTGGCATGGTAAAAAAAAAAAAAAAAACAGTAGTATATTATGAATAAAAGTGGCTTTGTAAAATTTGCAGTTTCTGCCGAAGTTAATTAAGTTCAATTGAAACTGGAAAAAAAAAAAAATGTTATAAGTAGTCACTCGCCAGAATCGAAGCGGTGAGCTGAAGCAGTTACTGCCTTAGTCTAAAGGAGTGAACTGGACCAGGCACCACCTTGGATTAAGGGAGTGAGCTAAAATGACAGGAGCAAAGAGGTTGTCTAAGCCTAAAGACAACACTGTTTTGTGGTCCAGTACAAATTGAATTCGGAATGGAATAACTTACTGCACAATAATTCACAAAGCCTCCGCCTAAAGGGATTTTGTTTTGAGATCTGAAGGCCAGTTCTCGTACTTAAAAACGTTCAAGTTCAAGTTGCAGTCTCATCTTAACGTCAATCAATGTCAAAATAATAATCAAAAATGTAGGGAATTTAATTAATTTTGTGACAGATTGACACTGAGATTAGAATGCGAACGTTCTTAAAAATACGGGAATTGCTCTGCTGTAATATGTAGAGGAGCTATGGTAGATTCATGAATGGAATGAATTTTACCAGTTGCAGAGTAGTGAGAATTCCTAAGGCTAAAGGAACAGAAACGATGTAAACCCTGCAACTGGAGTTATTCTATTAGTATTATGAATCATGATTGGCCGAAGCATTTTTGTTATATATTTAATAGCTCATTAACATAAAGTATAATTATGCTTTCAGATGCGTGTTTCTTTAAGCTAATTATGACTGATGGTGTAAGGCCTGCCTGAGGACATGCACGGCGCAGGAGGGCCGTGTTGGCAACACCGAGTGAAGCTACTTCGAGCAGAGAAGTTTTGTTTTTTTTTGGAAGGAAGTTCCCGCCATTATTCTTTTGTTTTCCCAAAACGCGATACGCGTTTTATTTGTGATTATTATTATTTTCTAATTAATACGAATACCTAGTACGTGTTTTAAACACCCTCCATTTATATTCGTTTAGTCAACACTTAATTGATTCAATTGGTTATTTTATTGTAGGTAGTTGGTTCAAGTACTTCAAACCAAGTCCGTTGACTGTTTTCTTCGTTGTGTTGAATTATGAATCAACGGATATTAAAGATGTCGTGTTGCTAATAAACATAAAGTTGTTAATAGAATCATTTAGTTTTGAGGTAATGTTATTAAAATTTGACATTTGGGGTCTGTTCGACAAAAGTACTGAAATAACTACAAGAAATTGGTAAAAGAAAATATAAAACAGAGACCCTATTTCCGTAATGGACGAACTATCTACTTACGAGTTTGTACCTACGGAACCCTCGGTGCGCGAGTCAGACTCGCACTTGTACGGTTTTTTTAAAGTGATGTTGGTTGTCACAGGTTGTAACGAAACGCACGAGAGGGCCAAGTAGAGAACCCTATTATTGTTTTCGTTAGATAGATAGCCTTTATCTATGATTGTGAGACGTCATTCAAGGATAGATAGAACTAAAGGTACTGTCTACGAGGGCTGCACTAAAAGTATCGGGAATGGAATATTTCCACTGTTCCTGTCATATTAAAATCTTTTTAATTGAAAACTCCTTGGTTTTAAAAATCGAATACCATTTATTTATTTAAAAAAAGATTCTCGGTCTTGTCACAAGGTTTTGTCAAACTTGTTTAGTCGTTGAGAAAATGGAATTGACTCGAGAAAATTCAAGAGCGATGATTTATTATGACTTTCGAAGTGGTTTAACACAAAAACAGTGTGTTGACCGGATGATTTCTACATTTGGTGATGAAGCCCCCATCCAAAACCACAATTTATCGCTGGTTTGCTGAATTTCAACGTGGACGTGTCCAGCTCAGTGATGATCCCCGTCAAGGTCGTCCAAAAACTGCAGTCACCCAAGAAAACGTTGATGCTGTGCGTAAGCTGATTGAGGAAGATCGACATGTGACATACCGCAAAATTCAGGCAACTTTAGACATTGGCATGAGTCAAATACAAATGTGTCGCTTAACTTCAAACTCGGATAAATCCACTCTACCATGTTAGGAGATATTTAAAAAAAAGTGTTAATAGTCTTAATTTCATAAATTAAAACACAGTATTTTTTTATTATCTCAACATTATTGAAGAAAACGATCCTGTTTAGCCAATTCAGTATTTAAATTACTCATTCTTTCAAAAATGTAATATTTAAGTTGGATTTACCTTCATTTGATATAATGGAATGCAATTTATCTATCTTTGAAAAAACTCAGTGTGGATTTATAGAATTTTGATTTAATGGATTCGGATTTATCTGGATTTGAAAAAACACGTTTAGAACTAGGGATGTGGTAGTGGCGAAGTCACGGTATACTATCGACAGTTAATTTGTAGCAGCTAACTGAATAAAACTAAAATAATACAAACAAAATAAGGAAATCTAGTTTTATTTTACAAAAATAGGAGGTATCTAATTTAATAATTTTAAACAAAATTCAATATTTCTTCCGAGTCATCTTCTTCAATGTCTTCTTCGTGCATTGGTCGCCCTATCACGTTCTCACTGTTAAGCACTTTTTTATAATATTTCAATTCCACCAATGATGCCCACTCTTGGCCAAAGTGCGTTTCCAGCAATTTGCGAACATCACTCAGTTTTGCTTCATTTACTGGAACTCCAATTGGCAGTCTCTCTGGACTAAAATTTTCAAACGATTGGCCGCGTTTATTGATTATTTTAGCAACACCTGAAATTAAATTCTTTATTAAAAAAGGAACAGCATATTTACAAACGAATTACCTAGATACTAAAATGCGATAAATTTCTTGTCAAGTAGGTACAAATTTACAGATAATAAATAAATAAGAATGTCAATTTTGTTTATGAATACCTGTATCAGAATAGTAAGATATTTCACCACGAATTCGGACTTCTCCTCTTTGTAAAGTAATGATAAATCTTTTACATTTTGTTATTTGAAAATGAAAGCTTTGGGTCGACTTCAATACATTTCTGCTTTGTGTCTTAAAATCAAATATCGGAATGTCCGTTCCTAAACGCAAAATCGTTGCGTGTTCTTTTAGGACATCCATGTAGTCTTCGGGAGTTAATATTGTTTCCATTTTCCTGATTTTTTTTTCAGTTAACGCGAATACACGGTCTGCTGGCAGAAAAGAATGTCCAGTAACTGGGAAAATGATTTCGACACTTTTGATGTTCTGCGAGTTCAAATAAAGCCAGTTCATCAGAGCACTCAACAAAATGGAATTCTTGTTTTGGCCTCCGCAACCATCGGCCATGAGACGTATCTTCTCAATTCCATTTGTATTGAGCTTGTTTAGACAGTCAATAACGGCAGAACAAATTTCGTTTGACCCTTTATATGCAGTTTCTTCTGTCCATGTGTACGAATACACGTTGTCTATACCGATATTGTAGTGAGATGATCCTCTAACGATGGTAAAATTGTATAAGTACAACTGTCGTGAGTAGTAAACGGATTGGTCGGGTATTTTGGGCAGTGGTAGATTTTTTTGACAGTCAAAAGATAACAGTATCTCGTTATCATCTTCTTTTTGGAGGAGTTTAAAAAATGCCTTTGCACGAAGCTTATGAATCCTCAATTCCGTCATAAGTCTCACTTTTTCACAATCATTTTTTTCGACTTTTATTTTTTCCCTCAGTTGGAGGCACGTGGAACACACGTCCTGCCTAGGACTTCCAAATCCAATATTAAATCTTGTTACAAAAATTTTGCGGAAGAAACTGAAACTAACTGAAAAGCCAGGCAGTGCTTCATCAGAGTACATTTTCCATAACCTTTTTATATTTAGTTCTGGATGTAAATATTGCCGTTGCCGAACTTTGTCCCGGCAGTAGTGAATTTCTAAAGGCTGCAAAGTCTGAATATACTTTTCAACAGCTTGTTTGCGTGAACGATATGTGTGCGTTTTTTTATCTCCCCCACGATTTTCGACAGCCATTGTGCCAGTAACATAATGACGCTTTGCCACACCATCAACTCTGCCCTTTTTTAAATTCAGAACTCCTAAAAAGGCCTTTTTGCAAACAGGGATCAATACTTTGTCTTTTTTCTTGCGAATGAAGTATTTAAGAGCCATGAACCTTCCTGGTTTGCTTCCAGTCTTTGGGCGTCTTCTTTTTATGGCGGAAGATACGACATGCTTTAAAATAAAATTGTCCTGTTTAATTTTATCATTTGTTGCATAAAATGCTCTATTAAAGAATAAGATATCGTTTGAGTTAAGTTTGCTACATTGATAAGCTTTGGTTGTATGTCCGCATGTCGGTTTTATTGGTGGTTGATTGGTTGAATATCTGAAAATACATCAAAGCTTTAGTTTTAAAATTTATTACGTAACGCAAAATGCGACCAGCCAAGACCAACCAAAAAATAATGCAAACACAAGTAAAAGGAGTTAGTTAGTAAAACGAAGCTAAATGCAATGCGAGAGACTGTTTTGAAAATGAAGTTCAGAGAGATTATTTGCCCCAGAGTTAAAATTTAATAAAAATATTAATGTTAGTTTATTATATCATTTAAATAAATAAATATTCTCGGACGTTAACAATTATATTTTTAATTATATAACGTGCATATAAAAAATAAGCAAAATTGCAAAATATATCAACGACCAACTCCACAAACCACTTATATTTTAAAACTTACATGATCCTGTATACCTACACAAGTCTGATCGGAGAATATAATTAATGTACTCAATATTATATCCTTACATACTTATTATTATATCCAAATCATTCTGTAACAGTAGAACAACAAAATAATAATAATCGATAATGATTATGGTTAACACAACACTAGTGCCAACCCAAGATTCCAAACGACGCATAGGTATAGGAATTTCAAACTTACCGAATTTTCGCTCTTTCCTCTTTCTTACGGTGAAGTTTTATATTAGGTCGCTTGCGGGCCTTACTTGGTGACACAATTTTAATGGAATTATCCATGGGAACTGTCCAAATAATAAAAAGAAACAATAAAAAGCGGGAGTGAACGGTGTTACTGTCGCAGAGTTTACGTGGACTGACGGCCATGTTGAACAAACGCAATTACCTGATTGGCTCTCATGGACTTAACTACATTTGAAAAAAACTGTATCATGGATCTATCTGACTTAGATAAAATATTATGACTTTAACGGTTTATTTTCTCAAAAACCATGCGGATTTATACACAACTGATAAAATTGTTTAAAAGCATTTCTTTTTCCGTTTCGTTTGACACCAAAATCTTAAAAAATCTCAGAATTGGATTTATCCGAGTTTGAAGTTAAGCGACACAAATAATCTTGCATGAACAATTAGGTGTAAAAAAGTTGTTTTCCCGATGGATACCGCATTCGCTCTGTGAAGAGCAAAAAGCGGCTCGCGTTACTTGGTGCGTCAGAACTCTCGAAAGATTCCACGCAGGATCCTCAAATGCTGTATACAACATTGTATCAGGTGACGAATCCTGGATATACGCGTACGAACCCGAAACAAAAAACCAGTCACGAGTTTGGGTGTTCGAAAATGAGTTAAAGCCTACAAAAATTGTTCGTTCACGGAGTGTTGCAAAAAAAATGGTGGCCACGTTTGTCTCCAAAACTGGCCATTACGACTATTCCTCTTGAGGGACAAAGAACGGTTAATGCAGAATGGTATGCTAGCATTTGTTTGCCACAGGTCGTTTCTGAACTCCGTAAAGAGAACTGCAACCGCCGCATCATCCTCCATCAAGAAAACATAGAATTATTAGACCATCCGCCGTACAGCCCCAACCTAAGCCCTAATGATTTCTATACTTTCCCTAAAATAAAGAATAAATTGCGTGGACAGAGATTTTCATCACCTGAAGAAGCTGTGGACGCCTACAAAGCGGCCATTTTGGAGACCCCAACTTCCGAATGGAATGGTTGCTTCAATGATTGGTTCCATCGTATGGAAAAATGTGTCAAATTTCGCGGAGAATACTTCGAAAAGCAATAAATACATTTTTAAATAGTAATGTTGTGTCACTTCCTTGATTCCCGAAATTTTCAGTGCCGCCCTCGTATCATCAATAGTGATCTGTCTTTCGCTGAAAATAGGTTATTGGGTTCGGCCCATAATCTAATAATGTAAGCCTACTAGATAGGACATAATGGATCTGTAATTTACCGAACAACTGTCGTACAATAAAAAGATTTGATTTGATTTTTTTAGAGCTCCAAGGGACCGTAGAGACCTAATATTTGATTAATTTCAACTTGTTACTTCCACGCGTTCCTGAGAAAAAGCGTCTTGACAGACTGACAAACAGACAGACAGACGGACAACGAAGTGGTCCTATGAGGGTTCCGTACCCAAAGGGTAAAACTGGAACCCTATTACTAAGGCTTCGCCGTCTGTCTGTCTGTCCGTCTGTCACCAGGCTGTATCTCATGAACCGTAATAGTTAGATATTTGAAATTTTCACAGATGGTGTATTTCTGTTGCCGCTATAACAAAAATACTAAAAAACAGAATAAAATAAATATTTAAGAGGGCTCCCATACAACATACGTGATTTTTTTGGTCTGTATTGATAACGGCAACAAGTAGACGCTTGAAATATTCACAGAATATTTAGTTATACACGGTGGATCTTTGAGATGGGGCAGTAAGGGCAGCTACCTTAACCGTTGTAGCTACAAGAAAACGGTCTCAAGAGACCGTCCTTAACTTTTGGAGAAATTTTGAACTGCATTCACAGATTTTGAAAATAATGTACAGTCAGCAGGATAATGGGCAATATTCACAAAATCGATCTGACATAGGATCGATTGGCATAAAAAAAGTTTCAGATCGATTGGCATAAAAAAAGTTTTTGAAAAAGTTTTTTGCGATTTATGACTTTTCTAGTACTCAAACCTCAATTGGTCCAATAGAGGTTTTTGATCCCTATAAGAAAGAGGATCGATTGGCATAAAAAAAAGTTTTTCTGAAAATCACCCGTTTTCCTACTGACTGTACATTTTTTTCCAAATCTGTGAATGCAGATCAAATTTTTCAAAAAGTTAAGGACAGTCTCTTAAGACCGTTTTCCTGTAGCTACAACGGTTGAGGTAGCTGCCCTTACTTCCCCATCTCAAAAATCCACCCTGTATATTCACTTTAAAAATAAATAATTTAATTAAAATAAAACAAATATTTAAGGGGGGCTCCCATACAACAAACGCCATTTTTAAGGTACGGAACCATTCGTGCGCGAGTCCGACTCGCACTTGGCCGGCTTTTTTTCCTTTTGAGGTAGGTACGGAACTCTGAAAAACGCAACAAGATAATAAGGATAAACGTTACAAGCTGACAATTGATACTCATTTAAGATCGTTTATTGTAGTTCTAAGGGTTCTTCTTTTACAATAATATCTTCTACTACAAATAATTGTTCCACTGTATTATTACTTAAAATGAATTCCCTTGCATCACTGACTACTTTGAGAACTTCACTTTTCACGCGAATTTTAAGGTCTTTTGGGAAGTCCTTTACAGTTTCACCTAAATTTCGAAACAACTCAACGAAAGTGTTCCGTTGCGGCTGCGCGTTGACGCCGGCCGCGCTGACGTCGCAGCCGACCCCGCGGACGTGTCGGCCGGCCCCGCTGACGTCACAGCCGACCCCGCGGACGTGTCGGCCGGCCCCGCTGACGTCACAGCCGACCCCGTGGACGTGTCGGCCGGCCCCGCTGACGTCACAGCCGACCCCGCTGACGTCACAGTCGCCGGCCGCGTCGCCTGTGGGCACGGTTGCTGGTGCATTTTTACGTACTTTTTTCATAAATGGTTTCATAAATGACATGAAGCTCTCATATTTTGATGGTTTAACTTTGAGTCCTTGTTCCATCCTTGGTTTGCGCATCCTTAAAGCTTGGCTATACCTGGATTTTAGAAGTTTCCATAACGCTATGCATTCTGTATCTGTTAAAATAAAACAAAAATATATTAGATATCCCAACTTAGAAGCACTACTACTTACTGAAAATAATTCTAAACTTATTCCGCCTTATTACAAAACAAGACTTACATTTTGACATGGCTTTTTTGACAATCATGCACATGGAGCCGGTTTTTGTAATAAGAACGTAACGGTGATTGAAATAAGTACCGTTCTTTATACAAAACTGAAAACTTAGTTCGGTACTAAGTTGTCAGTTTTGTGTTTAGGAATTTTACCATAGCCGGAATAAAGTTCGAAATTCAATAATGGCTCCATGTTTTAAACCTGGGTCTGAATATAAACCTTGTTTTGTAATAAGACGGATTGTATTTAACTTCGATTAAAAATGAATGCAACTAAGTACTTAAGTCTTATTTTAAAGAACACATTAAAAATTGACATTAAAAATATTGAGGGTGTTTTCCGCCTTTGTCGCGTGTAAAGCCGGGTCTGCTGTGCCATTTGTGTGTGTTTTAAACAGTTATAAACATGTTTCAAACACGAATTGGGGGCGTGGCCTAAATCAAAATCATATAAATCGTGTTTGAAACATGTTTTTAACTGTTTGAAACACGCAAATATGGCGCAGCAGACCCGGCTTAACGGATCATACTGATAATGATTTGAATACGAGGATCATTACAGTCGGTGCTGTACTTAGTTGAGGCATGATTGACAGATATTACCTTACATGTAGGTACGAGGGCGGCACTGACAATTTCGGGAATCAAGGAAGTGACACAACATTACTATTTAAAAAACCGGCCAAGTGCATGTCGGACCACGCACAATGAAGGGTTCCGTAGTTGGGATGAATTTATCCCAAAAACAAACTTAACATTGTAGTTGAAAAACATGCTCTCGCATACATTGATATACGTTACGGTCAATTCTCCAACTGCAAATTTAAGTTGGTCGACTATTACTCGTTAACTTGTGAAGCCTACTTAGCTGTGATAGTTTTCCTTTTAATTTCGTTATATATACTATTGCCATGAATTTTTTCACATATCCAAAACCAACCATTTAGCTGGCAGGGGGGGGGGGACACTTGACTCTAACAAAAACTAGCACTTTAAAGCTTAATATTACGCAAACGGATCCCTTAATTGAAAAATGGTTTTGCCAAACCCACAATATTTTTGAACGGCCTATCCAACGATACCCCACATCATGGAATAGACGAGAAAAAAAATATCATCCCCATTTCACGTGTAAGGGAGGTACCCTAAAAAAAAATGTTTTTCATAATTTTATTTTACCATTTTTTTAGCATGATCAATATGTATACCCATGCCAAATTACAGCTTTCTAGGACTAAACGTCTCTGAGCTAAGCTGGCGACAGACGGACGGACGGACAGACAGACAGACAGACAGACAGACAGACAGACAGACGGACATGGCGAAACTATAAGGGTTCCTTGTTTACTACGGAACCCTAAAAATGTATTTATTGCTTTTCGAAGTATTCTCCGCGAAATTTGACACATTTTTCCATACGATGGAACCAATCATTGAAGCAACCATTCCATTCGGAAGTTGGGGTCTCCAAAATGGCCGTTTTGTAGGCGTCCACAGCTTCTTCAGGTGATGAAAATCTCTGTCCACGCAATTTATTCTTTATTTTAGGGAAAGTATAGAAATCATTAGGGCTTAGGTCGGGGCTGTACGGCGGATGGTCTAATAATTCTATGTTTTCTTGATGGAGGATGATGCGGCGGTTGCAGTTCTCTTTACGGAGTTCAGAAACGACCTGTGGCAAACAAATGCTAGCATACCATTCTGCATTAACCGTTCTTTGTCCCTCAAGAGGAATAGTCGTAATGGCCGGTTTTGGAGACAAACGTGGCCACCATTTTTTTTGCAACACTCCGTGAACGAACAATTTTTTTAGGCTTTAACTCATTTTCGAACACCCAAACTCGTGACTGGTTTTTTGTTTCGGGTTCGTACGCGTATATCCAGGATTCGTCACCTGATACAATGTTGTATACAGCATTTGAGGATCCTGCGTGGAATCTTTCGAGAGTTCTGACGCACCAAGTAACGCGAGCCGCTTTTTGCTCTTCACAGAGCGAATGCGGTATCCATCGGGAAAACAACTTTTTTACACCTAATTGTTCATGCAAGATTATTTGTATTTGACTCATGCCAATGTCTAAAGTTGCCTGAATTTTGCGGTATGTCACATGTCGATCTTCCTCAATCAGCTTACGCACAGCATCAACGTTTTCTTGGGTGACTGCAGTTTTTGGACGACCTTGGCGGGGATCATCACTGAGCTGGACACGTCCACGTTGAAATTCAGCAAACCAGCGATAAATTGTGGTTTTGGATGGGGGCTTCATCACCAAATGCAGAAATCAACCGGTCAACACACTGTTTTTGTGTTAAACCACTTCGAAAGTCATAATAAATCATCGCTCTTGAATTTTCTCGAGTCAATTCCATTTTCTCAACGACTAAACAAGTTTGACAAAACCTTGTGACAAGACCGAGAATCTTTTTTTAAATAAATAAATGGTATTCGATTTTTAAAACCAAGGAGTTTTCAATTAAAAAGATTTTAATATGACAGGAACAGTGGAAATATTCCATTCCCGATACTTTTAGTGCAGCCCTCGTATGTGACTGTCATTGCATCATTAATTCGTATTTCATGATTGATATAATAAATAAAATAAAATAAAATTTCTTTATTTCAAGTAACAAGACTCATAAGTTTACATAAAAAAAAAAAAAATTAGCTACATAAAAAGGTTACAGACAGGATAACAAGCACAGACAAGATAACAAGCACAGACAAAATAACAAGCACAGACAAAAACGCTCACAAGGTAACAATATGTCTGCTACAGCATTGCCGGATATAAAGGCAATCCGGTCTGTTGGCGATTATCTCCAGGCATCATAATGCACGCCTTATGATGAGAAGCGTGAACACCAAAGTACCTGGTCGTAGCATCCTCCTGCTGATGTCCTGCCAGGCGTAACGCCGCTGCGCCTTGTCTCTGAAGTGCGCGTAGTAAGTGTTGTACAGCACTGGATGACCGCGAACTAGCCCAGCCAGGCGTTCCTTATCACATGCTACTGCAAACATAAACAAGTATACCATGAAACAATTCGTGCGGAACTCAAGCATTGAACTGGACGGGACTTCACGGGACGCTGCAGACTGTGTGTACGCCAGGGTACATGTAAACAACCGTGTCGTGCTCTCAAATAAATATCGGCTCGAATATATTTCCTGGGTAGCTGTTGCTGTTCGCTCGTTCCTCACGAATTTTCGTTCGTAAATGTTATTATAAAGATAAAAACCGGCCGAGTGCGTGCCGGACCGCGCACAATGAGGGGTTGCGTAGTTGGGATGAATTTATCCCAAGAACAAACTTAACATTGTAGTTGAAAAACATGATCCCCCATACATTCCAAATGCAAATCTAAGTTGGTACGCACAATATTGAGTAATTTTCCATGTTATTTTAAGATAACAGACTTTTTATAGGTTTTCCTGTAATTTGTAAGTAAAGAACTATTTTCTGTATTTTTATCAAAATTTTCGGCTCACTAGTTTCGGAGATAAGGGGGGGGAATGGTCATTTTTCATCTATTTTCTTAAATAATTTCAAAAGTATGTACTTATTTTAAAATGATAAAAATAATGTGAAATCCTTAAGACAAGCCCGTTCATTTGATACGAGTATGTCACACGGTACAGTCAGCAAAACTTTTTTTTTCAGTTTTATAATTTGCCCCCCAAAATTGACCTCCATATTCAAAATTAATTTATTTACGAAAAATGTCTGGTGTGTACCAAATTTCAACTTAATCGGCCCAGTAGATTCGGAACAAATCAGCTGTGACAGACGGACCGACAGACACACGAGTCATCCTATAAGGGTTCCGTTTTCCTTTTGAGGTACGGAACCCTAAAAAATTAATAATCTGTGTTTCCACCACTGACACAATTACAGCGATTTGGCATGCTTAAAATCAGTTCATCAAAATCACTCTGAGGAATGGCCGCCCACGTTCTTTCTAACAAGTCAAAAAGTTGTCGTGGGATATGCACGGCAGAGCTCTTCTTTGGAGCATATCCCATGCGTGCTCAATTAGGCTGAGGTCTGGCGATTGAGCCGGCAACGGCAGAACGTTGATGCGAGCATCGACAAGAGTGCGTGTTACGACTCTAGCTGTGGACGTGCATTAGTCGAAAAGAATTACCCAACCGGCTTCGCAAAGAGATGATCAGGTCTGAAACAATCCTCTCCACATAAATCTGAGCATTGAGGTTGCCCCTGATCCAAATAAGATCGGTTCTTCCACCGATCCAAATAGCGGCCCAAACCATTATTGTTCCCCCTCCATATGAATGAACTTCCTGACAAAATTTCAAACGTTCTTGACGTCCAGAGGTCCTCTAAACTCGAGTACGTCTTGTATCCGGCCTCATACCGAAACGAGTTTCATCGGAAAAGCAAACACAACACCAGTCTTCTTCTTCCCAATTTCTGTGTTCGCGAGCCCATTATAAACGGGCCCTACGATTGCGGGGTGCTATAGGTGGAACTCTCAGCGGCCTTCAGGAACGCAGACCCATTTCACGTAAGCGATTTCGAATGGTTTGGTCGCTTCTCAGCAAGCCTCCTAGCTGTGGAGCTTCGTAGCTAACATCATGGCGATTATGGTACGATCGATTCCGTCGATCAGTATGTTGGATGTACCGGTCCTGTCTGCGAGCGGTGATGCGAGTGGTCCTCCACGTCACTCGGCCTCGCTACCCGTGGTACGGAAGCGTGTCCAGAAGCGACTGAAGACGCTCTGAGTAGAGCGACAACAACATTCCGACGGCTCTCATCACCCCTTCTCGTGTCAAATGATGTCATCGCTCCATATCGATGCAATTTTTCCAGTTCCGATTCAGAAATGGTAATGGTTTTGTAAAAACGCTATTGCACACTTTTATAGGAATCCTGAATGACAGTTAATTTTCAATTTTTAATCAAAATTATAACAGAAAATTCTTTAATGAAATAGCGAAATTTACTCAAAAGAATCAATAACGATCCAAAAAGTTAAAATACTTAATAATCCTCAATTGCGGCGATACTCTCTAAAACGTACTTGATCCCTAGACACTTTTGATGTGTGTATATCGTCTGCGAACAGCACACATGGTTCTTTCATGATTTTGGGAAGGTCATTGATGTAAATGATGAATAGGAGATATCCAATAACACTGCCCTGGGGAATCGATGCATTTATAATCTTCTTATCGGACCTTACTTGTATTGTTCGTTTTTGGTCGTGGTGAAAATGTTCTATTTGCACATATTGCTCTCTCGCAAACCACGTGTGTGTAGTTACGAAATTAACAGGTTAATACTCGTCTTGAAGGTGTCATGAGTACATACGAGTGACCCGTGTATAAAAAAAACCGGTCAAGAGCGAGTCGGATTCGCACACCACGGGTTCCGTACGTATATATGATGTTGATGATTTCCGAAAAACTGTGCTATTTAGAGATATCGTTTTATTTTTCCTGTAATCTTTACATACACTTCTATCACATAGAATAATATCAGATTTTTATCTATGCAAACTTTGGAGATAAGGGGGGGTACGATATTTTTTTTACATTTTTCGTCAAAATTCGGAAACCATGCTGCCAAAAAAAAAGAAAAAAATGTTTGAGAATGTGCAAACAGGTTTCTTTCATTTCATACCCCACATGCCCTAGTAGCCCCACTTAAATTTTTTAAGACCCCGTTTCAGTCCCTTTTGCAAAAAAGGTTTTTTTTTTTTTTTGTTTGGTTTCAAAATTGTTGGGCAAACGTCATCTAAAACTTTTCTAAATTTAAAGTTGATAGCATTAGTAGTTCTTGAGATATCCAGGTGTGACAGACAGACAGACAGACAGACAGACAGTCTCACCATAAGGGTTCCTTTTTACCATTTTGGTACGGAACCCTAATAAATAGTATAAAACAAAGTCTCAATAGTCAATATATTATCTTTTCGTGTCTGTCTACGAAATGAACTAAGACAAGTAGGTACCTCGAATATTTGACAGAGTCGACACAGTCGATGTCATCGGAGGCGGGCGCCGCGGCCGCAGCTTCGGCAGCGGCTTCGGCTCTTCGACAACTTCTTTGGTTTCCGCTGTGGACTGCTGTTTGATAACACTAGAAGATGATAACAGACATGTTAGTTTAAACATCAACATATTAAGCCTATTACGTTCCAACAGCTGGGCCCTTGGCCATATCTGTGAGAACTAGTGGGCCGTTATCCAACGCGAATTGGTGAACTCAAACTCGAAAGCATTTATTTCAACTAAACCAATTACAGGCCCTTTTGAATTGTCAAAAGTCGGTTAGTTAGTCAAAAAGTTGAAGCTATTTGCCCATTCCAAAACGTAGATCTCTATGGAGAAGAACAGGCAATGAACTACAAAGAACCCTAAGACGACCCACTGACCGAACACTATTAAGGATGCATTCACAACATTTTACAAAAAATAGCAGTTTTTCGGTACATTTTGCGGCAAAATTAAACTAAACCAAATGTAACTAATAATTACCACAGATAGACTACTCAAATAGGAGGACTTTTTTATTCGGAAATGTTGGTTCTTAATATTGTAAAAATATATATCCGTTGCCTCTTCACACAAAATTGACGATATCGTGTTGAATTTAGGAACATTTTTCTTCAATATAATAACATTAAAGTTTAATACATATTTTATGTACCTAAGCAGACATGTTCAACTCAAAAAAATTGCGAAAAGGAACTATCAAAATGTTACAAATAGTCTCAGAAAATAATGTTGAAAAAACATTTTTTTTTTTTAAAACACCCTTGGTTATGTTTTTTTCCTATTAATTAATAAACGTTATCTAGAAATTTAACCTATACCAGTAATTCGACATATTATCCGTCTGGCTGTTATCCCGTAGTTCAATGAATAAATGTCTCTGATGAAGATACTGCCAAAGATAATTACAAAGAATAGAGCCCACTCCCAAGTTATCCAAAATACCTAAAAATGAGATGTCAAGTTTATGTTATTGTAAGCACTTTAAATGTGTATGAAACAGCCAACGGCTAGCACACTTTTAGAAAAACCAGTTACAACCCGTGTAACCAACCTAGATAGACCATCATAACATGACTTAACTTCGGAAGCTCGTGGTGTCATGGGATAATAAATTATTTTTCTCTAGAAATCATTCAAGCCTGCGCGTTATGATGGTATAAAGTATCTTACAAAAGCAAGATATAAGCGCGATAGGTCTAACATCCGCACTTGAGCCTGGATCACCAGTTTCGGTATAGGAATAATTTTAACTTGTTTCCACTGCTCTGGTACGAATCCGGATAGCATAAACTTATTGTCTATGGAATTCAACATCATTTTAGCATTAAGAGGTAAATGCTTTATCATAGAATATGAAATATTATCATGACCTGGAGCTGAATCTGTTTTTTTAATTGAGTTAATTACTTCCTGTACCGAACCTGGGTTGGCCAATTCCGTTTTACAAGAGGTAAATGTAAGAGATGGTGGAGAAACGTAATCTGGGGCCAGACTTCGCAACAAACCTTCGGCTTTACCTTGGTCAACAAAGGATGTAGCTGATTTGTACCCTTTGATCCATCTCATGCGCTTCCACATTTCTCTTGAAGAAGTTACACTATCTATGTCATTGCAAAATCCTTGAAAGGATTTATTCCTCTCTTGTCGTACTAGCCTTTGCGACTCACTCACTTTCCCCTGTAAAACCTCAAGATTTTGTGGGTTGGGTTACCTCTAAAAGTTGCCAGTGCAAGGCTGTGCACTTAGTCCTATGATGGGTAACTTACCTAGGGAGCGAGTTACACCTAGTCTCCCATTCGTTCGATGTGGGGTGGACTACGCAGGGCCAGTGCTCATTCTGAACCGCAAGGGTAGGGGTGCTAGGCTTATCAAAGGCTACATTGGTCTATTTGTTTGTTTCGTGAGACGTGCTATACACCTGGAGTTAGTCAGTGAGCTCTCCAGTGAAGCATATTTATTTACTTTAAAAAGATTTATTTCACGCCATGGTAAGCCTGCAGATATATACTCTGATAATGGTCGTAATTTCCCATCCGGACCACAATGTTGAATTTGCAAAATGTTGAATCCTAAATGTTGAATTTGCAAAATGTTGAATCCCAAAACGTTGACCATATGGGTTAGGTTAGGTTAGAACTGTGACAAACCGCGCGCGAGCCGAGCGAGCGCAGCGAGCGGTGCCGCGGCAGCGGCCGGCGAGCGCTACATTCAAGTTGGTTGTAGTTACTTGGCGATTTAGTCAAAATTATATTTTTGTATTTTCCAAATTCAACATTTTGGTATTCAACATTTCGCGAATTCAACATTTTGCGAATTCAACATTTTGCAAATTCAACATTGTAGTCCAGAAGGGTAATTTCGTAGGTGTAATGAACAATTTTTAAAATTTTTTAACTAGTTGCAATAATTATATTTTAGAATTAGCATCTAGTCAAAATATTAAATTCCATTTTATTCCTCCTTATTCCCCGCATTATGGCGGTCTGTGAGAAGTAGGAGTAAAGTCGAGCAAATACTATCTTCGTCGTGTGATAGGTAACGCGCACCTCACGTTCGAAGAATACAGCACAGTACCTATTGGCTCAAATAGAAGCCGTACTTACTTCCCGACCTCTGTCTCCTCTTTCCCCCGATCCTCATGACTTTTCCCCGCTCAGTCCCTTATTGGCTGACCAATGACTGCGCCAGCCGGCGGTGGGCGAAGGAATACATCTCCGACATGTCTTTTGCACTATCCCAGGAAAGTATGGTATATCCCGGGTGGCTGATATGCAGACGTCATCGGGCGTGGTGAGGGGCGCATTTACCAAGATTTGTCCTCTACAACAGGACGTGATCGACACTGATGCAGTGACTGAATACCATTGAAAGCCACTGCTTCCAAGGCCGGGGGCACGTTGTGAACTCCTACTCATGAACGCACATCAGGGACTAATAATAACGACACCTCGAGGCAAGAAACGACAGCCTGCACTACGTCATACCTATCTCTCGACACTGATTGGTTTTAGGTCAAAATATTGTTCCCACACCCCTCTCCTCGAATGTTGTAATCAAGATGGCAAATACATAATTTTATCGTTGAAACTAACGCAATCCTCAACACAATCTTTAAATCACCTGAGTTTTCACCAAACCTCACCGCTGCTGCTACGGTGAACATAATGACATGACAAAAACACAGTTACGAACATATAACCTCGTCCTTTTTGGAAGTCGGTTAAAAATACAACACCTGCAGGCTTAGCACGAGAACCCTCTCTACGCGTTTTGTCGACGGAAGAATAGACAAAAATGACGTTTCAGTGTAGACAACAGAAAGTTTTCTACTGTCTGTAGCACGGCGATTACAAAACCAAATGTGAAGAGACTTGTCTTCTCTACCCTAGACAACCGTCTACAACGTCGAGCACGGCGTACAATCTTTCTCCGATGTTGACAGCTTGGGATAGAAACCTTTCTTCCGAAATAGTCTACATATAAAATGACCTAGACAACGATTCGTTAGTTGTTTTTTCGTTAATTCGAGTAATTTTAGGCGGTGCTTTTTTACTTTTATCATATATTAAACTGAAACTAACATGTTGGGTTCAAATTGCGCTTTTTATTTAAGTTTTTTTATAGATAAACTTCAGCCAAGATGGGAAAGAATAGGTACTATTAGAGAGCTTGCTTTGCTTGTTTGGGAGCCTTTGATCTCACGGGAAGTGAGTTCTGTAGAATTATAAAATAAGCAAGGAGATAGTGCAATCAATGTTTATGCGAAGAACTCGGCTAGGACCTGTCGCCCAAAATAAATAATAGATTTGTGGAATTAACAATAAAATAAGAACAACAATTTATGTATCCTACAGTTTTTACACTATGTTGTCCCTTAACCCTTAAGTGCATAGTTTATCAAAAATGATAACTGACTTTTTCTTTGATTTATTAGATACCTACATTCACAGGGAATATAAAACATCTGATTATGAGCCAAAATCTCCTCATTGAACAGTAAATTATTTATTTATGAAGTACTAGCTGCCGCCCGCGGCCTCACCCGCGTTGCATTAAGGCTTCTACATACTAGCGCGACACAAAGGCCCCGCACGTAGCGTGACGAGCGGTGCCTTTGTGTCGCGTCGCGAGTCGCGCTGGTCTGTAGAAGCCTTTACTATGTAGTGAATATTATTTTCATTTATTAAATCTTACACACTCAGTTTTAAATGGAGCATTTACCTACTAATAAATAAAACCTACCTTACCTACAAATATAAAGGCACGGGGGTACCTATACCAGAATCATTCATCTTAAAGTGGGTAATCGCACGAGGTATTTTGGAAATAAGTAGACACGTCTTCGAACAGCAGCCTTATAATCACGGTTCTCAATTTAAATTACAATAATCACTCAAGTTAACACAGATGACAATGGATTTAGATTTAGGACGTAAGCGATCCGTCGTAACCGTCTAGTCACGCCATCGTTCGATACAAAACTGCACGAGTACGGTGGTTGTTTGACGTTTATGACGTTCCGCCAGAGTGACAACTGTGTTGTCCCTCTCGTCCGCACAATGTTCATTCGATAAATCATACAATCAATGTCAAAATAGGGTTTTCAATCTGTACTACTAGATGGCGCCAGGGACGCGCCTTCAAATACAATAACAATGTAAGTACCTAGTAAAAACAAGGGCTCCCGCAGACAGGCGCGACGTGATAGCGCGACCGGCCAGTCTGCAGTACCCTTAAAGGAGACTACTTGCGTGACGCCATCAAAATAGTATAATTATGGCTCTTTATTTAAATAATGCCTGTACATTATATGCAATTACCAATATTATATAGTGACACCACAAAACTTAGTGGCGCCACAGCCAATGATGTATTATCTATAATACGTCATTGGCTGCAGGCATTTAACAATATTTTTAAAAGAGAGATGCGCTAAGGTAGTCCGTGAAATTAAAATTTTATTACCTTTTTTGCAATTTGCAGGGCAGTAACACGTTATAAGTTGATTTAAATATGATTCGCGGCCGTAAAAAATATTGCTTTACAGAATTATAATCATGAGAATCGGCAAAACAACTAACTCTCTTCAAAAAATCCTTAGAATTCAAAAAACGTTCGAAAATTTGAATTTTGCAGGCTTCACAGCGCATCCCCCTTGACCATTTGCGTTTTGTAATTGAAGAAATATTGGTTAAAAACACTTTGCTTCATAGATTTGTTTGAGAACGAAACGCAAAAGTACGGTAAAATTGGGTAGTAATACACACCACTAGCGAATACCCCGTTGCTATGGATAAGTCACTGTCTACGAAGAAACCCGAGTCTAGGTGTGTCCTCGTGCTCGTGAAGAGATTACGAGAAGTGTAGACAAGCGATGTCTATTCTACAGTAGAGTAGAAATCGGAAACGCCATGCTAAGCCTGCAGGAGGAAGACGACAATTTTCCAATGATTTTAGAAAATATGGCTTCCATGCCGTTACCCAACTGGTCTTACATGATATTGGAAGCTGAGTCTCAAGTGGGGGTGGTCTTCGTATCCTACTTCTGATGTCGGGATAGGTCCAGACATCAGAAGTAATACTCAGATATGGCAATACAGAAATCTCTCCTCCGTCCTCGTGCTCGCGAAGAAGAGATTACGAGAAGTGTAGACAAGCGATGTCTATTCTATAGTAGAGTAGAGATCGAAAACGCCATGCTAAGCCTGCTGCACCCCTTACTGAGTAACACATTTTCCAATCCATCACAATAAAAAGGATTTTGAAGTAAATTCATAATCCTTTTTTTAATTACAGTCCGTTCAACCGATTTTGACTTCTATTCCGTAGGCGTAGGATGGCATTAAAAGCAAAAACGTGGTTGCAATACCAACTATTTATTACAGCTCCCATTTGTCATGTCACAAACGCAATAGAAGTCAAAGTCGGTTGAACGAACTGTAAAAAATTTATAAGTATTTAAACTTAATCTTATTTCAAATGGAGTATAGGTACTTATATTTGAGCTTACCCAAAAAACCTGGGCGACACTGATGTCACATCGGATGTTGCCGGCCATCGTGCTGGTGTTGTGCTGGTACTAGTCCCCCGAGACTGCTCAGCTGGCAGCTCCGCGATATCAGGGTCACAATTTGCTCGAGCTCTGTAAAACATAATAAAACAATTGGAGTATGCCAAGTAGGTCCAGCAACTTCTGCTTTTGTGGAACGCTCTTTTCCAACATTTTCAAACACACAAAAAAATATACTAAAAAAACGTAATAAATTCAACACCGAAAGAGCAGTCAAAACTTGTCTGATTGCTCACAATTAGAAAATTATGAACAAACCAAAACCATTAAACAAAGAGTCCGAAGAACCAAATCCAAGTACCTCTGCCAAAAGAGAAAGAGAAGAGCCTACAATCAATTTAGACAATGAATCTGAAGAGAGCACATATACAGAAGAGGGAGAGGATGAACCAGTCGTCTTGATGGAAACAGACAACATGAACTTAGATGGCATGGATCAATTGTTATCAATGGACGTACTCGTATAGCATAAGCAATTTGATTTGATTTCAAGAATTGTTGGGATTGTGATTGTTAATTTGATTTTAATTATTTATACTACACCGTAAACCTTTCTTATAATGTTTTTTTTTTTATCTTATTAAAGATGATTATTTGTATTTCTTAGTTTGTTTTAATACAGAAATCCTAATTTAACATTAATAGCATTCGAAATTTAAGAGAATTAATCAGAAGTTTCTCGGAAATATTCTCGCTCAGGAGAATTTACTGAGAATTTAAGTCGGTGGAGTAGTTTATTTTGACGTAATCTCGTAAAACGTTCAAATGCACTCAAAACTATTACTCTAAAAATATATCAATTCAATAGAATCATCCAATTTTTAAATTCTTGTAAATTCCCTTCCGAAAGAATATTCTCGAGAACTTAACAGCAAAGTTCTCGCAAGGAGAATATTCTCGGGAATTTCCCATCACTATGCGGGACGTGCTACACTAATAAATAATATTCCTTTTTGATAAATATGAATATATTAATATCTTTTAAAATTCTATACATGTTCGTTTGTAAGCTAATTTTTGTGTATCTCTGACAATTCATCATTTAAATTCTATATTCTGATTTAAATATTTAATTTTATTAAGCTGCCACTGCTGCCAGTGCAGCAGTGCCAACTAGCGGCTGGATGATGCCTGTACGCTCCTCCCGAGCTAGGGGTGAAAAAAAATTTTTGGAAGAAAAAATGTGTGTTTGTTACTTCTTCGTGTTCAAACGGCTGGACCAATTTTCATAAAATTTGGTATGGAGGTAGCTGAAACACCCTGGATTAACATACCGGCTACTTTTTATCCCGATATTCCCACGGGATCGAGACTTACGCGGGTGAAACCGTGGAGCGCAGCTAGTTAATAAATAAAACTTAACGTCGGCGTATAAATCTCGTTTATCGATAGGAAGATACCCTCATCACTACTTTTTACTGTAGGTACCTATATTTCGTTATACATTTATAGCTTGGCACTGGGCGAGGCATCGCGTCCTGTACAGTGTACGTTGGCGGCGGCGGCGTGCACTGGGCGAGGCATCGCGTCCTGTACAGTGTACGTTGGCGGCGGCGGCGTAAAGGTTAACAAAAATTAAATTACATAAGTACTTATTTATTTATTTCTTGGGTTTTGTTTATTTATAGTTACAACCTACGCTATACGAGCGTAATTATACTTCAATGTAGCAACCTCGAGATTTAATTTACATAATGTAAATGTAGTCCGTACTTCATTGCACTATAGTACAAGTAGCACCCAACTAATATGGCTTACCGACGTACCTGCGCCTAAGGCCTACACTCATTAAACGTTATTAAACGCATGTTTTTAGTGAAATTTGATGTTTTTAATAATAAAACGTTTTTATATTATTAAATACACCCATATTATAAAGATTTAATTGATAAAAATTGGATTTAAAAAGTGGTAGGTTTGGTGTACCTCATGGTAGATTTTTGTTAGCAACACTCAAAACTATTGTACTGCGACACTATCGACATACTGTCGACACACTACTGGGACACCACTGAAACGCCATTGAAGTTTTTGCAGAATGCCAAATTTGCAACAGTGGCAAAATAATGTCTGTAGTGTGTCGATAGAGTGTCAATGGCGTGTTGCTTAACTCAAAGTTACAGAATTGGGGCCCAGTTCTGATGTTGGGATCCTTGAGTAATTGAGGGAACTCCTCAAATATTATAGGCATACATATAGCGATTTTTATATTTTCATAAACAAGTCCATCATTTGCATTCAGAAAGTATAATTTGGTGAAGTGGAACTGATGAAGAAGGCCACAGATGGCCACCGGAACTTCTCAATGATACGTATTTCACGGGTGGCGGTGAGATATCTGGATTAAGATAGTTAAGCTAAGCAAATTTAAATAAATAGTCCTGATCAAAATGGTACCATCAAACTGATCTGATGATGAAGCCGGAAGGTAGGCACTGGAACTCCGTTATAAAACAATGTATCCTACCCGTGTTTGGTCTTATTGGAATTGTCATGAGATGCACTCAGGCTATAAATGATTTTTAACCGACTTCAAAAAAGGAGGAGGTTCTCAACTGATCTGATGATGAAGCCGGAAGGTAGGCACTGGAACTCCGTTATAAAACAATGTATCCTACCCGTGTTTGGTCTTATTGGAATTGTCATGAGATGCACTCAGGCTATAAATGATTTTTAACCGACTTCAAAAAAGGAGGAGGTTCTCAACTGATCTGATGATGAAGCCGGAAGGTAGGCACTGGAACTCCGTTATAAAATAAAGTATCCTACCCGTGTTTGGTCTTATTGGAATTGTCATTAAAAAAAACGTATGATTACAACTTGTGTGGGGTAGGTACCACTACTAAAAAGTGAAAAATAAAAACTTTTTTACAAAAAAAACAACCGACTTCCAACAAAAACACTAAAAAGTGAAAAATAACTTAATTTCGGAAGCACATAACATAACATCACGCCTTGTTTCCTCGAAGGGTAGGGCAGAGGTGTACCTGTAGTACACCCACATTTAATATAATATTTAATTTAATTTCGGAAGTCGGTGTCTTTGGTTTTGTATTTTCGTTTATGGCCACCGACTTCCGAAATTTAATTAAATATAATATTACTAATATTACACTTTTTAGTGTTTTTGTTGGAAGTCGGTTGTTTTTTTTTTGTAAAAAAGTTTTTTTTATGATTTAAATGGAATTTGGAAGAGGCCATCGACGATAGATTGGACCAATTTGTAATAAACACCAACGAAGATACCTCATTCTCATCGGATAGTTCGAGTCGTGATAGTGATGGTAACAGTAGCGACGCTCAGAGTGATATTAGGGTAGCAGGAGTTCGGCCTTTAGATTAAGTTTTTTCTATGGTTTACTAAATAAATACCTATTTGTTTATAGAATAAATCGTACATTTTAAATAACCTGTATTATTAATTAAATTAATATATATTTGATGAAAACTGGTGGCCCGATAAAATTGGCACAAGTGTAATTGTGCGGAGGGGCGTGACTTGCGAGTGAGACGGAACTAACAGCTGCAGTGTGTTATTTTCTTTATTTTCTTCTTTTATGAACCTTATAGTAGTGATCTAAGGTTGATTGTAAGTTTTAAGCATTCTTTCGATAATCTTCGGGGCCATACTTTCTTTTCTGTGCGAACGAAGATTCACGACGCGCCTTATCAGTTGGGTACCACTGTACCACACTGTTAAAATATAAAAAAAAAGAAATATTCATTCGATAGTCATCTGTCAACTGTCACCTCATTTCGTTCTCCGTGTGTTGCACTGCTACGCTGTATATTTCAATAATTCAATCCACATCCTCAAAAATCTTTACATTTTCATAGAAAAGTATTAATAAAGTGAAAATTAGTCATGGGAAACGAAAAGATAACAAGATGAAGAATGTTTAGGCGTAAGATCAAACGCTATAAAAATAACATACTTACGGGAGAAACGCAAAGTACTTGTCACAGTTATGGCATTTCTTATTTTAAGAGTTATACGTATGACTCTATTGTTATCTTGATGAGATAACATGATGGTATTTCTTGGCGAGGTAACACGCAATGTTATCCAGAAATACAATAAGTACTCTCTTGATGAGGTAGTACGCTTGTCACAGTTATGGCGTTATTTATTTAAGAGTTGTGTCTCTATTGTTATCTTAATGAGATACTCGTAACACGTGATGTTATCCTGATAACAAATGGTATTTCTTAGCGAGGTAACACGCGATGTTATCCAGAAATACAATAAGTACTCTCTTGATGAGGTAGTACGCTTGTCACAGTTATGGCGTTATTTATTTAAGAGTTGTGTCTCTATTGTTATCTTAATGAGATACTCGTAACACGCGATGTTATCCTGATAACAAATGGTATTTCTTAGCGAGGTAACACGCGATGTTATCCAGAAATACAATAAGTACTCTCTTGATGAGGTAGTACGCTTGTCACAGTTATGGCGTTATTTATTTAAGAGTTGTGTCTCTATTGTTATCTTAATGAGATACTCGTAACACGCGATGTTATCCTGATAACAAATGGTATTTCTTAGCGAGGTAACACGCGATGTTATCCAGAAATACAATAAGTAGTTTCTTGATAAGGTAGTACGCGATACTATCTTGAAAGTAATATTCTTTTTTGGTTTCGACCATCAGAAAGCCCATCGTTGCGATCTTTAAGCTCATCGCCATGTGACGCATATCAACGTTCTGTTGAAAACAAAGATTACAGAAGAATTCTACTGCGGGCATTTCCACAGAAATTCTTGACTTGCTTAGCGAATGAATGAATGATGAATGAATGAAATGCACCAACCCCAGCGTGGTTGACCAGACTCGACTGCTCGAATGAACCCAAAGATTCACACTAGCCCCTGGAGCCTTATGTTTCATGGTACCACAGAGACCATTGCATATCAGAGAGTAGACCGGGGGGCGCGGTGATGGTAGGGAACACGTGCCCTTCGGATATGGTGGAAACTTGAGCAAGCATTGGAATAGTGGAGAGACGGGTGATATTTATCTATGGGAGGGGCATTTTTTAATAGCGTCGCCGCCAGGCTGGCTGCGGTCCTCTCGACTCTTGTCTGTGGCTATGCTGTATTACACGTTGCTGATTCCAATGTCCTCATCTGAGAACTCACTATCCGTTTCAGATTTTTTGTAAGTCTCGCTAGCAGCGTTGTTGATCTTATCTCGGTCTTCAGCCGTGTCCATCCAAAAGTTTTATTTCCTTGTTGAGGTATGTCTTATGCAGTTTTAAGTTGTCATTCCATGTGCACATGTGCATGTACCGTAGGTAGTGTCATGTTGGTGTGATTCGCGGCGCCTGCGAACGTGTGCACGATAGCACATGCTGTGGTTCTTGTTGCGTTTGGCTATGTTTTTGCGTCCAAGATTTCATGTATTTTCTTCTGACTGGGTTTTTGCTTAACGTGGTTACATTTCTTAAAGTCTCTCGTGATACTCCCTCGTATCTTCTCGGTCTTGACCTGTTAGCTTTAGTGAGTGTCGATAGTTTCAAACCGTGTATCATACCAGGCATTTGGTGGTTCACGGCGTTTTTAATTGTGCTTTTCCGCTTAATGCAGATGTTATGTGTGACTAGGTATTTAATTTTGTCGAATTGTGACTGTCTGTCGTATGCTCCCAGCTGGTGACAAGTTAACTTGTTCTACGTTCCTTTTCAAAGTACGGGCCTCTGACAAACACATTAACACCCGTATTCATAAACAAGCAAAAGTGTTTACTTCAGTAAAAGTAAATTCTCAAGCAATGCTTCTCGTTCTATAGTTTGGTAATTGCTTGAAGTTAGAAATGTCAAAAGCTAGAATTCTTAGCCTTAATAATTAACTTAAACTACTGAATTAGGTACAAAGAAATAGGGGAGGGAGTCAAAAAAATCCCAACAACAAATATATATATTGTCACTAAAATTCCCTTAAAGATTAACACAACTACTAAGTACTATTATATACATCACACTAATTTAAATAAAATAGGGCCAGAATAGATCTTATTTTTTAATTATGGAAATTAACTTGATTTACTTTTTCTATTATTCTTTCATACAAGCGCAATATTTAACAGGCGAATCAAAACGGTTGTCGTTGAGTCGTTTTTTCACAATAGTCCAACGTTTCAGTTGTTTTACAACCACACTCAACCACATTATAACTGCTATGTGACATAAACGGTCACCATTGGACCGTAAAGTTAGTCTTTAACTTTTATTTAATTTGTATAATATAACGTTCAGCGGTCATTGGCTGACTTCTACGTAACTACTAACCGATAATACTGTCGTATACTTTGGGCGTTTTCGGGTTTTTAAATGTTTATATTTACGCGTATACGACCAATCTTAAAAGATTAACTAAAAATGTAAAACGTTAACTTGACTACTAAAAAACATTAATTTGTTAGTTTGGATGTCTCTCGCTTTTGTTTTCTCCTCGCGACCCTTCTTTGCAGTGGGTTGGGTCCGTGCGGACCCAGGTAGTGTCGGCACTTGAAGCCCGCCTATGACAATTTCGAAAAATAGAATTCAAATTAAAACGCTTGCGCTTGCTTGACTGGAATTATTCGCAAAAACAAGGCATTTTCGGCCACTTCGCGTATTATTGGTAAATGTTAGGTACCCATACTCCATTTGATCACTCTATTTCTATGAAGCCTGTATCTTTGTAAAAAACAATATGTATTTGTATAAATCTGTCGAAAGTCAACGGCGCTCAAAAAAGTTGCACCCGCTGCGCACTAAAACCAAATTTCTATACAATAGTGTATATGCAATGGCACCAAAATTGTATAATGAATTACCAGATCAAATTGTATCAAGCAACAACTTAAATGAGTTTAAACATAAGCTTTTTAAATTATTGAGTGACAAGGCATACTATTCTGTTAGTGAATATCTTAATGACAAATTAAGGCCGGGTAGACGAAGCAATGTAGGCATTTAACGCTACCACGTTTACGCGACGCGAGCCGTGCGCTTACGTCGCCTGCGTGAACTTACATGAACCCAACGCCGAGTGGAGAAGTGTCACAGTACAGGTAAGCGTGTCGTATAGGCAGTAGGTGAACTTATTTTATTAATTTGTTTTAAAAAATAATAAAATACGCTACTTGATCCATTATTCTTGTTTACCGATATACGTAGTAATCGCAAAGGCCGAAAATTAATTTCATGTGTTGTAAATACATTTTATCCAATTATTCGGCATTTTAGTTTCATAAAGTGTATCTCACGAAGCAACACGCGCTTCAGTTGTGGAGTTGTCGGTGTTATCAACTTCACTTGCAGAGGCGCTTGCCATTGTTTCATAGTGTCTGAAAAAAAGACCATAACAATAATATTTTTCACTCCTCTTGCTCAAAAAATCCGTCATTGTAGCGTACCAGAGCGGAGACAAAATAGCATTTCATCCTCTAGGGGCTAAAGTTTTTTTTTTTTAATTTTTGTCTATTTCCAAAGAGCCTACCACCCAAAAACGAAAAAGTCTTTGTTCTTATTTATAATTTTATATAAAAAGAATCCTTATTTCCTTGATCACGGCATCACGCTGGACCAATTTCGCTAATTCTTTTTTGGTTGTGTTTGTTATAGTAAGGAGAAGGTTCATAGGATAGGTAGGATAAGTAGGATAGGTAGGATAAGTAGGATAGGTAGGTAAGATAGGCAAGATAGGTAAGATAGGTAAAATAGGTAAGATACGTAAAATAGGTAAGATACGTAAGATAGGCAAAATAGGTAAGATACGTAAGATAGGTAAGATAGGTAAGATACGTAAGATATGTAAAATAGGTAAGATACGTAAGATAGGTAAAATAGGTAAGATACGTAAGATAGGTAAGATACATAAGATAGGTAGGTAGGTAAAGTGGGTAGGTAGGTATGTATGTATGTATGTAGGTAGGTATTTATGTAAGTAGGTTTAGGTAGGTAGGTAGTAGGTAGGTGCGTCGTAGATAAGTACTTAGTTCTACCCGTGCGAAGCCGGGGCGGGCAGCTAGTGTAGAATAATCATCATACTTACTTTATATTTGTGTTTTTTTTGGACGCATACATTCCTTTGCATCGTGGTTTTGATGCACTGCAACAATAAAAAAATGTTCAAGTAAAACATTATCAAGTTATTCTACTGTTATGATTCTACTATGTAATATGTAGGTTTTGGTAAAATAAAATGTGTAATATATTGAACTTCATAGATATTGTTTGTAAACATTGATTATAAATGCGAAAGTGTGTATGATTGTATTTGTCAAAATTTTACATTCGTCAATTTTCACTATCGATAATCCCTAATAACGTCTAAACGGATTACCCTATTTGCACAATTTATTTTGTCGTTTCCATTTTAGACCTAAACCTATCAAATGACACTAAAAACAACAAAATATCTACACAAACAAAAAACCATGTTTTCAACTTACGTAATATTTGGTGGCGTGAATTTACCTTACAAAAAAATTACTTCGTTTATACTGATTCAAAATAGGAAACTATTAGGTATATAAATCGAGCTTAGGTGACCGTAGGGCGGATTGAAAAATCAAAAGACATAATAGGTTGATAATATCTAAATAAATAAAATTGTAAACAAACTTACCTGGTTTCTTGTCTAACCTTCCGCACTTTACACCTGGCCACTTTCTTGTATTTATTTTTATTCCCCATACCTACTTCTGTTCACTAACAAAAACAAATAAGTGATTTCTTTTATTTACACTGTACGTGATAGCCGCGCGCTGGAAAAAGGGACATAGGTCGTACCTCGACAAGGCCTGGCGGGCGACTGAAGTGACGAACGCGAGCCGCTGTGTTATATAATAATTTATTATTAAAAGAATTAAGCTATTTTTCAAAATGTAACCACTAATTATTTTTCTTTATGTTATTATCTTTTTTTAAGATGTGGTTTTTAGTAGTAAAACTTTTATAAGCTTCGAGAAAAACAAGAAAAACATTAAAAAAATATCGAATTTGGCTGTTTTTCGGATTTTTTTTTGATAGAGTGAAGTTTTCGATATCGTGTTTCGAACCACAAATTGTCAAAGTACATAAAGTAAACTTCATAAATTTTTTTTTTTGCTTTAAAATATCACGATTTCTTTGTTTATTATTCAATCAAAGTGATGTAAAATTGGGAATACCTGGCCTTAAAATAATATTTATATAATTGTACAACTGTCTGTATAATTAACATGTTGCTTCCATAAGATAATAATATTCTGTATTGACATTTTTTGTTTAATTTTATTGTTGTAGATTATTATTGTAAGTATACCAAATTGTGACTATACTACTTATTTGTTTTTTACATTTATTATTAATTTTGACTATTAGTGTTGGGCATGAAATTGTGACAGGTAGAATACTTATTTTGACTTTATTTTATTTTACATTTTCATTTGGTTAAAATGTGACATTTAATTACGCAAATAATTTTGTATGCCTTCTGGCGGGACGTAGTATGGATCAAAATTTAATTTTAAACATCTATATAATTTTATACCCTATGTTCACAAAATGAATAAATTAATTTGAATTTGAATTTAAAATAAGATTAGACACTCAAATAAACCTTTCTTGCCGTCCGTTCAACCGATTTTGACTTCTATTGCGTTGGTGGCATGACAAATGGCAGTCGGTAGATAACCACGTTTTTCCATCCTTATGCCTACGGAATAGAAGTCAAAATCGGTTGAACGGACCGTAAAAAGGTCACTTAAGAGTGTGGCGACGAATTAATTGTCCATACAAACGTAATACCAAAATCATTTGAAATTTGAGCATATTTCCACCATATTATGTTGATTTTCGGATTTAGACAGTAAGTATCTAGGTTCCTACATCTTTTTTTTTCAAAAAAACTTACTCGTAAAATGAAGATATAGCTAATTGCATTTCGCACATTTTTACAGCGTAAATGACATGTTTTCATATATTTTTTTCTGTATTATAAACAGCAATATTTGAAATATTCTTTATGCAGGAACATAGCTTATATTATCAAGTTACAAATTAGCGAAAAAAAATTGGAAAAATATTAAGTTTTCATTCATCATTTTTGGTATTACGGAACACATGCAAATTTATCATAAATTTTCAATAGCTAGTAGTGCTATCGCCTCAAGCAAATGCCAATGTGTGCGTGGTCGTACTGCGTACGGCAGCTGTGTGAATCGCTCCGAGTTCCGAGAGGCACTCACACTAGCGCAACGATTCGGGTTGTTTGTTGTCATTCTACAGCTGTCAGTGTTATACGATTACTTTACTGTACTGCACCGCGTACGTATTTGTTTGCGAAATTGTAGATATTGTAATAATTTCCTAACACTATTGATTCACCTATGCTATGAACTTGGATTTTGATTTGCCTTGTGATTTGGTATCGAGTAACATAGGTACCTATATTCTTACGACCTTTGTTTTGTTTACGGACTTGGAATATTATTTACGATCTGGTTTAGTTGCCGACATGAACTCCGAACGTTGGGATGTATCTTTCTTGCCTTACCTACTTTATATTATTATAAGTTACCTATCTAACTTCATTGATACTACTTGTTTACATATTTTTAAACTGGGCTAAGAATATAAGTAAAGAATAGATATTTTTCTTCGGCTTTTTTATACTATTGGTACCTATACTCCGTTTTAAATAAGATTAGACATTTAAATAAACCTTTTTTACAGTCCGTTCAACCGATTTTGGCTTCCATTGCGTTTTGGCATGACAAATGGCAGCTGCAATAAACAGTTGGTATTGTAACTACGTTTTTGCTTTTAATGCCATCCTTATGCGTACGGAATAGAAGTCAAAATCGGTTGAACGGACTGTAAAAAAGTTTATTTAAATTTCTAATCTTATTTCAAATGGAGTATAGGTATATTTTGTATAAATTAGTATTTACCTACCTATCTTTAGATAACATTAGACCTTACTAAATTTACATGTGTTTATGAGGGTTTGTGTGTTGAGGAGCAGTAAAAAGTCTAAATTATACACACGGTCGAAACAAACTGCTAACTGCGGGAATTCCCGAGAATGCGTGAGAATTCCCCGGAAGACGCCCAACCTGTTTTTTTTGCTCTTATCTTGTTTGTACGTTTCACAATTGACATAAAGTTCATTATGCTTTTCCGTTCCATTCTGCGGCAATGTAAATTGAGCCTTAGCGAGAGTACTGGCCGAGCCTGTCTCTCCGTACGCGACGAAGCCGCCACCGTCGCTCAAGCTTTTAGTAGTGTACCTATCATAGACTTGGGTCATACTTGCAACATCGAGTACCAGGGCTTCTAAGTACGTCCATCTTTAGCCAGCGCCAAAAACCAGGGCTCTACATACCTACTTTGAAGTATTTTCTTCCTGCATCGAAAATGGTCCGTAAAATCATAGAAATAAGGACTGCAATCGCGTATGGAAAAAAGATACTTCCATATATACGTAAAAATACTTGCATACGAAATTGTTCCGTGCGGTCTTACCGATAATGATCATGATCGCATTTGCGAAAAAGTAATGCAACCATTAAAAATATGTTTCGAGTAGTAGGTACTCGGGAGGTAGTTTGTAAACATCGCTGAGCACAACCAATCGAGAGCGGTGTATCATAATTATTTTCTTATTGCTTAGAGAAGGCGCGCGTCGTGGCTTCTTTCCATACGACCATACGACCGGACTTGTCTGGACAAGTGCGGCTTTATGGTTTCGGCCCGGTTTTTGCACGGACTTTTTTGTGATATTCCTATTACACAAAATATTGATAAAACTAAAATGAAAAGATCAATATCTTTCTAGTTTATTTAATCATCTGGGATTTTTATCTGGACTTTGGTGACCCTGGGAGGCAGCTCCGATAATAACTTGATAACTGGCTAACCTTTTTAAAACGACAGAAGCTATTCGGATATAGGTAGCTAGTGTCGACAAGAACTGGTAAATCGACTTCATTATAAACTGCATAAATATTTGTGTTATATATCAGTGTTTAGTGTGGATCTTTGACAATGTATTCTGATTACCATAATTGTATTTTTTGTCATTCGTTCAGTCGATAATACGAGTATATGGTCACCCTACACGACTTTAACACGTTGCGAGTTATAGATGAATAAATCCAAATTCAAATCGTTTATTGCAAACTAAGTGTATAATGTTGGTGATATGTTATCTATAACTATGAAGTTAGAACATAACTAAATAAATGTTTATTCAAAATCCTTGTTTTTTATTTTTATTATTCTTAGCTCACAACTACCTATGTTATTTATCTGTATTTACGGATATCGTCGATTTATAAATTATTGGAATAGTTGTCTTTTTAGGGTTCCGTACCCAAAGGCTAAAACGGGAACCCTATTACTAAGGCTCCGCTGTCCGTCCGTTTGTCTGTCTGTCTGTTCGTCCAGGCTGTCTCATGAACCGTGATAGACAGTTGAAATTTTCACAGATGGTGTATTTCTGTCGCCGCTATAACAACAAACACTAAAAAACAGAATAAAATAAATATTTAAGGGGGCTCCCATACAACAAACCTGTTGGTTTTGGCGTTTTTATAGATAATGGTACGGAACCCTTCGTGCGCGAGTCTGACTCGCACTTGGCCGGTTTTTTCATAAATCATATATTTATTTGCAAACATGGGTAGGAATATACATTGATGTTTTCTTTAAATACTAGAGTTCTCCATGTTTAACCATCACACTTCACCATCATACTTTGCATAACACTTTTATTATTTGACTTGTATTCATTGTTTAGTAATAACAATATTAGAAGTTCAGTAAAAGGAACACAGAAACAAGACGGAAGAAGCCTTAGTTTTTAGGGTTCCGTACCCAAAGGGTAAAACGGGAAAAATTGAATAAAATAAATATTTAAGAGGGCTCCCATACAACAAACGTGATTTTTTTGCCGTTTTTATAGATAATGGTACGGAACCCTTCGTGCGCGACTCCGACTCGCACTTGGCTGGTTTTTTCTAATTTGTGACCATCTTATAGGAAATAAATTTAAATAACATAAGCAGGTTTAAAATAAATATCCCAATAATTTATATTTACGCGACGTGCGTGTGATGTGTGGTCCCTTGGACGCTATAATATAGGTATAGGTACACACGGCTACACATCAAGCTATACATTTCCAGTATAAGCTGATCTCGCATTGTGTAGGATTTCCGTACAATGAGAGGTTAGCGTAAACTGGATTTGTATAGCTTGATGTGTAGCCGTGTGTACCTTACCTTATGTATGACGTATCTACTGGATTTTGACTACAAGGCCTAGATATCCTAATATGTTGAGATATCAGCATTCTATAGAAATTTCCAAAAAACGCATTACTAGTCTGTACATTTACTAACGATTCCCCGAAGTAGTGAACAAAAATAAAGCAAATAATGAACATACCTAATTACTATTAAGTAAATATAAATGCCTCCGAGTCGTTATGAATGAACGATAAGTACCTACAGCTAATAATAGCTATCTATCCACTCATGCACACACGCACAAGACTGCACACCGCGTCCGCCGCTTACATACACAGGGAGTCAAACAGAGATAGCAATATTCCGAACGAATTTTGCGCTCACCGCGACTTGCAGTTGCGGGCGATGGTAGTCGGCCTCTTGAGCGGGGCGATGCATGAACTGCCCATACAAACGTAATACCAAAATCATTTGAAATTTGAGCATATTTCCACCATATTATGCTAATATTCGGATTTAGACAGTATTTACCTAGGTTCCTACATCTTTTTTTTTCGAAAATACTTACCTAGTGTGAAGTTTTAGCGAATTGAATTTCACACATTTTTACAGCGTAAATGACATGTTTTCATGTATTTTTTTCTGTATTATAATCAAAAATATTTGAAATATGCTTTATGCAGGAACATAGCTTATATTATCAAGTTACAAATTAGCGAAAAAATATCCGAAAAACATTAAGTTTTCATTCATAATTTTTGGTATTACGGAACACCTCCAAATTTATCATAAATTTTCAATAGCTAGTGCCATCGCGTCAAGCAAATGTCAATGTGTGCGTGGTCGTACTGCGCACAGTAGCTGTGTGAATCGCTCCAACAGGCACTCACACAAGCGCAACGACTCGGATTGTTTGTTGTCATCATCTATCTACTACGGCTTTCAGTGAAATTCTGTGTTTTATGATTACTTTACGTACAGTAAAGTGCACGTGCGTACGTATTTGTTTGCGAAATTGTAGGTATTGTAATAATTTTCTAACACTATTGACCTATGCTATGAACTTGGATTTTGATTTGCCTTGTGATTTGGTATCGAGCATAAGTACCTACTTTCTTACGAACTTTGTTTTGTTTACGGACTTGGAATATTATTTACGATCTTGGTTGGGATGTACGTCACAGTAAGTATTACCCAGTGGTATATTATTATAAGTTACCTATCTGCCTTCATAGCTACTAATTGTTTTGATACTTTTAAACTCGGCCCAAGAACATAAAGATATTTTTTTCTTGGGCTGTTTTGTACACACGGCTACACATCAAGCTATACGTTTCCAGTTTACGCTGACTTCTCATTGTAAGGAAATCCTATACAATGCGAGATCAGCTTATACTGGAAATGTATAGCTTGATCTGTAGCCGTGCGTACTAGTAGGTACCCAGTTATATTTTGTATAAATTAGGATTTACCTACCTATCTTTAGATAACATTAGACCTAACTAAATTTAAATGTGTTGAGGAGCAGTAAAAAGTCTAAGTTATATACACGGCCGAAACAAGCTGCTAACTGCGGGAAAGACGCCCGACCTTTTCTTTTGCTCTTATCTAGTTTGTACCTTACGCAATTGACATAAAGTTCATTATGATTTGACCCAATTTGTAACTCAAGGCTCAACATACTTTGAAGTATTTTCTTCCTGCGTCGAGATAAGGACTACAATCGCGTATGCAAAATAGATACTTCCATACCTACGTAAAAATACGTGCATAGGAAATTGTTCCGTGCGGTCTTACCGATAATGATCATGATCGCATTTGCGAAAAAGTAATGCAACCATTGAAAATATGATTGAGTAGTAGGTACTCGGTAGGTAGTTTGTAAACATCGCGGTCGCTCAGTGGAAAGCACAACCGACCGAGAGCGATGTATCATATTTTCTTATTGCTTCGAGAAGGCGCGCGCCGTGTCTTCTTTCCTAGAACATTGATCCGTAACGTAATGTAAATAAGGATCAAAATCACGTAGCGTCGACGGAGCGAGTAGCCGACCTCATCTAGTTTTTTTTAAATATTATTGACGTGTAAAAGTGTTTGTACAAACCTACTTACTTACAGAAATAAAATCATTTATCATGTCACTGTTCCGTTTCTTTACTCATATGACCGACCGGGCTTAGGTAATATTATCACAAGAACACTGCTGAGACTTACTGGAATTACTGGTACTGTGATGTTTATTCTGCGCACCCGGTAGGGTGACCATACGACCGGATTTGTCTGGAAAAGTGCGGCTTTATGGTTTCGGCCCGGTTTTTGCACAGATTTTTTTGTGATATTCCGTTATTACACAAAACATAGAGATAACTAAAATGAAAAATTCACAGTCTTTCTAGTTTATTTAATAATTCTGGGATTATTATCTAGACTTTGGTGACTCTGGGGAGGAAGCCCCGATAATAACTGGCTAACTTTTTTAAAACGACAGAAGCTATTCAGATATAGGTAGCTTGTGTCGACAAGAACTGGTAAATCGACTTCATTATTAACTGCATAAATATTTACAGTCTTATAAATCAGTGTTTAGCGTGGATCTTTGACACTATGTATTCTGATTACCATAATTGTATTTTTTGTCATTCGTTCAGTCGTTATTATATGGTCACCCTACACGACTATATCACGTTGCGAGTTATAGATGAATAAATCCAAATTCAAATCGTTTATTGCGAACTAAGTGTACAATGTTGGTGTTATGTTATCTATAACTATGATGTTAGAACAAACTAAATAAATGTTTATTCAAAATCCTCGTTTTTTATTTTTATTATTCTTAGCTCAGAACTACGTTATTATCTGTATTTACGGATATCGTCGATTTATAAATTATTGGAATAGTTGTCTTTTTAGGGTTCCGTACCCAAAGGGTAAAACGGGAATCCTGTTACTAAGGCTTCGCTGTCCGTTCGTCTGTCTGTCTGTCCGTCCAGGCTGTCTCATGAATCGTGATAGTTAGACAAATAGACAGTTGAAATTTTCACAGATGGTGTATTTCTGTTGCCGCTATAACAACAAATACTAAAAAACAGAATAAAATAAATATTTAAGTGGGCTCCCATACAACAAACCTGTTTTTTTGGCGTTTTTATAGATAATGGTACGGAACCCTTCGTGCGCGAGTCTGACTCGCCCTTGGCCGGTTTTTTACTATTACTTTGTATAACACTTTTATTATTTGATTTGAGTTGTATTCATTGTTTAGTAATAACAATATTTGAAGTTCAGTAAAAGGAATACAGAAATAAGACGGAAGAAGCCTTAGTTTTTAGGGTTCCGTACCCAAAGGGTAAAACGGGAACCGTATTACTAAGACTCCGCTGTCCGTTCGTCTCTCTGTCTGTCCGTCTGTCACCAGGCTGTATCTCATAAACCGTAATAGTTATACAGTTGAAATTTTCACAGATGATGTATTTTGTTGCCGCTGTAATAAAAAATACAAAAAAATGGAATAAAATAAATATTTAAGAGGGCTCCCATACAACAAACGTGATTTTTTTTGCCGTTTTTTAAGATAATGGTACGGAAAACTTCGTGCGCGAGTCCGACTCGCACTTGGCTGGTTTTTTAAATTTGTGACCATCTTATAGGAAATAAATTTAAATAACATAAGCAGGTTTAAAATAAATATCCCAATAATTTATATTGACGCGACGTGCGTGTGATGTGTGATCCCTCGGACGATATAATATAGGTACCTTACCTTATGTATGATGTATCTACTAGATTTTCACTACAAGGCCTAGATATCTTAATATGTTGAAATATCGGCATTCTAAAGAAATTTCCAAAAAACGCATTACTAGTCTGTACATTTACTAACGATTGCCCGAAGTAGTCAACAAAAATAAAGCAAATAATGAACATACCTAATTACTAATAAGTAAATACAAATGCCTCCGAGTCGTTATGAATGAACGATAAGTACCTACAGCTAATAATAGCTATCTATCCACTCATGCACACACGCACAAGACTGCACACCGCGTCCGCCGCTCACATACGCAGAGAGTCAAACAGAGATAGCAATATTCCGAACGAATTTTGCGCTCACCACGACTTGCAGTTGCGGGCGATGGTAGCCGGCCTCTTAAATTTCTAATCTTATTTCAAATGGAGCATAAGTTATTTGTTTAGCACTTTTATCCGATTAAGCTAGGAGGTACAAAATAATCTAATGACTTGAAATGCCTCAAGTTCAGCTGCTTTCTCGAGTCTTTTCCGTGTCCCTGCTATGCTGTGTTGTAAGTTTGCAATATCTTCATCTGAGGTATCACTACTATTTGTTTCAGATTTCTTGTAAGTCACGCTTGCAGCTTTCTTGATCTTATCTCGGTCTTCAGCCGTGTCCATCAAGACTTGATTGCCTTGTTGAATATGCGAGATAGCACATCGTGTGTTCCCTGATGCGTTTGGTTACCAAGATTGGTCCAATATTTTTTTATTTTGTAATATTTTAAACTAATACGAACAATTATTAAGGCTCTCACAGGAGGCAAACGATAAAAGTAGGCTTGTCCTAAACAAAAATACTGCCAAATCCACATAGCCTGTTATAACGGAAAATAAGATGGTTATTCTTGAACCCACTAGCCAGAACCCGGCTGCCACCAAAACACGTTTGGAAAAAATCAACGGCAAACCAACCCCTCACTCCGAGCTTCAATCCAAAATATCTACGGCTGGTATTCCATTAATAACAAGAACGTCCCACTTGCATGCGGAACCCGGCCGCTTTCCATTCTCGATTACTCAACTCATTCCCAAGCAAACAGACAATTGCCTCGCACCCTGCAACAAATCACCAGCGCTGCGTCGGTCGTCGCGCCCCTCCCTCCCCAGTATGCAGTCCGGCAGCGACCGCGGCCAAGAAAGAAAAATGCGCATATTGGCATTACAGCAAAAGATACACCTTAAAACTATAAAAACAGAAAAGAATCATTATAATGCCAAAAGGGCCTCAGATTGGTTTATTCCTCGCAATTATGGTCAAATATCTATAAATATAATAATATATATATTGGCAGCTTAATAAAAATAAATATTTAAATGGTAGTGATATGATATCTTAATATATATAAATCTCGTGTCACAATGTTTGTCCTCAATGGACTCCTAAACCACTTAACCGATTATAATAAAATTGGCACACCATGTGCAGTTCGATCCAACTTGAGAGATAGTAGGTAGGTAGGGTAGGTAGGTAGGGTAGGTAGGTAGGGTAGGTAGGTATGTTATGTAGGTAGGGTAGGTAGGTAGGGTAGGTAGGTAGGGTAGGTAGGTAGGATAGGTAGGTAGGGTAGGTAAGTAGGGTAGGTAGGTAGGGTAGGTAGGTAGGTAGGTAGGGTAGGTAGGTAGGTAGGTAGGGTAGGTAGGTAGGGTAGGTAGGGTAGGTAGGGTAGGTAGGTAGGTAGGTAGGTAGGGTAGGTAGGTAGGTAGGTAGGGTAGGTAGGTAGGTAGGTAGGGTAGGTAGGTAGGTAGGTAGGTAGGTAGGGTAGGTAGGTAGGTAGAGTAGGTAGGTAGGTAGGGTAGGTAGGTAGGTAGGGTAGGTAGGTAGGTTAGGCAGGTAGGGTAGGTATTCTTTTACCCATAGAAAGCCACTTTATTTGTGAGTGTCATAGAGTGAAAATGTTTACCGCCTAACGGAGTGGGCACGGGTCAGCTAGTCTATATATATAAAAGAGAAGTCCACTCACTGACCACTCATCACGAAATCTCGGAAACTACTGGGCCGTGAGGTCTAAAATTTGGCACAAGCACTCTCTATGGGGTGCAGGCGCGCACTAAGAAAGGATTTTTATAGATTCGCAACTTAAGCGGTTGAAAAGGGGGGTCAAAGTTTGTATGAAACTCCTATGATTTTAAAGTTAGAGACATGAATGTTGGCCTGATTGTTCCTTTCGACTTCTAGGTGCTCACTAAGAAAGGATTTTACGAAATTCGGCGCTTAAGGGTGAAAATAAGGGTTTTTAATGTTTGTATGAAAAATGTACCAAATGCAGTTAAGATCCAAATTGAATCTTACGGCAACGAGTTATTGTATACTTTACATTGCCGATAAAGATCTAAATTGAATTTTACGACAACGCGTTAATGCATATTTTACATTGAAATAAGAATTTTTGGAAGTTTCTTGAGGTTTATATTTAGTTTTTTTTTCTAGGTGGCCAGTATGTTTCAGTATGCAGGCATCTGCTAAAAGATAATGAAATGAGGTTCTAATTGGTATTCAGGTAATTTGAACGTTGCATTTATAGCATTAAAGTCGAGAATGCCAAGGGGAAAACTTCACAATGTTTATCCTTAATCGCGGCTTGCAAGCCGATCGTATCAAAAAACGAAGTCATGTATCAATCACAGAATACAAACCTAAGCGATACACGTTCAAGATATAGTTACCGAAATTTGTTCTGCGATATTTTGTTGTTACTACTAATTTGCTTTGAAATATTTTTCATCGTCTTTGTTTGGTTTTCGTTTTGGTTTGTTTCGCTTCCTAATTTTAAATTGGAGGATAATAAAATGTGTTTTTACCTATTGCCGGGTTGGAATTTTGTTATTTCTATTTCTTTGCGAATTGCTTATCGTTTAGGTATTTCATACTGTGGTATTACTATAATAGTTTTTAGTATTAGTCGTTCTTACTAGAAAAAGTGTCCTTGAATACCTACGTTCGTATTTTAATTTTATTGCTTAGTATCTTTGGTTTAGGCTGGTGTTGTAAGGGTTGGAAAAAGGCGGGAGAACTATTCCCATTTTAAATGGATGTCAGCACCAACTGACGGGGTCCGAAAGGGCCAATGCCTGCCAGGGTTATGAGCCTATCCGAAAGGGATATCGTGGCCCTGGCACACACAGGCATTTGAAGGAACACGGGTGGGTTTTAGTCAGTAAAAGTCTGACACGCTTCAAAATGACCTTCATTGAAATTTCCTGAGAACAAATAAATTCTGAACAAATAATTTTCTGAAATAACGTGGCTTTCTATGGGTAAAAGAATACCTACCCTACCTGCCTAACCTACCTACCTACCTACCCTACCTACCTACCTACCCTACCTACCTACCTACCTACCCTACCTACCTACCCTACCTACCTACCTACCTATCCTACCTACCTACCCTACCTACCTACCTACCTATCCTACCTACCTACCCTACCTACCTACCTACCCTACCTACCTACCCTACTTACCTACCCTACCTACCTACCCTACCTACCTACCCTACCTACCTACCCTACCTACATACCCTACCTACCTACCCTACCTACCTACCCTACCTACCTACTATCTCTCAAGTTGGATCGAACTGCACATGGTGTGCGAATTGGGAGGGAAGGAAATATAGCTCAAAACTGCGGTCGGAAATATTATAATTTAACTTATTTCTAAAACTTGCGCGAGCAATACTGTTGGGGAGGTTTGCAGAGATAAAACACAGGAAATACTGTAAAGCATTTAATAGGTGTAAAGGTACTCAGAACAATATGTAACAATGAATTTTGTACAAAACCATATGTCAACTATTAGCTAGATAGCTTTCTATCTAGCCAGTCTAAGTATTTACATGAACTTCTTCAACACACCACCTCAACTCATGTACGATACGATTCACTAAAATAAACCTATCTTTACTTTCGCACACACAATCCTAACGCACTTGTTAGTAACTCGTGTCTTACGCGAGGCAAAGGTTTGGTGAGGACATCTGCCAACATCTTATCAGTCGACAAATATTCCAAAGTTATAGCTATATTGTCACGTAGCACATCCCTTATAAAGAAATGTCTAATGTCAATGTGCTTACTTTTCGCATGATGTATACCATGATCCTCAGCAAGGCAAATAGCACTTAAATTATCAGCATGCATTCTTACCTCACAGAGTTGATGTAAATCTAGTTCTTTCAACAGGCTATTCAAATATACAGCTTCTTTCATAGCTTCTGCCAAACTTACAAACTCAGTATTGTCAACATTTAGCTTTGTCGTCAGCACGTATCGACCTCCTACGATCATTATTTACTAGACTTCTTATTTCTGAAAGAATCGCTTCCTGCCATTTGACCTTTTCGTCAGATGCTAAAGCTTCCTTCAACGTGGTTTTAATAGCTCCAGCAAAATCATTAGTGTCGACGTATTCTTCCGTCGATGACTCATTGTCGCTACTCTCTCTTACCTAAACCATGTTGTAGATTTTACGAGGGCGGCCAACATGTCCTTTCTGAATCCTTGGCCTTCCAGGACCTCCTTTTAAAATAACGTTTCTATCGTCAATTCCAGTAGATTCTGTATTCTCTGTACTTCCTTCATCAATCACTGGCACATTCGGTTGAATATCTAACGGAATTTCTTCTCTTGAAGGTTCATCACTAAATGGCACATCCGACTGTTCTTTAGTTTGGATTTCTATATCAACGGTCTTTCTCACAACACTTTTTTCACATTGTGGTTCAATTAGTGATTCATTTGAGACCTTACACTCAGTTTCAGTTAGTTTATCTTCCTGAAATTTTACATCTCTCGACACTACGATTCTTCTACTCTCAGGTATCCATATTTTGTAGCCTTTAGAATCAGCTGGATAGCCCACAAAAATGCCACATCATTTCAATAAAATAAATGATAGACATCATTTCAATACTAGAAATAAAGATAAAATAGATCAGCCATGTTTTAGATTATCAAAAGTACATACATCTTTTATGGGGTACTGTGTTAAATGTTATAACAAAATACCTAGTGATAATATTGCAATTAAATGAAAGAAAATTTAAAAATCATATTAAAAGTACAGTTTGTAAACAAGTTTATTACAAATTAGAGGATTACATCCAAGATAACAACGCTTGGAAACATGCTGGTCCAGCTCCATAGGACAATCCAGAGTCTAGACAAAAACTGATTGCTATTTTAACTGTATAATTTATTACTTTTATGACATTTATTTTACATACTGTGATTACCATAAATTCACACACTGATATTATTTTTTTTTTTTTTATGAAAACGTTTTTTTTTTTTTTACAATGTTTGTAAATATGTGAGCACCATGTATCTATCACATAATTAATTTATCTGTCATTGCTTCATTATTAATTATTTTTAACTATTGTTAGTAATTTTATTCTAGGTGCATCGTCTACATATATAATTATATAATTGATGTACAGACGCCAGCAGGTCAAGCTACCCGAAACTGTCAAATTTTCCCAATCAACCTTGAACCTTATGATGTAGGGATAAAGTTGAAAATCTATTAAAGAAATTTGACAGATTGTAGTAAGTTGATGTGCTGGTGCCTGTACCTATACAAAATATTGTAAAACATTTTTAAAAGAGTAACGGTGGAGTTTCTTGCCCATTCTTCTACATACGAAGCTACCTTTTGGAAGGGGCGACTAGAAGCAATTCTATTTTCTTTGTAATTTTTGACGTTCAAAAGTGCCATTTATGTGCCTATTTGAAATAAATAATTTGACTTTAACTTTGAAAATGGTAAAAAGGAACCCTTATAGTGAGACTATACTAAGTCTGTCTGTCTATCACACCCCGGATATCTCAATAACCACTAATGCTATCAACTTGAAATTTAGAATAGTTTTAGATGACGTTTGCCCAACTATTTTACAAGCAATAAAGAAATTACAAAAAAAAAAATAAAAAACTGCAAGAGGGACTGAAAGGGGGTCTTAAAAATTTGAAGTGAGGCTACTAGGGCATGTGGGGTATCATATGAAAGAACGCTGTTTGCACATTCTCAAAAAAATTTTTTTTTTTTGCATCATAGATTCCGACTTTTTATGCAAAATGTAAAAAGAAATACCGTTCTCCCCCCTTCTCTCTGAAGTTTGCAGAGAAAAAAATCTGAAATTATTCTATATGATAGAAGCTTATGTAAAAATTACAGGAAAAATAAAACAATGCACTGTTTTTCAGAAATCATCAACATCATATTATATTCGTACGGAACCCTCGGTGCGCGAGTCCGACTCGCTCTTGACCGGTTTTTTTTTCACTATGCCTTCTGCCTGAAATAATTGACGGGCGCATACCACGCAATTCGCCTGTCAGGGAAAGGACGGTAATGACAATAGATTCATAGTTATAATTTCTTTGTTTCAATAAAATACCCAACACCATCACCGCTCTCACTTCCATAAATACTCGTAAGTATTTATAAATATATTTAAAAAAAGTGCTTTGTTTTTTTTTTATTACTTTAAGAGCAGCCAAATCAAGTATATAGGACTATCAGATCAAACAAATACCTACAACAAAAGTACTAAATGCAAATAAAGCAATCTCACGATTTAATAAATAAAAACAGTAGTAAGGATAAATAAACATCGACATCGATGTACATCACTAGTCTCGATAAAAAAAATCTCGTCAATTGCCTCATCCCTAGTTATATAGGTGTAAGTTTGACCCCCCTTACCTCAAGTCTGCCCCCGCAGTGTGTGACAGGGACAGCTGCAGCTCAGGCCGAAATTATCACAAAATTTTTGACGAAATCGATGTTTCGTATTACTCTTTTTTCTCTTCGAAAACTGAGCCGATTCAATTATTTTTTAAATTTACATTTTAAGAAAGAGTATGTTTAGGTTCCTATCATTGTTTTTATGTTAAAACCTTTTCTAATTTGTCTGGTAATCCTCTAATCACGGCGGTAAAAATAGGGCCATTTTTGTAATTTTTAGAGGGTCTTATTTTCTTTACTGATTAGTTGCTGAAAAAAAGAAATTAATAGGGACGTGCTTACAGCAGACCTTGATTTTATGAAAGAAAAAATATTCCTCTAGAGGCATTATTCAGGAAGAAAACAGGGGAATACATTTGTATGGAGAATCGCACACCCTGTTCCCTCGTATGGGAGTTTAATTTTTTTTGTAAGGTGAAGTGACAAGATAAGAATTGGTAAAAGGTACCACCGCAAAAGTTCCCGGTCGACCACTATTCAACCTTATTACTATTCAACCTTATTACTATTCAACCTTATTACTATTCAACCTTATTACTACGGGTATAAGGGCGAAAAGTGGTCGACCGGGGACGTTCACGGTGGTACTTACAAATAAAACAAAAGTACCTAAAGTTTATTATGTACTTACCTATTGGTAACAGCAAAATATGGAAAACTACCTAGAAACCCCTAGAAACTAACTAGAAATGAACGCAACAAATATAGTTCCGTCTCATCAAGTGGCGTTATAGCATTAAAATAGAAAAATATCAGTCATCTTTTTTCTTGCCCCGCTATGGCTGCCGCTTACAACTTTTAATATAATCACGCCGTACAACATCAGTGTTTAATTTCGCAAGACAAATCCAAAGCACAGGTATTGACATTTCAACACCTACCTATACATATTGTATATTTAGTGCCGGCAAGCGTAGTGCGAAATGCGAATGTCTGCGAATGTTTGTCACTCGTACCGTTGAAACAAAATCTTTCGCATGCTAATGTGAGCTTTATGTAACAGTCATAAAGCAGATCATGTATTGGCAGTTAACAAGATAATTATAAAACTTAGGTACCTACCTATTTAGATTAAAGGATCTCATTCTCTTGAGTTTCAATCTAGACATTTTTTTGATTCGGTTTCGTTGATTCACCATTTTTTGCACTTAGATATCTCCGCTCACTTTCAGTAAGTACCTATTCGTTGCGGTAGGCGTCAGCGACGGGCGCAACAAAGTTGTACACGGGTGCTCACCACGACGCCCTGCCCCTGCGGCCGACTGCGACTGACTGCGAGAGTGCGAGTGCGACTGACTGATGCCCGTGCCACTGGCCACAGAACATAATAATAATTATATACTGACGGGCGCCCGGGCGGGGCGGACTAGCGGACTGCTGAAGAGCTGAGTAGTGAGTACTGGGGCCGTATTATGAAGTATAAATGCCATTATGATTCCAGACAGAAAAAGGGATGGCGATAGCGGTCATGTATATATCCATCTCTCTCTTGCACTGGAATCATGATGGCATTAAAACGTCATCGTATTATGAAGTATAAATGCCATTATGATTCCAGACAGAAAAAGGGATGGCGCTAGCGGTCATGTATATATCCATCTCTCTCTTGCACTGGAATCATGATAGCATTAAAACGTCATAATACGGCACCTGTACTGCATCACTGACAAGCTACTGAGGCGGGAGCGGCAGAATGACAGGCCCGCGCGCAAAATCATTTTACATTTTTTTCCAATAAATTGACTTATCTACAGTAAAATAAACCCGTAATTTACTGACTTATATATTAATGAACACGGAACAGAACACATTCATGAAACATCTCTTGTGACAACCGAATGAAACAGAAAATGAGCTTTTCTCCTAGTTGGTCATACTAAATTACCGGCCAAGTGCGTGTCGGACCTCGCATACTCGTAGTGAACGGTTGAACAGTTCCGTAATTAGGATGAATCCGCATGCCCAGTATTGATTTTGTCGACTACAAATTTTTTAGGGTTCCGTAGTCAACAAAAAACCGTTACAGTTTCGCCATATTCGTCTGTGTGAGGTTGTGTGTCTGTCTGTCCGCGGCTTAACATAAGAGACTCTTAGTACCTACTAGAAAACTGCAATTTGGCTTGGGTGTACATATTAAAAATCACGCCGACAAAGTGGTAATAAAATCAGGGACCATTTTGGTTACCCATTGAAAGGGTTTTTGATAGGGTTTTTTGAAGCGGATAATCAAAAACTCATACGATAAGGACTTTTACAAGGTAACCTTTTAAACGGCTTAACTCTTATCCTATTTCTTCCCGTGGGTGTCGTAAAAGGCGACTAAGGGATTTACTAGAGAATGGACAGCAGCGTTCTCTATGCATTTTTAAAACCATACTGCGATCGCCAAACCGCCTGCCAAGCGTGGCGATTATGGCAAATCTCCCCCTTTTTTAGGGGAGGCCTACGTCTAGCAGTGGACGTCTTTCGGCTGAAATGATGATGATGATGATGAACTCTTATCCGGGGTTGTGCAGTCCCTGGTTGGAATAGTGTGTGTGTCCCCCTCCCCAGCCAAATGATGATGATGATGATGAACTCTTATCCGGGGTTGTGCAGTCCCTGGTTGGAATAGTGCCCCCCCCCCCCTCCCTAGCCAAATGATGATGATGATGATGAACTCTTATCCGAGGTTGTGCAGTCCCTGGTTGGAATAGTGTCCCCCCCCTCCCCAGCCAAATGATGATGATTATGTTGAACTCTTATCCGGGGTTGTGCAGTGCCTGGTTGGAATAGTGTCCCCCCCCTCCCCAGCCAAATGATGATGATGATGATGATGAACTCTTATCCGGGGTTGTGCAGTCCCTGGTTGGAATAGTGTCCCCCCCCCTCCCCAGCCAAATGATGATGATGATGATGATGAACTCTTATCCGGGGTTGTGCAGTCCCAAGTTGGAACTTTGAATTGCCAAGGGGTCGGTCAGTCATAAAGATGAAGCTAGTTGCCCATTCCAAAGCTTAGTAGGTAACCTATGGAGAAGAACGGGCAAGAAACTCCACGGACACTCTTTTAAGTCTAAACCGACAAAGCGCTGGGCTAGGTCATCAACCCATGGGAGGACACGGCGCGGCATACGCTGGCAGAGTGTGCCGCTTGGGAGGAGCCACGCCGTGCCCTCATCTCAGGAGTAGGCAGTGACCTATCGCTGCCGGCCGTGGTCGAGTCGATGGCCGGCAGTGAGGAGTCCTGGGACGCGGTGGTGTCCTTCTGCGAAACAGTCGTGTCGCAGAAGGAGGCTGCGGAAAGGGAGCGGGAGATCTCGTTCGCTCACCCGGCCCGCAGCAGGCGCACCGGGCGTCGGCGGAGGGCCGATAACGCTCTCGTCCAGCCCCCATAAATGGGTCCAGGGACGGCGGACTTGGGGACGTCCGCCGCCCCCTATCACATTGGACCCGAGGTGGCGGCGCGTAGTGTTCCACGCGCGCCCCTAGCAGACGTCGCGGGGGGGGGGTCAGACACCTCACCCCCCCCCCCCCCCAGACTTGAGGTGGCCCGCAGAGGCGGACCGGCACTAGCCAGGGATTGCGGAAGGAATAACAGATCCCAAGATCCCCGGTGCAAGTGTGGGAGGGGAACACTGGGGTGGTTTTTAGTCAGTAAGAGTCAGACCCCTCCGCCCGCCCCAGGGCGGAGGACATCCATGAGGATTTTCCAACAAAAAAAAAAAAAAAGGTCATCAACCCACAAAAGCAGGTGAGACCCTTCCAGCTACAACTGGGCTAGGTCACAACTCTTGCAACCCCCACGGTATAAACCAGTACTAGCACATTTAGTCATCCAGCAAGGGACCTTGTTCCGGTACTGGGTTACACAGAACAGAATTACAGGATACAGTCGCCTCAGAATCCATAGATAAAGTACCTTCAGAATTAATAGTTACTCTTTGTGAACCAATCGATAATGTATTTTGGATTCTAAGACACGACTGGCATTTAAGTTTTGAGAACTATCTCTTTAAAATCCGTTTTAATTTCCAAGCAATTTGAAACTGAATTTTAGAAACTATAAACTAGACCAACCTTCTAGTTGGAACCATCTAGTTTATGGGTGGGATTACCGAGACCAAGCACAACGATTCCATGTTAAAATAATCAAAGAAAATAAAACCTATGGTATCTCATTCATGGTCAATAACACACACTATTCCCCACGGGAATACCGAGTCAACCCTTGGCTTCTAGGCAAAACCCGACTATACCACCCAGAGCTAACGCCTACCACGTACCCATGAACTACTCATTGAGCACTACGATACTCTGGTATAGTCTCCGAGCCACTGAACCGAGAACCTGTTACACAAACTAAAGTGATGCCAACTCATCTATTTCGTCTACAATCTCATTTGGTACTTGGCATCGGGCATCTTCCGAACACGGTCATGAGCGTTTGTAAACACGGTTGTTAACTACAGATTTTTAAAACATACCGATCGCCATCCAACACTTTAACAATTTGAAAGGGCCTCTATACTTCACGTCAAGCTTAGTTTGATTACGCTCCTCGTTCGTTCTGGCTATAGGAGTTCACCCACACACAAGCGGAGAACTGGTGGACCTCGACACCGGGCTGCAGGCAATCCAGGGAAGCCATGCCATCCCTAGATGGCAGGCTAACCAGGCGCTTGCTTCGCCTGGACAGGAACGGCCTGCGCCCAGTGACGGGGACCATCACAGGACACTGATCACTAAACAAACACTTCCACACAATACGTATAACGGACAGCCCTCTGTGCAGGGCTTGCATGGAGGCTGAAGAAATCGTTGCGCATGTGCTCTTTTACTGCACAGGCGTCACCTTGATCTGAACAGAAACCCGAGGGTCACTCAGATCCTTCACAGACATCCTATGCAGACCAGAAGATGTAATCAGCTTCTGGAGGTCGGTGGGCTGGTTGGAATAAACAACTGACGGCCGCCATGGCCCACGCACAATGGTCCACATGAAGGTCTAAGGGCGGAAACCAAACCCTCTAACATAGAACGCTCCTTGTTCTCAATAACCACGAGTTCACCGACAGAAAACCTACTTACGCTTGCCTTTGTACTGTCAAAACGACTTTTATCATAACGCGCGGACTTTTCAACGCCTTCAGATGCCAATCTCCTAATGTCATCAAGGTCTGGTCATCATTGTCATTAGCCATGGTATGAAGTCGACGTGCTACCTTACCTATCAAAAGTTCTAATGGACAAGCTATTATAACGCGATTAACCGTACAATTTAGCCAACTCTACATCTCCCAGAAAGTCTTGCCACGACCGATCTTTATCAGTCTCTATCGCGGTTAACATTGACTTGAGCACACTCATTATCCTTTCCACTTGACCATTCGCACAAGATGAACCAGTCGCGATAAGGTGAAGATTGATATTTTTACTTGGCAGAAGTCGCGAAACTTCTTGCTCGAAAAACACCGACCCTGATCAGCGATTATACGTACAGGAGTGCCAAAGAGTGCAGCGCTATCTGACACTGCCTTGATGCTGCTCTTGATATCAATGTTTTTTACTGTGTAAATGTCTGTGGTGAAGGTAAACACGACAAAGCCTCTAACCTGCCTCAACCTCTTAACCCAGGATCTCTATACGCTTTTTAAGAAGGGATCATTTCTTAAGGTTCAGCGAGAACCCCGCTTTTGTTAACACTTCTAACACAGTGTGCAGTCTCTCTAGGCCCTGCTTCATAGAGTTGGAGATGATGGAGAAGCCATCGACGTACACAACTACGTACTGGTGTGCAAGGTCACCAAGTGCATTAATGATGGCTCGTTGGAAAACCGTTACGGCGTTACGTAAATCGAATAGCGTGGTTAAGAATTCCATCAGATGTAATGAACGCAGTGCGTTCAATCGATTATTCTTGGACAGGAATTAAATGGAAACCACTTGCACAATCTAACTTGTAAAGTAATTTGCACCATGGAGTCATATCGATCTAGCACTGTATTATTATTAAGCTCTCTATAATCTATGCACATACGGTCTGATACATCATACTTTTTAACCATAAGGGCTGGACTAGCAAATGGCGAACTATTGGGTAGTGATGGATTAATTAGCATTCGCCTTCGCTGTCAGCATGCGAATGCTAATTTAGCATTTAGCAAATAAACACAGCATTAGCAATTAGCCTGCTAACAATCAAGAATTCAAATGCTATGAGATTTATGTGAATTCGCATTTAATTTAGTAAATTAACCCTATCGCGCATGATAGGACGTTTATCCGGAGATAATCTGTAAGGACGCCTCTGCATTGTACGATTAAGGTCTATCAATCTTACTTCCAACAAGGCATTTCAATCGATAATTTGAATACTAACAATTATCGAATATTTGCAATTCCTTCCTCCAACTGACCAGTGTTAACACAAAAAAAAAGTCATAGAATAATTCTAAGATGTTTACAAGGTCAGTCACGTCTTCTATCAAATGGTAAATCGGTGTCAATTTTATCAAAATTATTCTTTATTGTCGTAGTCTGAATAGCTTTACACATGTTTATAGTTTTCTCTCTAGTCAAAGATAATTCAGTTGCTCGAACAAAAACCATTATTTAAAATGTCTCGACCTAATAGTGTTAGGATTTTAATAAAACTCATTACATAGTCATAATAAGTAGATGTAATAAATGCGTTTATGCATTTATTTATCAACTTCCGCCTTTCGGTTCAAATCTTGTAACGGTCGGCGGGCGAAGTTATTTAAACAACGAAACGGCCGTACGCAACTCTCAAACCGACCTTCCGTCCTCGCCGCCGAGGTACCACGCGAACTTCCCGAATAAATGGTAATAAAAGTCCTCCCCCCCGTCCCTTGAATGTCGATGCGCCAGCCGCCCGGTTAGAGGCTGAGAGCGCCGTAGCAATAAATATAATATCCCCTGATAATAATCATGATCAAAATGTTGATCCAGCCCGTCCCCAAATTGTTAGTAATTTTGTGATCCCCCAACGACGCCCTGAGCCGAGGTCCGTACCCCACAGGGGGTGCCCTTAGTGCGCTGTCGTTTAGTTTTTAATATATATAATTTGCGCCCTGGCTGGAGGCTTTAAGATTAAAAACCTTAGGGCAGCCACAGGAATATCCGGTTAAGTAGCAACGACCTCTCTAGGTCTGCTACGAGATGCCATACCTAAAAAAAAAAAAATAAAAAAAAAAAAAAAAAGTACGCAACTCATTTGTTCGTGCGACGCCAAAGTGTAAAGACCTAGAAGTAATAACGTGTAGCAATAACTGTGTAGAAATAAGTGCTATCCGTTGGAGCAAGCCAGGTCAGATAATTTTGTCTTTAATAATATCTGAGTGCTGGTTGTTAATATTTCTTAATTACTTAATATAACCAGCCATGAACGTACTATAAGCCTAAGAAGTATAATGTCATTTCTGGTGTTAATAATATTCTGTTGAATAATGTGTTTCAGTTCCCATTAAATACTTGTGAGATTATTCAGACATTAATTTCATACACTTCCTTACATAACTTAAAGGTAATTACTCGTAATAGTGCAGTGCTTACAATAGGATGTTACTACGCAAGTATTTATCTGGCAAAACTTATTTCTGCCTGACACAGCAATTGCAAAGTACTATTAACATTTTTATTGCCTATACCTACTAAAGGTACCACATTACTTTTCCACCTCTAAATTTACAAGTAATACTCTCCTTCATTAACGACGATGCGTGCGGATGCGTCTCGGTCAAATGAGACTTAATGGATTTAGTGAACAGCAGGCTTAGCACGAGAACCCTCTCTACGCGTTTTGTCGACGGAAAAATAGACAAAAATGACGTTTCAGTGTAGACAACAGAAAGTTTTCTACTGTCTGTAGCACGGCGATTACAAAACCAAATGTGAAGAGACTTGTCTTCTCTACCCTAGACAACTGTCTACAACGTCGAGCACGACGTACAATCTTTCTCCGATGTTGACAGCTTGGGATAGAAACCTTTCTTCCGAAATAGTCTACATATAAAATGTCCTAGACAACGATTCGTTAGTTGTTTTTTCGTTAATTTGAGTATTTTTAGGCGGTGCTTTTTAGGGTTCCGTAGTAAACAAGGAACCCTTATAGTTTCGCCATGTCCGTCTGTCTGTCTGTCTGTCTGTCTGTCTGTCTGTCTGTCTGTCTGTCCGTCCGTCCGTCTGTCGCCAGCTTAGCTCAGAGACGCTTAGTCCTAGAAAGCTGTAATTTGGCATGGGTATACATATTAATCATGCCAAAAAAATGGTAAAATAAAATTATGAAAAACATTTTTTTTTAGGGACCTCCCTTACACGTGAAATGGGGATGATATTTTTTTTCTCGTCTATTCCATGGTGTGGTGGTATCGTAGGATAGGCCGTTCAAAAATATTGTGGGTTTGGGAAAACCATTTTTCAATTAAGGGATCCGTTTGGGTAATATTAGGCTTTAAAGTGCTAGTTTTTCTTAGAGTCAAGTGTCCCCCCCCCTGCCAGCTAAATGGTTGGTTTTGGATATGTGAAAAAATTCATGGCAATAGTATATATAACGAAATTAAAAGGAAAACTATCACAGCTAAGTAGGCTTCACAAGTTAACGAGTAAATAAGTCATATGACGAAACAGAAAAAATCTTATTATAAACAAAATGGACAAGCAAACACAGACACACACACAAACACACACCAACACGCACATTCACACACACACACACACACACATTTATTTACCTTAAAATTATTTTATTTTCACGTTTAATAAAACGTATTTTTCTTTTTTTCATCTCAATACTCCAAAATTGTAACAGTAACATCAGAAGCACTATGTAACCTTTACGTCATTATACCTTAGGGGACCGGACTGCTTCTCCTTAACACAGGTTTTCATAACCTAGCTAGGAGAGCAGTGCTCACCCACACGTTTGTAGATATATTATAGTACTTATTTTGTAAAACTGTATTTTTAACGTGTACAACAATCCTTTGTTTTTGAGTAAATAAATACATTACTATAGTCGACCAACTTAAATTTGCAGTTGGAGAATTGAACGTAACGTATATCGATGTATGGGAGAGCATGTTTTTCAACTACAATGTTAAGTTTGTTTTTGGGATAAATTCATCCCAACCACGGAACCCTTCATTGTGCGTGGTCCGACATGCACTTGGCCGGTTTTTTTTTACTTTTATCATATATTAAGCTGAAATTAACATGTTGGGTTCAAATTGAGCTTTTTATTTAAGTTTTTTTATAGAAAAACTTCAGCGAAGATGGGAAAAAAGTACTATTAGAGCGCTTGCTTTACTTGTTTGGGAGCCTTTGATCTCACGGGAAGTGAGTTCTGAAGAATGATAAAATAAGCAAGGAGATAGTGCAATCAATGTTTATGCGAAGAACTCGGCTAGGACCTGTCGCCCAAAATAAATAATAGATTTGTGGAATTAACAATAAAATAAGAACAACACTATAAGTATCCTACAGTTTTACACTATGTTGTCCCTTAACTTTGATTTATTAGATACCTACATTCACAGGGAATATATAAAATCTGATATATAACATCTGATTGTGAGCCAAAATCTCCTCATTGAACACTAAATTGGTTATTTATTAAGTACTAGGTGCCGCCCGCGGCCTCGCCCGCGTTGCATTAAGGCTTCTACATACTGGCGCAACACAAAGGCCCCGCGTGTCGCGTGACGAGCGGTGCCTTTGTGTCGCGTCGTGAGTCACGCTGGTCTGTAGAAGCCTTTACTATGTAGTGATTATTATTTTCATTGACTAAATCTTACACACTCAGTTTTAAATGGAGCATTTACCTACTAATAAATAAAATATCGATAAACAACAATACAATACTCGTAACAATGTAAGTACCTAGTAAAAACAAGGGCTCCCGCAGACAGGTTTGACGTGATAGCGCGACCCGCCAGACTGCAGTACCCTTAAAGGAGACTACTTGCGTGACGCCATCAAAATAGTATAATTATGGCTCTTTATTTAAATAATGCCTGTACATTATATGCAATTACCAATATTATATAGTGCTAAATATGATTCGCGGCCGTAACAAATATTGCTTTACAGAATTATAATCATTAGAATCGGCAATACAACTAACTCTCTTCGAAAAATCCTTAGAATTCAAAAAAAATTCCGAAAATTTGAATTTCGCGGGCTACTCAGCGCATCCCCCTTGACCATTTGCGTTTTGTAATTGAAGAAATATTGGTTAAAAACACTTTGCTTCATAGATTTGTTTGAGAACGAAACGCAAAAGTACGGTAAAATTGGGTAGTAATAGACACCACTAGCGAATACCCCGTTGCTATGGATAAGTCACTGTCTACGAAGAAACCCGAGTCTAGGTGTGTCCTCGTGCTCGTGAAGAGATTACGAGAAGTGTAGACAAGCGATGTCTATTCTACAGTAGAGTAGAAATCGGAAACGCCATGCTAAGCCTGCAGGAGGAAGACGACAATTTTCCAATGATTTTAGAAAATATGGCTTCCATGCCGTTACCCAACTGGTCTTACATGATATTGGAAGCTGAGTCTCAAGTGGGGGTGGTCTTCGTATCCTACTTCTGATGTCGGGATAGGTCCAGACATCAGAAGTAATACTCAGATATGGCAATACAGAAATCTATTTCAATCAAACAATCAGTTATTTTAAATCGAGAGAATATAGAAATGAAATAAAATTAATTAAATAACTAATAATGGTATTGGCGGTCACATAGGGCAGTACTGACTGTCAGGGACAGTGGTCCATGCACCCACCGCAATAAGGATAGTACTAATTTGTCGGAGACACCGTTCCACGTCCAATAACTGGGCAGTACTGACTGTCGAGAGACAGTGGTCCGTGCACCAAGACACATCCGTTCAAAATGCATACCGACTGGGGTAGTCACTAATCTCCGTCAGGGGGCGCGGCAGGCGGGTTACGGGCATGGCCCTTAAAACCCCGCGGTTTCATACGGTGCCCGTCAATACGGGCACGTTCATTGGGGGGCCATTTAGGCGTGGCCTGGGGCAAGTGCGGCAGTAGCGAAAGTTGCCTATGTGTGTGAATGCGTTTTTATTCAGCAGGAGCGGCGTTTGCAGTTTCTGGGTGGTGCATATATGCCCGTTAGCCCTTCTTCATACCAGCAGCAGCAGCGCTGTTTGTGTGCGAAGTCACCTGCGCCATGGAATGAGCAAGGTCCGATTGTGTAGGCTGGTTGGGGGGCTGAGGCTTCTTCCTTTTCTTGCCCCCGCGCTTCGTCTTCCTCCGCCCCGAGGAGGGGGCTTTTCGGTTTAAGGGCCCGTTAGCTGCCGCCATCAACGACGCACTGGGGGCCTCATGATCCTCCGTGGTGGTCCTCTGGGTGGCGTCAGCCGGCTGGCGTTGTTGTCGAGAGATGGCGACAGTGCCCGCCCGCTTATTCCGTATCTCCTGCTGAAATACGGGGCATCTTAGATTGCACGCCGGGTGTTCCCCCGCGCAGTTGACGCAGGTGGCTGGCTCCGTTCTTGGACGCGGGCAGTCACGGGCGGCGTGCTCTTCCCCACATCTCACGCAAGCCAGCGGGCGGTGGCAGTGATGTGAGCTGTGCCGGAACTTTTGGCATCGGTGGCACTGAGCGGGCCCACGCTTTCTCCTCCATGCCTCAATCCTGACACCACGCATGTATAGGAACACCGTGGTGTCGAAGATTCTCCTGATGTCAGGCGTCCGCTTCAGGACTGCATGAAATATGCAGCCGGGTCTCCCCTCACGCGCCTTTATGTGGCGCACGTACTCTGGCTGATATCCGAGCAGTCGGAGTTCATCCTCAATATCGGCAGGGTCAGTGTCCGCTGGCAGCCCTCTGATCGCCACCTTCAGGCTGCGCTCCGCTGGCAGCGAGTAAGCGAACCAGGATAGGACGCTCGACTTCTCCAGGTCGGTGAGGTACCTCTGGACGACCCTGTACTCGTCCGCACTTTCGGGCAAGAAACGAATGCCGCCCTGGTAGGGGCGGGCGTTCGGTGGGTGGCCCAGTTTGGCACTTACGGCCTTAAAGTGGGCCGCCCAGTCTGGCAGCCTCTCCACTACCAGCGGAGTATAGCGTGGCTTCTTTTGCTTAGTGGCTGCGCTTGCACCTTGTGCAGGGGCTGCGGCGGAGCATGTCAGGTCCGGGGTGGAATCAGGTCCAGTAGGTTGTGGCGAGCGGCGCGCCGCTTCAGCGAAGGACGGTGATTAGGCCCCGCTTCGACCACGCGGTTCACGCTGCGGGAGTGGGGGGTCGGTACAATAATGCTTCGCCTCTTCGGCGGCTTCGTCGTCCGAACTTCTGGGTCGGCGCTGGGCTCTGGCGTCTAGCTGAGACTTAAACAGCGCTGGGGTGAGGGTGTATTCCTTACCCATCGGGGCAGTTCGCGCGGGCGTATCTGCAGACACGCCTCGGCGACCGGCCGCTGAGTCCGCCGATGCTGACGAGAGGTCGGACCCCTCTTGCGATGAGCATGCTGATAGCATCGCGGAGGAGTCCTGGGCGGAGCTTCTGGGTGGGGGCGGCGACTGCAGCACGCCCGTTGTTGACACTTCCATCGGTGTCGGGCCGCCGGCCAGCAAGTGGCGGGGTGCAGGTGACGCGGTTCGCGCGGCCCGGCCTGTGGTGGTGGTCGCGGGTGGTGCGGCCGAGCGTGGGGGCGCAGAAGATTGCGCGGTCGTGGCGTGTCTCACCACGGAGCGCCACAGTGGAGCCACGGGGTGCGCGGGCGTCGCGGTGGAGCGCGCGGGAGGGCACGCGGGCAGCTCGGGGTGCCGCGCGGGCTTCGCGGCGGGCGGCGTGGAGTGGTGCGCGGGTGCCGCAGCGGGGAGCGCGGGCGGCGCAGTTAAGCGCGCGGGCGGCGCGGTTGCACGTGCCGCCTGCGCAGCGGAGCGCACGGCGGCGGCGGGTGCGGGGGCGCCGCTATTTATTTTATTTTTCCGACGATATACGGAAAAATAAAATTTCTAGGATAAGCCACGGGCTAATCCGCGTACCGACTCAACAGCGCAGCTCCTTATAAAGGCGATCCGCTAGTGGGGGGCAACGTTACAATATTTCACTCAATTGACTTCAAGCCTTTTAAGTCAAATGACCGATAGAATGAATGATTTGTCTATGGTGCACGTTCCACTAGCGCCATCTAGTCGCCGCCTCTCGCAGCTGTTAAACAATATGGCTTCCGTCAAATATATCGCAAATGTATCGTTTATATGGGTATTGTTAATTTGACCTATACTGTTAATAAAAAGAACTGATTTAAGAAAAAAAAACTTTTTTTTCATGTATTGAAATATTATGGCTAATTTTTTCATTATCCTGGCAACCGTACACACACATAGAGGCACCTGTTCTTATAGTGCTGTCACTTGGCTGTAACGCACACATGTCTACAAACGGGCCTCACTTTATTGTTCCGCGCGGCAGTGATGCCAACTTAGCAACTTTATAGCTAGATCTAGCTATTATTTCGTGACAGACAGCTACAATTTAATGAAACTTGTAGCTAAACTTTTTAGCTACTTTTTTTAGCAACTTTCATCATGAGACGTGAGCCTATATACTAAACGCGAATCTATGGTCATAGATGCTATCTATGGTAGGTACAGGCCGGCGTTGGCCGGGAATTACCCGTTTACTGCTGCTGCGTTGCGACAGAATTACTAAACCAAAATAGTACACGCTACCAGTTGCTAGTTATTCAACCTTGTGTTGTTTTGTTTTATCCATATAAAACGAATGCTCGCTGTTTTAATTTAATTTGAAAATGGATTTAGCTTTGAAAAAGAAAACATACGCACAGAAATTCAGACTAAAGTGGGAAAATATGGACAAATTTAAAGGTTTAATGGTACACAAGACATTTGTAACTCTCTTGATGGAATTAAGAAAATAAAAATGATTGTCAGAAATTGTCATTTAACTACTTCTAGCATTTTTTTGGGTTAAAAGAAACTGGCAATCTAGCAACATTTAAAAAAAAAACTAGCAACTGGGTAAAGCTAGCAGTTGGCAACACTGCCGCGCGGTCTATCTGCTTCTTTCTATAATCTGAGGTTGAACGTATAAAATTTTTGAAGATAATAAAAAAAAAGTTTTTTATTATCTTCAATTGTACAAAAACACTTAAATAAACACTATGCAGCGTAACAACTAAGGAAAAGAGTGTTTTCGATGAGCTCTGGCACCCAGAGTAAGATTTAACTTGTGTGGGTGCCAGCGTCGTCGCCTATAGTTTGAACATATACCACTAGTTGTAGGGCGAGCACAGTATAATTGATGTGTTGTGTGATTAATATTTTAACATGTCTTTTGTTACCTAAAGAAAAATATTATTTTAAGAATTTAAGTTTTGTTATGTATGTAGATTTTATTGTAACTTAAAATTTATCGTTATATAAAGTTCCTAATACTTAGATATTTTCTCGTATTTCCATATATTATAATATCTTAATAAAATAAGTACAACTTATTAGGTATTAATGTAAAATTAATTTGCATGCCCTAAACAGGCAAAATATGGACTGTACTTATACCACCAACTCTTACAACTGGTAATACCTATATTTTCGCCGTCGCCGGCCGACCTTTACTTAAATCGTCATGGAGATGATCACGTCCACGTCTAAATTCTCTGAACCACGAATACACAGCGTTGCGACATGGGGCTTCAACACCAAATGCCAATTGAAGTCTCTGGCAACTCTCTTGTTGACGAAAAATCACTAAGCGAAAATGTTCACGAGCTAAATTCATCGTAATAGCAACACACAATTTTCTAAAGGACGCCACTATGAAAAAACCGGCCAAGTGCAAGACGGACTCGCGCACGTAGGGTTCCGTACCATTATCCATAAAACGGCAAAAAAAACCACGTTTGTTGTATGGGAGCCCCCTTAAATATTTGTTTTATTTTAATTTAATTATTTATTTTTAAAGTGAATATATAACTAAAGATTCTATGAATATTTGAAGCGTCTACCTGTTGCCGTTATCAATATCAAGCAAAAAACGAGCAAAAAAAACCTGCCAAGTGGGAGTCGGACTCGCGCACGAAGGGTTCCGTACCATTATCTATAAAACCGGCCAAGTACATGTCGGACCACGCACAATGAAGGGTTCCGTAGTTAGGATGAATTCATCCCAAAAACAAACTTAACATTGTAGTTGAAAAACGTGCTCTCCCATACATCTATATACGTTACGGTCAATTCTTCAACTGCAAATTTAAGTTGTTCTACGATTACTCGTTAACTTGTAAACCCTACTAAGCTGTGATAGTTTTCCTTTTAATTTCGTTATATACACTACTGCCATGATTTTTTTCACATATCCAAAACCAACGATTTAGCTGGCCAGAGGGGGCGCACAGTGGATCGAAAATCGGCTGTAGAAGACATAGGATCTCGATTTCTTAAATGTTATTTTTTTTGCTGGAAATGACTTCTGCTGATCATTACTGTTCTATAAAATGTCATATGAAGTAATTGTGTGCACAAATGGAAGAGTTATAATTTTTATAAGAAAAAAATGTATGGAGCTGACATGAAAAATGAGGATATCTCTGGAATCGCAAGGTTGGCCGTTATATCCTTGCACACTGTTATAGTACTATTTATTTGTGATTTTTTGACATACTTAATATCGCGGTCTCTATTGCGATTTTTTTTTTTAAATCTTCAAAATTAAAAAAAAAAAAAAAAGTATATGATACATTTTAATGCTTAAATATGGCTATACCAAGTGTAATTTACAATATTTTTTATGCTTAGACCAAAACATTCTAAAAAATCACAAAGTCGTATTACCTACTTTGTGATTTTCATTTGAAATGACATGGTAATTATGAATTACGTAATACGTAATCTTGTCTAATGCCTCAAGTCCACATTAAAAGGATACGTACCAAAATAATTTGGGGTACTCGCTAATTTAGCAATTAGTGCAGGATTAACTTAATGAAAGTAATTAGATAAATGTGATACCATCATTAGTCAATAACAATAAATAGTCAAACATTGGATTCACAACTTCAGTTCATTTAGAGCATTTCTAATACTAACATCTATCCTACCGTGTCTTTTTACTCAGTGATCGTGAATAATTTTTCCATTATTCACGATCACAAAATCACAAAGTCGTATTACCTACTTTGTGATTTTCATTTGAAATGACATGGTAATTATGAATTACGTAATACGTAATCTTGTCTAATGCCTCAAGTCCACATTAAAAGGATACGTACCAAAATAATTTGGGGTACTCGCTAATTTAGCAATTAGTGCAGGATTAACTTAATGAAAGTAATTAGATAAATGTGATACCATCATTAGTCAATAACAATAAATAGTCAAACATTGGATTCACAACTTCAGTTCATTTAGAGCATTTCTAATACTAACATCTATCCTACCGTGTCTTTTTACTCAGTGATCGTGAATAATGGAAAGCATTATTACAAATTTGGATTTGTTTGTTATTCTGAGCAATCAGGATGCTTCGTCTTTCGATCATGAAATATTGTTCAACACACTTGTTATTCGACTGGGCTCTAGCCTTTCAGATGAAGACAGTGTTACCGTGAAAGAATTTTGTCGAAGATTTACACGGGCAGTTCAAAAGAGATGGTTACGATCCCACAGGAAAAGTGAAGTTTTTAGACGTGATTACAGTAATTGGCTTGAGGCAAATATTGATTGGTCAAACTGCGTGCAAACCAATTTGCTCATTCAAGAATCAACAAGTGAAAATATTTCTACTGAACCTGTACCATCAACTTCAACAATGAAATCAACTTCAACGATGACAAAAAGATCTCGAAAGCCGTTTGAAGATCTAACAAGCAGAAGAAGAGACGATCTGATGAACATATAGGCGATGACCCTAATGAAGTAGCTTATTCAGCTGCAGCACTTTTGAAAGGAGATTGTCGTGAGGATATTGCATCTGTTATTGAACATATGCTCCAAAATCCAGAAGCAGCAGCAAAAATCAAGGAAATGTTGAACAAACCAGCTCCTTCAACAATATTTTCACCAGAAAAAGCACAGGGTTTGCTACTTTCATTAAAACTATCGAAATGGCAATATATCACATTAAGGGAAACGACTATTCGAGAAGGTTCAAAGGAGATATATCCGTCTTACTATAAAGTGCAAAAAGCTAAGCTACAGTGCTACCCTCCGAAGACATTTGTGACTGTAACGGATTCATCTGCTAAGATTGCACTACAAGCGTTACTAGATTTAACAGTGAACAGAATTTTTGAAACTATTCGTAGTCCTGATGCGATACAAGATAAACAATTGATATTAATATCAAAGTGGGGATTTGACGGTGCATCTAACCAAAGTAGATATAAGCAAAACATAGAGAGTGGTCAAGATGATTCCAGCATATTTATGACCTCTTTGGTTCCATTAAAGTTGACAGCTGACGGTGATACCGTATGGGTGAATCCAAAACCCTGCTCACCTAGGTATTGCCGTCCAGTCCAGTTTAGTTTTGTGAAAGAAACCACAGACGTTGTCATAAATGAAAAAACTGCAATGGATAACGAAATTGAAGCTCTCGTTCCCTCAAAATGTCAAGGACATGAAATTTGTCACAAATTAATGATGACGATGATTGACGGCAAAATTTGTACATATCTGTCTGAAGCTAAGTCAAATGCGGCCTGCTACCTGTGTTTGGCTAAGCCTACAGAAATGAATAAGTTAGATGTCATTGCGTCAAAAACCATTTCTTCTGGTGTGTATGAGTTCGGATTATCATCACTTCATGCCCGAATTAATGTGATGGAATGTCTTCTACACATAGCGTATCGTCTCGACTTCAAAAAGTGGTCTGCAAGAGGAGAAGGTCATCAAGAGTTATTGCATTCACGAAAAAAACTCATTCAAGATCGATTCAAAGATGATCTCAACCTTTTGATTGACATCGTTAAGCAAGGATCAGGCACAACTAACGACGGGAACACAGCAAGGCGGTTTTTTGAATTTCCTGATAAAACTGCAGCGATCACTGGATTAGATGAAGACCTAATACGCAGATTTGCTGTGATTCTGCAAGCTATCACATCTGGAGAGATTGTAGACGTGCCGAAATTTAAAGAATACGCTAGAACAACCGCTGAAAAATACGTGGAACTGTACGATTGGTACTACATGTCATCAACCGTCCACAAATTGTTGATTCACGGAGAGGACATAATTGCAGAAAATGCTATTGTACCAATTGGAAGTCTTTCGGAAGAAGCTTCAGAGGCCCGAAACAAAGACTTTAGGAGGTTCAGAGAACACCATTCGAGGAAAAAGAGTAGACAAGCATCAAACGAGGATATCCTCAATATGCTTATCGTCTCTTCTGATCCTCTAAATTCTTCCACAAGACCAAAATTAAATGCCCACAACAGGCAGACATACTTTAAGGAAACAGTAGAACTACTGAAACTTCAGGATCAGGAAGCTCCGACAGAGTTCTTAGAAGTTATATCTATTGTAGAGCCTGATTCTGAAGTGGATTCTGATGGTGACGAAATATAAAATAAGTTAACTTTTATTGTTTATGTTAGGTTAGGTTAAGTTAATATTTGTTTTTAATAATTTGCTTTTATTTTTAATCATACAATAGTTTACCATTTATTGTTATTGACTAAATCACGTTTATCTAATTACCCTCATTATGGTACGTATCCTTTTAACAGGTTTATAGGTATTAAGTTTTATTAATCATTAGCTAATGTGGACTTGAGGCATTAGACAAGATTACATATTATGTAATTCATAATTACCATGTCATTTCAAATAAGTAGGTAATACGACTTTGTGATTTCTTAGAATGATTTGGTCTAAGCATAAAAAATATTGTAAGTTACACTTGGTATAGCCATATTTAAGCATTAAAATGTACATATCATAAACATTTTTTATTTTTGACAATTTTTAAAAAAAAAATCGCAAGTGATGCCGCAATATTAAGTATGTCAAAAATTCACAAATAAATAGTACTATAACAGTGTGCAAGGATATAACGGCCAACCTTGCGATTCCAGAGATATCCTCATTTTTCATGTCAGCTCCATACATTTTTTTCTTATAAAAATTATAACTCTTCCATTTGTGCACACAATTACTTCATATGACATTTTATAGAACAGTAATGATCAGCAGAAGTCATTTCCAGCAAAAAAATAACATTTAAGAAATCGAGATCCTATGTCTTCTACAGCCGATTTTCGATCCACCGCACAATGTGTAATTTTCACAATCTAGCTGGCCAATTTTATTTAGGCCTGGCGATATGAGTAAAATATGCACTAAAATATTATTATAGTAATTTAAAGGCACTGTCCAGGTTTAAAAGATATATTTCGACATAAAGTAGGTACATATAAAAATATTTACATTCAAAATATTACAATTATATTTAAATTACAAAACAAATAAGCAGAAAACTCAAACTAAAACAAAATACATAGTCTGGTTTACGCAAAAAAATAATATAACATAGACATATACAGAAAGCCTCAGTCAGAATCGCTATCATCGTGCTCGACGTCACTTTCTTCAGACTGGCTATCATCAAATTCAATTCCTGGTGGTCTTATTTGTAGAAGCTGGCTTACCTCAGGATTATTTGGCCACGCTTATTTTTTGGAGAAGCACGTAAGCTTGCTATGTATGGATCTGACGTTATCAACAATCGATGAATTAGATCTGTGTTTGAGTCAACTCTAGACGTTTTTCTTGTGAACAATTCTCTGAATTTTCTGTTGTCCTTATTTCTAGCTTCCTGTGCTTCTTCGGAAAGCTGACCAATTCTATTACTGCAGCTTGCGAAATCTTTTTGTGGTCTTCCAGCCCGATTACTTGTTGTAGGAAGTGAAACGCTTACGACAGCGTTTGTCACTATATCGGGCAATGATATACTTTCTTCCAACCACAATGAATTGGGGTTCAAAAATCGTTCCCGATGTCTTCCCGATTTCGACTATTTTTGTTTTATTTTTTGGCAAACACTTCGAATTGTGACTTTCAAGCTCTTCAAAATGTCTTCCAAAAGGGAAGGATCTCCCAGGTCTTGCAATATAAGATGTAGCAAAGTATCTGTTCTGTTTTGTTTTGCGTTAGCAAACCAAACATCGAAACATTTTCGACGCGAAATTTGCGAAGCCATCCTAAAATTAAGAAAAACTTCTATGAGTGTCGCAATCATTCGCAAACAAACTGACATATGTTATAGAGCTAACAAGTAATACTTTCAGAAAAATACAATTTGAGAACTGTATAATACGATATAATGTATTAAAACTCAAGTACAAAGTGATTGAGAGAATTATTGTAGTAAAATATAAACATGATATATTGTAATGGTGCTTGCAGTTAAATTAAATAACAGTGGAAAGTAAAAAACATTGCAAACTTACCACTAAGCCCACAAGAACACAATAACAACACACAACAACTAGGTACTAGCAACTGAAACACGAGCGTATTCATCGAGTGAATTCAGACGAATGACGCGGTCCCTCGGTAAACCAGATGTCAAACGAGCAGCTAGTCGGTTGTTCTGACCCTTTTTTCTATTGTTTGGCGAGATTCTTTGTAAAAAAAAACCGGCCAAGTGCATGTCGGACCACGCACAATGAAGGGTTCCGTGGTTGGGATGAATTTATCCCAAAAACAAACTTAACATTGTAGTTGAAAAACATGCTCTCCCACACATCGATATACGTTACGGTCAATTCTCCAACTGCAAATTTAAGTTGGTCGACTATTACTCGTTAACTTGTGAAGCCTACTTAGATGTGATAGTTTTCCTTTTAATTTCGTTATATATACTATTGCCATGAATTTTTTCACATATCCAAAACCAACCATTTAGCTGGCAGGGGGGGGGGACACTTGACTCTAACAAAAACTAGCACTTTAAAGCTTAATATTACGCAAACGGATCCCTTAATTGAAAAATGGTTTTCCCAAACCCACAATATTTTTGAACGGCCTATCCAACGATACCCCACACCATGGAATAGACGAGAAAAAAAATATCATCCCCATTTCACGTGTAACCCTAAAAAAAAATGTTTTTCATAATTTTATTTTACCATTTTTTTGGCATGATTAATATGTATACCCATGCCAAATTACAGCTTTCTAGGACTAAGCGTCTCTGAGCTAAGCTGGCGACAGACGGACGGACGGACAGACAGACAGACTGACAGACAGACTGACAGACAGACAGACAGACAGACAGACAGACAGACGGACATGGCGAAACTATAAGGGTTCCTTGTTTACTACGGAACCCTAAAAAACCTATATCTTGGAAGTGTGGTTGAACTACTTCAAGAATGTGCAACTGGTTTTTTTCTGTAAGTAAGTAGTTAAATTAGATTCCGGCCAGCTAGATTATGAAAATTACGCTCTGTGCACCGTGCGGGCGGGCCACTTGATCTAATAAAAAATAGCACTTTAAAGCTCTATATTACGCAAACGGATCTCAGGATTGGAAAATGGCTTTCACAGACCCACAATATTTTTAAACGGCCTATCCAACGATACCCCACACCATGTATTAGATGAGAAAAAAAATAACATCCCCGTTTTACGTGCAAGGTACCTCCCTTGCACGTAAAACGGGGATGATATTTTTTTTATATCCCTAAAAAATATTTTCATGGTTTTATTTTACGACTTTTTCGGCGTGATTAATATGTACACCCATGCCAAATTACAGCTTTCTGGGACTAAGCGTCTCTGAGCTAAGCTGGGGACAGACAGACAGACGGACGGACGGACGGACGGACGGATGGACGGACGGACGGACGGACGGATGGACGGACGGACGGACGGACTGACGGACGGACGGACTGACGGGCAGACAGACAGACAGAGACATTGTGCAAGATTTATCTCAATTGGTACAGTCAGTAGTGTTTCCTCTTGTAGTAATCAAGTTTGTTATCAGTCAGTTATATTTTCAGATAGTATAGGCAGAGGTTTAGGGAAATTAGTAAGTAACAACATGAGTTTTTCTACTCAAAACTATTGTTTACCTGGGACATCTTCCAAAGAAATAATGACATCAATTACAAGATATCAATATGATTCTAATACCAACATTACTGTATTTGTAGGTAATAGTACCCAGGTCAAAAAAGAAGATGTCACTGACAGTGTTACTGAAATTCTTAAGATAAATTGTAATAAAATTATTGTGTGTGCTTTTCCATATTTTGAGAGGTTATCAAATAGAAAAAACAATTATATACATATGCTTAATAAGCATATTCAGTTCTTAGTGCGTCACTACAGTGATCAACTTATGTTTTTTGACACCAACATTTTTGTTGATAAGTTGAAATCGACAAGGAATACAGTGTATTTGCCAATTAGGTTTAGACATAAAATAGCGAGGCTATTATCTTATATAAACTCAGACATAAGTAGTATGTCGATGTCTTGTACTATAATGAACACCGCAATTATTAGTAGTAATTCTAATGCACAGGTGGTCACTTTAAATAACTGTTGCACTAATGCTATAACCATTTACAATAATTGTACGAAGGAGGACCCATGTGTCACTATGGCGAATTCTTGTCCTAATGTGGGGTCCACAAGTAGTAGGATTTCATTGCCTGGTGATGGCATGGGGCTCACTCTGGATGTTAATTTAAACTAGATAGTAAGACAACAGAAGATGCCGGTAACAATATAGTTATACCTATCAACAACAAGGTGTCTTCTTGCTCTCAAATAGTTAAGTGTAAAAAAGGTTCTAAGCAGAATTCCTTGAAATTATTTCATCAAAATATTCAAGGTTTTTCTTCCAAACAATTAGAAATTGAACTATTTTTAGAAAAAACCATGTTTGAAATTATTTGTTTAACAGAACATTGGTTGAAAGATTATGAAATGCTAATTAATTATGTTAATTATAGTGTGGGCAGTTGTTTTAACCGCAAATCTATGCTTCGTGGGGGTTCACTAATCTTAGTTAAAACTTCTATTAAATCTAAGACTCGTCAAGATATAGTTGATCTGTCGGTGGAACATAACATTGAACTCTCCTGTGTTGAGCTGGATAAGCATGTCATAGTGTGCGTTTACAGACCCCCAAATTATCAAAACTACTCCGTATTTGAGTAAATGTAATGTGCGGTAATGGAAGATGTTGTAGCAAAACTTGCAACTGGTAAAAAATCGCTTATTATCTGTGGTGACTTCAATATTAATATCTTAGAGAATAGTTCAAACAGCACTCGATTATTAAGTCTCTTTAAATCATTCAATTTGTCAAATGTGTTTACAGAACCAACACGCATAACTTACAAGTTCTGCTACATGTATTGATAATGTTTTTTGTTGCTGCAAATACTTAGATAAAGCCATTCTAAATTATCTCCCTTCTGATCACAGCGGTCAATTTGTTGCTTTCAAGTCCATAACACCATTACAAAAAATTCAGATACAATCTAGACAATTAACACCCAGCAATCTAAATAGATTCAATAACTTAATAATTAGTAAGTTATGTATACCGGGCCATATCAAAAACAATGTAAATTAATTTTATGAGGAATTCTTTTCGGTAGTGTGCACCGAGTTCAATGATACTTTTAAAAAGAAAACAAAAACTATTTGCCCAAATTTTTTGTTCAGTGACTGGGCAACTACGGGTATTAGGAAAAGTAGGGAAAAATTGTTTGAGCTTTATGGCCTTAAGCCTTATATTAACTCTGAAACTTTTAATAAATACGTTGCTACTTACTCTAAAATTTTTAAAAATACCTGCAAGGTAGCTAAAGCCTTGTACATTAGCAACAAGATTAAATCAGCCGATAATAAAAAAAAGACGGTTTGGAGAATTATCAATGACGAAACTAACAGGAATAAAAAACATAATAATGATTTCACTCTAGAAACTTCACGTGGTCTCATATGCACAAACAAAGAAGTTGCGCAAGAATTTGTAAATTTCTTTACCAATATCCCACTTAAAACTACTGAAACCCTAAATTCCTCGCCCTCGCGTTCTATTGATTTATTAAGAGCAAACGTTTCATCCTGCGCGATTGAATTTAAATTCAAGCATATAAACCCCGTAACAGTAATAAAAGCTTTCAAGCAAATCAAAATCAAATTAACAGAAGATCTATGGGGAATGTCTATCAAAGTTTGTACCTCCATTATTGAGACTATAGCGCCGTACTTAATATTTAATTTGTGTGTTGATCAAGGAGTCTTCCCGGATCTAATGAAATATAGTAAGGTAATACCACAAATCCGGGGATAGTGAAGACACCAATAATTATAGACCCGTATCCGTGTTGCCGGTCTTCAGCAAGGTGTTTGAAAAGGTAATGCTTAATCAAATGCTCAATCATTTTAACACCAATAAAATCTTACACGATCAACAGTATGGTTTCACCAAGGGACGTTGTACGACTGACGCCGGTGTCACCTTATTAAAACACATATTTGCGGCATGGGAAGAAGCCCAAGACGCCATAGGAATATTTTGTGACCTCTCCAAGGCATTTGATTGCGTCGACCACGAAACATTACTCTTGAAACTTGAGCATTACGGCCTTGGAAAACTTGCGCTCAGTTTAGTAAAATCTTATTTAAATGATAGACAGCAGCAAGTTCAAATAAATGGAGTCAATTCACTCGGCTTAAAAGTAAAAATGGGTGTAACTCAAGGCTCGATATTGGGTCCTTTCCTCTTTTTAGTATATATTAATGATCTACCCTATTTGTTAAAAACTCAACCACAAATGGTGTTATTTGCTGACGATACTTCCTTATTTTTTAAAATTAACAGACGTGCATTAAATCTTGACGACGTAAATAATGCCCTATTGCAGGTCCAAAATTGGTTCACTGCTAATAATTTAGTATTAAATGGGAAAAAAACTAAGTGCATAAGATTTTCGATACCAAATGTCAAAAGTAGTAATTGTGAGATAATATTGAACCAAGAGAAACTAGAATTCGTCGATAAAACTGTTTTTCTGGGGATCACGCTCGACTCAAGGCTTCAATGGGGTCCTCATATAACATCCCTTGCAGGACGGCTAAGTTCGGCGGCTTATGCTGTGAGAAAAATCCGTCAATTTACTGATGTAGATACCGCGAGGCTAGTCTATTTTAGTTACTTTCATAGTATTATGTGATACGGTATTTTACTGACGGGCTGCAGACATCGATTCTATTTTTATTCTGCAGAAAAGAGCCATCAGAGCCATATATAATCTCCGCAGGCGCGATTCTCTTAGGGAAATGTTTAAGGATATTAACATCATGACGGTGCCTTGTCAATATATCTATGAAAACATCATGTACATAAGAAAAAATTTACATCTTTATAGTAAAAGAGGCGAAAGACATAATTATAGTACTAGAAGTAGGGATTTATTAGGTCAACCAGGTTTCAGACTGGCAAAAGTAGACTCATCTTTCATGGGGTACTGTTTAAAATGTTATAATAAAATTCCTCCCGACATACAACTGAATGAGACGAAATTCAAACCTTGTATAAAACGCACACTATGCAAGCAGGCATACTATAATTTGGGGGATTACATCGCTGATAAAAATGCTTGGCTCAATGCTGGTCCAGCTCCACAACCTCAACTAATTGATTAACATTTGAAAATACTGTTGGAGCTGCTGAAGATTTCAAAAACTATCTTTGCATTGTATAAATTCAATCTCTTAGTATTATATAATTGCATAGCACATGTGTGAGCACTATGTACTTACTATAAAGCTACCATTTACTGAGTACTTCTTTCATTGACTTGAATGTGCCCTGGCGGCTGAGAGTATGACATGCTCACTGTAATGTCTCGCTGATGGTGGCGGGTGTGTTGGATCATTTAGCTCCCTTCAAAATGGTTGAGTTGAATGGTGCTTAATCCATGCGTCATGTTCGTGAACGGGCGCCATCAGTAGGGACTGGTAATCTCTTAGCGGCCTTGGATTATTTTAATTTAATTTTTTAATTGTTTTTTTTTTAAATCTTTTTGTTATATATCATATGTTAATTTAAAAGAGTGTCCGTGGAGTTTCTTGCCCGTTCTTCTCCATAGGTACCTACTAAGCTTTGGAATGGGCAACTAGCTTCATCTTTATGACTGACCGACCCCTTGACAATTCAAAAGTGCCTGTAATTGGTTTATTTGAAATAAATGCTTTGAGTTTGAGTTTGACAGACAGACAGACAGACGGACATGGCGAAACAATAAGGGTTCCTTGTTTTTTTTTTTATTTTTTTTATTAAAAATATTGCCCTACACTAGGAAAATCTCCTGTATTGTGGGTGTGTTTACAAACATTTAAACTCACATACACAAACAGCCAGACCCGGAATAATTACTACTGGGTTGTTTACTACGGAACCCTAAAAAAACAAGCAAAAAAATCCCGTTTGTTGTATGGAAGCCCCGTTAAATATTTATTTTATTGTTTTTTAGTATTTGTTCATATAACGGCAACAGAAATACATCATCTGTGAATATTTCAACTGTCTATCATGGTTCATGAGATACAGCCTGGTGACAGAAGGACAGACAGACGGCGGAGCCTTAGTAATAGGGTTCCCGATTTACCCTTTAGGTACGGAACCCTAAAAATCACGTTTGTTGTATAGAAACCCCCTTAAATATTTGTTTTATTCTGTTTTTTTGTATTTGTTGTTATAGCGGCAACAGAAATACATCATCTGTGAAAATTTCAACAGTCTATATATCACGGTTCATGAGATACAGCCTGCTGACAGATGGACAGACAGACAGACGGCGGAGCCTTAGTAATAGGGTTCCCGTTCTACCCTTTGGGTACGGAAACCTGAAAAGAAATAACAGTCTCGCAAATTAAAAAGTAACAATGTTCCCAGAGAATTCTATTTTCGAATTCCGTAACTGGTTTTTTATTTTTTTTATTGTAAGTGGCCAATTCCAGAAACTTTCAGTATGCCCCACGTAAAAAACAACTCGGTGGCCACCCGATCTATGCTACTTACTTCTTCACAGGCATATGATTATCGTCATATTGCAATAATTCCGATTCCCGCTCCAAAGTGTTTTCATCGAGATTTTGATTTTGGTTGTTTGGGTCATGATTTTGGATGACGCCAGATATTTTTCTAAGTTTCCTGAAAAAATGTTCAATAGATTTAGTCTTGAATAAATCAATCTAGCTTATAAGAGAATTCAAAGGGTTATCGAGATCCTATAAATTAAATTCTAATAATTACTTTTAATACATTATAAAGAAATAAGAAAAAAGTAGGTAGGTATTACTTACAGAAGGTGTTTAATTTTCGCCAACCTTTGTTGCCGATTGCGTTTTACTTTTGATACACGCATACTATATTTTACTTTTGTCACTGTTTTTTTTTTTATAAACTAAACGCTATTTTAGGTAAGTAGGTACTATTTGTTTATAATATATTTTGATTTGAATACACGAAAACAAATAATAAACTGATTAGTTAAAAACGTGTCCTGTCAGTTGTCACCTGTCCGTCTGTCACACGTCTGTCGCTAATATTGACTTATCTTTTTTTTTAAATAATATTTTAATGGCCTGGTTGCTGGGACCTTTTAGCCAAGTCTTTATTTAGTTACAAAACTTGATGAAATGAATAATATTGATGAAATGAATAATATTTAATGCATGATGACGATATCCCCGCCCGCTCCCCATGAGTTTCAGTAAAGATGTGGCATTTTACTGAGACCTCACGCGGACTCTTGAGAGAACTGGAAGCGATATTGCACTGTTTTGTTTCATTTGCCTAAACTAATGCACGTTCATAAACACTTAATGGTTAATAATCCACCATTATTACACATTAATATTCGGCTAAACACAAATTTTGGAAAATAGTACAAAACTGCTGAACATGACGATTGGAACCTTTCATAGCTTTACAATACAAAAAATAAATATGTGTCCTTTCGCTAAATTGAAAAGTTTCACTAATGAATGTGATTGTGTCCTATCACTTAAAATATATACAGATCACACTTTTCCCAATATATTATTCATTAAAAAAATAACTTTATTTACGATATCGTACAAGTATTGATGTTGATCGCACAAATGAAAATCACAAGCCGACAAGAAACACAGATTCCACGTGTGAACGTTGTGCAATCTATTACTATACTTTATGACGCTGTGACTGCTGTTTTTTTTTTCCGCCGGATATTCCTGTGGCTGCCCTAAGGTTTTTAATCTTAAAGCCTCCAGCCAGGGCGCAAATTATATATATTAAAACTAAACGACAGCGCACTAAGGGCACCCCCTGTGGGGTACGGACCTCGGCTTAGGGCGTCGTTGGGGGATCACAAAATTAGTCACAATTTGGGGACGGGCTGGATCAACATTTTGATCATGATTATTATCAGGGGATATTATATTTATTGCTACGGCGCTCTCAGCCTCTAACCGGGCGGCTGGCGCATCGACATTCAAGGGACGGGGGGGAGGACTTTTATTACCATTTACTCGGGAAGTTCGCGTGGTACCTCGGCGGCGAGGACGGAAGGTCGGTTTGTGTATTTTGTGCACTGTACTCGTGGCCCTATTGCTTTCCTGAAGGAGAGTGATGGGGTCATCCGGATCTAAGAGAGTGTGCCTCGGTCGGCGAGTCTGACTAATGGCAGAAGGCCTGTAACTAGCGGCCTGCACAACCAAGGGGTTGCGATGACGTTCCGGGGATTCGAAAAAGCGCTTTGCAAGGCGCTTCATAAACTGTTTGATGGTAGGCATCTTAAGGTCTACGTGAAGTTGTTCGTTCCGAACGAACCAAGGAGCTTTCGTAATTCTACGGAGAAATCGGTTTTGAAGCGTCTGCATCTTATGAATGTGATATGACTTTGCGTTAGCGAAGACTACGCAGGCGTAAGTCATGATCGGTCGAATGCACGCGGTGTAAATACGCAATTTGCACTTAAGGGACAACTTGCTGCGCGGGTTGAGTACGGAGTGTAGTCGGCCGAGAGCAAAACTGGCGCGCGAGCGCACCTGTTTTATGTGCTCGCCGAACGTCATGTGATGGTCTAAGACCACACCGAGATATTTGGCTCGCTTCTCCCAAGGCATAGGCTTGCCGAACATGGTGATCGGTTGGGGCAGGGCGGGTGATCGCCGGGGCCTACAGAATAGGACCCCCTGGCTCTTATCAGGGTTGACTTCAATCCTCCACTTCCTGAACCAGGCCGCGAGTCTGTTGACTTCGGCCTGAAGGATGCGGGCGATATTGTCTTGCCTGAGGCCGGAGTAGTAGATGGCCGTGTCGTCTGCGAACAGAGCTAACTGCGCCTTTCTACATTTGGGGATATCACTAGTAAATATAGTGAATATCAGCGGTGCCCTGAGGGACGCCTGCGCGGAGCGGATGGGGGGAGGATAGCGCACCCTCGATGCGATAGCGGAAGGTGCGGTCCGACAAAAAGTCTCGTAAGATGAGCACGAGACGATCGGGCACACCGAGTTTGCAGAGCTTATATATTAAGCCGTTGTGCCAGACTTTGTCGAACGCTTTCGCAATGTCGAAGAACACAGCACCCGTCATGAGCCCGCGCTGGAAGCCAGCGCTTACATGCTCGACGATACGGTGGACCTGTTGTACGCACGAATGTTGGGATCTGAACCCGAACTGTTCGTTTGGGATGAGGCCCTTCGTCTCGGCATAGTCTCTGAGACGCTTATAAATAAGCCTCTCATAGACTTTGCCAAAGACGTTGAGCAGACTGATGGGTCGAAAACTGGAAGGTTTGGTCTTAGGTTTGCCGGGCTTCGGGATACCGATGACCGTGGCACTTTTCCAAGCTTGAGGAAAAATGTTGTTGCTAAGAGCGCCATTGAAGATGGTGGTCATTAGCATGATCAGGTGAGCGGGGAACAGCTGGAGCACCCTGTTGGTGATTCCGTCTGACCCGGGAGATTTACGGGTTTTCAGACCCTTGATAATGTCGTGCACTTCGTCTGGGGTGACGGGAGCCAGAGGACAATCAGGGTCTTCGACCGGAGGGAGATTCGCCCTACGTTCGACTTCAGCGTCCACCTCAGCGAGGTGAGCTTGGTCTACTGGTTGAGAGCTGGGCGAGCACTGAGTCTCGAGAGTGTCAGCCAGGCATTCAGCCTTGTCGGTGTCGTCGAATGCTATCGTCCTGTCGGGTCGTGTCAGAGGAGGCATTGAAGCTACTTGCGGGGATCTGAGTTTCCTCTGAAGCTCCCAGAAGGCAAGATGAGTGGGCTCTAGTTCGCCCAGCATCTTGTCCCAGTTAGCCTCACGCAGTTCTTTCATTCGCTTCCTTACAGATTTCTGTAATTGGCGCATGAAGACTTTGTTAGCGTCACAGGGAAAGACACTGTATGCACGAGTGGCCGCGTTCTTCTCAGTCAGCAGTTCACGCACATCGTCCGGCAGCTTTCGGCGATGGGGGTCCATCGCCGGAACCTGCTTCGAGCAATCGCTCAGGACTGATTGTACGTGTTCCGTGAGTGAGTCGATCGCGGCCGTCGTGTCGGCGATCGAGTCAAACTGATCGGGGATAGAATCCAGTATCGGGGATGTGGTGGATTTCAGTCGGTCGCTTACTTTCCGCCAGTCCGTGACTACTTTCGTGAGGGGGGGTTGGTCAGGGTCAAGGAGTCCGTCGCGAGGGGCCAGTCTTAAGACGACCGGCCGGTGGTCAGAAGTCAGTTCGTCCATCGCCTCTATCGAATCCAACCGTAGGTTGATATTCTTTAGGAGCGCTATGTCCAATATGTCCGGGGAATGACTGGGGATATGGGGGTAGTGAGTAGGATTCATCGGACCGATGATATCGAAATTTAAAACGGCGGTGAGGTCAAACAGATGTTGGCCTCGAAACGTGTTATTACAGTTCCAGGATGGATGTTTGGCGTTGAGATCACCCGCTACGATAACGGATTCACTCAGGCCGAAAAGAATCGAAAGATCGCGAGACAGCATTTGAAGACCGTCTGGGCTCGTGGTCGCGGTGGGCGGCATGTAAGCCGAAACTATCGTAATCGGTTGATGACCTGACATTACTATTTTGCATGCAGACACTTCAAGACACGAGAGAGTTGTCGGAGCATCGAGCGGGATGCAATGGAGAGGAGTCCTATAGTAAATCAGGGTGCCGCCCCTGTGGCATCGAGTCCTGTCATTGCGAACTACGCGATAGTTCGCAATTGACGGGTCTCGATGACAAGGCTTGAGGAAAGTTTCCTGTACTAGGAGAATATCTAACCGATGGTCGCGGAGGAACACAGCGATTTCGTCGCGTTGTTCTCTAATGCCGTTGGCATTGAAAAAGCCTAACTTTAGTGATCTGAGTTTAGGCTGTGACTGCTGTGAGCAACTAGGAGTATTTAACACGAAAATTTCATTTTTTTATTTAAAACAGCGCCATCTATCAAATCGTTAAGGGAAAAAATTGCGGTGTTGCTATTGTTAAATATATTATTCATATGCTGGGAGTTAAAAATACATAAATCAAGAAATAAAATAATAATCACATTTTATTCTTGTAGTAAATTTATAAAAATAGCAGAATCTAAAACATAGTGAGGTTTTAATTATTAACACAATAATGCAGAAGTCAATTTTGGTGCATATAATTTTGTTTTTGTATGGGCACTCTTGAATTGAATTGCAAATGGCTGGCTGCGCGTGAGAGTCAGCGAGTGTCAACAACAGACTAATATAGTCTGCGTGAGTTCTCGTTGTTTTGAAAGTGCAGCTGCTATCCACGTTGAGTTTAGCTTCCGTTCCTCCGTGTTGCTGTGGCGCGTGCCCGTGTTACAATTCGTTCGTACACTCGTGTTGAGTTGTGTATGCTCCTCAGTGTGACGCCGCGCCGTATTGTAAACAATTAAACATCATCCACAACTTGTGAAGTTACTGTGGACTCTACACATAGGCACTCTTTAGAGTTTGGACCTGTTATTGTGAATAGTGATCAGTGAACTTTAACCAAAAAGTACAATGTTTTTCATACACAATTGGTGCAAAGATGTCAATATTGTTCTCACTGGCAAAATAACCTTTTAAGATGTTAATGATCCAATGAAAGAAAAGGCTAATAGACACTACCTACATATAGGTACGTAGCTGCTATGCTGCGTACCTACAATACAGCAGCTAGAATACAGCTAAATAGCTACCCACCTGCTAATCTATACGTATACATTTATATTCATTAGTTCCCTTAACGAAAAACTAGATGGCGCTGCGTTCGACCACTTCCTGATATTAAACAAGTGCATGTCGGACCACGCACAATGAAGGGTTCCGTAGTTGGGATGAATTTATCCCAAAAACAAACTTAACATCGTAGTTGAAAATCATGCTCTCCCATACATCGATATACGTTACGGTCAATTCTCCAACTGCAAATTTAAGTTGGTCGACTATTACTCGTTAACTGGTGAAACCTACTTAGCTGTGATAGTTTTCCTTTTAATTTCGTTATATATACTATTGCCATGAATTTTTTCACATATCCAAAACCAACCATTTAGCTGGCAGGGCACTTGACTCTAACAAAAAATTGCACTTTAAAGCTTAATATTACGCAAACGGATCCCTTAATTGAAAAATGGTTTTGCCAAACCCACAATATTTTTGAACGGCCTATCCAATGATACCCCACACCATGGAATAGACGAGAAAAAAAAATATCATCCCCATTTCACGTGTCAGGGAGGTACCCTAAAAAAAAATGTTTTTCATAATTTTATTTTACCATTTTTTTTGCATGATTAATATGTATACCCATGCCAAATTACAGTTTTCTAGGACTAAGCGTCTCTGAGCTAAGCTGGGGACAGACGGACGGACGGACAGACAGACAGACAGACGGACATGGCGAAACTATAAGGGTTCCTTGTTTACTACGGAACCCTAAAAAAGGGCTGAGCTGCCTGTCTATTGCCAGTATACTATAGTAGTCTTTGCTGTGAGCCGACTGCACGCACTGCACGCTGACTGCGGCCCACAGCCCCACACAGAAGTTCACAACTTCACAGCAGCAGAACGTGAGCAGAACACTATTACTGCGACTGCCGCCCGTCGTCGCCCGCTGCCCGCGCAGCGCAGTGCGCACGGACCCGCTGCTTGCGTTCGCGTACAAATATACGTTGTTTGAATTTTTTTCATGTAAACTATACAATAACATAAAAAACGGCTAAATGAAAATAAAGAATATAATAATATGATCATCTGAAACAATAAAAAAATGTTTAGCCAGTTATAATTTTCACTTTCACAATTTTTTTTATAGATGCCCTTAAGAGGCCGACTACTTGTACCATCGCCCGCAACTGCAAGTCGCGGTGAGCGCAAAATTCGTTCGGAATATTGCTATCTCTGTTTGACTCTCTAAGTATGTGAGCAGCGGACGCGGTGTGCAGTCTTGTGCGTGTGTGTATGAGTGGATAAGGAAGTATCTTTTTTCGATACGCGATTGTAGTCCTTATTTCTATGATTTTACGGACCAATTTTCGATGCAGGAAGAAAATACTCGATGTTGCAAGTACGACCCATGTCTATGATAGGTACACTACTACAAGCTTGAGCGACGGTGGCGGCTTCGTCGCGTACGGAGAGACAGGCTCGGCCAGTACTCACGCTAAGGCTCAATTTATATTGCCACAGAACGGAACGGAAAAGCATTATGAACTTTATGTCAATTGCGTAACGTACAAACTATACTCCATTTGAAATAAGATTAGACATTTAAAATACTTAAATAGGTTTCTGTTCCGAATTACTGTGATACAACAAAACTTGTTTGTCCGGAACAAATAACTACTTAAGAATACACAGAATAACGATAACCGTTATACCTTGTTTATCTTTCATTCAGTTAACCCGTGGGCGCCAATGTGATGACCGGGGTTCTAAGTGAACTGATTATTGAAAGAACAACATAGTTACTTAAGTACACCATTTTTAATTAATAAAGTTTCCCATAAGAAAACTACACTAACACCTTAATAACTAAATAAGTATTCTTTGGCTGACAACCTCCGAACCGGAAAACAACTTGTATCAACGGAAAAAACTAGCTTATAGTAAAGGTAAATAACATGTATATAAATAAAAATATCTTGAAAAAAACAAAAACCAAATCCTTGCGCTGGGATCGAAATCGATGACAAGAAACCCAAACTTTCGGCGCTTTGCCTCGAGACCAGCCGGCTTCCTATCTACCGTGGCGAATATGTCGTTCCGTACTTCGTAATTAATCAATATAATGCTTTGTCAATCGAAGCCGGACCTTATTCCGTTATTATTTATGTCTGGACGTTAAGGGAGTTTCCGCAAGCTGAGGACAAAATGAAAACAGTCAGCTTTGCAAAACATCTCCCAATCATCATCATCATCTCTTAATAATCTTCGTTAAATAGACGCAAACACTTACCCCGTTACTTCCACTACTCGCACACAAATTCACAATATTGCACCAACGATAATACGTATATTCTTAGTAATTTCCAAACAATTCAATGGCCTTAATTTCCAGAAATCAATCAAATTAATTACGGAGCAACCGATAGTTTTTTTCTGTCTTTCACTAAATTGACATTTCTCACGTAGGTACAATTATATTATGTTTCTGCCACCGTCACTTGTCAATCGCCTATATTATATTTCGTCGCTTCATTCTTCAGATATTTTTAACCATGTAATCCCCTTCCCTTGCGCTAGCAACTACGCACGTCTTTTTAGATTAATTTTACCGTTTTTTTTTTTTTTTGTAAACTGGCATCACTCGGAATCCTACCTCGTTGTGTCGGTCAGTTGTAACCATCATTCCTTTTTCGTGCGCAGCAACGAACGGACGTCTTCAACACTCATTATGTAGTAGGTTAAAAGTGTATTAGGTACCAAGTATGCCGAAGCGAAACGCGGAAGATAAGATCGAGTATTACAAGAAAAAAATACGGAGGATAGAAAAGAAGACTCATGGTCATCGAATAAGATGTTTTTCGTCATCAGACTCGGAACCAAATCCAAGTAAGTAAATTTTTTTCGTTGGTGTTATAAAAGTGATCATAAAAATTGCGCCTGGAGGGTGCCCGAGATGGTAACACGACGGCTAATTACCTACCAGTTACTTTAATATGTAACCCAATAATACCGGGAGGTTGTCCGCGATGGCAACACGAAGGTTAAACATACCGGGAGGTTATCCGAGATGATAACACGATGGCTTGAATAGAACAAACATGGTTTCTATGAACTAGAATCACGTGTAATACTGTTCTTATGTTCTTACGAATTCTTTGCCGCGTAAACTATGGCTACCCTCATAACTTATGAAAAATGTTACCAGGTCCAAGAGAAACGGGGGACCCCGAGATTGTGGACGCTGCGGCGGACTCCGAGCCAGAACCACTACTGAGTGATGTGATTACTGCTCCAGAAGTTGCGACCGATCCACCCTGCGTCGACATCGAAACAACGAATCTCACTGATCCAGATTTGGATCCAAGTATTTTGGCGGCATTAGGCGAAATCACAGATGAGACACCGGACTTTGGCAAGAAAATTAATGAAAATCTTGCAAAAATATGGTTACCCCTTACTAAAAAAGGGCATGAAAAAGGAAAATAGAGAGATACTTCTGAGAAATTACCTCATACCCGAAAACTGTCCTTTACTTCAAGCACCAACGCTTAACCTCGAGGTTTCTGCGGCCATACCGGAATCCGGTAGATTTCGGGACAAGAAAATGACCACTAGCAACGACTACAACTGGGAATGTTAAATTTATAAGTGACGGATGTCGAATCTTATCTGACTTGCATCACCAAAATACCGAAGGTAGAGTCAGATTTATACTTCCTGGTTTGGACAAGTCATTTTTACAATTCCTCGATCGTTCCGAACGTGACAACACACTGCTTGGTAACGGCCTTTCAGAAAAAATTAAAGCCTCAAAGGCTATTGTAAAACAAGGGGAACAAATCAAGAAGACTTTGCCCACATTAAAGCCTTCTAGTTCCAGCTCAAGAGCACAACCAGCAGCTAACCGGTCCAGCTACCAGGGAAACTGGTCGGGACCTTCTCGCTTCCAATCGAACAGGGGAGGGGGGCGAGGGGGTCAGAAACGGACCAACTACCGAGCTCCCCCTGCATCCAGCCAGTCGAAGACCAACTACAAGCAACGTGCCCCTTTTTTTTTTTTTTTTTTTGACGCTGGGAAAAATTACGCATGCCCACCCATCGGGGGATGGGAGGGGTATGTGGGACTCCCCGGAAAATCCGGTATACCCACTAAACGACCCAGCGGCGCTCCTACCTCGTCTGCAAGGAGGAGGACTGGGAATCCGGCAGAGCCATAACATCCAGTCCTCCGCTGACGACAGCCCGCCTTGTAGGCGGGCCCGACACGCCCCCCCCGTCGGGGAGGGGCCCAGGAATGACCGCGAGCGCTCTGTCATTCCCGCCCGACGTGAATGGTGAACTGTGCAATGCAGGAGATGGCGCCCCCGCACCCGTCTCCCGCTGTTCACCACCAGGGGGCATAAGACGACGATCGTACAATCGCCTTCTCATGCCCCGTCTTCGCCTGCGGAGCGGCGCTGCGAGAGGGTCGTCCTCCCGCGCGCGCTCCGCGTCCTTCTTCTGCGACATTACGTCCTCGCAGAAGGAGGCGACCGCTGTCCAAGCCCCCTCGCTCTCCAGCATCGAGTTGACGACACTGGGAAGCGAGAGGTCCTGCCCGACCGCTGCGCTCAGACCGCGGCGCAGTTCGGACCAGGCTGGGCACACCTCAAGGGTGTGCTGAGCCGTGTCCTCCGCCGCACCACAGTCGTGGCACGACGGGGTCTCCTCCCTTTGGATCCGGTGCAGGTACGATCCGAAACACCCATGGCCGGACAATAGCTGCACCAGACGGAAACAGGGGAAACCGTGGGACCGCTCGAGCCAATCCTTCAGGACTGGCCCGAGCGCGTCCAGAGTTCGGCGGCCGAAAACGGCAGTGGCGAGGTCCTCCGTCCAGTGATGGACGATTGCGTCCCTCGCCTCTTGCCGCACGGCCTCCCGCTCTTCTGCGGCGGGGGGCTCAACGAGCGCCTTACGCCGCGCCGTCCATTCGTACACTCTGGTCAGCACCCACGCCTCGAGCTCCCAAGGAGGGGTGCCGGCCAGAGCGCACGCCGCCGAGAAGCCCACCGACAGGTAGGCCCTCGCCACCCGCAGTGCAATGGCCCTTTGGGGCCTACGGATGGTAGTGGCGTTCTCCCTCCTGTGGAGGGAGTCCGCCCAAATCGGGGCCCCGTAAAGGGCCCCCAAAAGCCGGCATCGCGCCTTTGGACCTCCCAGGTTCGGGAGGAGCCAGGAAAGGGCATTCGCAGCCTTCAGCAGGCCCGTCGACAGCCCGCTGAAGTGTGGGCCGAAGCGCCACCTGCTGTCGAGTACAAGGCCCAAGTACTTCATCTGGGCCTTGACCCCGATCCTGACGCCCTCCACGACAATGTGTCCGTCGGGTGGGATGCGCTGCCGAGGACCGTGGAAATACACGGCCTCCGTCTTGTGCAGCGCCACCTTCAGCCCTAGGCGGCGGATCCTTCCAGCCACTAAGGATCCGCCAGCAGAGGCCAGAATGGCCGCCTCCCTGAAGTTCCTCCCCCGGGCAACGAGGAGGGTATCATCTTATCAGAATTAAGTTTTATCATGATTGTTGGGCAAAAATTACCGATAAAATGACGGTTCTCAGATGGATTAGTCAAGGTGTAGATATCCCTTTATCAGATGGGGTACTACAACCTCATAACACAAATAAAACATTTTGGTCTAAACAAGAGAAATGCGATATGGCGATCGCCATTAACAAGCTCATAGATCTTGGTGCGGTTAACGTTTGTAAACCTGTAAAAGATCAGTTTATATCTCGTATATTTTTATCACCTAAACCAAACGGTAAAAAAAGATTCATCTTAAATCTAAAATCATTTAATCAGTTTGTCAAAAAATCTCACTTCAAAATGGAAGATCATAGGACTGTCTCGAAACTTATTCCAAAACATGGTTTCCTTGCAACGATAGATCTAAAAGAGGCCGATCTTTTAGTTCCAATTAGAAAATCATTTCGAAAATACTTACGCTTTGAATTCGAAAATGATAAATCTGACACAATAAAAAAAAAAAAAAAAAGTTTTTATTGTTTCTCATACAATTGTTCCACAGCACAAAATTGAGGCAGCCCCGGTAAGTTATAAGGATACTTGTGATGGGGTTACCTCGACAATAACGTACGAATAAGCCTAAGCCTTAATAAATTCAAATCATTCATTAAACGTAAGTTGTGCCAGAAAGCCTTTTATACTGTTAAAGATTATATTGAGGACAAAAAGGCTTGGGATTGAGCTGCTCCAATTTTTGTACATATTGAGGTAGTTTATTTTTATTGTTTTTGCTAACTTTATTATTTTATAAACAGTGACATTTAATTATTATTTTATACACAATGACAGGAATATTTACTTGTAAAGTATTATATTATTTTAATTATTGTGAATGTGAAGACTATGTGGGTTATTGCATAATATTTTTTTTTTCCCTTTCTTTTATTCTCAGTTAGTGTTAATCATGGTCTGGCAGTTTGAGTCATATAAGTGGCCTACCCAAATGGCCTTTCTTTGGTATTGATAGTCGCATCGTTGAGCTCCTTATATTCTGAGTAGAGCTGCACGATTACTGACAAATGCGTGCACTGACTGGTCAGGTCCACTCAACCTGTGTGGTTCTTTCCTCAAAAGACCATTTCAGACACCAATCTACATGGTCTTCACATGATCTGACCAAGATTATGTCTGGACTTTAAAAGAGACTATGACCTCTGAGTTTGTTTCGGCCTTTCTTCTCAGAGTAGTCAGATAGGAAACGCCGACCTCATCTAGTTTTTAAAATATGATTGACGTGTAAAAGTGTTTGTACAAACCTACTTACAGAAATAAAATCATTTATCATTTATCATTTATCATTTATCATGAATTTAACGCAATGCCTTACGGTCTTTCCATTGCTCCTAGAGTGTTTACAAAATTATGAAGGAGGTCATGACCTACCTTAGATACAAAGGACATAAATCAGTCATTTATTTAGATGACACTTTATGTATCGGTAAAACCTACACTGAGTGCCTCAGTAACGTTAACGAAACTTTACGAGTGTTAACTTATCTCGGTTTGGTGATAAATTATAAAAAGAACTCATTAATACCCCAACAAGAATGCAAATTTTTAGGTTTCATCTATAATACGACAAACCTTTCGGTTTCCTTACCTACTGAAAAACGTCGTAATATCGCGCAGCTTGTTAAAAAGTTAATTGCCTTACCTCCCTGTACCATAAGAGAATTCGCTCAGCTAATCGGCGTTCTCACAGCAGCGTGCCCTGCCGCTAAATACGGGTGGTTATATACCAAAACCCTAGAGCGTCAAAAATACCTTTTATTGAATAGATTTCATAATAATTATAATTCTAAAATAAACCTAGAACGATACATACTTAATGATTTAAATTGGTGGTCACAAAATATATTTACATGTACAAACTTCGTCGACACTCCTGATTTCGAATTGGAAATATTTCCCGATGCTTCGAAAACAGGGTGGGGAGCATTTTGTGATAGTAATCGCGTTCATGGATCATGGAAGGAAACCGAAAGAGAATGCCATATCAATTACCTAGAGTTATTAGCAAGTTTCTTAGCATTAAAAACCTTCGCGAAGGAACTATCAAATTGTTCCATATTGTTACGAATTGACAATAACACAGCGTTGAGTTATGTTAATAGAATGGGAGGAGTAAAATATCTTGCTTATCAAATTTGGCAATGGTGCGAGAAGTGGAATATATGGATATTTGCATCCTATATCAATACAAAACAAAATATCGAAGCTGATATTGAATCAAGAAAAATTAATCCAGATATAGAATGGAGCTTATCAGATCAAGCGTTTAAAACTATCATTCGTAAACTAGGGCCACCTGTAATCGATTTGTTCGCTTCTCGCATTAATGCAAAATGTAATTGTTACGCATCTTGGTTTCCTGACCCAGACGCGTCTTTTGTCGATGCATTTACAATTAATTGGGAACATGATTTTTTTCTACGCCTTTCCCCCATTCTCATTAATACTGAAAAGTATTTATAAGATAATAAACGATGAGGCGTGTGGTGTACTGGTATTCCCATGGTGGCCATCACAGCCATGGTTCCCTATCGTTAAAGAATTAATCTCCTCAGAAATAATATTTTTTGAACCCAGTAAAAACTTGCTCTTATCATCTTCCAGGAATCACCACCACCCGCTGCACAGCCATCTTACACTGGCTGCAGCTATACTCTCCGGGAAGCCTTCCTCCGACGTAACATCCCCGTAGAAGCAATAGATCTCATGTTAGCATCGCTTTCTGATAATACCAAAAAACAATATAGCGTCTCATACAAGCTCTGGTGCAAAATAAACAAAACTAATACTTTTGAGAGCACAGTAGCAAACGTCATCTCTTTTCTGACAAGAGTTTATTAAAGGTGCCTCGTATGGATCTTTGAATTCCCATAGATCTGCACTCTCGTTACTATTGGCCAACAACATTGGTTCTAATGAATGCATCAAACGTTTGTTAAAAGGAGCCTATAAACTTAAACCTAGCAGGCCAAAATATTCACACACGTGGGACCCGCAATTAGTACTTAATCTCGTATCTAAATGGTACCCGAATCGAGATTTAGACCTAAGCCAATTGACAAAAAAATTAGTTATTTTATTGGCTTTATGTACGGCACAGCGAGTCCAAACTCTTTCCCTAATAAAACTAGAGAATATAAACATCTCGTCAAATGGAGTAAAAGTATAACAGACGTTATCAAGACTTCGGCTCCAGGAAGAGAGCAACACGTACTTTTTCTGCCCTACTTTGCAGAAAATAAAAATATTTGCCCTGCTACCGTCTTGACAGATTACGTGTTCATTGACACAATACGTAAGACCGCGGAATGGACCAGTCGGTCTCAAACGTTTGCCAAGTTTTATAAACTTAACATAATTAACGAAGCCGAATTTGCAGAATCAGTATGCCTATAGTTGTAACTAGTTCTAAGGAATTGATTGTAAATCAAACGCAAGTCATAATACAGAAGAACATTCTTTATTTTCAATATGTATTTAAAAAGTAAATAAATAATCATTTAAAAAATCCTTGCAATTTATTTAAATGAACCTGCAAATCTCATTATCTCTTAACATCTACATGGTTAAAAATATCTGAAGAATGAAGCGACGAAATATAATATAATGATCAAACGAACTTCTAAGTGAAGTTCGATCATTATTATATGAGTCGCTTCATTCGAAGATATACATAATTTCCCAACCCGCCCTAAAGAACCCTCAAGAGATTTGCAAAGATCACATCATAATCATCTCTAAAATAATGACGGTTACAACTGACCGACACAACGAGGTAGGATTCCGAGTGATGCCAGTTTACAAAAAAAAAATAAAAAAACGGTAAAATTAATCTAAAAAGACGTGCGTAGTTGCTAGCGCAAGGGAAGGGGGCTACATGGTTAAAAATATCTTCGAATGAAGCGACTCATATAATAATGATCGAACTTCACTTATATGTTCGTTTGATCATATATAATATTTCAGATCGCCGTTAAATAAAATTGCTACATACACCAGCGCGCACCGCGCACTGCGCACAAGCGCGGTGGCGCGTGGAGCTTAGAGATCACGCAACACTTCGCGTTTGGAGATAAGTAGATGGTGTGTGATAGCGTACAGCATTACAATGCCAAAAAAATTACACTGGAGATAAAAATAAAACTCACTTTTATCACACAGACTACAAACAAAATGGGCCGGTGATCTGGAAGAAGGTACGGATAGTAGCAGCACAGTGGAAGGAACGCCTGCAGCGCGGGCCGCCGCCGGGGCTGTCAGTGATGTATTCAAGCCGTTCCGAACAGCTGGTCAGTGATAAAAAGTGTGCGCAGTCGATGGCGACATCACCGCACTGACGAGCCCCGCCCGCGCCCCTTCACATTCAAATAGAACCAGCTTCATTATCTCGAGTGAATGCGATCGTTCAGCCACATAGTAGTGCCGAGTGCCGTTCACATGAAACAAAAGCTAGATAGTAGATTTCAATTAATTTCGCGGCGGTCAGCCCGACGCGACGAAACGTGCCTACAGCTACTCTAATCTAATTTAATGGCCAAAGAAACGTGCAAAAACTTTGGCTGATGCACGAAACGGGTAATCCGCTCCGCTGTCCATTAGAACACGGCTGTTCGGCGAGTACGTCGAGCGGGTCTTTGTAAGACGGACGCGAAAATATATCACCGTGGCAGCTTTGCTCGAACCAGCTAAAAATGTCACCGGGCAGGTGAGGGCAGCGGTGCCGGGTCCACTCGCTCGTGTAGCGTGCACTGAAGCGCTCAGCGGACAAAAAGTAGTCGCGCGGATGTGGCGACCGGCGGTTCCGCGCCGCTGCGCCCCGCCCGGCGTTGATCGATACCTGATCGAGTTTTTGCATTGACAAACACGATCAGTCAGTGTGACAGCGGTGCCTCCTCGACCCAATTACTAGTTAGTCTTCATTATCTCGGAAGGCGTTTTTGCGACCTGACAGGTGTCCGCTCAGCCGGGCGCCCGCGCCGCGCTGTACTGACGAATTATAAATCTGGGATCGCTGAATCATGAATGATCAAATCTCATTAAGGTACCGGTAGGTAGCCGGCACAGGGAGCTTCGGGCCGGCCTACCTAACTCCCAGGTGGAATTTTCTAAGAGACACCAACTTTGTATTGACTATAGCCACCACCGCCCGTCGAGCGACTAATATCGCAATCGATACTCCTCCTTATTATCTGGAAACGCCAGCATACCCAATATCTCGGTAAACCTAATCTATGTTACAGTACATTTACGTTCCATTCCGAGGCACAATATGTCACATTCATTAGAGGCCGGGGCTCTACCTAGACGTGACTGGCGACTACGCCTAAACCATATTTAGAGAAGCCGGACAACGTCGGCTGGCGCGCTCCGGGAATCGGGCTCGGCAAAAAGTAGACCCGAACAGAGACGTATTTTAATTTGTACTCAAGTACCGTACTCCAGTCGGCCCATAATATGTGGTGGGCACCTGCGGCCGGCCCTCATACGACAACATACAACGATCTCACGAGGTTCGGGCGGCGGCGGCGCGCGGCATCTGAGGTTCCGAAGCATCATCAATCATAAATTGATACTTAGGTGGATGATTAGGACTTTACGTATGCGTAAACTGCGACGTGGACAATATTATTCTTTGGGGATGGAGGAGGTATACCTACTAATCACGTGGCGCGGGACGCGGGACGCGGGATAATGGACCGCTGTGCGACGACGTGTCGTGGAACGAAGCCGAGGAGCGAGGCGACGGCTGCGGCCGCGAAGGACGCGGGACGCGGGAAAATGGACCGCTGTGCGACGACGTGTCGTGGAACGAAGCCGAGAAGCGAGGCGACGGCTGCGGCCGCGAACCCGCCGGGCTTTTGTACTCCGCTTTGCATTAGCTAGCGATTAGTTCACGCCTCGGCCTTATATTATAGTCGGTTGTAATGTCTTCCGCTATGAACACGATAGCTCTAAAAGGTTACAACACGAGACCACACTCTGCCTATGAGAGTACCTACTTGCAACTTTCTGTGACATTTTATAAATCTGCTTATTTATAAAAATGCGATCATAACAGCGCAAGAAGAAAGTTAAATAAACGCCAAATTGCAGTTTGTCATCAAACACGATGTCTTCACAGAACATCATTTGCGGTCTCGCTACTCTTACAACATGGCAATTTTTAATCCGGATATTATAGAAGAGCGGTTGCGCCACATTCCCCTCGACCCTCGAGCTCAAGATAGACAACAATTATGGTATTAAGTGCACGATTGTATCTGGCGAGTGGCGACACGGCGAGTGCTCTATCTCCGGGAACACTGTTAGCCGATCGGAGTCGGGCGGCTTCCAGGAACGATGTGCGTGTAATCCCGACGAGCTCATTTTTTGTCGGACCATGTCGGGCCCTCTTCAGCGCGGACGTGACACCGCGTGATAAGCGGACTATCTGTCGATGCGATCGTGTGTTGGAGCCACGTCGTGACACCGAGAGGCCAGCTCGCAGCACACAGCACGCAGCACCGCCATCTATTAATATTGTTACGAGCTTGGGGTTCGTGACAATAAAAACTGCCGATTTAATAACTAAAAAACAGACACTTTAATTAAGAACACCAATTTAAACACACTACAACTTTAAACACAATTAAAACACAATCACTTAATGTCACTCTCAAATATCGTTCAGTTGTTATCGCTTGTCTCGTTTTCCAAAGTAAACTAACTCCGTCGCATTTTTTTTTTTTTTTTTTGTATGGCATCTCGTAGCAGACCTAGAGAGGTCGTTGCTACTTAACCGGATATTCCTGTGGCTGCCCTAAGGTTTTTAATCTTAAAGCCTCCAGCCAGGGCGCAAATTATATATATTAAAACTAAACGACAGCGCACTAAGGGCACCCCCTGTGGGGTACGGACCTCGGCTTAGGGCGTCGTTGGGGGATCACAAAATTACTAACAATTTGGGGACGGGCTGGATCAACATTTTGATCATGATTATTATCAGGGGATATTATATTTATTGCTACGGCGCTCTCAGCCTCTAACCGGGCGGCTGGCGCATCGACATTCAAGGGACGGGGGGGAGGACTTTTATTACCATTTACTCGGGAAGTTCGCGTGGTACCTCGGCGGCGAGGACGGAAGGTCGGTTTGTGTATTTTGTGCACTGTACTCGTGGCCCTATTGCTTTCCTGAAGGAGAGTGACGGGGTCATCCGGATCTAAGAGAGTATGCCTCGGTCGGCGAGTCTGACTAATGGCAGAAGGCCTGTAACTAGCGGCCTGCACAACCAAGGGGTTGCGATGACGTTCCGCGGATTCGAAAAAGCGCTTTGCAAGGCGCTTCATAAACTGCTTGATGGTAGGCATCTTAAGGTCTACGTGAAGTTGTTCGTTCCGAACGAACCAAGGAGCCTTCGTAATTCTACGGAGAAATCGGTTTTGAAGCGTCTGCATCTTATGAATGTGATACGACTTTGCGTGAGCGAAGACTACGCAGGCGTAAGTCATGATCGGTCGAATGCACGCGATGTAAATACGCAATTTGCACTTAAGGGACAACTTGCTGCGCGGGTTGAGTACGGAGTGTAGTCGGCCGAGAGCAAAACTGGCGCGCGAGCGCACCTGTTTTATGTGCTCGCCGAACGTCATGTGATGGTCTAAGACCACACCGAGATATTTGGCTCGCTTCTCCCAAGGGATAGGCTTGCCGAACATGGTGATCGGTTGAGGGAGGGCGGGTGATCGCCGGGGCCTACAGAATAGGACCCCCTGGCTCTTATCAGGGTTGACTTCGATCCTCCACTTCCTGAACCAGGCCGCGAGTCTGTTGACTTCGGCCTGAAGGATGCGGGCGATATTGTCTTGCCTGAGGCCGGAGTAGTAGATGGCCGTGTCGTCTGCGAACAGAGCTAACTGCGCCTTTCTACATTTGGGGATATCACTAGTGAATATAGTGAATATCAGCGGTGCCAGCACAGCGCCCTGAGGGACGCCTGCGCGGAGCGGATGGGGGGAGGATAGCGCACCCTCGATGCGATAGCGGAAGGTGCGGTCCGACAAAAAGTCTCGTAAGATGAGCACGAGACGATCGGGCACACCGAGTTTGTAGAGCTTATATAATAAGCCGTTGTGCCAGACTTTGTCGAACGCTTTCGCAATGTCGAAGAACACAGCACCCGTCATGAGCCCGCGCTGGAAGCCAGCGCTTATATGCTCGACGATACGGTGAACCTGTTGTACGCACGAATGTTGGGATCTGAACCCGAACTGTTCGTTTGGCATAGTCTCTGAGACGCTTATAAATAAGCCTCTCATAGACTTTGCCGAAGAAGTTGAGCAGACTGATGGGTCGGAAACTGGAAGGTTCGGTCTTAGGTTTGCCGGGCTTCGGGATACCGATGACCGTGGCACTTTTCCAAGCTTGAGGAAAAATGTTGTTGCTAAGAGCGCCATTGAAGATGGTGGTCATTAGCATGATCAGGTGAGCGGGGAACAGCTGGAGCACCCTGTTGGTGATTCCGTCTGATCCGGGAGATTTACGGGTTTTCAGACCCTTGATAATGTCGTGCACTTCGTCTGGGGTGACGGGAGCCAGAGGACAATCAGGGTCTTCGACCGGAGGGAGATTCGCCCTACGTTCGACTTCAGCGTCCACTTCAGCGAGGTGAGCTTGGTCTACTGGTTGAGAGCTGGGCGAGCACTGAGTCTCGAGAGTGTCAGCCAGGCATTCAGCCTTGTCGGTGTCGTCGAATGCTATCGTCCTGTCGGGTCGTGTCAGGGGGCATAGAAGCTACTTGCGGGGATCTGAGTTTCCTCTGAAGCTCCCAGAAGGCCAGATGAGTGGGCTCTAGTTCGCCCAGCATCTTGTCCCAGTGGGCCTCACGCAGTTCTTTCATACGGTTCCTTACAGATCTCTGTAATTGGCGCATGAAGACTTTGTTAGCGTCACAGGGAAAGACACTGTATGCACGAGTGGCCGCGTTCTTCTCAGTCAGCAGTTCACGCACATCGTCCGGCAGCTTTCGGCGATGGGGGTCCAACGCCGGAACCTGCCTCGAGCAATCGCTCAGGACTGATTGTACGTGTTCCGTGAGTGAGTCAATCGCGGCCGTCGTGTCGGCGATCGAGTCAAACTGATCGGGGATAGAATCCAGTATCGGGGATGTGGTGGATTTCAGTCGGTCGCTTACTTTCCGCCAGTCCGTGACTACTTTCGTGAGGGGGGGTTGGTCAGGGTCAAGGAGTCCGTCGCGAGGGGCCAGTCTTAAGACGACCGGCCGGTGGTCAGAAGTCAGTTCGTCCATCGCCTCTATCGAATCCAACCGTAGGTTGATATTCTTTAGGAGCGCTATGTCCAATATGTCCGGGGATTGACTGGGGATATGGGGGTAATGAGTAGGATTCATCGGACCGATGATATCGAAATTTAAAACGGTGGTGAGGTCAAACAGATGTTGGCCTCGAAACGTGGTGGTATTACAGTTCCAGGACGGATGTTTGGCGTTGAGATCACCCGCTACGATAACGGATTCACTCAGGCCGAAAAGAATCGAAAGATCGCGAGACAGCAGTTGAAGACCGTCTAGGTTCGTGGTCGAGGTGCCCGGCATGTAAGCCGAAACTATCGTAATCGGTTGATGACCTGACATTGCTAATTTGCATGCAGACACTTCAAGACACGAGAGAGTTGTCGGAGCATCGAGCGGGATGCAATGGAGAGGAGTCCTATAGTAAATCAGGGTGCCGCCCCTGTGGCATCGAGTCCTGTCATTGCGAACTACGCGATAGTTCGCAATTGACGGGTCTCGATGACAAGGCTTGAGGAAAGTTTCCTGTACTAGGAGAATATCTAACCGATGGTCGCGGAGGAACACAGCGATTTCGTCGCGTTGTTCTCTAATGCCGTTGGCATTGCAAAAGCCTAACTTTAGTGATCTGAGTTTGGTTCTCGCGGGGGCCGTATTATACATTATGGTTTCCTATACGCGATGGACTCTAGGGCTATGATATGGATACGCGTGATAAATTCGCTGGATCTGCGATAGATCGCAGGAGTTACGGGCTACAATTATTTCGCTGGCCATTTTCTTGGCGCGGGGCGAAAGAAAGATGTTAAATGTGCTCGAGATCACATTAAACGCATCGAAGGTGTTAAGTGATGCGACCACTGGAGTGGCCGCGGGTTGAGGAGGCGCGCGAGTGTTGAGAGGGGGAGCAGCTTTGGAAGCAGGCTCTGGCACGCGGGCCACTGGGGGCGCGAGAGGCGCGCTCCTACCGGCGGCGGTAGTTTGATGTTGTTGCTGAGCAATATGAGCGCGAAGGCGAGGGTCCATCAACCGTGGGATGGGTTGAGGTTGAGGGGGGGAGGAGCCATGTATTGGCCGAAGGCAGGGAAGGCCTGCTGGTGGTTGAAATGGTTCCACGGACTGGACCTTTGAGGGCTCAGTCGTTGCGGAGGTTGGGTCAGAGAGGAGGAGAATCCCCCCTGGTTATCTCTCTGTTGCCTCGCGTCGTAACGCTTGGTCAATTTCGAGGAAGACGATTTTGGTGCCTTAGGGCAGCCACGGTAATTGGCTGGGTGGCCTTGTTGGCCGCAAAGAACGCAACTGGGAGGTTCGGTGCAGAGGGCACGGTCTTTCGGTCGCGAGCATTCAGAAAGGCCATGCTCACCCAGGCACTTGACGCACCTGGGTTTCGCGAAGCAGTTCTTCTGCGCGTGACCGTATAATTGACATCGGTGGCACTGTCCGATAATGCTGGACTTGTGCGGCTTCTGAATATCAAAGCCTTTAAGGCTACAGATCGAAGCGATCTTGAAAATAGGGTGATGCCCGTCAACCTGAGAGCATACGACAAGAATCATGTCGTATGGTGCACCGCCTCTAGAGCGGTGCATCCTGTGGACTTCGAGGACAGGAATAGCCTGTCGCTCTAAGTCCGACTTAATGTCTGCGGTGGCAATCTCACTGGGGATCCTACGGATCACCACACGCGTCTGACGCTCTTCGGGGAGGGTATATGAGTGGTATGAGATGCCTCTCACCCGAAGTGTCCTGGTTAGTTCCCTGAAATCGTTAGCCGTGGGAACGGTGACTTTTATACCCGGTTGGGTACTGACCGCGCTGGTGAAGTTGATCCGCTGATCAACACACCATTTCGAGATTTCCGTCCATTTACCCTTGTCCTGGATGACAATGGGCGGAGGACGGGAAGCCTTCTTAGAGACAGAAACGACAGTAAAACCGTCTTGGTCTTGCGTGGAAGACGCCGGGACCGGTGACGGAGTCACGGTAGGGGGGGCCGCGGTAGGGGCCACTGAGGTGGATGCCACGGGGGCAGAAGGGATAGGGGTCGAGGGAGGCTCGTACGCCACTATCTTGGTTGCCTGGCCCGACTTACTCTTCGACTTCTTCCTCTTGCCAGGTCCAGAGGTTAGGACCCCTGGCTTGGCAGAGGTAGAAGAAGAAGACGAAGAGGAAGAGCTGGACTCTTCGGAGTCTGAGCTGCTCGGACTTGGCGCGCGATTGTCCGCAGGTGCGGAAGTGTCCATTGACACGATCGGGCTAGGGGAGGGACTCTGGAAGTCCTCTTCCGGCTGTTGGTTCGCGAGTACATCGCTGAACTTATCGATGCCAGCAGAAGGCTGGCTCTTTAGTTTAGCGAGTTGTACTCCATAACTATCTAAAAAGGCTGGGTCCTTAAAAAGGACCTCTCTGAAGAACGCCAGAATAATGGCGTCCTCCATAGCCTCCATATATAGGGCCTCGGATAGTTCCCGAAACATCTAGAATAGTCGAGTACATACCGGCCCCGACTGACCGGGTGTCGATAGTTCTAGAATCGAACTTTCACGAAGCATCTTGACTCTATTAGTTTCGCTACTTGATACTAGATGGCGCTAGTAGTAGGCTTTTTAGTTGTGCGCGCAACAATATCTGCGCAGTAAACTGTGGGCTAATTGCGTAACACACTATCAGTAGGAGTCGGTTTCAATTTGACAATTCAACAACATTCATTGCGGTATTTACGTTGTTGAGCAGACAATTTTTTTCTAACATATGAAGCAATGGATTAGCAATATACTTCAAAATCATTCCGATTCCGATTCAAACTGTGTTACGCAATGGGGCAGGGCTCAATATCGAGTGCTTCGAATTTAATTGCCTGTGGAGCGACTGTTTTCTGCATACGTGTTTGTTTGTATCTGCTTGGCTCGACTCACCCTTCACATAACAAAATGACTAGGAAATCATGGAATGGAACTGCTTTGTACATTTAATCTTATAACCACAGATAGACATGATCACCGCTCAATAAAACAATACTTGTGCCGTTTTCTATCTGACACCGTATCGTATTTTGTAATGTTAACAAAAACGATGTCATGATCAGGCACGTAATTCATAAGAATATAATTTACATTAAATTTAAGACTCAGATATATGCCAGTGACGTTGAGTGATTAGCTTGCGTGTTATGTACTGAGCTCACGCAACGCGTCGTACGTTCAGCCAGTAATAGGACTCGCCCATCAAGGAGCGCTGTCCCCAATTTGACACATTATTAATTTATTATACACAAAACAAAAGGTATTTTATACACAAAACAAAAGGTATTTTAATAAAACGCGTATACTAAAAGATCAATAATTAAATTGGTGAAGGTTTCAGGACACTTGGTGGATTTTGCGCCATTCTCAGTTTTTTATCCGCGTTAGACATAACTTCACAAATTAATTTCACTATGTAATATAAACATAATCTAAAATATTCACATATTAAATTATTGAGAAAATGCTCTAATTTAACATATATTTTTTTCAAATCATTAACACTACTCGTTTAGACGTGATCTTCAGTATAAAATCATTGAAAGTCGGTTATCGTACTGTACACATTTTTATACCTTGTAATTTTTGAATAAATATTATTATTATTATTTTGGTATGTACACAAGTTTTGTTTCTTAGCTTTTTGGCTAGTTTAAGCTAAATTAACGGGTCCAAGCCAGGTCAATGTAGCGTGTGGTGTTTTAATTTTTTGAACGGAGAATTATTGTTATTAGTAGTGATTTAGTTTTTCTCAATTTGCATGAACTTTCTCACTATTCTGCAGGTGTTTAAAATTGCGGCTTTTTGGAGTGTTATGTAAATTGAGTCTTTCAGGTCTATAAGTTTAAGACTGTGGTGGAGGTGATTGGGTATAACACCCGTCGTGGCGACAACAATGGGTACTACGTATACTTTTTCCTGCCTCCAAATTCTTGTCATTTCTTCTTTCAGTTCAGCATATTTACTGATTTTCTCTCCCATTGTTTTTTGTAAATTAGTGTATTATTATTAACTTTATCTTGAAGGGTTATATCTGCATAGCTAAGCTAGAAAGATAAGACAGTTAACAGATGTAGAAACCGCGCGTTTGGTTTATTTTAGCTACTTCCACAGCATTATGTCGTACGGCATTTTACTATGGGGTCGGGCTGCTGTCCATCTTTATTTTGCAAAAGAGAGCTGTCAGAGCAATTTGTAATCTAAGTCGCCGCGAATCTCTGGAACTATTTAAAAATATTAATATTATGACGGTACCTTGCCAATTCATTTACGAAAATATTTGTATGTAAGGAAAAATCTACATCTTTTTAATAAAATAAGTGATAGATATAATCTTAATACTAGAAATAAAGACAAAATAGATCAACCATTTTTCAGATTATCTAAGGTACATACATCTTTTATGGGGTACTGTGTTAAATGTTACAATAAAATACCTTGTGATATATTGCAACTAAGGGCCGATTTTTCAATCCTCGGATAAAAGTACCAATAGCTACCTAAAGAATAAAGTTATTAGACTCTTTATTCGTCAGATAAGTGGTTGTCAATTTTTCAATACATATTTATCCTAAGAATAACTATCTGACCGATCATCTCATCTGTTAAAGCGCTAACTTCACGGAGGTGAAACAAATATACAGAATAACTGAATGTTAGAGCGGGACGGACTATTTCTTTGAACAAGCAAACGTCAGCGTCTGCCGTCAGGTCACTTTTATTACGGTACGTCCGTTATGAGGTTCGTTCTTTGTTTGGCTTGTGGTGTTTTTATTTGTGATTTTTAGTTAACCAAAACAAGGGAGCGTTCAGCGAACTCTAATAATGCTGAGGTTCAACTATTTGTGAGTTTTGTCGAGCCCTACAAGCAAATAATAAAAAATAAAAAGATTGACTCTGTTTTAAACAAAGATAAATAATCTGCATGGAAGAAAATTGAAACTTCTTTCAACTCGTGTGGAATCTCAATAATTGATCGCTCTTGTAACACCTTAAAGTTAAAATATGATGGAATAAAAAAGCCACGAAAAAGAAATCCTCTGTCCAAAGACAGGAGATTTACAGAACAGGAGAAAAGGTTTTAAGTATTTGTTCGAACCTAAAAGGGCTCGAAGCACGTCATGATTGTGTACAATTATGGCTTCCTCCTTAATTGCCATGTCGTCAATATTATCTAAAATATCCAGTACACTTGTAAAGCAAAAACTTAAGTTATGTCAACGTCGCCGCGTCGTTTATCAGTGGAATAAGCGGTTATCTGGCCGTCAAAGAGCCAGATAGATTTATTCCTCAGATAAGTGAATTATTCAACGAATAAAGCTTAGTTGACGATTGAACAACTGATTTTTTTGCTATCTATCGAATAAACCCTATCTGTCTGTTTATCTGAGGATTGAAAAATCGGCCCTAAATGAAAGAAAATTTAAAACTCATATTAAAAAAACTCGTTGTAAACAAGCATATTACAAATTATAATTATCCAAGATAAGAATGCTTGGAAACATGCTGGTCCAGCTCCGAAGGACAATCTAGAGTCGACAAAATCAAACTGGCTGCTTTTTAAACTACTCAATGAAACTTGATTGACAATAACAAGTTTCACACATTACAGGTTTAATAGTCTAAAATATGAATAATTATAAATATAGTAATCAATAAGGCCTAATGAGCCTATTTCTTGTGTAGTAAAATTATGTAGTGTTTATTACTAATTTAACATAATTAAAACACTTTTTATTAATTTTCTAAATTAATTAACCTACAGATCGTTTTTTTGGCGACCGGTGTTGCCTAGATTCTATTTTGAAAGGTTTTACTTCAAAAAGAATTTTCGAAATCGGTCCACAATTGACGGAGACCATCTGTAACGTAACGTATAACGTAACGTATAACGTAACGTATAACGTAACGTATAACTATAATACACCTTGTATTCGTACATAGTGCACCTAGCTTCTAACGTTGCATAAGTGCCCAAGTAGGTTTATGTGAAATTAAATATTTTGATTTTGATTTTGAATAATAAAAAAAACCAGCCAAGTGCCTACCACTGCTTGTCTCTGCATCACCCAAAGGTTGACTGGTAGAAAATGCCTAGGTGTGGCATTAAGTCCGCCTCTGTACATTTTGAGTGCTTAAAGTGTTAACTAAATAAATAAGTGCGTGTTGCACTAAGCACAATGAAGGGTTCCGTAGTTGGGATGAATTTATCCCAAAAACAAACTTAACAGTGTAGTTGAAAAACACGTTCTCCCATACATTGATATACGCCACGGCAATCCGCGCCGTCTATTGATGTACTAACTCTGCCTTCTCTTTATATCTTAGAAAGTATTTTATATGTTCGCAAAAACTTAGGCCTTTTAAAATAAGAAGCGATTTCCATAATATAAATACACGTAGTAAACATGAAATTGTGATACCGAAATTTAGATTAACTAAAACAAGCAAGTAATTTCTTGTAAACAGTATCCGCTTTTATAACAAGTTGCCAAAGTCTGTTACAGAACTTAGCGGTGGAAAATTCAAAACCCACATCAAACGTGTCCTTATCAAAAAAGCATATTATAAGATTAAAGACTACGTTAAAGACAAGGAAGTTTGGCATTAATTCCTTCTGCACATATGGCTTCCCTGGTACCTCATTAACGGCAAAAATATGTAAATGTCTATTAACTGCCCTCAAGTTTTTTTTTTTCTGCGATGTTTGTTTTTTTTTACATACTTCCTTGACATAATCGATGTTTTTTTTTATTTTAAATTTTATCTTTTTTTTTTACAAACTTCACTGACATAATTTTTTTTCTTATTTGACATTAATATTAAATTTAAAAAAATAAAATTCATTTAATTCAGGTACCAAACATAACCCATATTTAAAAAATATACATACCTACAATTTAAATTTCAACAAGGTTCTAACTTGTATTATTTTAATCATATTTTATATTGTTTTTTTGTTAATGTGAGGACGTTGTAGACTGTAGACCATTTCCTATTTTGTTAAGTACTTACCTACCCGGTACTTTTGACGGGCCTACGCTGTCCTCTCATACTTTTTAAAACTGAAATTTGCAAACATTGTAAAAGCCATCTTTTTTTAAAGAGTAACCGTGGAGTTTCTTTCCGGCTCTTCTCCATAGGAAACGACCAATTGGAACCGTGCACCTAGCTTCTGACGTTTCATAAGTGTATGTAGGCTTATGTGAAATAAAAATATTTTTGATTTGATTTGATTTGGTCAATTTACCAACTGGAAATGTAAGTTATAATTGAAAAAAAAATAATTTAAGGGATAAAACTACAAATTAACGATTTTCGGACATTTTTCTTTACTTGTGCTGTGAGACCTAGCTTCTTACCAAATTTCATGATCCTAAGTCAACGTGTAGTAAGTACCTGCAGGTTTTGATTTACTTGCGAGTACACAATATGTCGCTAAATCGGCTGCAGGTTTTGATTTACTTGCGAGTACAAAATATGTCGCTAAATCGGCTGCAGGTTTTGATTTACTTGCGAGTACAAAATATGTCGCTAAATCGGCTGCAGGTTTTGATTTACTTGCGAGTACAAAATATGTCGCTAAATCGGCTGCAGGTTTTGATTTACTTGCGAGTACAAAATATGTCGCTAAATCGGCTGCAGTTTTTGATTTACTTGCGAGTACAAAATATGTCGCTAAATCGGCTGCAGTTTTTGATTTACTTGCGAGTACAAAATATGTCGCTAAATCGGCTGCAGGTTTTGATTTACTTGCGAGTACAAAATATGTCGCTAAATCGGCTGCAGGTTTTGATTTACTTGCGAGTACAAAATATGTCGCTAAATCGGCTGCAGGTTTTGATTTACTTGCGAGTACAAAATATGTCGCTAAATCGGCTGCAGTTTTTGATTTACTTGCGAGTACAAAATATGTCGCTAAATCGGCTGCAGTTTTTGATTTACTTGCGAGTACAAAATATGTCGCTAAATCGGCTGCAGGTTTTGATTTACTTGCGAGTACAAAATATGTCGCTAAATCGGCTGCAGGGTTTGATTTACTTGCGAGTACAAAATATGTCGCTAAATCGGCGTATTCTTCTATTGCGTTGACTTAAGGCTTCTACATAATGGCGCGACTTGTCGCGCTACGCGACATCGGTAGAACAATTTCTATGAAAAATTGTTCTACCGTTGTCGCGCCAGTATGTAGATACCTTTATACGCTTGATTTTTTTAGAGCTCCTAGGGACCGTAGTTCTACATAATATTATATTTGATATTAATTTGATCTTGAAACCTCCACGCGTTCCTAAGAAAAAGGGTCTTGACAGACTGACAGACAGACATACGGACAAGGACAACGAAGTGATCCTATATGGGTTCCGTTTTTTTCGTTTTGAGGTACGGAACCCTAAAAACCGGCCAAGTGCGTGTCGGACCACGCACAATGACGGGTTCCGAAGTTGGGATGAATTTAACCCAAAACAAACTTAACATTGTAGTTGAAAAACACGTTCTCCCATACATCGACAAAGCCCACGGTCAATTTTCCAACTGGAGATTTAATGTAAGTTTGTAATTTAAAAAAAAGAATATTAGGTTTATCGTCGTGTCGGTGAAACAATCTGTAGCTGGAAAGGCCTGTCGTCGAAAGTGACATAGATGAAAAGTTCTGTCGGCGAAATGTCCGTAGGTGAAAGACTCTGTTGGCGAAACGGAAATAAATGAATCATCCGGTCGTCGAAGAATCCAATGGCGAATCGGTCTTAGGAGAACGGTTGCGGAATCTATTTTAAGTGATCAAACTACAATATATAGATTCTCGGACTTTTTCCTTTACTTGTGCTGTGAGAGCTTCTTGCCAAATTTCATGATTCTAGGTCAACGGGAAGTACCCTTTAGGTTTTTGATTTGTTATAATAAAAAATAAAATAGCTTTATTATTCCTCATACACATTTTTCCTTATTTTCTAACACTATGACCTTATTTGACCTAGTAAATAAACAAATTTCGGTTTAGCCCTGATAACAGGAAAAATAAATCAAATAAAATAAAATAAAAATAACGCACCGGTGCATTGCATGTCCCCAGCCGTCAAGCCCTGACAACGCACCGGTGCGTTGCCGACCTCACGCTATTAAAGGCTCAAAATACACTTTAAATATGGTTTAGTATTGTTTTTGGCGGTTTTAGTCGATGGTCTGGTAAATATTCTCGTAAACTAAACATTTCCGAACGTAAAATACGACAAAATTGAAAGTCAGTTTAGTTTTCTGTGGTTGTGTAGTACATAAGAGTAATCTTAGTGAATTTTATCGAAATTAATTTTAAATAAATCATAAGATTTAAGATTTCCCTAAAATCGTTTTATTGTTTTTAGTTACTTTTTACCCGACTGCCAAGGAAGGGTTATGTTTTTCGCGCGTATCTTGTATGTATATTTGTTTGTAAATTTCTATATTAGGTACCTCGTATCTTCCAATCTGCTGTATGGATTTCAACAGTTATAGTATCGTTATATTCGTCTTAAACACCCAAGAGTCCTTAGATAAAATGTGTTTAAAAAAAAAAATGGCGTATTTTTAGCGCGAAATAGTAATACAGTCATAAAAATAGCTTAACCAAACTTATCGAGTAGGGTATCAAAATAAAGGAAATTAAAAGGGGATTACAAAAATATATATAAGTTATATGTTTAAATTTAAATAGGAATATTATATTGGTTTAAAAAGTTTTTGATAGCATAAAAATGGGCCGTTTGTGTCGGACCTCGTGCTATCATAATGAAATTTTGAATAATTATAAATATTCCGTAGCCCAATCATATTTAAAACGAAACAAAAAAAATTTGCCCCACACTAGGAATTTCTCCTGTATTGTGGGTGCGTTTACAAACATTTAAATTCACATACACAAACAGCCAGACCCGGAACAACTACTTGTAGGTCATACAAATATTTGTTCCGTGCGGGAATCGAACCCGTATCATTGAAATGTGGGTGAGTTGATAAAAATTCTCTTGAAGAATTGAACCGCTTACGTAAATTGTAATTTCCATTTGTCTGTTTTGTTTGGCATGCAATCAATCATCTCTACATTTTACCTAACTTATATCTATGTTCTATGTTAGAGGGTTTGGTTTCCGCACTTAATTCTTAATGTGGACCTTTGTGCATGGGCCATGGCGGCCGTCAGTTGATTATTCCAACCAGCCCACCTCCCTGCAGAAGCTGATTAGCTTTCCTGGTCTGCTTAGGATATCTGTGAAGGATCTGGGTGACCAGAGGGTTTCTGTTCTGATCTGGGTGACGCCAAATAAAAAGTCATTTATTCAAACTAGGCTGAGAAACTTTTCGAACGTCAAAAATTACATGAGACAGTCCCCCAAAAACGCCAAAAAAATTCAAAGAGTTAGTAAGTTATTCAGGGGGGGGGTCAGGTGATGTAGGCGGGGTTGACGATGTTCCCTTGACGAGGGAATAATAAATATGAACCACTTTTATACGAAGATAATTGGAGATTAAACGAACTTACCTGAAGTGAAGTTCTATCCAAATTATACGAGTTACTTCGTCCGAAGAGATTAGATAACATTGTAGTAATACGTCTAAGATATCGCCTTTCACCCACTAAGTTTGAGGTTTTTTTTTTTTTTGTGGGTACTTTGTCTTTTTTCTCGTTATGCCTGTAGTGTCATTCATTTAGTTGAAAGCCTTTTAATATTTCATCAAAGATTTTGGGAGCTATAGGGTTGGGAGGGAACTAATCTCTTCGGACGAAGCAACTCGTATAATTTGGATAGAACTTCACTTCAGGTAAGTTCGTTTAATCTCCAATTATACTTCGTTGCTTCGTCCTTTGAGATTAGATAACATTGTAGATTTTGAAAGATGGTGAAATATTAAAACACTCATGTAACTATTAAACGTTTAATGATCAAACAATATTTATTATTATTGTTTTCTAAAACTAAAATATAGTTTCTCATTAATTAGGGGTAAACTATAATTAATTAAAATTGCATAATTTTAACATTTTAACATAATGCATCAATCAGAGGTTAGGATTGATAAAGCAAACTGATCAGATTGTACACATTGAATATCTCTATGATAATATCTAGCGAAGACATTGGAGGTGCCACTCCACCCAGCGGTCTTTCGTATCGTGTCAATATTGACACCAGCTCTATGAGCGGGCGAGGTGGCTACGTGTCTGGTGGAGTGAGCAGAAAATATTGAGGTGTCAATTCCGCTAACTGATAACATATCTTTTATCCACCGGCTGATAGTATTTGTGGATACCGGTTTATGTGGGTTTTTAATACTTAGAAATAGGCTATTGGCATTGTTTCTTAAAGACTTTGTTCCATCTATATAAGCTACCAACGCCTCAGCCGGACATATTTCCGGACGGTCTTTATAAAATGGAATATTAAGACAAGGTTGAGCTGAACCGGGGCGAGAGGTTTTTATAAAATCGTTTATCTTGATTTATATAAGTTGACCATGGACAGTTATATTTTCCAGTGTTATTTTGCCAATCGTCTGCACTCTGTGTGCAGTTATAAGCATGAGCAACGTAACGGTCTTTTTGGTCAATTGTTCTAAACTTTAGTTACGGTTTGGGTACAATTTCGATAACGAATCTAAAACGATTGAGGGGTCCCAAGTGATATTATATTTGGGGACTGGAGGACGAAGTCTGTAAAAACCTTTAAATAGCCTAGTAACATGGTCGTCAGACCCTACTCTCGATCCTAAGATCAAAGACAGAGCGGAGCGATGACTGTTTAAAGATCCGTATTGTAAACCAGAATTAAATAATTCTGTGAGAAAATAAATTACCATAGGAATTGACGCCTCATGTACGAGTATGTCAATATTCTGAGTTTTACAAAAGCTTACCCAGCGTCGAATTGCAATGTCATATTGTTTTATTGAATCTTCAGACAGGGAAGCTATCATAATATCTAAAGCTGACGGTGGTACTCTTCTGTTCCGTAGTGCCGTCCTGATAACTTCCCTGCAATCAACGTGAGCTTCGGGAGACTGTTGGAAATAGACAATAACACATTATCAGAGGGTGTAAACTGAATCAATTCTGAACAGAGAAGTTTTTGAAACAGGGGAGGGTTGCGTGGGCCAAAATGGGACCACAACAATACCCTCGGCCTGATCGGTTATTATTTTTCTTAAAACTTTTAGTATAACCGCAAAAGGAGGGAATGCGTAGAAATAAAGATTTTTCCAGCTTAAAGTAAAAGCGTTCACAGCCAATGATCCAGGGTCTCTATTCCATGAGATGTACTTTACACATTTATTATTTAACCTTGATGCGAAAAGATCAATTTTTGGTTGCCCAAAGGCCTGTACAATCTTTTCAAAAGCTTTATCTTTGATTTCCCATTCGGTATCGGGGTGAGATTTTCTAGACTCCGCATCTGCTATTTCGTTATCTTCTGAACTTATGTATGAAGCAAAAACAAATAAACCACGAGCTTCACACCACTGCCACAAAGATTTTGTGATTTCAGTTAGATGTGGAAATCTTACTCCACCCATACGGTTGATGTACGAAATAGCAGTTGTGTTGTCAATACGTAGTAAAACTTGACAATTTTTTAATCCCTTTGCGAATATTTGTAAACCCAAGAACGCTGCCAGGAGTTCTAGATAATTTATATGTTTGGCACATTCTGAACTACTCCACTGGCCACTGGCGGTCTCCTCACCGCATGCTGCCCCCCACCCTTTTTTACTAGCATCTGAAAATATTTCTAGCTGTCTTGTCTAATGGGATTGACTGCGTCATCAATTGATTTTAACCGCCAGGAGAAATCGTCTTGCAGGTACTGTGGTAAAGGTATATGGCTATCGTAACTACTCGTGTGACACAATGCAAGGTATTTGCATCTTTCCATTTGCTTACTATAAAGCCAACCGTACTGAATCGCGGGACAAGATGAAGTGAGGAGGCCTACCAAGCTGCAAAATGTCTTATTTTACAGCGAACTTTGAATTGTAATGATTGTAATTCTTGTTTAATTAAATTTCGTTTATCTTTAGGTAGGCTTACATAACATTTTTTGGTATCTATCACAAAACCAAGGTATTTGCAAACGTTACTTGGAATCATACAGCTCTTTTCTATATTAATAATAAATCCTAAGGACTCTAAAATACTTCTTGTTTGTATTATATTGTTTAGGCAATCTTGATAATTGTTAGAAATAATACAAATGTCATCTAAATAAATTGGTGACAAATAGCCTAAAGGCTTCTACATACCGCGGCGACTTGTCGCGCGACGCGACGCGACACAAAGGCACCGCTCGTCCCGCGACACGCGGGGCCTTTGTGCCGTGTCGCGTCGCGCGACAAGTCGCGCTGGTATGTAGAAGCCTTAATGATCTCATTAAATAAATTACTGGTTTTAATAATTTTGTAAAAACAAAGGGGGCTTTGTTTAGGCCAAACGGTAAAACATTAAATTGATAAATTTTTCCGTTGTACTTAAATCGCAAGTACTTTCTGCAGTTCGGATGTATAGATACGAGAAAATACGCATCGTTCAAATCAAGGGTGGCCATGAAACTGTTCTTTGATACTAGTTTTAAAGTTGTCCTCAGATCTTCAATTTTAAAATGTTCTGTTATGATGTGTTAGTTTAGAGACTTTAAATTTAATATGAATCTGTTTTTACCATTAGGTTTTTTAATCAGGAAATAACTAGAAAGAAACTGTCCTTCACATGGTTTGCAATGTGAAATAGCTCCACTGGTTATAAGATCAGTGATAGCCACCCCGTATTGAAGGGATTCTGATGAAGATAATGTAGGTAAACTAGGTTCGTATGACTGATAAACCGGTTTCGTAAACGGTATCTCGTAACCTCTTATCCACGATAATATAACAGAATCATTGGTTAGCAATTTCCATTGATCATAAAAATATGATAATCGTCCTGCGGAACGTACCAGGTCTAGCGCCGGGGGGCTGGGCGCTGCTGCAAGCGCGGCGGCCGTCGCAGTTGCTGCTGCGGTAGCGGGCGCGGCGCCGGCTCGGTCCTCCTCGCTGCTCTCGCTTGCCGCGCCGGCGGGAACGGAGGCCTCTGGTTTAAAGGCTCAGTAGGGGCCTGTCGAGGTCTCTGCGCTGGTGCAGGTCTTCTGAATGGTGTGTTTATTTTAATTTCAGCGCCTGATTTGGATATGGCTTTTGCAGCTCTGATAGTATCGGTCAGCTGTTCACCAAATAAGAAATTATCTATTTCTGTGTTAAACAAATGATCTTTAACATCTTTTTTTATTGTAGAACATATAAAACTACGTCTTGTCATGGACTCGTTGTGTTGTGAGTCACACATCAGTCGACCCGCTTCGATCAGCAATGTAATTACTGTCTGGTCTTTGTGATCCGAGGAAAACAATGTATTGAGAGCTTCACTAATACAAGATATACTTGCTGCGACCTGCACCTGTTTATTCTCCAGTGCTTTGTCTTTTTTGATGAGCACATCTGATAAAGCGGCCTTTATTTCTGGATTTAACTTCGGTGCATCAATTTTTGTGCAGTTTTTTGGAACAAGATGCTTTTCTAGCAGCTCCTTTCTGGCATCCTTTGTCAAGCCTGTCGTTGCGATGTATTCACTTCTTATATCCGGTCCATATTTTTTGTCTTTTGAAGGTGTTTCACCCAAGAGATTCAGAATGCCTTCATCCAGTTCAAGGGGATTGAGCGCGGCTGCAAAGGGCAGTTCCGACTGTACTGTCTGTATCGCATCTGTGACAGGGACATGTGTAGTTGAGGTGGACGTACCCGGTTGGGGCTCTTCCGTATCAAAAACTTCCATTTCATCTGGAATATAATAAGTACCAGATGTAGGTATTGGAAAAATTTGCGCGGCGATAGTCCTTAAAAACTATCCACAACACTATTAAATATATTTAGTGTATACCTACATAAGATTTAAGTAGATCATTAACTAATGTGAAGGTAACATTCCTTTCAAATGTACGGTCATTCTCAGACGGCTCCAATACGCGTGTCCGGGTCGAAATCTAGTACGAAATGGATAACTAACAACTTGATATTTTTTACTTTAACAGGTACGACCAAAATATTAGGAGGAGCCTGTGTTGTTTTTTAAATAAATTAAATATAAGGTAGTTTAAAAAAATGAAAACCTCCAAAATATTGACCTCCGTGCCGCGTCCGGCCCCGTTTGGCGGCGGAAATTATTTTTTATCTTTTTTTTTACAATACATGGCGCTATTTTGTATATGTTCACAAGTAACTAGGTAGTTATTAACTCAATTTATAATATTTCTATGCCATAATAGGCCTTAGTAGACGAGTTACAACTGGTTGTCTTCACGTCCGACGTTTAGAATTGATATCCGTGGCGCGCACCAATCCGTTCATAAATCCCTTATTTTAGTGACTGCGAGAATAGTTGTTCGAGTAACACAAACTGACAGCCGTGCTGCATCGTAGGTAAGCATAACACGTCAGTGCGTCTCCGTTCCACTCTTTTATTAAGGTACGTAATCGTTTTCGGTGGCTTGGTATACCCTTAAAATTGATTTCGGTGAATTCATTTTATCCACAAATAAGAAAATTAATATTTTTAAATTTTAATAAAAGTATGTCTTCTAAGTACCTATTCGATTTCAATAAAAGAGAATAATATTAAAAATTCGAGTTACTTTTGAAAATATCTAGGATTTTGCTTATTATTTTGATTTCAGTGGCATTGATTTCGGTGTTTTCGGTGGAAATAGGTGCACCGAAATCAATTTTAAAGTCACCGAAATCAATCAATAGTCATTTATTTACATTTTTATCGTTTATTTAACTTTCTCATCACTTCTCCATTTTGTTTCAGTATTGTGATTAGGGCAGATTCAAAAGAAGATCGATTGGTTAAAAAGGGATTGGCTGAACGACGTCGGAAAGCTCGCATCAAGAGTGATCCAGAGCTGGAAGGAGAAAGATAGGCAACGCTATTATAGAAGGAAGAATTGAAGAGGATTTAATAGTCGTACACTCGTACCAGAAGTAACCAACGAAGCTGACCATCCTTTGGTGACTTCACTGACTGATTTTTGAGTGATTTTTGTAGTGTTCTTTTATCAATAAGTAAATTGTCTGTGATTATGATTAAGCTAGATCTCAACTAAGATTTCTGTTTTTTTTTTTAAGTTCCTGTATTGTTAGTTGACTACCTACTATTTTTAATTACATTTAATGTAATAATTGAACGAAAGTCGATTTTTGTACATTTTCCTTTTAATTAATAAATGGGACATTGTAAGTCACTTATGTCTTCATAAAATAAAATGTTTTATTGTAAAATTAACCTGCAATTTCTTACAGGCCATTTATGTCCATAGTAGTACTTAGGCAGCTAATTTATATAAAAAAACAGTGTTTGAAATATAAATTATTAGATAAATTTGATTTCAGTGGTAAGAATATTGAATTCGGTGCACACCATTTAAAAAAAATTTAATCCCTTCATATCCATTCGGTCTATACGATTCCCTCTACTACTAATATGTTTTAAATTAACTCTATTTTTGATATTTCATGTTAGTAATGCCTAAATAATAAAAAAAAAATTGGCACCGAAGTCAACCAAATAATGAGTCTCCTGATAATGACCCATGTACACAATCACTAATATTTAGGAAGGTATAATCATTTACCCAATGAATTGGGAATCTTAAATTATGTGAAGGTAACATCCCCATAAGATGTACACAACACTATTTGGAATATGACGTCATGTCGAATTATGATACGGGTATAGTCCTAAAAACTATTCACAATATCTTTCTTTAGTTAAAACATTGATAAGAAAACACTTCAGCTTACCTTCATGATCCAATAGCTCAGGTGATAGAATAATATTCGCCGACGAGCTACTTGCTTGCTTTCGGAACAAATACGAACTCGCGACCGTTTGGCACGTTTATTAATTTTCTTTTCAAGTTTTCGAATCTTTCTTCTTAAATAATCACTGTCGTCGTTTTTGTGACTCCGTTTCGGCATCTTATTTTCAATTTTCACCGAAAAAGGAGAAAGTAAGTGGTGATCGGCGACGCACTAAAACGCAAATGAATGACACTACAGGCATAACGAGAAGGAAGACAAAGTACCCACAAAAAAAAAAAAAAATCAAACTTAGTGGGTGAAAGGCGATATCTTAGACGTATTACTACAATGTTATCTAATCTCAAAGGACGAAGCAACGAAGTATAACTTATATATTTTAAGGTCAATCACAATTTACACGAACACAAGAGCACATAAGAAATTATAGTTATTATTCACACGTAATATAAGAAAATACAGTCACACAAAATAGAAAGGATTAATTGAAGTACACGGTTAATCACAAGAGAATACACGTTTATTTATCAAAATAATCTTAAGCTATGATAATACTTTGACTGCCCTGAGCTATTTATAGTGAATTCGCGACTTGTGAGGCCAACAGTTATGAGGAGCTGTTGCTTCACCGGAGACTTGTTGAGAACTAAACTTGCTGACAAAATTAGAACTTAAATTTAGAGATTTTCTCCCGTATATATATTTTTACTCATAAGCGCAAGTAGCGGGAGGTCTCTGGCAATTATCAAAAATCCTTCCATACGTAACTCTAGGATACTACTGCGTAGTGTTCCTTGGCCTTGAGACATGACGCCACAGTGAAATTATTACGCAATATTGCAAAACATTATGCAATCTACAATATCATTGCGTAAGATTTAAAGTACTTCATATGTTATTGTTTTTACCTCGCATTGATTGCGATCATCTAGATGACAATGTGAGATAGAAATATGCTATTCTGGTTGCTGATGGCTTGTATATGTGTAGTTAATTTTACTCTAAGTGCCAGGGTTACGTCGTTATTGACGTTTTACATGATTGCAGTTACATTTTACATAAATTAAGCTTGTTTAATCTCGATTACATATCGACTAGACTTTGTTTACATTATCTGGTATTCATAAACTTAATCATACTGCGATTTTCTGCATTAATGATGGCTTTAACATGCCACATCTGATCGTCCTTTAACGGACGTACTATAAATGACTATTTTACTAAAATCATAGTGCTTCGCCTACAGGTTTCTTCAGCCTCCATGCAAGCCCTGCACAAAGGGCTGTCCGATATGCCTGTTGTGTGGAAGTGTTTGATTAGTGAGCAGTATCCCGTGATGGTCCCCGCCATCGCGGCACAGGCCGTTCCTGTCCAGGCGTAGCAAACGCCTGGTTAGCCTCTGTCAGTGATGATAGACCGATCCCAGTACAACGTAACATGGTCTTTTTCGAGAACTCGGTCAGGCACATACTTGTAATACGGTACCTCAGAATCCACAAGTTTATATTTCAAAGCAAGTTGCTGGTTAATAATCCTGGCTACTTGGTTATGCCTGTTCAAGTACTCCCCGTTAGCCAGTCGAGAACAACCAGAGATAATATGTCTGATATACCCGGACGCGACAGTGTCCGGCGTAGAACAAGCCAGGTGGACAAAAATATTTTTTCATGGTTTTGGAACTGTAATACTGTAATCTATAAATGAGTTATTTATATAGTACCATAATATATTTTTTTTAGGAAAATGCATAAGAATTGTGTATAAATATTTTATTTCATGTATACACGATTATAATATAGGAAAAAAAATAAGAATAAAATTATCTTAATCGCTCCAAAATCAACGCTAATTATATAACCTTAGACCAACATATTAAATACAAAAATTATAAATCTAAGACTAGAGGTATCTATTTACATTAAAACTAATTCTCAATATCAGACTCATCGGATTCAGAATCCGATGAATCCGATAGAAGATTGTCTTCCTGAGTTTGTGGAGGTCTTGGTTGCAGTTGGAGTCGAGGCTCTATACTGGGAGCTATGATGAGCTTTAAGACCTCCGCGCACAATTTATTACACTTTTTTTTTCGGTACTTCCCGGAGGCTGTTGATCAGAGGATCAGACGTTAAAATCAACATATTGAGCAAGTCTCTATTCGTGGCAAGACGACAGCACTTTCTGGTGTTGTGCTCTCTAAACCTCCGGCAATCTTTGTTTCTCGCTTCTTGGGCTTCCTCTGAAAGCTGCCCTATTGGAACTATTGCCGTCTTAATCACCTCTGTACTGTGTATAAGCAATTTATGCACAGTAGCAGGCATGTAGTACCACGAGCAGAGACTTAGATAAAGTTTTCTTGTCTCGAAACAAAGCTTTTTGAATTCAACAAGATTTATCTCAAAACCAGAAGACAATGTCTTCAACAATACATCAAAGTGTTTGATGATTGTAACATCCAATCCTGTGATCTGAGCACTCAGTTCGGGGTTCCCGAAAAAACGTCGAGCTGTGTTTCCATCATTTGAGGAACCAAATCCTGGCTTTGGCTTGTCCACAACTAATCCCATTTCATGCTTGAATCGTTGTTTGATTTCGTCTGATCGTTGTTTTACACTTGCTTTTTCCTCTGAAGACCTAGCTTGCTTAATATCTAACTTATAACTAATGTGTAAAAAACACTCAAACGAACGAATCCAAGCATGTAATGTTGACAAACCAAAGCCAAAATTATCCTGATTGCTATCAAAATGCCTTCCTTCATCATTCATCATTCTGGGAGTAGCCCCACAAATATAGCATTTCTGTGATGAATGTGTCTCTGTCAAAGCGTTGCACACTTTTCCATCAATCATAGTCAGCAGAAGCTTGTGCTTAACAGAAATTTCAGAACCATCAAGATCACGAAATGTAGCGTCCAAGTTGTTTATTTGTTCCAAAACCTTATTTGTCTCGATTTTGGTCAATTCCGTAGTTTCTTTTGCAAAAATGAATTTAATTGGTCGACAAAACATCGTCGATGATGGACGAGCATTTTGCCAGATAATGTTGTTACCTTCGTCGATTAACCTTAGAGGAACGAACGAATAAACAAAAAGGAACTCATCAGTGTCTTCACTGTTCTCAAATTTCTGTTTGTAAGCACTATGACCGGAACTACCGTCACATCCCCATTTACTTATAAGAGTAAACGATGAATTGGGTATTAGATTGGGGAGCACACTTGTGACAACTTCTCTCTGAGCTTCAACTAAACGTTCTGCTGTTTTATTCAAAATAGCTTGTAGGTCAATTTCTGCTCGAGATTGTGTCACAACAATGTGCTCCTCGGAAGGATAACACGCTTTTTTTGATTTAACAATGCAATCATATGAAGGAAACACGTGATGCCCGACTTTCATAGTCCACTTCCTAGTCTGTTTATATGAGTGAGTTGTTGATTTTGAATCAATATAATACGCTAATCCCTCGTCACTACTTAGCGGTCTATCACTTTGCACAGCACTTGGTTGTTGAAGGCTAATGCATGCACTTGTTGAAGGCTAATGCATGCACTTGCAGAAGCAGGATTTTCACCAATGTCCTTTATAACTCTGGCAACGTTTTTATGTCCAGTTGACCCTGCAGCTACCTCTGCAGCAGTCATTAATTCCCCAACACTCCACGATTGAACTAGATCAGCAACTCTACGTTTCTTAGTTTTAAAAGATGAATCTTCAAAAACTTTTTTAGGTCTTCCGGGTAGAGAAAGGTCAGCGGATGAGGCAGAAGGTTGCGGTTGAGTCGATCGCAGGCAGAATTATATCTTCTCGCCTTCCAGCCAACACTTATTTTTATTCAGGAAACGCTCTTTTGACTTTCCTGAAGACACCCACCTGGTAGCAATTTTCGAAGAAATGCTGGCTAATTTCATCTTAATTTCCCTTTGACATTCTTCAGTGATGTCAGAGAAATCACACTTAGACAAAATAAATTCAAATAGACGATCATTTCTTTCGTCTTTTTCGTGCTTAAGCCACTCTTCGAAAAACTCTATTTTACTAATAGAGTAAACCTTTTCTGCAAAAAAAGAAAAGAAAATGTTGTACTCAAGTGTGCTACATAAAATATATGTCATAATCTTCTATAGCCATGTAGCTAAAACATATAAAAAAATCATAGTGGATACAAGAGGATACATGGCTTTTCCAAGCCTGATAAGTTCGAAAACAAAGAAAAACTTTGTTTTTTTTTGTGTATTCACAAATAGTCTACTTTATGAATGTTTATGACACATTAAAAGATTCTAATAAGAAAATAATATAGTACATACCTTCAGAAGTAAAATCCATCACTAAAACTTTCCACAAAATTAGAACTGCCACCATGAGATGTTAGTGCAAGTGTCGCGAAAATGCAACTGACCTATTTCTTTAACTGCATTTACCTCGTTAGCTTACTTTGATATACGATGACTCATCAGTACGGAATGTTAGACGTAAACAATTCTTGGAATCAGAGGTTTAGGGGTGTTGTTTACAGGTAGAAAGTACAAATTTCCGGGAATTTGATAATGACTTCTGTCCACCTGGCTTGTTCTAGAGCGGACACTGTGGGACGGTGCATACCCGACACATGTCGAACGTCCCATCCTTCATAATATGTCTCTGGAAGATAACTTCGTCCATAATATCATATAAAAGAACGCTGTTTGCACATTCTCAAACATTTTTTTTTTTTTTTTGGCGGCATAGTTTCCAACTTTTGACGAAAAATGTAAACAAAAATACCGTCCCCCCCCTCATCTCCGAAGTTTGCATAGATAAAAATCTGAAATTATTCTATGTGATAGAAGTGTATGTAAAGATTACAGGAAAAATATAACGGTATCTCGAAATAGCACAGTTTTTCGGAAATCGTCAACATCATATATACGTACGGAACCCTCGGTGTGCGAGTCCGACTCGCTCTTGACCGGTTTTTTAAGTAAACGTTTGATTGAGTTTCATTGTTTTTTTTTACAATTGAAGAAATTATTAATTGACATACCGAACAGAATTACAGTAGCCAGAAGTTAATAATTTTTATTTTTGTTAAAAAAAAAACATAACTATAGAGGACTAGCGACTCTCACTTGTTTTTATTAATGTAAATAATAAGCTAATTGAAAACATTTAATTTTTCACCACCGTAATTATATTTAGGATAATATGGGCAAATCAACATAACCACTAACTAATTCGAACTAAAATACCGTTTATCTCAGAATAGTGAATATGTCACATAATGACTCCTTGCAATAAGCCGACGATATAATAATTATGTAAACCGCGGGGCGCAACTAGTGACTAATATAATATGTAAACCGCGGGGCGCAACTAGTGACTATATAATATGTAAACCGCGGGGCGCAACTAGTGACTATATAATATGTAAACCGCGGGGCGCAACTAGTGACTATATAATATGTAAACCGCGGGGCGCAACTAGTGACTATATAATATGTAAACCGCGGGGCGCAACTAGTGACTATATAATATGTAAACCACGGGGCGCAACTAGTGACTATATAATATGTAAACCGCGGGGCGCAACTAGTGACTATATAATATGTAAACCGCGGGGCGCAACTAGTGACTATATAATATGTAAACCGCGGGGCGCAACTAGTGACTATATAATATGTAAACCGCGGGGCGCAACTAGTGACTATATAATATGTAAACCGCGGGGCGCAACTAGTGACTATATAATATGTAAACCGCGGGGCGCAACTAGTGACTATATAATATGTAAACCGCGGGGCGCAACTAGTGACTATATAATATGTAAACCGCGGGGCGCAACTAGTGACTATATAATATGTAAACCGCGGGGCGCAACTAGTGACTATATAATATGTAAACCGCGGGGCGCAACTAGTGACTATATAATATGTAAACCGCGGGGCGCAACTAGTGACTATATAATATGTAAACCGCGGGGCGCAACTAGTGACTATATAATATGTAAACCGCGGGGCGCAACTAGTGACTATATAATATGTAAACCGCGGGGCGCAACTAGTGACTATATAATATGTAAACCGCGGGGCGCAACTAGTGACTATATAATATGTAAACCGCGGGGCGCAACTAGTGACTATATAATATGTAAACCGCGGGGCGCAACTAGTGACTATACATATAATATGTAACCTGACGACTGAAGCACAGATAATATAATTTTAATGATAACCGAATACAACCTATATTTTTTTTATTTCGACGTACGTACTGTATTTCTACTTACTCAATGATTTTAAAGCATGCTACTTTTCATATTGTGTAATATTGTAAAAAAAATTGTTGTGCCCGACAGGGTCCATATGAACATTATAACGTGATTATAACTATTTTTAAGAACTTGTACACACACATGTGATATGCAATAATATTTGAATTTGAACTTTTAAGAACTTGTACACACACATGTGATATGCAATAAAGATTTGAATTTGTATACTAACTGAAGGAAACTGACCAGTGATACGCGGACTCGTTTAAACAAAAGTGAAGTGTCATTTCATCTGCAAACAACACTATAACATGATTATCCTTTATCAGGTAAGTAAGGTAATGTTTATGAGGTACTGAATGCGTTAGTAGTCTCTGAGTATCGAAAAGAATAGCAACTGTCGACGAGCACAAATGTACGGTAATAAACAACGGTAAACTCTAATAAAGTAGGAAGGACAATAAATATTCAAGCAAGCTGTGTAAGACCCGCACGGCGCACCCCCCTGCTGTATCAGCAATCCTCGGCTCTTAATATCTCATAATCTCACGGACGCAAAAGGGGAATTTTGTTTTTTCTCTCTAATAATATGCAGCTGAGTTGAGGTGGTTTTATAAAGGTCTATTCTTTTTGTACATGTTTTAGCGCAGTATTGTCTCTGGGGGAAAGCAATAATGTCTACAGTCGAGTACCTGACATCCAAAAAATACGCGGCCGTATTACTTGCGGAGCGGCGAGTGGGAACGAAAACACCAAATCCTTTGTGACTTCCTACTGGAATCCGAATGCCCAGACATGCTAACAAGTAAATAGGGGTCGGGGTGTTGGTGTGCGTAGTGTGCGACTACGTTTTCATTAGAGCCCCTCGAATATAGATGGGCAATCCACCCACCCAGGTGTAAACCCAGGTGGGTTTAAACTGGGTGTTTTGGGTGTAATTGGGCTTAAACCAGATTTATGAAATGAATATGATTTTTTTCTAGTAAATATAACTTGTACAATAACCGTACGGATGAAACGTAATCCCTAAAAAGGAGATGGATAACGGTGGGCCCAAATGTAATAAGTTGAGATATGATTTAAAAAAATAGTCTGTCTATCTGTTTTTATCGGAAAACACGAAACGAGTAAAAGCACAAAAAGCACTCAAAACGCGTCGGCGTTTTGAGTGCTTTCCCGATTATTCTTCATTTTCCACGACCACTGCTTTGTATTTGTCCCTACCTACGACCCTTGTTTTCACACTGGATACCGAAGATCGCTCACACGATTTACTTAGAATTGTTATTTATTTATGGCTTTACGCGTCGCGAGACTAAGCGGACGTGTGTTTCGTATTGATTACAATGCAATAAACAATTACGACAAATAAATATAATTATTTGCGCCGTCAGCAAAAAGTAAAGTGTGTCGCGTGTGACTTGTAGATTTTTATAGACTTTCATGTGCAAGATGAACTAAATAATTTTTATAAACAATAATTAAAGTGTCTCTGGTAGAATGTTTAACCCAGGATCGAGCCCGTTTGGTCGTAGCCAATTACTGCACCGAAGTCCTCCTCCGACGCCTACCGAACCATTACCCCCGAGCGACCCAAATCCACCAGCATCCGCGGAGAATGAATTGCCCGTTGAAGTCATCAGTACGCCGGAGATCCAGAAATGGTTAGGATCTATAGATGCCATTCTGAACGAAGTTTGTACCATTGTCGGTGATGGAAAAATGAACTAGGACCAGAAGCTTCGTGTCTCCACTCTTTGCTGGATGGTTTCCAGTGGGACTTCTCAGATGGCCGTGCTATACCAATCGTTGAAGTCGAAAACAATTCTGGCCCATACCACAATCCAGCACTTGCAGGTTCACCAGAACGTTGTCAACTCTCTCCAGCAGTTCAAAGAGGTCGTAGAGAATAAGTTGAATCCCTCGGAAAGTACTTCTTTTGCTAGCATGGTGAAGAAAGGTTCCGATAACTTTGTCCGTCCTGCAAATTTGAGATCAGTCGCCATCTATCCCAACGATAAGACCCAAACAAGTGACGACACCAAGACACTTGTCCAAAAGTTAATCTCCCCTGAACAACTTAAGCTTCATGTCCGTGGCCTGAGAAAAGTGAAGAATGGGGGCGTTATGATTAGCACCGAAAATAACGGCGATATTGAGAAGAAATCGGAAAAATTAGTATCATCGGGCCTTACAATAGAAGAACCTCTAAACGCCGCCCAAGGGTCGCCGTCATTGGTGTCTCCGTTGCCCTTACCGAGAAGGAGGTATTTGATTGTATTTACGAGCAAAACCTCTCAGACAAGTTGCCGAATTTAACTCGGGAGTCCTTCCTTCAGAGTATTAAATTAAGCCATAAATCGGGTAAGAAAGACCTTCCTACCTGTAACTACATCTTAGAACTACCCGCTAGCTTAAGAAAAATTCTGATAAACCAAAGTCGGATTTTTATTAATTGGACATCATGCCCTGTGACAGATTTCACGATAGTCACCAGGTGCTTCAATTGCCAGCAGTTTGGACACGCAGCTAAGTTTTGCCGAGAAACTAGTGCTACTTGCAACCACTGTGGAGAGAATGGACACTCCTTCAAGGAATGCGGCAGCAAATCTTCTCCCGCTCAATGTGCGACGTGCAAACGCTTTAAGAAGAAATGTGACCATCCAACTGGCGATGTAAGTTGCCCGGCCCGCAAATACGCAGAGATCAACTACATTAACTCAATAGATTATGAAGGCGCCTAAGAGCGCCACAGAATATTTTTATTAATAAGCACATAAACAGGTAGCTTATCCTCTATATACGAGTATATCCACTTAGTTTGTAAAAATAATGGCAAATCAACTAAATTGTGATCTAGATAGTTTTTCTGTCTGAATCTAAAATCTGTACTGTTGAGGACTGTAAACACCTTCTTCCTTCTGGTGAGAAAACGTTAACCTTACTCACACAGAATATTCGCAGCATAAATCGAAACATTAATGGTTTTGAAGTGTTATTACAGAGTCTTGACATAAGCTGTGATATTATCGTCCTAACTTAATGTTGGCTGTCAAAACTGACAGTAAACTTACCATCTCTTGACGGTTATTACTCATACAAAACAGATAGAAACATAAACCAAAACGATGGATTAGTAGTTTATATCAAAAATAATTTACGAACAATCAAAGAAGAACCGGTATCCCTAGATAGTAATTGCTTGATAATTAAAATGATTCCCGATACAGTAGTCACGGCGATTTTTAGACTCGCTTGACACAAACTTAAAAAACATAACATCTTTTAAAAACGTAGTACTTTTGGGCGATATTAACATTAACATTGCTTCCGGAAAAACCGCGGATACCCATGTACATAATTATCTGAATATTTGCTCATTTCATGGACTTTTACCAGCTCACTATCACCCCACGCATCAGAGCGGCTCATGCTTAGACCATATCATTCTAAAATCAAAAAATCCATCCAAAACATTGGTTACTAATTCTTCGCTTACCGATCATCAAGCTGTTTTACTAACATTACAAATAAGTTCACCTAGAAAAAATTGCATGCGTACTCGTAGCTACACTAAAGTCAATATGACAAATCTTGAAAATGACATAAGCGGTATTAATTTTGACCCTGTTTATAATTCAAACGATGCAAATATTTCATTACAGTATTTCATAAATTCGTTACAATTTGCAATAAGGAAAAACTCATTCACTAGGACAACGCCTAGAAAGTATAGTTGTATTAAACCCTGGATCACACCCGGGCTCGTTCGTTGTATAAGACATAGAGATAAACTTCACCTAAAATTAAAACTTGCACCTGATAACGAAATACTTTCTGTTTCATATAAAAGGTATCGAAACTTCTGTAATAATCTTTTGAAAAAACTTAAAAATCAGTATGATAAACATGAATTACAAAAGGCGGGGAAAAATAGTAAACTTGTCTGGAAATTTATAAAAACTAATACATTTAGATCGAATAATCCCGAACCTCCGCTAGATTTACTATCAACAGAGATAAACTCAACCGAAGCAATTAATAAAGTAAACAACTTTTTTTCTAACGTTGGTAAAAACTTGGCTGAAAAATCTTTAAAATCTAGTAATTCTTCCCCTCAAAACCCGACTACGACATCCTCTAAAATAAATTCTTTTGTTTTATTAGATACCGACGTTAACGAAGTAGTAAGAATAATAAACGGGTTAAAAGTTGCTTGTGCCACTGGGTGGGATGACATACCTAATAATATACTTATAAGATTTAAATATATACTTGCCCCGCCGCTAACCCACATTTTTCAGCTATGTTTATCTAAAGGTATTTTCCCTAAATTGCTTAAGAAAGCTGTGGTCACACCTATATTCAAGTCTGGAGACAAAAACTGTGTGAATAACTACAGACCTATTTCAGTGTTAACAGGCCTCTCAAAAATTTTAGAAAAAATAATTAACAGTAGACTGATAAAATATTTGGAAGATAGCGGACTACTTTCAGATAGTCAATTTGGTCTTAGGCCCAAAAGATCAACTAGTCAAGCAGTACACAAATTAACTAATTATATTTCTACCAATCTGGATAATGGTATGCATACAATTGGGATTTTCCTAGACCTTGCCAAGGCCGTCGACACTATTTCTTGTACTTTACTTTTGCACAAGCTTGAAACACTTGGGATAAGAGGAGCACAACTTCTACTGTTTTCTGATTATCTCAGCGATCGGCGTCAATGTCTCAAAATAGGTCAGTATACAAGTTCGAACTTAAAAATAATTGTTTTGGAATACCACAAGGTAGCATTTTGGGCCCTACGTTATTTTTAATCTATATAAATGAACTGTGCAGTCTGCCACTCCAAAATGGTATCATAATGTCTTATGCGGATGACACCGCTCTATTGTTCTCAGCTAAATCTAGAGTTGAGGTCTATGAACATGCTCAGAATGGCATTGTGTCTGATTGGCTCCATAATAATATTCTAACATTAAATGCAGATAAAACCAAACACATTTTATTTACAATGAGAAATACTAACATACCGCTTACTAATCTAAACATTTACGCACATAATTGTTGCGCGAGCGCTGACACTGCTTGTTTTTGCCCCAGTTTAGCTAACGCTGACCATCTGAAATATCTAGGTGTCACTATTGACTCCAACCTAAGTTTCCGCAAACATATCGATTTACTGTGTACTAGAGTGCGCAAATTAATATATGTTTTTAAGAATTTACGGAACATAGCCGACTATAAATTAATTAAAGAGGTTTATTTAGCTTTGTGTCAATCAATTCTTACCTATTGCATAACTTCTTGGGGTGGTGCTGCAAAAACAATTTTACTACTCCTAGAGCGCGCTCAAAGAGCAGCTCTAAAGGTTGCTACCTTTCGCCCTTTTAAATTTCCTACGCACCAGCTTTACATAGCATGTAATGTGCTAACAGTGCGGCAATTATTCATTCTAAGCATAGTACTACACCAGCACACTGCACTTCCGTTTGACCCAGTACCTTCCGACAAGAGAAGGAAGGACTTGGTTTGCATAAAGCCTCAAATTAAACATGCGTTTGCTAATCGATTTTATGTATTTTTAGGACCTTTTCTGTATAATAGGCTTAACAAGGTACTAAACCTCTATAGTGTAAGCTATAAAAAATGTAGTACAATGTTATCAGAATATTTAGCGTTACTCAATTACACAGACACAGAAAAACTTCTAGAAATTTTGTCATAATGATAATTTATTCCCTCGTAAGTATCTACTAGTAGTAATTATGTATATTATAGTTATATTTTAAATAGGCTAGATTTAGGTATTAATGTATCAATATGCTTTTTCTCATAGTTGTTATTAGATTATTTTTAAATCAGTTTTACAAAAAAAAAAAAAAAATGTCCAATGTAATTGAAACGTAAAGGTTTAGGTCGTAAACGTAAACGTCTAGGTTTATTCAAACACAGGTTTGAATAAACCTAGATCGGGCGGGTCGCTAGCTAACATTCTAATTCCAAACGATCATTACTTGCACCTGTATTTAAAAATATATTAGCTTTAGTTTATTATTAGGCACTATTATTGCATAGAATATTTATACTACTATTGGCTTTAAGTACACCTTTTGTACACGTTTTTACTAAATAAAATTATTATTATTATTAAAATTATATAAATTATTTATTTTTAGATTTTACCGCAGTGTTGTGGATTGGATGTTGTTCAAACTATGGATTGCTGTGTGAATTGTGGGATAACAAGTGATCACTGCAATACACTGGGCCGACGACCCTTACCCGATGAAACAATTCTGTCAGTGATTCGGCAATGGGTTGCACCTCAGCTACAATCCTGGGAGGTTTAAATACATTTTACAATTAGTTATTGCATCACAACATGGGGAGGAGCATGCAAAACTAAAATGATAACCGTGGAAAGAGCCCAAAGGATGATACTTAAAGTCAGTTTATCCAAACCTCGTCTTTTCTCTACCTCAATACTTTATGAGGAAACTCAAGTGCTAACTGTACGCCAGCTGTACATATTGCTAACTATACTTTTTCAGCACTCCGACTTACCTGAAGAAAGAAGAAAACGCATAGCCCTCTCTAGAAGAAATTACGCAATGTGTGAGTCAACCGCTGTCAATACTGCTTTTGCGCAAAGATTTTTCCTATTCCGAGGAGGCGAATTATTCAATAAAGTAAATAAAGTCATAGATATAGCTAATTGTCGTAAAATTGAATGTAAAAACAAAATTAACAAATGATTATTAAATCGAAGTTACTCTGAAATGGAAAAACTCCTTGAGATAGTAAAGTAACAGTATATTTATTGTAATTTTATTTTTATTCTTTTTATTTATTATATTCATGGGACTTGTTCCGCATTGTCTGAGTGGCTTCCACCAACGGGAAGCTACTTGGCAGTGGTGTTGCAAGTGCTTGGTAGTTTTCTACGTATAATATTTTAATATGGCATTTTCTATGCACATCTACATAATTTTATTATATATTTATGAAATATTGTATGTACAATGAATATAGAAAATGAATATAGAAAATGAATATAGGCATAAAACACATGCACACACACACACCCCCACACACACATAAACTCACACACACCCCCCCCCACACACACACACTCACACACACCCCCACAAAATGTCACACACACACACCATCAGTCACTCGCAATTGTAGCACGTTGACAACCTTTACTATGTGATAAAATGGCGGTCCTGGAGTTCTAAAATACAGGCCTAGGCTTAGTTTAGACTCCAGATCTCCCACAAATCACAAAATATTTTCAAAATACCTGTTCACTATATGTATAACTAGTATAAGATGTAATTTGTGGAGATAAATAAATTTTATTTTATTATTATTATTTATTTAGAAGGCATAGGAGGTAGTTTACATTATTTATTTATCAAACAATGTTATAATACCCTAATACACAATAGTTAATTAGGTATAGTTGATGTGGCTTAAGATTAAAATGTTCCATTCTTAGGTAAACAGTATTGACTATGTTTTTCAAGCGTGCTGGGACTTGGCTCAAAGCCCACATGTTGATGATCAAAGAAGACTACTAGACCACCGTAATGTTTGTCTCCGCTGCGGACGCTCTCTTGCAATGCGAGCATTGATTTCTTTAGGAACATACTAAATCAAGCAGGCACGTTCCTACTACGGTGAACATATAAGAGGAAATTATAGTATTAATACAGAAGTGTGCAGGGAGGTCAGCAGTAGCCTTCTTCGAGAGCTGTTACCTGCCAATACTTCTGGTTACTTAGGGCACACAACCCCGACATATGAGTCGCAGAACTTATTTTATTTACTAATATTTTAGTCGACGGCTCTCTTCGAGGAAGGGAGACTACAGTAATGCATTACTGTAATTGTATTGTAGGGAGAAAAACTGTAGGCTGCTGCGCTCATTGTGCATTATATGGTACCTTAGCTGGGCTAGGTACCCAGGTTAAAGATTATAAAGTTAGCTATATTTCAGTAACATGGGATAACGATTAAAACTAATGAGGTTAATGAGAGGAGGATGAGTCGCGCCCGATACGCTATCCGAAAACGTACTGGCTATATTACTTGGTAAAGGCTTCTACAGACCAGTGCGACTCGCGACGCGACACAAAGGCACCGCTCGTCGCGCGACACGCGGGGCCTATGTGTCACGTCGCGTGTCGCGCCAGTATGTAGAAGCCTTAATCCATAAAATATTTAATGCATAGAGCGCGGTGTCGCAATTATTCTGACATGTTTATTATTGTTCGGTGATTGACCTGAACAAAGATCATTATAGTACCACCTGCACAATTCCTAGATGACATTTTAATTTTAATAGAAGATTAATAAAACACTATTAAATATAGTGTTTTATTCAATTCATAAACGTGTTACGTGTTTAAACTCATTTTAATAAATGAGTTTTTATTTTATTTTAGACATCCTTTCCATAACTCCATACCTGTTACCTACCTATGAGTTCAAGTCATTGACGTTTATTCATAAGATTTTTCACACATTTTCTACTAAATATAATAAACATTAGTACAAAAGAACATCTTTTGCACTTCAGGAATCAGCTATTAGTTAAAGATTGTAACATAACCTCACTTTTACTTAATCTTTTATAACTCTGTTCTCACATTGACAAAATCTGCAAAGTTTTCAGTGAAAGGTTGATAATTTATAAGCTATTAATTGACACCACTTTCATCTTTTTACACCTAGGCCCAAGATTGTATGTAATCGTTTCCGTCTTCTTTGGTGAGATTAACGTATCGAGCTATTTATTAACGAATCGAGCTATTTATTAACATATCGAGCTATTTATTAACGTATCGAACTATTTATTAACGTATCGAGCTATTTATTAATGTATCGAGCTATTTATTAACGTATCGAGCTATTTATTAACACATCGAACTATTAATTAACGTATCGAGCTATTTATGATGATTTTAATGATTGATGATTATTGACTTCCAAAAAGGAGGAGGTTGTATGTTCGTCTGTCCTTTTTTTTTGGGTTATTCATTTTCTTTTTCAAGTTTCTCCGTCAATTGTGAACCGATTTAAAAAAATATTTTTTGTATGAAAGTGTATGCTCTCGAGGTGGTCCCATTGACACCAAGTCAGAATCTGATGAGGAGATTCCATGGAAATCGAGGGAAATCCTCAAATTTTATAGGCACACCTATAAGGATTTGAGTATTGTTTATAATAACTCATGCATTTGCCCTCGGAAAACACCTTTTGGTGAAGTGGATCTGATAATGAAGACCACAGATGGCCACCGGAACTACTTATTAAGTTCCGGTGTAATATTTAACGGGTTGCGATTCGATTAGGTACTTTAATTGCTAAGCAATTTATGCTCGTTTCAATGCATATGATGAGTGGCAGTTCTCCTGGTTCATACCAGGAGAACTCCTTAACCACTAACGTCCCTGCATCGGGAAAAGCAATAGCTTGTAAAAGGTGATGAGCAGTTGACATTAGGCTATTGTAACTTTACAAACTGACCCACTAAAAAGTGAAAAACAAAAACTTAATTAAAATAATTAAGGACATGGATAAAGTTTGGCCTGGCACGGACAAAAGTAATTATATTTAAAAAACGGATAATATTTTTGTGTTCACCAAAAATCTTAAGGTACATCTATGTATGCATTTCTAAAATATTGATCTTAAACCCGTTTAATTGTTTTACTATAATTAAACTACTCGGCCAACAAAATATGTTACATCAAACAAATTCCAAATTAACACCAAGATATAACACTTTTTTATTGTAGTGCGCTGCAAATATTCTATTGTAACAATAACTATTTTATTCTTCCCCGAAAAATACTGATCGTGCACCAAATATTCCTGAATGTTACACAAAATTTTGGGTTGTTACCGGCCAAACCCGACTTCAGGACAAACTAGTTTAGCCTTTTTTTTTTTTTTTTTTGTTCACGGGGTGGAAAATCCTCATGGATGTCCTCCGCCCTGGGGCGGGCGGAGGGGTCTGTCAGACTCTTACTGACTAAAAATCACCCCAGTGTTCCCCTCCCACACTTGCACCGGGGATCTTGGGATCTGTTATTCCTTCCGCAATCCCCGGCTAGTGCCGGCCCGCCTCTGCGGGCCACCTCAAGTCTGGGGGGGGTGAGGTGTCTGACCCCCCCGCGACGTCTGCAAGGGGCGCGCGTGGAACACTACGCGCCGCCACCTCGGGTTCAATGTGATAGGGGGCGGCGGACGTCCCCAAGTCCGCCGTCCCTGGACCCATTTATGGGGGCTGGAAGAGGGCGTTATCGGCCCTCCGCCGACGCCCGGTGCGCCTGCTGCGGGCCGGGTGAGCGGACGAGATCTCCCGCTCCCTTTCCGCAGCCTCCTTCTGCGACACGACTGTTTCGCAGAAGGACACCACCGCGTCCCAGGACTCCTCACTGCCGGCCATCGACTCGACCACGGCCGGCAGCGATAGGTCACTGCCTACTCCTGAGATGAGGGCACGGCGTGGCTCCTCCCAAGCGGCACACTCTGCCAGCGTATGCCGCGCCGTGTCCTCCCGGCAGTCGACGCAGTGGTGACACCGGGCGTCCGGCTCCCTGTTTATGCGACACAGGTACTTCCCGAAGCAACCATGCCCCGAGAGCACCTGCGTCACCCGAAACGACAGGGAGCCGTGCCTCCTCCCGAGCCAGGGTTCGAGTACTGGCCGGACCGCCTCGATGGAAACTAGTTTAGCCTAGGCTAACTAGTTCTTCCTATACGCGATAGGATTAACTAGTATAGCCTAGGCTAAACTAGTTTGTCCTAAGCCCGATAGGATAAACCAGTTTAGCCTAGGTCGAATCGGTTTATCCTAGTTAGAATTTACATGCTTTAGGATAAAATGGTACGTCCTAATCTGAAATCTGATTGAGCGTGCTGCGGGAGCGGCGTGACAGAAACGAATCGCAGCAAAACCGACTCCACGTAGTCTTGTCTGCCCTACCCCTAGAGTGTTATTTAAATTCGCGTAGGCGCGTAGGGGCGAGGCGGCCCGCGAGCTGAGGAGCAGGTGGTTTCAACGCTAGCCGCCGCGGCTGAGGCTGGCCGGCTGAGCCGGCCAGCAAGCCGAAGCCTCGGTGGTGAGCGTGAAACACATCTGTGACGATAAGCTCGCATGGGACCTCTGGAGCCCTGCAGCACCGGAGCCGTGACAGAAAACATGCCTGCTGCATGCTTGCTTCACGTTTATCATATTAGACTAGATAGGCTAAACTGGTTTATCCTATCGGGCTTAGGACAAACTAGTTTAGCGTAGGCTAAACTAGTTTGTCCTGAAATCGGGTTTGGCCGGTAACATTGGACATTAATTGGTGTTTGATTCAAATACATTTTGCAGTGCATTATCTGAAGTAAAACTAAAAAAATAAATGCTTGTTTTTAAAATTAGGTGTATTACTATTTTTACAAATTTGCAACAGTTGTTAAATAGATGCTCGTTATGACATATTTTAATTAACATATTTTGGTGCACATTCAGTATATTTGGTGGAACACAGGCAAAATTAGGTAAATGAAATGGGAATAAATTGAAGTACTTTTAAATACCATCCTTAAAAAACTAGCTTCTGCCCACGACTTCGTTCGCGTGGAAGTCGTAAGACACCATAATTTACAAATACAAGCCCCATTTATATAAAAAAAAACTGCCTCGTTGGTCTATTGGTTGCAAGCGCTACTGTTGAGCAGGTCCTGGGTTGATTCCCTAGTCAGGCAAAGTATTATTGGGTTTTCCATCTGGAATCATCAATCACAGTTACAGTCCGAAGTCTGAATTTGTGCCCGGTTAATGGTAATAGGCTCGCCCCTATTACATGGAACCTAAACATAATTGGCGAAATTTAATGTAGGTGTAGTATTATATAGGTTGGTACACCTCTGCCTAACCCTTCAGAGAATACAGACGTGATGCTCTGTTGTTTGTACACATAAAGTCACGCCTCCTCCCCGCGGTGCCGCGGCGGTCGGCAGAACCCATAGACCGCCACCGGCTACGCTACTTACATTCATAAACTCACGCCTCCTCCCCACGGTGGTCGGCAGAACCCATAGACCGCCACCGGCTACGCTACTTACATTCATAAACTCACGCCTCCTCCCCACGGTGGTCGGCAGAACCCATAGACCGCCACCGGCTACGCTACTTACATTCATAAACTCACGCCTCCTCCCCACGGTGGTCGGCAGAACCCATAGACCGCCACCGGCTACGCTACTTACATTCATAAACTCACGCCTCCTCCCCACGGTGGTCGGCAGAACCCATAGACCGCCACCGGCTACGCTACTTACATTCATAAACTCACGCCTCCTCCCCACGGTGGTCGGCAGAACCCATAGACCGCCACCGGCTACGCTACTTACATTCATAAACTCACGCCTCCTCCCCACGGTGGTCGGCAGAACCCATAGACCGCCACCGGCTACGCTACTTACATTCATAAACTCACGCCTCCTCCCCACGGTGGTCGGCAGAACCCATAGACCGCCACCGGCTACGCTACTTACATTCATAAACTCACGCCTCCTCCCCACGGTGGTCGGCAGAACCCATAGACCGCCACCGGCTACGCTACTTACATTCATAAACTCACGCCTCCTCCCCACGGTGGTCGGCAGAACCCATAGACCGCCACCGGCTACGCTACTTACATTCATAAACTCACGCCTCCTCCCCACGGTGGTCGGCAGAACCCATAGACCGCCACCGGCTACGCTACTTACATTCATAAACTCACGCCTCCTCCCCACGGTGGTCGGCAGAACCCATAGACCGCCACCGGCTACGCTACTTACATTCATAAACTCACGCCTCCTCCCCACGGTGGTCGGCAGAACCCATAGACCGCCACCGGCTACGCTACTTACATTCATAAACTCACGCCTCCTCCCCACGGTGGTCGGCAGAACCCATAGACCGCCACCGGCTACGCTACTTACATTCATAAACTCACGCCTCCTCCCCACGGTGGTCGGCAGAACCCATAGACCGCCACCGGCTACGCTACTTACATTCATAAACTCACGCCTCCTCCCCACGGTGGTCGGCAGAACCCATAGACCGCCACCGGCTACGCTACTTACATTCATAAACTCACGCCTCCTCCCCACGGTGGTCGGCAGAACCCATAGACCGCCACCGGCTACGCTACTTACATTCTCCTTTTGGTTTGTTTACGTTCATACACGCACGCCTGTTCCGAGTAATATACACTTGACTTTTCTGAAGAACATCACTATATTTATGTCCTCCTAGCGCGACCTCTCCCGGCGTTTCCACTCACATCTGCCTTGGAAATTGTTAGAAAGTAAGTTAGCTTATCGTAGCAACACCAAATAAACTAGAATATTGTCCGTTTTATGATTCTGTGGCTGTTGGATTAAAAAAAAATGTCTTCGAACGCATTCTTGACCAACGTGGCTAAACTGTTAGGATGAGAGAATTATCACGAATGGGCGTTTGCAGCGGAGAACTTGCTAGTTTTGGAGGGCACGTCTGACTGCATCAAGCAAGAAAGATCAGAAGCCAGGGCGACTGAAGACAGAAAGCAACTGCGAAGCTAATTTTGACGATAGACCCGTCACTATACACATTAAGGAAGCAAAAAGCACAAAGGATTTGTGGCAGAAAGTGAAGACCATGTTCGACGATTCTGGATTTTCGCGACGAATCACATCAATTATTTGCCTTCCTGTGAATCAATGACGAGTTACGTTACGCAGATCATCGAGACGGCTCAGAAATTGTCAGGAATAGGTTTTTTCCGTGAACGACGAGTGGATTGGCTGTTTAATGTTAAAAATATTTCCCCATGTTGATGGCGATCGAACATTCGGGAATCGCCATTACAGCCGACGTAGTAAAAACGAAGCTAATAGATTTGACAGGTAACGATTGCGAGGCGGGAAGCGTATTCTTGAGTAGAGGGCAGCACAGTCGTCAAAGTTCAAAAGTTGGCAGTATTGGAAAGCTTGACAACTCCAGCCAACATCATGGCGGTGGAACGTCTACGTCCGGCTCACCAAATGTCAAATCTGACAAGTCGAATGTGAAATGTTACCGTTGCAAGCAGTTTGGACCAATGATTTTATGAAGTGGCGAGCAAATAAGAAAATAATATATTTTATAATATACTAGCTGACCCGTGCCCACTTCGTTGGGCGGTAAACATTTTACCGTCTTTTCATTTTTCGGATTAAATGATGGCCTTATCTTATGAGTATGACACTCACAAAATAATAACGTGGCTTTCAATGGGTAAAAGATTTTTCAAAATCGGTTCAGTAGATCCAGAGATTACCCCTACAACCTCACAAACTATAAAATATTAATATAAGTAGATGAAGCAACGGTTTAGCAATATGCTTAAAAAAAATGACTCTCATTCCGTTTGCTCACTATAGGCAAGCGACTTCTCGACAAAATCAATAGCAGTGAATTGGGACTGGGATTGTGAATTCAACTGCACATTTAACGCTGAGTCGGTGACGGTCGGTGATTCTTCAATTTTGCCGGCGTGAGGGGTCAAAAGATATTTTTAGAGTTCCGTACCCAAAGGGTAAAACGGGAACCCTATTACTAAGGCTCCGCCGTTCGTCCGTCTGTCACCAGGCTGTATCTCATGAACCGTGATAGTTAGACAGTTGAAATTTTCACAGATGATGTATTTCTGTTGCCGGTATAACAACTAATACTAAAAAACAGAATAAAAAAAATATTTAAGGGGGCTCCCATACAACAAACGTGTTTTTTTTGCTCGTTTTTGCTAGATATTGATAACGGCAACAGGTAGACGCTTGAAATATTCACAGAATAATAAGTTATATATTCACTTTAAAAATAAATAATTAAATTAAAATAAACCAAATATTTAAGGGGGGCTCCCATACAACATACGTGATTTTTTTGCCATTTTTATAGATAATGGTACGGAACCCTTCGTGGGCGAGTCCGACTCGCACTTGGCCGGTTTTTTTATTATTTAAATTAGCCAACGGAATTAAAACATCAAAATTACCTTCAATAAAGTTTCCTGAGAATCGGATTATTTTGACTCCCTGTCGTGCTTCCCCAAAACCAGCAATAAAAATACCATCCTGAAACACCTGGAACTCAAATGAGAATAGTTCTGCCGCTGCCATTTTTTTTTTTGGGTGGTAAATTATCAAATAACTTCTCCCGCTCTGGCCGGAGCGGGGAGGGCGTGTCAGACTGTTACTGACTAAAACCCACCCGTGTTCCTTCAAATGCCTGTGTGCCAGGGCCACGATATCTCTTTCGGACAGGCTCGTAACCCTGGCAGGCATTAGCCCTTTCGGACCCCGTCAATTGGTGCTGACATCTCTTTGAGGCGCGCGTGGAACACAACGCGCCGTCGACCCGGGCCTGGTCCTTATCGGATGGCGAGCTACCCATCGCTCACCGTCCGCAAGCCCGCGCCCACGGTGGCCGGGAATGGGCCTGCGATTCCCGACGCCCGGGGCGTCTCCTGCGGTGACTAAGGGCGTGAGGGCGCGAGCCCTGCCTTACCCTCACGCGTTCCGCCTCCTCCTTCGCATGCATTACTGCTTTGCAGGAGGTGACGGCCTCCCGTGCACTCTCGCTCCGAACCAAGGCCTGTACCAGGGCCAGATGCGAGAGATCGCCGCCGCCGATCGCCTCCGTGAGGACATGGCGGTGCTCCGCCCAAGCAGGGCAGACCTCAACCGTATGCTCCACCGTGTCCTCCGGTGGTGACACCCGGGCGTTTCCTGCCGCTTTATTCTGAATAGGAACCTCCCGAAACAACCGTGTCCGGTGAGGACGTGCGTCAGGCGGAAGGTGAGGAAGCCGTGGCGCCTCTCTAGCCACTCCTCATAGAGGGGACTTATCGCCACAATTGTGGCATGCAAATTCTTTGCCAAATAGTAAATATCCCTGGCGATGGCGCATGCTTATTTTCATCTCTCTCCTATTTGGTGAACAGTAACATGGCCATGTCATTGTCTTCTCAAATTCGAGACAGCATTGTGCGCCACGTGTCTAAAAACTGGGAAATATTCCAACCTTTCAGCCAGGATCGGTCAGGAGGAGCTGTTTATGGTTCAAAGCGTGAATACGTCGCTGAAATGTCTTGTAATGGCACCTACGGAACCACCTGTGAACTCATGGCAGCGGGAGAACTATTCCCATTTGAGTTCCAGGTGTTTCAAGATGGTATTTTTATTGCTGGTTTTGGGGACGCACAACAGGGAGTAAAAATAATCTGATTCTCAGGAAATTTCAATTAAGGTCATTTTGATGCGTGTCAGACTTTTACTGACTAAAACCCACCCGTGTTCCTTCAAATGCCTGTGTGTACCAGGGCCACGATATCCCTTTTGGACAGGCTCATAACCCTGGCAGGCATTGGCCCTTTCGGACCTCGTCAGTTGGTGCTGACATAAAATGGGAATAGTTCTCCCGCCTTTTTCCAACCCTTACAACACCAGCCTAAACCAAAGATACTAAGCAATAAAATTAAAATACGAACGTTGGTATTCAAGGACACTTTTTCTAGTAAGTACGACTAATACTAAAAACTATTATAGTAATACCACAGTGTGAAATACCTACACAATAAGTAATTCGCAAAGAAATAGAAATAACAAAATTCCAACCCAGCAAATTAGGAAGCGAAACAAACCAAAACGAAAACCAAACAACGACGATGAAAAATATTTCAAAGCAAATTAGTAGTAAGTAATAACAAAATATCGCAGAACAGAAATTTCGGTAACTATAGCTTGAACGTGTATCGCTTAGGTTTGTATTCTGTGATTGATACATGACTTCGTTTTTTGATACGATCGGCTTGCAAGCCGCGATTAAGGTTAAACATTGTGAAGTTTTCCCCTTGGCATTCTCGACTTTAATGCTATAAATGCAACGTTCAAATTACCTGAATACCAATTAGAACCTCATTTCATTATCTTTTAGCAGATGCCTGCATACTGAAAAATACTGGCCACCTAGAACTGGTATAAAAACTTTAGAACGTTATCACGCCTGCACTGAAACACACTGGCCACCTAGAAAAAAAACTAAATATAAACCTCAAGAAACTTCCAAAAATTCTTATTTCAATGTAAAATATGCATTAACGCGTTGTCGTAAAATTCAATTTAGATCTTTATCGGCCTCCGAATTCTAATTTCAATGTAAAGATGCAATAACTCGTTGCCGTAAGATTCAATTTGGATCTTAACTGCATTTGGTACATTTTTCATACAAACATTAAAAACCCTTATTTTCACCCTTAAGCGCCGAATTTCGTAAAATCCTTTCTTAGTGAGCACCTAAAAGTCGAAAGGAACAATCAGGCCAACATTCATGTCTCTAACTTTAAAAACATAGGAGTTTCATACAAACTTTGACACCCCTTTTCAACCGCTTAAGGTGCGAATTTATAAAAATCCTTTCTTAGTGCGCGCCTGCACTCCATAGAGAGTGCTTGAGCCAAATTTTAGACCTCACAGCCCAGTAGTCTCCGAGATTTCGTGATGAGTGGTCAGTGAGTGGACTTCTCTTTTATATATATAGATATAGATTTAAACTAAAAGTTTTGCTTTCCTAAAAATAATAAACAAGAAATGGTACAAAAAAGAAAAATATATAAAAATATTCAAGAAAGCTCCGAAAGTATAAGACTTTTAAATCTATAGGGCACATGCAAAAATGTCTGTGTTCAAAAGTCCCATTGTAGGAATAGGTTTATTTGAAATAAATGCTTTGAGTTTGAGTTTTGAGTTTGAGGAATCGACCATTCTGCGAACAGGCGAACGCACGCAGAGTTGGACTTGCAAGTGCCCACTGAAAATAATTTACCAGTTTAACACGAGTTAAAGTCACCAATTCCTTTCGACCCTCTCTGTAGTATTCGTACTTGCAAACTTACATTTGCAATTGGAATGTATGGGAGAACATGTTTTAAACCTGTTAAGTTAAATTTGTCCTTCAATCCCGAATTGAAAATTCGAGCAGCCGAGCACAGCTTTGAGACGGGACACCCAGAGCGTGAGTCGAGGACTCACTCGTCCGGGTTTATAAGAAAATAGAGTAAAGTTCATCATCATCATTTCAGCCAAAAGACGTCCACTGCTGGACATAGGCCTCCCCCAATATTTGGGGGAGGGGGGGGGGGGTTGCCATAATCGCCACGCTTGGCAGGCGGGGGGTTGGCTATAGCAGTATGGTGTTAAAATGCATAGAGAACGCTGCTGCCCATTCTCTAGTAATTCCCTTAGTCGCCTTTTACGACACCCACGGGAAGAAATAGGGAGGTGCTATTCTTTACGTCCGGCACCACACGGAATGTAAGAGTAAAGTTTCTTACTTTGAATACCTAAAGAGGTTCCAAACAGTATCTCAGTGCCAAATCTGTTGTTTGGTTAGCGTAACAAAGCCGCTAGCCGACTGCTTGGCAGCCCGGCTTACTGTAGCCGCCATGGCCGCCGGGTGGGAGGGACGAGGGAGTGATACACAAAGGGATGGCTGCGTTATCGCCGCGGACGGTGACGGATGGTGTCGGAGCGGTCATTACCCTCGCTGTGCGATCTCTCCGCTGAACCTGCGCGCCTGGTACAGCTACGAAGCTAGAAAGGAAACTTACTAATTCCCTTTATTTGTGGTGTCGTTAGGAAAAAATAGTTGACCAAGTTACTGACTAGTGTTGTGAGTATCCGTCCACTGGCTGCCCCGTCCATCTAGTGGTGCGATGCCAAGCGCTGGTAAGCATTTTTCAGTAGCGGACTACTAGTCTGACACGTTATTATACCTCGTTTGGAAATTGGCTCGCCCTCAATTACATGCGTAGCTGGCCAAATGTGAGTGTACTGACACCTCTGCCTAAACCCTTCAGGGAATACTTACAGGTGTCATGTTTTACTGACTTTCAAGTAGTTGAGAAATCCAAACGTATCCTACCTATGATACGTACCTATGATATTATTCTTTGGTATCATGGTGTTAGATCGGCGTTGCCCGATAGTACCTTTTAACAGGGCGGTCGTTTCCCTCGCGGTTCGACCTCTACCTCCGACTGTCCGCCTAGTAATACGCGCGTCCGAGGAAAACAGTCTCGGATGACAGGAAGACCGATCACAATTTGGTTTAGGATTAAACATTTAAATGTCATTAAATTGTATTAGGCCCTACGTATCATCATATCACTAATGATCAGCTATACGTATTTAAATCTGCACAAACCAAGTTACGAAAAGGTATTATCAAAAGTATAAATAACCAAAGTATAATAATAAAGTATAAATCAGGTTGTTGTTCTGAGAACGGAATTAAATCAATTCTTGGGCGTTGGGCGGTCGCTGAGCCGAATACTGGGAAATAGATTTTGTTCCATTCGTTGCATGAACTTGAAAATATTTTTAATGACAATCCAAAATCCTGCTTAAAGGCTAAAGCTCCGAATTTGGTATTACTTCGTGAGAGTGACAGGTTGTACTTACATTATGCGCGTTCAGAATCCATTCCAACCGGATTATACTGTCAGTCTAATGCCGCGCTCGTACCTGTATACGTACGAGTGTGTTATAAATTTTGTATATATGTAGATATGTACCTAGATGTACGTGTTATATTTAATCTAGCGTCACTTATTAGGTATTAAGGGAAAATATAACTACAGGATTCAATTCACAATAACATTTTATTTATCTTTTATCTTGTAGTATATAACACAATGTTTCGTTACAATATTCCAACCATAATTAAATAACAAGTTAGATATTATGACCAGTATTTAAAATACACCAATCATCATAATAACATTAGATTATTCATAATATATATACAATATAATTCACCATCAACAATAATCGGAATAATGTCATACCTTAGATGTTAACGCCTTGAAAGTCGAAGAGCAACTGCGCCGCCCCACTGTGGCTCCGCTCTTTTATACCCGTTAACAAACAAGTATGATTCACAAGTGACGGTTGAGTCAAATCAGTGTTTGACTAACAGAAAAATAAGTTTGTTATAAAAATCATTCATTAATTAATTTTAACAAACGAGTATAAAATATTAAACATATATTAATTATATTTATATATATCAAGTGCGTGTTCGTTTGCTTGGCCTCGTATCCGTGCGGCTGACAATGACGGGAACTTATCTTCGACGGTCGTTATCCCGACATCTGATGACGCGGCACGGCGCGGCGCGGGCGTGGCGTACATGTATAGGCAGTGGAGTATGTTTGAAATTGAAACCTTTACATCAAGCAGCGAGCTCTTTAAATAACCTCAAGTAGTTCCATATCATTTCAGGAATTGGGGCAGCTTCGCAGTTGACAATACGGTACACGAAATAGTCGCAAGATGCAAATGAATGTGCCATTACATACATAATTCACACTTATGATTCGTAACGGGTTCAGCACAGTTACTGTGAATGCTCAAGTATTATTGGGATCCATGTTTGGCATAAATATGGCGAGTTAAATTTGAGAGAGCTGCGCTGTGTAGTGTGTACACATAATAATGGCTTAAGGTGGACCCACGTTTATGTATTTGTTTAACGGTGACCTAACTTGTAACGAGTGAGACGATGTCGTACGTTCCAATAACCCGTACCTATAATATCGCCAGCCCACCATCGGCTCACGGTCACGGCTCTCATCTTGTAGCAGTCTACTTGTACTATATAACCACTCGGGCCGTCAGATTACTGACACGAATCTGAACCAACCTAATTAATCTCATTGTGAACAAAGAAATGTATTATATTTGCATGTTATCGACTTTTTGAGGATGTTAGGTGAGTTATTTCCTAATGAACTATCTGTGAGGGTTATTATCAAAGCAAACTTTTGTTATCACCGCCTTACGGTATCGAACTACCGATACATTTTAGAATTTTTAGAACACACACAAAACTTCGCCGCCTGTTAGCCGCTTCACGTCGGTGTTTGCACCAATTGTTGACCGTGAAGACAGCGTCCATCACGGTCCTGTGTGGTTAGTACAAGTAGACTGCTACAACATGTGAGCCGTGAGCCGATGGTGGGCTGGCGATATTATATAACAACGTCTCACTCTCCCGTCTCCCGCCACTCGGGCGCTGCAGACTGTCCGCCACTGTCCAGACTGGCTGACAAACGTTCCCGCCGCTCGCTGCCTTACTGACAGACAACGCGTTCATAATGACAGCACAAACAAGCGCGGCTCTGATTTCCCACGGGAAGCACAACGCCGCACGCCGGGAGCCAGGAGCCGAGAGCCGAGAGCCGGGAGCTGAGATGTCGCCTCAAACGAAACGTTACGTAAATTACTCACCGTTGTACAAAGAAACATGCTGCTATTTCTATGTAAAAGGATGATTCTTTAACCAGTACATCGTAAGGCGAAGCGTTACTTGGCCGCATGTTAAAGCAGTGGCTGGCTGCGTATAGCAGGAACCTGTGGCAGGGGGACTGTTTAAGTGTCACTCAGAAGAGTTTCAGCAACATTGCTTTTACTTTAGGCAAATGTAATACATCACTTCCGCTCGTCCAAACGTCGGTTTTTGGGCAGAAGTCTCTCAAGAGTCTTAATAATATACACTGCAACCACCAAAGAGTGGTAAGTAATTACTATAATAATAACAGCGGCGTCACGATCACTGCGGCGATGTCACGATGTATGTGGAGACCAACGTTGAGTTCTGTTTACAGACAACAATGATATTGCAAACGTAAATAAAGTATGTGAGTACATAATTAGTGATGCAGTGGGTAGGTACGTTATTGACTATCTGTTGTTAATGTATCCGTCACGCTTTTCTCCGCGGTAGAGACGGTTCCGCTCAACAGCTCAGATAATGTGCCTTACTAATTACTAACCAACCACAACCAGTGACAATCTTATAGAGCTATCTCTCTTCGTTAGATCGAATATGTCCATAACATGCTGCTGAAATATTCCGAACAAAAAGCTATAGTACCTCGGTACATAAGTTAAATAATATATGCCATAGAAACTGAGCTCAGTAAATTATTATTTACTTGACTTTGACATTCATTAATTATTCTGAAACCCCGTTGGGTTACCGCAGATGCGGTGACGAGCGGAGCGAGCGCGGTGACGAGCGGAGCAGACGCGGTGACGAGCGGAGTGGGTGCGGAAGCGAGAAGGAGATCAAAATAAAAGCATTTAAGGCTTCTACAGACCAGCGCGACTCGCGACGCGACACAAAGGCACCGCTCCTTAAAGGCTTCTACATATCGGGGCAACTTGTCGCGCGACGCGACGCGACACAAAGGCACCGCTCGTCCCGCGACACGCGGGGCCTTTGTGCCGTGTCGCGTCGCGCGACAAGTCGCGCTGGTATGTAGAAGCCTTAAAGCCTTTATTTCACGTGGCCCAACAATCACTCACTCGATATACACTGGATCGCAAAAATTTCGCTAATAAATACCGTGATATCTCCATAAATGATATATCTAGAGCGCTAGAATATAGTAGATTGTTATACGAGGGTTAAAACGAATCAATTCCCATGCGAGGTATTTAGACGCCCGAGCGTAGCGAGGGCGGCTATAGTCCGAGTAGAAATTGGTGACTTTCACCCGTGTTAAACACTCTACTTTTCATTTCGAATATAAAAAAAGTAAAAAATTTTGTTTTTCCAAAATATTTTACGTTCTTGTTTGCTCACCACTTCATAAAATCATTGTAAGTATGTATTTAAATATATTTGCTTTGAAATTTCTGACAAAAGATGTTCGATTATTGTATTTGTCTCGTCTTTAACCGAATCTGGGGTCAACATTCCAGAATCGCTTGAACACATTTTTAATCAAATCTATATATACTCGTAAAACCCAGATTTTGAATTTCGGTACAGCTTACAGAGTTAGTATTCCGTAAAATTATATAGACTTTTTTAAGGGGTTTGAAGATTTTTGTATGGAGGGTGGCCATTTTGATTTTTTTTTCAAAATCGCGGTGCACAACGAAAGTTATATATTTAGATAGAGGACACATACAAACAAAAAATTTAATGAAACATAATATCCTAAAACGTCAGGTTTTGGAGTTATTCACCGAAATATAAGTAAAAAACTGAACCATGAAGAAACAGGATTTTTTGTTTTTTTCCCCTTCAGGTAAGCATATTGAACTATGAAAACATAATTGCATCATGTGTAGGAAATATTTTATGACGACCCGCCCGTCCGTTGCGTCACCCTTCACTCTTCAGTTTGCCACTTTGACGTCCATTGTGTGCACGCGTTTTCCTGTCTATGTAGTAAATTGCAATAGATTTGATACTATTTTGTTGAGTTGTTCTTAGTTAATGTTGTGTTGTTGTGTTCGTGATCTTTGTTACTGTTGTATTTCAAATTGTTTCTTGACAAAATGTCAAGCCATATTTTGCGCCAGAACATGCTTTTTTTGTGGGAAAAGCACTGTGCCCGGCCCACGGCGAAGATCTTCACGTCCTGTACAGTCTTGTTTGCTGACTGAAGACTTTATAGCCGGTCATCCAAGCATCATAAACTATGCACGCCACCTATTTCAGGACCGCCAGGTTAGTACGTTTGACAGTTATAGAGTCAATAATGTATGTTGTGCATGTGTATTTGTTAGTATGAGTGTATGTATATTCTTTCTAAAATACCATGAGACTTGTAAACATATTAGTTTATATGGCGTGCTACTTCGTTTTGTAGTATTTCTATGTCTTAATTAAGTCTCGTGGTATTTATAAACAATATCTACATATTCTCAAAAATAACATGCGAAACATAAAAAATAAACATTATAGTGTACTTAATATTGGCTGCCTGCATAGAAATGTTAATACTTATCGTGTTAGTATATTGAAAGAAAAAGGACAGCCGGTAGTTTTCACCAAGTAAAGGACTATTTCGGTGGTTTTCAATTTCATCGTAATAATATTCATTATGTATGTCTTGTGCATGATTATCTGCCCGCGAGAACATTATACGTCTCCATAAGCCCCATGAATGCGAGCGAGAGAGACTGATAACAATGATTTATGGCCCAATGGTTAATACTGGCACTATAGTATTACTCCCATTGTTATTTATTAGCTGTTTATATTTATTTATGACCCAATGGTTAATACTGGCACTATAGTAATATTCCTATTGTTATTTATTGGCTGTTTGTTTTTATTTCAATGAGTATTTGAAATACATTTTTTTTACAACAGATTTTGGCGGCAGACCGAATTTGCCGACCTTGTCTGCAACGCGCTGACCATTTTGTTATCGCGCAAAGGGTAGCTCAAGAACAAGAGGCAGAGGATTTGGCAAGTCAAGAAGATGCAATTAGTGACGTTTATATGCCCACATCTGAGCAAAGAGAACAAGAAGATCCACCTTTTGATCCTCTTGAAAAAACAGTCCCGAGGAGCCTCACGCTCCCAATATCTCCCTGGAAATTGATGCTGAGGCTCAAGTTGCTCCTTTGGTAGAAGTAATACCACCAGTAAATGTACATGAATTTACAGTACATGATTTCACACGAGTCACGTATAGTGCCTCAAATTGTATTATAGCAGGATGCCACCAAAGACAGAATCTGCATAGGATTCATTATAATATAAGACGAAATGTTCTGTCGAAATATAATATATACATCCCACGTGGAACTCGTGTTTGTGAAGTCCATGCTGGGCCTGAAGCACGGAGGAATGATTTCCCAACACATTGTCGTCCTAGACAAGAGCTTTTTAATAGCGCACAAATGTCAGAAATGTTAAAAATGTTGCAACACAAACACTTGTCATTTTTGAATTTCGAAAGATTAGATACTATTGACGACAGCGTCTTTTATTATTTTATTGGATATATTATAGAAATATTTTTTAATATTCTGCTAGAGACACCTTCAATCTCGACATCTTTTAGAAAACCTAAAACAGCCCTTGCAACGGTCATGTGTAAGTTGCATACTGGTGACTCCGCAACATTTAAGTAGTGTAATGAAAAAAATTCGCAAGTGTTTGATGACAGATTCGTTCCCAAACATTTGGGCTTTGATCATATATACGGACCTGATTGTGCCTTTTCGTACAGAAACAATATGCGCGAAAGGATTTTAAGAATTCCACGGATATTATTTTCAAACCGCAATGAACCATTAGTAACAATTTGCGACGGTACTTATTTCTTTCTGCAAAAAAGCTCTAATTACCAATTTCAACGAACTTCATACAGTCACCATAAATACCGTAATTTATTAAAGGTATTTTTAATTGTAAGTCCAGATGGATATATTATAAACACCTTTGGGCCATACGAGGCAACCAAATTTGACGCTTCTATCATGGCATAATTGATAAGAGAAAACGAAGACAATCCTTATCATTGGTTCTTTGAGAAAGGAGATTTATTCATTCTAGATCGAGGATTCCGGGATGTGATGGAAGATATAAGTTCGTGTGGATACGAAGCTTATATGCCACAAACGAAAGATGAAAATGAACGTCAGCTAACTATGCTTATAGCTATAACGAATCTAGAAAAGTAACTTTATGCCGTTGGGTAGTGGAAACTATTAATGGTCGATTAAAAAATCAGTTCAGGCAACTTAGATCGCAGTTTTTCAACATCGCGGCACCACACTTATACGAAGAAGTAAGAATTGCTTGTGCTCTAATAAATGCGTTCGGGAACCGACTGACAGATCATCAGCTCGTTGATCAATTTATAAATGAAATCTATTTAAAGCATGATGCCCCAAACCACTTAAGTGAGTTTGTGATTCAAAATAATTTAAACTTCCGTAGAGCCAATTTTCGGGCTATGGATGCCGGAGGAGAATTCGAACAATTCCCAAATCTAACGTATGATCAGTTGTTAGTGATAGCATTGGGACCGTACCAAGTCGCCCAAGCTCGTAGTTACTATGGGGAACATATTAAAGAAGACGGCATATTTTTTATTGAATTGTGCGAAGACGTTGCCATCGATTATGACTTGAGTCAATACAACATTGTCGTTTCTGATCCTTGGCTTTTAAGAGCTAGAATCCACTCAAGACACCAAAACAATCGAATTTATTTTGTCTACATCTTGCTTGCTCGATAATACTTTGCAAGGCAGGAATAAAATAGTTGGCTACTACTGTAATTGCATTGTAGGAAAACGAACACTTGGATGTTGCTCCCATGTTATGTGTATTATATGGTACATGGCATGGGCGAGACATCAAGAATATCCTATTCAGCCTCCCTCTGCCTTCTTGGGTGATATTATTTATACCGAATATGATTAATAAAGCTTACTTACCATCCACTAGGTATTCAATTATTTCATGTTTACTTACAAAACTATCATTGTGGTTCGACACATTTTTCTCGTATTCTTATGTTCCGATTCTATTAAAAAAGGTTTTAATGAACAAAATAAATTATTAGTATTATAATCTTTGTTTTCTTTCTCTGTCTGGTTCAGATTAACAGTAAATAACTTAATCGACATGAATTAACTACAAAATAAATAAATAAATTAGTTTTAACAATTGTTATTTTTATCATTGAATATCTCAGAAACGTGACGCTTTATGATGTTATGTTAAATGACGTTTTATGTTTATATAAGTGTCCCCTATCCAAATATATGACATTTATTGTGCACCGCGATTTTGAAAAAAAAAACAAAATGGTTGCTGATGTTAGGGCCAAAATCTTCAAACCCCTATTGAACTACATTTGTGTTTACACCATTGAGTTTGTATATAAAGCATTATACATCTTTTTGAAAAAGGAATGCGCATTTATTATGCAGTTATGATTATTAAAAAAAATTACGAAAACCGACGAGGCCGTTTGAGCTTGATGCCTTTGCTTTTCCGACAAAAAAATATTAGTCTAGGAATTTGCCGCGTTATTGTTTTCTTCAAATACATAAACGTTAAGTTTATTTTAATTTATTTTAATAAATAAGTTAATGTTCTAAAAATACGTTACGATGTTAAATCAAAGCGACAGTGACAGTGAATTGTCGGATTCCATTAGTGCAAATGCTGCCGCAATTATAAATAATTTGCTTCCAACAAAATCCAAGGAAAATTATTCAAAAACTTATGAAGAATTTTCAACGTGGAGAAGTGCGAAAGGCCTATCAATTTCAGAATCAGTACTTCTTGTCTATTTTGATTATTTATCCAAGACAAAGAATCCGAATACACTTTGGTGCATATACTCAAAACTGAAAGCTACAATAAGCATCAAACACAGCATTGAAATAAATAGATTCACGAAATTACTGGCTTTTTTAAAAAGAAATTCAGAAGGGCATTGCGCAAAGAAGTCTAAAATGTTTACGACTCAAAATGTGGAAAAATTTATTAATGAAGCTCCTGACGAAATTTTTCTGGCCACAAAAGTAAGTATACATGATTTAACTATGAATATTTCGTATCTTGGTAATGGTAATTATTCTATATATTTACCTGTTTTTTATCTTTGTTATAGGTGGCCTTAATTTTTGGACTCAATGGTGCTTGCCGCGGATGTGAACTTGTAAACATAAAGGTGGAGGACGTTGAAAATCATTCCAATGAGTTACTGCTCATTAATGTAAAGGAAACTAAGACAAAAAAAAATCGGTCATTCATTGTACAAGGACAATATACTAAAATCATTCATAAATTCCTCTTTTTAGTTTATATTAACGATTTACCCCAATTATTTCAAAAACAACCGAAGATGGTGTTATTTGCAGATGACACATCATTGATATTTAAAATAGACCGACGGTCACAAAATCTTGACGACGTAAATAACTCTATTCTTCAGGTCCAAGATTGGTTTACGGTAAATAATTTGGTACTAAATAAAGCAAAAACCAAATGCATTCGATTTAAATTACCTAATGTTAGAAGTAGTGAATGTAATATCATATTGGATGGAGAAAAACTGGAATTTAATAATCAAACGGTTTTCCTAGGAATCACTCTAGACGAGAAATTACAATGGGGACCACATATAACATCTCTTGCGGGGCGGCTAAGCTCGGCGGCTTATGCTGTTAGAAAGATAAGACAGTTAACAGATGTAGAAACCGCGCGTTTGGTCTATTTTAGCTACTTCCACAGCATTATGTCGTACGGCATTTTACTGTGGGGTCGGGCTGCTGACATTGAGTCAATCTTTATTTTGCAAAAGAGAGCTGTCAGAGCAATTTATAATCTAAGTCGCCGCGAATCTCTTAGGGAACTATTTAAAAATATTAATATTATGACGGTACCTTGCCAATTCATTTATGAAAATATTATGTATGTAAGGAAAAATCTACATCTTTTTAATAAAATAAGTGATAGACATAATTTGAATACTAGAAATAAAGACAAAATAGATCAACCATTTTTCAGGTTATCTAAAGTACATACATCTTTTATGGGGTACTGTGTTAAATGTTACAACAAAATACCTTGTGATATATTGCAACTAAATGAAAGAAAATTTAAAACTCATATTAAAAGAACACTTTGTAAACAAGCATATTACAAATTAGAGGAATATATACAAGACTAGCTTACGCCCGCGGCTTCACCCGCGTGGATGTCGAAAAAAAAACAGCTTCTCTATCAACAGCATTCCCCCAAAACATTATACCATATCTTAGTTGGAACCAACGTAAGCGTGGTAAGCAGATAGAAGTGCAGTTTGATTTTCAACTTTACGGAGGATATAGATAGCATATAAATATCAACTTCGTTTTGTACATACTTGTTCAATATAATTATGTGTCCTGCATTTCATCTCTAAGTCTATTTGTAAGAAATTTTGTATTGTTTATTTTTTCTACGTTTTTGTTCTTAAATAATAATGTTTATATACTTACCAACTTTTGAGTTATTCAAGGTACTCAGTAAAATTGTCCCGAAAACTTAATTACCCCTTTTTCCGATTCTCGAAATCTCCATATTTTTTTTTCTTTTTTTTTTGTCTAAAGTATGAGCATTGAGTTTCGGACCTCACGTAAAGATTCTTAAAAACTAACTGACATCCGCAAATCCCCCTTTAGAGGGTAGTTTCGAAAAACGCAACCATCATGACAAACTTTGTTATATAAGAACGTATTCTTGCTACGAGTATGATTCACGTTTATTAACTCAAAAAATATGATTGTTCATACAATCTAAATCCCTTTTCACCCTGATAATATTGATCTAATTTTCAAAAACCGAATCTTAGAGTTCGCCTACACTGTATGGAATGTAAATATTATATATTCTCAAATAAAATTATTATTATAATAATTAAAAATGTCTGTTGTTAGTCAGTCAGGACTTCGCCCACGACTTCGTTCGCTTGGATTTCGTACTTTCCCCTAAAAATTATTTCAGCAAGACCTCCACCTCCTTTAAATGGTGTAGTATTAATTATTACGATCTTTATTATTACATTTTGATCAAGTAACGACTGCCTCGTTAGTCTAATGGTCACAAGCATGACTGCTGAGCATGAGGGGTGGGTTTGATTCCCAGGTCCGCCAAAGTGTTATTGGATTTTCCATTACGAATTTCTCAGTAGCAGCCCGGAGTCTGGATTTATGCCCGGTTGATGGCAATAGGCTCGCCCCTATTACATGGGACTTAAATAGAACTGGCGAAAGTGGGTGTACTAAAGGTACACCTCTACCTATCCCTTTGGGGATTGCAGGCGTGATGTTATGTAAATAAGTACTCGGGCCAAATTTCAAGTTTATGTATCTAAAGAAATAAGATTCTGTTCATACAAACTATATCGCCTCTTTTTACGCACTCAAAGAGGTAAATTGTTGAAACATCGTTTTTGACGTTTCTATTATTGGACGTATAAGTTATTTATACCAATTTTCAAGTTAATCTAGCCAAGCAGTAAAGTAAAATCCTTCCTTGTAAATTGACTATCCCTTTTCACCCCATTAGGGGCAGATTTTCAAAAAACCTGATACAATTTATTCTTTATTGTTTTGTTTTCAGTATAGATACTGAGTTTCAAGTTAATCGGACCGTGCGTTAAAAATCTTCATACAAACTTTGATATCCCCCAATCCCCCTTTAGGGGGCAGTTTAAAAAAACAAAAAAATGTTATATTTTATCATTTACTTAGGTTAGTATTTGTGCCAAGTCTCAGGTTTATTAACTCAAGGAATAAGATTTTTCGTACAAACAAAATCACCCCTTTTCACCCCCTTAAAGTTTGAATTTCCAAAAACCCCTTCTTAGCTGATGCCTACGTCATAATTTGGAGTTAATCAAGCCACACAGTAGAATCCTCCCTTGTAAAATTGACTACCCCTTTTCACCCCGTTAGGGATAAATTTTCTAAAAACTCTGATCAATTTTATTCTTTATATTTGGTTTACAGTATAAATACTGAGTTTCGAGTTAATCGGACCGCGCGTTAAAATTCTTCCATACAAACTGACATCCGCAAATCCCCCTTTAGAGGGTAGTTAAAAAAAAATGTCACACTTTATAATTTACTTAGGTTAGTATTCGTGCCAAGTTTCAGGTTTGATAACTCAAGGAATAAGATTTATACCCCTTTTTCACCCCTTAAAGGTTGAATTTCGAAAAATCCCTTCTTAGCGGATGCTATGGTTTCCAACCATAAGCCGAAATATTAGTATTTTAACTTAAAAAGAACTTTCATTAAAAATAACATTTTATCCCGTTTTTTACCCCTTAAGGCTTGAAATTCTATCAACACCGTTGCATTAGCTTCCAACCATAAGCCTAGATAATAAATTTAGTGATTTTTACTGTGAAAATTAAGGACTTTGATACACAACTTCATCCTTCTTTTTAACCCTTCGGGGGTAGAATTATCAAAAACGCTGACACACGTATAAATTATTTATTAATCATCAGCCTATACACCAAATTTGAAGATCCTAACTTCAAAACTGACGGACTTTCATATAAATTTCCATCCCCTATTTTACCCTCTTAGGGGTGGAATTTCGAAAAACCCTTTCTTAGTGGATACCTACTCTTTACAAAGAACACACTCTCCAAATTTCATGTCTCTAGGACCAGTGGTTTAGGCTGTGCGTTGATATATCAGTCAGTCAGTCAGTCAGTCAGTCAGTCAGGACTTTGATTTTTTATAATTATATAATTAATGTACCTATAAAAATATTGTACAAGATTTTAAAAGAGTACCGGTGGAGTTTCTTGCCCATTCTTCTCCATACGAAATTACATTTTGGAAGGGGCGACTAGAACCAATTCAATTTTTTTTTGTAAATATTGACGTTCAAAAGTGCCTTTTATGTGCCTATTTGAAATAAACAATTTGACTTTGACTTTGACTTTGAAATACCAAGCATTACGTCCCACCAACATGGAAAACAATAGATTTTTTATAAACTATCGGAATGGGAAATGTACTCGACAAGCCATCGGCAAAAATAAAATTAGCAATATGCCAAAGGAAATTGCTAAATATTTAAAACTTAAAAATGTTGATGTTGAACTCTACACCGGTCACTGCTTTAGAAGAACTTCGGCGACTTTCTTGGCGGATTCAGGGGCGGATATTACGTCAATAAAAAGACACGGTGGTTGGAGCTCTGATAGAGTAGCTGAGGGTTATGTCGAAAGCTCAATGGCGAATAAAACCATATTAAACAGTCAAATTAACAAAAATATAAAACTTAATCCATCAGAGCCACAACCACCAACTTCCGGCATCTTATCTTCGTCTGTAACTCACGATGCACCACCACCACTATCTCCGACGTATACTATCTACAATGAAACGCAAGTTCCTCAGACGCAAGAACAGAGAAATACTCAAATCAACTCATCAACAATAAATGTACCAAACAAAAATGTAACTCTCTCTATCAATAATTGGACCAATGTTTCGAATGTTAACTTTTACTTTTAATTGTCATTATTTTGAATAAATGCTTATCTCATATTATTATTGTGTTAATTTTTTCGCAAATGGTACGAAAAGTAGAGTATTTTCGTCGGTGATAAAGCTGTCTTAGTCTTGGGTGAACTTAAATCCCTCGCTACACTCAGGACTCGTCTTTAACACCCTGTTTTTAACACCCTCGCTACGCTCGGGAGTAAACCTCGAGTCCTTCGTTACGCTCGCGATTTAAATCGTCATCCGCGACAGAAGACACTGCTTTATCCCCTTGGTTAATAATCTACTATTCTGCTTTTGTTTCAAACTGAGCTATCATTATAAATGGTTATTTGGATTGATCAGAGTATTCAGTGCAATATTATGTCGTTAACACCTGAAGAATGTACACGGATTATTACCATAGTACAAGAAGGAAGAAGTCAGCGTAGCACTGCTAGAACGGTAGGAGTATCTTTATCAAGGCTCCAAAGAGTACTCCAGCAATTTCAAGAGACCGGCCGGCATGAACATCAGGAGACCAGGAAAAGTGATCTTCAAAAATGCCTGCAATAGGTTTAATTGAATAAATGTTTTGAGTTTGAGTTTAAAAGAGCGCGCATGTGACTCGAGCGCTCAGACTGTTCGACTACGGACTCGGCAAGACAACTCTGAACGGTCAAGTATGTTTTATTTAAATTGTTCTTTATAGAATAATTATGTTTTTAACCGACTTCACAAAAAGGAGGAGGTTCTCAAGTCGTCTGTATTTTATTTTTTTTTTTTTAAATGTTTGTTACCTCAGAACTCCGTCGTTTATGAACCGATTTGGATTTTTTTTTTTTTAAAGGATATACTTCCAGATTGGTCCCATTTTTTTTAAATCCAGTTCTGATGTTGGGATCCATGAGTAATTGAGGGAACTCCTCAAATATTATAGGCATACCTATAGCAATTTTTATATTTTCATCAAAAGTCAATCATTTGCATTCAGAAAGTATAATTTGGTGAAGTGGAACAGATGAAGAAGGCCACAGATGGCCACCGGAACTTCTCAATGATACGTATTTCACGGGTGGCGATGAGATATCTGGATTAAGATAGTTAAGCGAAGCAAATTTAAATAAATAGTTCTGATCAAAATGGTACCATCAAACTGATCTGATGATGAAGCCGGATGGTAGGCACTGGAACTCCGTTAAAAAACAATGTATCCTACCCGTGTTTGGTCTTATTGGAATTGTCATGAGATGCACTCTGGCTATAAATGATTTTTAACCGACTTCAAAAAAGGAGGAGGTTCTCAATATATATATCTAGCCATATGTACATATAAAAGGAAACCGTGACTGATTGGTCTATCAACACAGCTCAAACCACTGAACAGATTGGCCTGAAATTTAGCACGTAGACATCCGCTAAGAACGGGTTTTTGGAAATTTGACCTTTAAGGGTGGAAAACGGGGGGTCTGTTTGCATGAAAAATCTTATTCCTAGGGTTAATAAACTTGAAATTTGGACGAATACTTACGTAAGTAAATTATAAAGTTTATATTTTTTTGTTAACTTAACTTCAACGGATGGGATGTCAAAGCTTGTATAGAAGAATTTTAACGCGCGGTCCGATCAACTCGAAACTCAGTATTTATACTTAAGATCAAAAATGAAGAATAACTTGTATCAGGGTTTTTCGAAAATCTACCCATAACGGGGTGAAAAGGGGTAGTCAATTTTACAAGAGAGGATTTTACTACGTGGCTTGATTAACTCGAAAATTGGTATAACCTCCATGTCAAATAATGGAAAAGTCGCAAACCACTTTAAAAATTAACCTATTTCGGGGTGTAAAGGGGGATGGATACAGTTTGTATGAAAAAAATCTTCTTTCGTTGATCTATTAACTTGAAACTTAGCCTGAATACTTCATCATCAGTCTCCTGCCCTAATCCCAATTAATTTGGGGTCGTCGTAACATGTCGAATTACACTATAGATTTAATACATACAAAAGGAAACAGTGACTGACTTACTGACTGATCTATCAACACAAAGCTCAAATCACTGAATTGATTGGGCTATTTGGCACACAGATAGTTATTATGACGTAGGTAACCGCTAAAAACAGATTTTTGAAGATTTAACCCCTTAAGGGGTGTAAAATAAAACTTCCTGTCTCTGTTGTTTTCATAGCAAGTAGTAGTATACGAATTGGTGTGGGGTAGGTACCACTAAAAAGTGAAAAATAAAAAACTTTTTTACAAAAAAAACAACCGACTTCGGTGTCTTTGGTTTTGTATTTTCGTTTATGGCCACCGACTTCCGAAATTAAATTAAATATAATATTAAATGTGGGTGTACTACAGGTACACCTCTGCCCTACCCTTCGAGGAAACTAGGCGTGATGTTATGTTACGTGCTTCCGAAATTAAAGTTATTTTTCACTTTTAAGTGTTTTTGTTGGAAGTCGGTTGTTTTTTTTGTAAAAAAGTTTTTTGTATATTATGTTGCTTTGAAAAATGCTAGTGATTATTATTATTAATATGCTATATTGTTTTGATGTAATAATGTTATATTGCTACATTATTTCGTTGAGCAAATAATTACTGTGTTGCTGTTAATATTAATTATAATATTGATTTAATTTATGCATTAGTTTCATTCCATCTATTTTGACCCCCAAATGCTGGTCCTTTTTTTAGTGAATATGGGTGCAAATTCCATTTTTATGCACGGTGATGTGCGACCACATACTGCTCCTTTGGTCATTAGGCATATTCAAGACGTCGCCGTCCGTCTTATCTGCATGTGGAGTGGCCAGCCCGCAGCCCAGACTTAAATCCCGTAGAACATGCATGGGACGAGCTCGGGAGATGCGTGAGACAACGCTCTCCTGCTCCCGTTACCTTACACGAGTTAAGGAATGCACTAGTGGAAGAATGGGCAAACATAGACCAAAATCGTATTAAAAACTTGGTTTACAGCATGCCACATCGTCTTAATGAAGTGATACGGGCTCGTAGAGGAAATATAAAATACTAAATTGACAATTTTTTTTTCATCAAGTTAGAAGCAAAATTTTCTTATTTTTTTTGTATTTAATTAAAGTTATAGGTATAGTGTACAAAACGTGGTACACATATTTTTATATACATTAATCAGTCATCTACAATATACTACAGTTTCACAAATTATATACATTAATCAGTCATCTACAATATACTACAGTTTCACAAATTATATACATTAATCAGTCATCTACAATATACTACAGTTTCACAAATTATATACATTAATCAGTCATCTACAATATACTACAGTTTCACAAATTATATACATTAATCAGTCATCTACAATATACTACAGTTTCACAAATTATATACATTAATCAGTCATCTACAATATACTACAGTTTCACAAATTATATACATTAATCAGTCATCTACAATATACTACAGTTTCACAAATTATATACATTAATCAGTCATCTACAATATACTACAGTTTCACAAATTATATACATTAATCAGTCATCTACAATATACTACAGTTTCACAAATTAGTCTTATGTATTTAAGAAACTTCACGCCATTTATTAGCGACCCGGAATTTTTGCGATCCAGTGTAGTTTATGATGGCATTTACGACGGTAAACCAAGAGAGCTGTATGTAGCAATACTTGTTACACACTCGACATTCAGAGCTTAATGACTTCCCCACATGTAAGTAAGTAAACTAAAGTTTGAATGTGTGAGTGAACCAATACCAAGTGTAGCAGTAGTTGTAACCTCGGCGAGCACGTGGGCCGAGTGCCGAACCACTCGACCAACTCGACCCGCTCGGCTTGAGTCTAAACAGAATGAGTAATGAGTATTGTAAGTAGGGGCAACAGGCCCCAGTAAATCCCACGTTATCAACACTACAACAGCACTACGAGCACATGCCGCTCGATTAAAAGTTGTTGCAGCGCGGATGAGCACGTTGCCATGGTAAAACAAACAATAACGATCGAGTAGGAAGTAGTAGGTAGTGTTACCTACTCTAAGTTTTGCGTGTGTTCGTTAAAAGGGTCGTTGTTTATTGGATCTCTCGTAAAACCTTAACATGAATAGGATATAGCAGTCTTTTAACGTTTTGTTGGTCTTGCTCCCCTACAAGAAAAGCGCTCATAATGATGAACGACTAGCGCGTATAATGTAGTGGTCTCGGCCAGAGCTGTTCAATCTCAGTTCAAAGCGGGCCGCAGCCGGTGTGGGCCGCACATAACAGCGCTGATTCATAGCGACGCAAGCGCATGGAACAGTGCTGTATACAGCGAGACACCGCGCAAGCGCGCACAGAAGTGCGAGGAAATACTATCACTCAAGGAAAATTATGAAATGTGCAATAGTTACTTAGTAGAGATTGTTTCAACCAAAAGATGTTCTAAATAAGGTAAACTCGAAAATAATGATTATTTTCAGAATTCTTCTGAAAATTTGCCGTGACGATAATACATGAACCCCTGAATCACCCACCCCCCACAGTCCACACCTTTTTTTTGTAGTGTGGGTAATTATTAAATAACTTCTCCCGCTCTGGGTGGAGCGGGAGGGCGTGTCAGACTTTTACTGACTAAAACCCACCCGTGTTCCTTTAAATGCCTGTGTGCCAGGGCCACGATATCCCTTTCGGACAAGCTCGTAAACAGTCCACACCCTATGTTTGATATGGCGCAAATTGTCCTTCTGCGGTGTCACTGTGCGTGGTGTCACGGTCCTGACTCCTGACTTCCTGAGTGAGACGCTCGTGTGCGTGCCACCACGTAATGTCCCATTGCCTTCCATTTGATATGCTCTAATTACAACAATTCGCAGCGGTTATGTGTAATGACTAGCGCGCCGCTTCCTATCGTGACATTATAATAATATTTATGAGAAAACGTACACGAGCCTCTTTCATCACGGAGCTGGACAATTGTTCGTGAAACGTTCATTTCACGAACAATTGTCCAGCTCCGTTACTTTACAGACACTTGAACAAGCACTTACTTGGTAGCTCACACATATTGTTATTAAATTCCAAGCAAGTTGAAGCAAGGAATTCGTATTTAATATAATAATTCCACATGTTAATGTGTACTATTAGCGCTACGCCAAGTACAGTAAGCAATAGTAATGGAGGTAAATAAATATATTTAGTATGCAAAGTACAGCAAAAAGTAACGCAGACTTAACAACTTACAACCTTTTAGAAACTAGTTTGTTTTTTTTTCGCGTCGTAACCATTTATGTTGACATGCGAGTATTTTTTAACTCACGAAGACGGAGAGGTTTTTCTCGACTCTACCTATTAACAGTGCAATAAACCGAGGAGAATGTATCGAGGTACTACTTATATGAATACACAATGTAATTATGTGTTCAGCATGGACCTGACAGAGGCCTTACACAAACCCCGTTTTCAGGCGAGTTTCATTTGTTCCGTTCCTGTCAATTGCTGAAATTTAAATAAACTATGGTTGTGGTATTCACAGATTCGGTATATAAATAATAGGTACACATAACTCACAGTAAGAGACAGTGTACATATTTGGTGCACACAGCACTTGATGACCAATTGACCACGTCTACTCTGTCCGAGGAATGGAATGGTAATAATGAACCACAATTAACAATGAACGAACAAGGAGCGGGGTGTCACCCCACCGGTTACCGTTGTTAATATTATTCAAATCACAGAATTTATAAGAAATGCAATCAGTAACATAACTGAATATCAAAATGGTGGCTCAAAGTTTTAAGTTCAGTAGTAGATCTTATCGTGAGGTTCGTTTATGACAGGATTGTAACAAGATGTATTGGAATGAAATGAAATAATAGTACATTTTGATACAAGTGGAGAATGTTTGTTATTGCATTCGAGCTGGAATTAACACCCGAGCCGTAGGCGAGGTTGTTTTTGAGCCGAGAAATGCAATAACAAATGTCCACGTGTACCAAACGACGTTTTTCAATACACTTTTGAAGAAATAAAATCAAATAACGAAAAATATTTTTGCCATGAATTATTAAGAAACTATGATTTAGTTTTCTTATTTTTCCGCGCTTTGCTTTCACCAGGTTGAAGGAGAAGCAAAGGTATAAAGCCGATAAACAGCCTAATATGAAAAATAGAAAATTCAAATATTTTTTACTTTAGAACACAAATAAATGTTAATTTGTTCTTAAACGTTATTTTTATTGTAATAATCATGGTGTTCTATTTATAGACATTATTTAAATATGCCAAAAATATTAACAACGTAAAGACGCATGTATGATGATGATGAGATTATAAAAAAAAATCACCTCCGAATAGAGGACCGTCTCTGGCGCGAGACGGTGTGAATAGAGGCATTGAACCAATTTGGACTAAGTATAGGTAGTACCTATAAGTTATCTGTGGCAATTTTTATTCCCGCACACGTGTTGGAAAATAAAAAATCGCACGCGTGTGAAATACATTGCATTGTGAACCTAATCGTAGTGCGATATGAACCAGTTTTCGAGGAAGTGTATCGAAAAAATAGTTCGTGAGGCAAGATTCGTCAGATTCCGTATAGCAGCCAAAGTCGTTGGATAAATCACCGAAAAAACGAATATCACAACACAACACATTCACATGCACGTAAACACAGACCGAATCAGAGAATGTTTTTAGGGTTCCGTACCCGATGCAAGTCAAGCGGAACTCTATTACTGAGCCTCCGCTACCGTCCGTCCGTGTTTGTCAGTGGCTGGAGGCTATATCTCAAGAGCCGTAATAGGCGGACAGTAGAATTTTTCACAGATTGTGTAATTCTATTGTCGCTATAGCAACAAATTGAAAGCAAGTCAGAAACAACTCTAAGCGAAAAAGGAGCAATAGCGCGGTCGGGCGATGCGATGCGACGCGGTGGGTCGGGGGCCGACAATAGCGCGGGCGGGCGATGCGATGCGACGCGGTGGGTCGGGGGCCGACATTTCACGAGTTTTCAAGTTTTGTTATTGGAAAATCAGTAACTGGTAGGCGTATTGTTTTATCTCTGATAGCAGGTCCAACCGGAGTTCTGTTAATGAGGCGGCCGGATGTCGCGTAGTGTGCAGTTCGCTTTACTTACTACGCATGCGAGGGCTCGCGGGGCGTGCGGGCGTGCCGCGAGCTCCTATAGGTCGCAAGTCACGCCGCCATATCCACATGATTAACATTCGCGCGTTAACTGAGAGAACATGGATTGCCTCGCCACGGAGAGTGCTGTTTACTTAGCGTTTATACAGCACGCACTAGCACACGGTCGCACATACGTGGTCGGCGGCTACCTACAGTATCCGGGTATGTTTGTTAACAGCTCACGTGAACCGCTCTCTGTAATGTGCTGGTATCCAAATGTGTCACAATATAAAGCAGGTACTCTGTAGATAAATATTAAATATATTATACATTTCTTTGTTTGTTTAGCCTGCTCTTGAACAGAAGAAAGATTGACAAACACCAAGTATTGAAGCATTCAAACATATTTTCACGCTGACTTCCTTAGTAGGTAGTAGAGACAAAGTTATGTATCCTCTATTATATAAGATTCTGTAGCACGAGCACACGAGGATTGATAGGACGGCTCCGCTTGACAGGTACTGACGCAAAATATAAGACATCCTGCCCGAGCCTGTGCGTCGCCGAGCAGATGCGAGCCGATGATGAATTATACATAATCCAGTGCTTAAAGGCAAAATCGCATACAAAGTCGTTACAAATCATACAAACGTCTCACGTCATTTGTAGCAGGTCCGGTGCAGACTGGGGCGGCGCTGCGAGGCCGGGACGCGCGACCGTCGCGCCGCGCCGCGCCGCGTGTGGACCGCGCTCTTTGTGTGCCACAACTCTGTCGCAGAACTCGCAGACATAGTTAATTTATTGACAGTTCGCCCGACCTCGCTCCCAGCACCGTCACTGCTCACTTGAATTGCCAATTAACTTATTGCCTACGTCATTTCACGGAAAAAACTACCTGTAGGTACCGGCGCACCTACTCGCTCGACAAAGTACCAGTAGGTACCGGCGCACCTACTCGCTCGACAAACTACCAGTAGGTACCGGTGCACCTACTCGCTCGATAAACTACCAGTAGGTACCGGCGCACCTACTCGCTCGACAAACTACCAGTAGGTACCGGCGCACCTACTCGCTCGACAAACCGATTTTCCAATCTGATTTTCCCACTCCACTCGAGACACTGCTAAGTCCTATCGATCGAGTAAAGGCTTCTACAGACCAGCGCGACACGCAACGTGACACAAAGGCCCCGCGTGTCGCGCGACGAGCGGTGCCTTTGTGTCGCGTCGCGAGTCGCGCCAGTATGAAGAAGCCTTAAGTAATGCAGGGAGCAACATGTGACACTACCGACCTCACATCCTCACATGCGGTCCCCACGCTCACGTCCTCAAAACGTATAAAAGAACTTCAAACGTTTCGCAAAGTTGTTACAGCGACTCGTCGTGATTGCCATCAAAGCGGTCTGGGGGAAATTTCGTGTCCCCCCACATAAATAGGCTGGCTGCACACGAGATGCCAAGCGACGGCTGACACCAGACAGTTCTGACAAAATATGATAGTGGAGACCGTATTATTATAAGCAGTTGGCTTGAAACCAAATCTGACATCAAATACACTTCGCGGTGAATTTATAAGTAATCATACGTCTTATCTTGGGTGTAAGTAACGCCACACAATCATACTTTAACTGTCCATGTTACCATATTTGTATGTCTTAAGACAAAACATAGGGTCCTATTTTATATGTTTAACTATGTTTCACAAATAAACATTATGATTATGATTATTATGTCCATGTTGTTTATAAATCATGACCAACTCTGTAACGGTCACAAAATTCCGCCTCGGGCGAATGTACCTATAATCTGCAAGTAGAAATTATGTTTCATAGTGGCTGTGAGCATACCTGTGTATTTATGTATACCTCAAGTCATGTCCCACTCTCATTGCATCTTGCGCGACTAAACAATTCAAAATACAACTGTGTTGCATATATTCTAATTCGTAGGTATGTAGGTGTCCCTACATTATCGGATGACTGTCCATTTGGCTCTCATCTTCGAGTAAGTAATTACGTGACAGTGGCGTATGGTTAGTTCTGTGGCTGTCACCCCTGACTCTGGCGCGTTGTGTCTCACAGACGAGGTCGCCGGTCGAGCACGCACGCGGCTCACGTCGGGGTACTTAGAAACACGACTAATTCGGTGACGAGCTTATTGATACTGTTCGGACGCAAGCAAAGCGGTCGCGCGGTCGCAACCTCAGCGAACCAAATGCACTTTAAACTTTAAATGGACGTCATTAATGTCATACTGAAGTTGATCACAATCATGCGGACTCATACGGCGGGCATGCCGCCATATTGGGCGGGCGTCATGACGTGACGTCGCGCTCATTAGCCGCGACTCCGGCCGCGCGTCAGCTGTGCGCCCACAATTAATAGTGCGCCGTGTAAGCTTCCCACAAGGTTCCTGGGTTTTCACTACGGCGCGGCGCGCGGTGGGCGTTTTCGGCTTACAAGTTGCGAGTAATCATGAATAGATATTGTTATAGTAGTGAACACGTCCCACTCGCACCGTCCGGTGACGGCTCGCGGTCGCACATACCTACGTACACAAGCTATTGCGACACGAATGTGTACGATAGCATCTATAGAGGACAGTGCAGAACGTAGTTCACACTGCGTGCGTCACTGCGTCCGTGGCGAGCGCGCTGTGGCTGTGAGGAGGCTGTCCAGAGTCGCGTCACCAGCCGCGAGACGTTATCATTAGAATAGAGACAAGCAACCATCACTTACAAGTTATTTCGGTATAACGCTAGAGCGGTGCTCACGCGTCGTATTCCACTAAAGGTAGCTATAATTGACTCTAATACAATAATTTGAAAAGAAAATGAACCGTCACGCATTGAATGAAGACTCTCCTTGAAAAAGTGTGTCGCGCTCGCACGGCTCGGTGCTGAACTGCTGACGGTAGTGACGGTTGTTGATACAGTGTCAGTGAATAGACGCGGATAACGGATGGGGATATTTCTTTAAAATTCGGTTCGCACAGACGCACACTGAATAACTATTCAGTATTGAGAGGTAATCGCGCGGAGCGGGCGCCGCCGCGCCGCAGACCATAAGTGCAGAAGTCTCACTATCAAAGTGCCAATTACGTCAGATGAGAAATTAATACCGGGTCAGGCACGTAAACAGCTGCGGGCGCAACTAGCAATTCAATCAAGCTTGTTACCGTGCATTGCTCGGAGTGGACCCTCTGTCTTTCTCTGTCGTGTGGTGTAGATATGAAATGAGAATCTGCAGTCTCCGCCCGTTGTATTAACATTCCACAGAATACCGGGCTCGGGCTCGGAACTCTGCACACTCTGCACACTGCGCGCTAACAATGTGCACTTACTGCGTTATACGTTCCTACTGTTACGACTATTATCACCGCCGCTGATCAAATATAAAATAGGTACCTTAGTCTAATGTAGTCTGTATCCATGTTAATCATAAAGTTTCATAACTTTGGCTGAGAGAGTCCATACAATCTGAATGCTCACGAAGAAACTTAATGTTTTTATTTAAACCCGTAATGGTCGGCAATAAAAAAATAGAACAGTTTGTGCGGAGGGGGAGGGTGATTGGTACGACGTACTAACACTAGACAACATGTTGTTTGAATATTATGTTACTAACACTATGGATTCCTTGTCCCGAAATAAAAATCATTATCAATAAATATGATAACGCGTTTTGAATGTTATTAATTATTAAAAAATACGGACACAGCCAGGCAATCAAAATATGGCTTTTACTGTGGAAGACTCCATAGTGTATCGTTAAATCGCAGTTAATGTTTTTATTGATTATAACTATTTAAGTCGACCATACGCTTTTAATTTTTACTAGTGATGGGCCGAATGTCGTTTGAACCGAATCCGAACTTCGGCCGAACATTCGGTTAAAATGAAAAGTTCGGCCGAACTTCGGTTCAATTTCGCGCGCTTTCTGAGAGCGACACATCGTGACTTATTTACGCATTTACTTCAATTTTATTATTCAAAATCAAAAGTCATTTATTCAAACTAGGCTGAGAATCAGCACTTTTCGAACGTCAAAAATTACATGAGACAGTCCCCCAGAAACGCCCACCCTTCACCACATCCTAGTGCTTTAGCTGGGAAGAAGAAGTGGCGCAACAAACTCCCCAGCAGCACAGCTGTCTGCTCGCATATAAAAAAAAATATATAAAATATAATATCTCTTGCGGGGCGGCTAAGCTCGGCGGCTTATGCTGTTAGAGAGATAAGACAGTTAACAGATGTAGAAACCGCGCGGTTGGTCTATTTTAGCTACTTCCACAGCATAAAGGCTTCTACATACCGGCGCGACTTGTAGCGCGACGCGACACGGCACAAAGGCCCCGCGTGTCGTAGGACGAGCGGTGCCTTTGTGTCGCGTCGCCCCGGTATGTAGAAGCCTTTATGTCGTACGGCATTTTACTGTGGGGTCGGGCTGCTGACATTGAGTCCATCTATATTTTGCAAAAGAGAGCTGTCAGAGCAATTTATAATCTAAGTCGCCGCGAATAGAAACTGTAACGGTTTACCAACAGTCGATTGGTCCATGAATCGTTGGTCAACGTTATCTTTAAACCATTAACTTTTTATCCAAAGGACTTTTCACCCACGAACGTTTCGCCAACATAACTCAACGTCAGTGAATGCTTAACCAACAGAATGTTTTGTTTCGCGACAAATTTCGAGGTAGCGCTCGCCGGCCGCTGCCGCGGCACCGCTCGCTACGCTCGCTCGGCCTATGGATATCTTTGAAAGTTATTGGTCAAAACATTCTGTTGGTTAAGCATTCACTGACGTTGAGTTATGTTGGCGAAACGTTCGTGGGTGAAAAGACCTTTGGATAAAAAGTTAATGGTTTAAAGATAACGTTGACCAACGATTCATGGACCAATCGACTGTTGGTAAACCGTGACAGAGTGCCGCGAATATCTTAGGGAACTATTTAAAAATATTAATATCATGACGGTACCTCGCCAATTCATTTATGAAAATAAGAAGTATGTAAGGAAAAATCTACATCTTTTTAATAAAATAAGGGATATACATAATTTTAATACTAGAAATAAAGACAACATAGATCAACCACTTTTCAGGTTATCTAAAGTACATACATCTTTTATGGGGTACTGTGTTAAATGTTACAACAAAATACCTTGTGATATATTGCAACTAAATGAAATAAAATTTAAAACTCATATTAAAAGAACACTTTGTAAACAAGCATATTACAAATTAGAGGATTATATACAAGATAAGAATGCTTGGAAACATGCTGGTCCTGCTCCATAGGACAATCTAGAGTCTAGACAAAATCAAACAGGTTGCTATTTTAATTGTATAATTTATTATTTTTATGACATTTATTTTAAATTCTGTGATTACCTTAACTCACATTGATATTGTTATTTTTTAGGAAATCGTACCTATATATTTTTTACAATTTTTTTAAATATGTGAGCACCATGTATCTATCACATAATTAATTTATCTGTCATTGCTTCATTCTTAACTCTTTTTATTACCTATTGTGGTATAGTAATTTTATTCTAGGTGCATCGTCTTCACATAAAATTATATAATTAATGTACCTATAAAAATATTGTACTAGATTTTAAAAGAGTACCGGTGGAGTTTCTTGCCCATTCTTCTCCATACGAAACTACCTTTTGGAAGGGGCGACTAGAATCAATTCTATTTTTTTGTAAATATTGACGTTCAAAAGTGCCTTTTATGTGCCAATTTGAAATAAACAATTTAACTTTGACTTTGACTTTGAATATTGCTAAATGTACCCCGCCCGCACACCGCGCTCGTCAAAAAAACGTAACAAACTTCTGTCAGATAAGGCAGTCTTTAGTGTTTTTGCACCAAAACCTGCCTATAGTACATTTTAAATATGAGTGAGTAGACAGATGAGAAAAGTTTGTATTATTTGATTGTTGAAAAAAATACCCTTTAATTGTAATAAAAAATACTTGATGTTAATGAATGTTTAGTTTTTGAACCAAAAACGTGACTTTTTTATTCAATTTACGAATTGTAATCCAGATGTTTGTTAGAAGAATACTAAGCTTATTTCATTTTTGTAATAGTATGTCTAATTTTTATGTCTATTTAATTAGGCAGAAATAGTATGTCTATTTTTTATGTCTATTTAATTAGGCAGAGATAGTATGTCTAATTTTTAAGTCTAAGTAATTAATTAGGCAGTGATTTTCAAGACTAATACGAATAACTGATTTAAGTTAAGGTTTACATTTACAATGTTCCTAACTAAAATAAATGACCATGAGTGAGTAAAAGACTTTTTTATATTGTACAGTAATGCTATTCTAATTCTATTAAATTTCAGTCAAAATAGTGCAAGTAGGTATTATTTTTCTTGTGCCGAATGTTCGGCATCTGAACCGAATTTCGGCCGAATGCCGAAGTTCGGTTGTACCGAATGTGAAGCGAACTTCGGCCCATCCCTGCTTTTTACCCGACTGCGGCGAAGCCAAAAAAGGAGGGTTATGTGTTTGACCTGTATGTATGTATGTATGTCTGTCCCTATGTTCCCTCGTAACTACTAAACGGCTGAACCGATTTTGATGAATGATATGTCGTTAGATTCGTCTTTATTGCGCGAGTGTCTTATGGTATATTAAAGTTATTAAAAATCAAAATGGCGGGTTTTTATCTGCCAAGCCTATCGAGTGGTGTATCAAAATGAAGGGTTTTGAAAGGTGTTTACAGTAATATATACTTATTATATGTTTAAAAGTAATTTAAATGAGAAATTATAATAAATATCCCGAACTTTTGGAGTGAGTGAGTAGAGGCCGTTATCACCCGATTATAAGTGAGTATATAACCTAATTTACCGTCTTATAATCCTAAATAAAATAAAAAAAGTTAATTTAGAAATCAAAAACCCAACTGCGTAAAAACTGAACTTAAAAAAAGATGGAAACAAGATTTATATAAATTAATTAGTACTGTAAACAATCTCATGCAGTCGGAGGCAAATAGGTCGTTATTGTTAGGAAGATGCCTCCGACTGCATGAGATTGTTTAAAGTACTTATTAATTTATATAAATCTTGTTTCCATCTTTTTTAAGTTCAGTTTTTACGCAGTCACAAACATGAAATTGTGATACCCAAATTTAGATTAACTAAAACAAGCATGACATTTCTTATAAACAGTATCCGCTTTTATAACAAGTTGCCAAAGTCGGTTACAGAACTTAGTGATGGAAAATTCAAAACACACATCAAACGTGCCCTTATCAAAAAAACATATTATAAATTTAAAAGATTAAAGACTACGTTGAAGACAAGGAAGTATGGCATAAATTCCTTCTGCACATGTGGCTTCCAGTACCTCATTAACGGCAAAACTATGTAAATGTCTATTAACTGCTCCCAAATTACGATGTATATTTAAAAAAAAAAGCTTTTTCTTATTTGACATTGTAGACCTACAACTTTAATTTCAACGAGGTTCTAACTTTTATTATTTTAATAATATTTTATATTGTTGTTTTGTTAATGAGAGGACGTTGTAGGCTTAATAACCTGGTACTTTTGAGGGGCCTACACTGTCCTCTCATCTTACCTATTATCAACACTAATTTGAAACATTGTAAATGCCAATTATTTTTAAAAGAGTAAATAAATAAACATTTTATTTATCTTCCACAAAGGCGCCTTAAAAATATGAATAATATATCCTCACAATAATTCCTTTGTGGGAGACTGGTATCTGCACTAGGAAACCCTGTCACACAGATTACCAGGCCCCCCCCCAAAACAGCGTTTGAGTACTAGTACTTAAAGATAATATTGGCAAAATATTTTAACCTATGGTAGAAGAATTTAAAAATAAAGGAAATAAAGGAAAAAATATAAAATTATACAAAATTAAAAGTTATTGTTGAAGGTTATAGGTGAATTGTGGTGTGGTGTGGCATGAGGAACAGGGTGTAAAGTTCACTCATCCACCACAGAAAAGGGAGGATCCTCCGACCAGGCGGGTGTTGTGTCTGGTGGGCAACTGCCCGACGGTTGATTTTTTTTTTTTTTTTGAATGGCATCTCGTAGCAGACCTAGAGAGGTCGTTGCTACTTAACCGGATATTCCTGTGGCTGCCCTAAGGTTTTTAATCTTAAAGCCTCCAGCCAGGGCGCAAATTATATATATTAAAACTAAACGACAGCGCACTAAGGGCACCCCCTGTGGGGTACGGACCTCGGCTTAGGGCGTCGTTGGGGGATCACAAAATTAGTCACAATTTGGGGACGGGCTGGATCAACATTTTGATCATGATTATTATCAGGGGATATTATATTTATTGCTACGGCGCTCTCAGCCTCTAACCGGGCGGCTGGCGCATCGACATTCAAGGGACGGGGGGGAGGACTTTTATTACCATTTACTCGGGAAGTTCGCGTGGTACCTCGGCGGCGAGGACGGAAGGTCGGTTTGTGTATTTTGTGCACTGTACTCGTGGCCCTATTGCTTTCCTGAAGGAGAGTGACGGGGTCATCCGGATCTAAGAGAGTGTGCCTCGGTCGGCGAGTCTGACTAATGGCAGAAGGCCTGTAACTAGCGGCCTGCACAACCAAGGGGTTGCGATGACGTTCCGCGGATTCGAAAAAGCGCTTTGCAAGGCGCTTCATAAACTGTTTGATGGTAGGCATCTTAAGTTCTACGTGAAGTTGTTCGTTCCGAACGAACCAAGGAGCCTTCGTAATTCTGCGGAGAAATCGGTTTTGAAGCGTCTGCATCTTATGGATGTGATACGACTTTGCGTGAGCGAAGACTACGCAGGCGTAAGTCATGATCGGTCGAATGCACGCGGTGTAAATACGCAATTTGCACTTAAGGGACAACTTGCTGCGCGGGTTGAGTACGGAGTGTAGTCGGCCGAGAGCAAAACTGGCGCGCGAGCGCACCTGTTTTATGTGCTCGCCGAACGTCATGTGATGGTCTAAGACCACACCGGGATATTTGGCTCGCTTCTCCCAAGGGATAGGCTTGCCGAACATGGTGATCGGTTGGGGCAGGGCGGGTGATCGCCGGGGCCTACAGAATAGGACCCCCTGGCTCTTATCAGGGTTGACTTCGATCCTCCACTTCCTGAACCAGGCCGCGAGTCTGTTGACTTCGGCCTGAAGGATGCGGGTGATATTGTCTTGCCTGAGGCCGGAGTAGTAGATGGCCGTGTCGTCTGCGAACAGAGCTAACTGCGCCTTTCTACATTTGGGGATATCACTAGTGAATATAGTGAATATCAGCGGTGCCCTGAGGGACGCCTGCGCGGAGCGGATGGGGGGAGGATAGCGCACCCTCGATGCGATAGCGGAAGGTGCGGTCCGACAAAAAGTCTCGTAAGATGAGCACGAGACGATCGGGCACACCGAGTTTGTAGAGCTTATATAATAAGCCGTTGTGCCAGACTTTGTCGAACGCTTTCGCAATATCGAAGAACACAGCACCCGTCATGAGCCCGCGCTGGAAGCCAGCGCTTATATGCTCGACGATACGGTGGACCTGTTGTACGCACGAATGTTGGGATCTGAACCCGAACTGTTCGTTTGGGATGAGGCCCTTCGTCTCGGCATAGTCTCTGAGACGCTTATAAATAAGCCTCTCATAGACTTTGCCGAAGAAGTTGAGCAGACTGATGGGTCGGTAACTGGAAGGTTCGGTCTTAGGTTTGCCGGGCTTCGGGATACCGATGACCGTGGCACTTTTCCAAGCTTGAGGAAAAATGTTGTTGCTAAGAGCGCCATTGAAGATGGTGGTCATTAGCATGATCAGGTGAGCGGGGAACAGCTGGAGCACCCTGTTGGTGATTCCGTCTGATCCTGGAGATTTACGGGTTTTCAGACCCTTGATAATGTCGTGCACTTCGTCTGGGGTGACGGGAGCCAGAGGACAATCAGGGTCTTCGACCGGAGGGAGATTCGCCCTACGTTCGACTTCAGCGTCCACCTCAGCGAGGTGAGCTTGGTCTACTGGTTGAGAGCTGGGCGAGCACTGAGTCTCGAGAGTGTCAGCCAGGCATGCCTAGCCAAGCCTTGTCGGTGTCGTCGAATGCTATCGTCCTGTCGGGTCGTGTCAGAGGGGGCATAGAAGCTACTTGCGGGGATCTGAGTTTCCTCTGAAGCTCCCAGAAGGCCAGATGAGTGGGCTCTAGTTCGCCCAGCATCTTGTCCCAGTGGGCCTCACGCAGTTCTTTCATTCGCTTCCTTACAGATTTCTGTAATTGGCGCATGAAGACTTTGTTAGCGTCACAGGGAAAGACACTGTATGCACGAGTGGCCGCGTTCTTCTCAGTCAGCAGTTCACGCACATCGTCCGGCAGCTTTCGGCGATGGGGGTCCATCGCCGGAACCTGCCTCGAGCAATCGCTCAGGACTGATTGTACGTGTTCCGTGAGTGAGTCGATCGCGGCCGTCGTGTCGGCGATCGAGTCAAACTGATCGGGGATAGAATCCAGTATCGGGGATGTGGTGGATTTCAGTCGGTCGCTTACTTTCCGCCAGTCCGTGACTACTTTCGTGAGGGGGGGTTGGTCAGGGTCAAGGAGTCCGTCGCGAGGGGCCAGTCTTAAGACGACCGGCCGGTGGTCAGAAGTCAGTTCGTCCATCGCCTCTATCGAATCCAACCGTAGGTTGATATTCTTTAGGAGCGCTATGTCCAATATGTCCGGGGATTGACTGGGGATATGGGGGTAATGAGTAGGATTCATCGGACCGAGCCCGACGGTTGATGTCGGGACGTTGTATATATGCTAGTTGCGTGGTAAACTCTGATTGCGCGATGCAGGATTCGCGTGACGTCAGTGTGACGCGTTGTTTGTATGTGGCGATGTTGATTCCACTACATAGTGTAGTGCGGTGTAGTGTGGTGTGATATGGTGTAGTGTAGTGTAGTGCGGTGTGGTGTGGTGTGATGTGTTGTGGTGTAGTGTGGTGTGACAAATTCATGACACAGGCTGAAAACACATCTATCTTAAAACAATTAGGAGGCTTTCAGTGCTATCGTAATCAAGGTTCAGTAAATAGGTGATGAGAACCTGCTTGCACTTTGCTTTAGTAAGAGGATATATTTTTAAAATAGAGCTTAATTTGTTGTATAAATAACTGCCAAGGAAACAAAAGTTGCGATGCGAAAGGCTACTTTTACACAGTTGAGTAGAACATACATTTGTTTTAATACGTTTATGAGCGTACAAGGATGAGTTGTAGTCCAAAAAAGAATGTTTACGCAAGATAGTTTGAACGAGAAAGAGTTGTCGAACAGTAAGAACCTTGCACTTAGGGCACTCATAGAGTTCAGAGGAAGGGTGAAAAAACGGTAAAGCATGGGCCCTCTTTGTGCTCACTCGATTTTAATCATAAACGATTTAGGGGCACCACCCCATACAGAAATGCAATAGTTTAGTACAGATTGACAAAGTGCAAAATATACCGTTTTAAGAACTTTCGCATCTGCAACACGTCGTAGGCTTTTAAAAATGAAGATGAGCTTCCTAATTCTTTTGGACAATAGATCGATGTGGGAATAAAAGTTTAGGTTTTTGTCTATAGTGACACCGAGGTACTTGAGAGAGTCCACTTTTTCGAGTTTTGTGCATAAGCACGAGTAGGAAGAGCTGTTGTTACATGAGTGGGCCGCGATATTTAATAAAGGGTTCTGATTGAGGTGAGTGTTTGTTAGTGTAAATGTTATGTATTTAGTCTTGTCTGTATTAAGCGAGAGTAAGTTCTTGTTTAGCCAGGTCATAACTAACGAGAAACCCATCTGAGCAAAGTGGTACACTTCCTCCCAAGTATCTCCATAGAAAAGAAGAGCCGTGTCGTCCGCGAATGTAACAATCTTGCCGTTAGTAAGGTTTAACTGGCAGAAGTCATTGATGAAAATTAAAAAGAGAGTGGGCCCTAAAATACTCCCCTGAGGAATACCGATATTGACTTCGCAGTCATCAAAAATTCAGATAATTTTTGAATAATTTTAGCTGTTTGCCACGAATTCCGAGATGTTCAAGCTTTTTTAGTAAGAGTGGTGCAGAGACGGTGTCAAAAGCCTTCGCCAAGTCGAGGAAAATCGTAAGGACCTTTTCCTCTCATCCAACTTAGAAACTATGCTATCAGTTAGTTGATGTACGGCATCGCTTGTTGTCCTTGTTGATCTGCCTTTACGAAAACCATATTGATTATCAGATAGAAGTTTGTTTGTTTCTAGATAATTAGTTAATTGCTTGTTAATAACTTTCTCAAGAATTTTGGACAGTGATGGTAAAATGGATATTGGACGGTAGTTATTGACACTGTCCCCGCTACCAGACTTGTGAATTGGGTGAACTATGGATTTTTTAAGTTCCGAGGGAAATTCACCAGTGGAAAGGCAGGCGTTGCAAATAAACGCGATGGGATCAGATAATAAGTTAGAGTATCTTTTAATTAATTCACTGGGAACGTCGTCACACTTTACGGCACGAGTGGAACCGTATATACGTACGGAACCCTCGGTGCGCGAGTCCGACTCGCTCTTGACCGGTTTTTTTTAGTTACTGTCTACAGTCCCGTGTAAACTTTCATGTCTTCATTCATAAAATTGGTGAAAGTCTCATTCAAACTTCCACCCCCCCCCCCCCATTTAGGGGATGGGGGCGAAAGTTATAAGTTTATCTGGGGGCACGGTAGTGTTTTTTTGTATACTGAACTTTGTTTACATACCAAATTTCGGCTTTCTAGCACTTCAGGAAGTACCTTAACATTTTGAAGTCTCATACAAACTTCCACCCCCCCATTTTAGGGGATGGGGGCGAAAGTTATGTTTATGAATTTTTTTGTTGGTTGTATACTAAACTTAGATTACATACCTACCAAATTTCAGCTTTCTAGCACTTCAGGAAGTAGCCAAACATTTTGATGATCATCAGTGTGTCAGTGTATCAGTGAGTGCGTCAGTGACGAAATCAGTGTATTTTAGATATCAATAAAATCTAAAGTATTAGAGCTATTCAATTGAGAATTTGTATGTTTAATTAGTCTGTTATTGACATCATATCCTGAGAATATGAACTATCTGGTACATCGGATAGGTAGTGCCCTTGCGCTTCGCTTGGCTCGTCTTGGCGGGGGCATTACCATGCCCCCAGATTTTGATTTTTCATTAAATGATGATATTCAACATTAAATGATGCGCAGTTTGGTTTCCGATGCAAAATATCGATGGAGAGTGCTATCCTGGCGCTCAAGTAGACTGTAAGGTATCATACTGACAAAAAGATGCCAGTTTATGCTGCCTTTATTGACTTTTTCAAGGCTTTTGACCTCGTATCCCATGAGAAGCTATGATCGAAGCTCCATCGTTTAAATCTGCCTACAGAGCTAGTTAACTTGTTGAAGTTTTGGTACAGCTCTCAAACAAATCGCTTCAAGTGGAATAATGAGTCTTCCGAGCCGTATTTGTTGGAATGTGGAGTTAGGCAGGGTGGACTGACCTCGCCGGCTCTGTTCAACCTGTACAGGAATAACCTGATTGAGGAGCTCAGTAGAACAAGTGACGGCTGTTCAATGGACGGTCATGGTTAACAGTCTGAGTGATGCAGACGATATGCAGGTGTTGCTGAGCCCATCCATCAATGCACTCCGGAAATCGCTTGTTGTGTGTGGCGACGCATGGGCTTACATACAATACAACCACAAACAATCGCAAATGTTGGTTTTTAAAAGCAAACATATCGGTGGGAACGTTCCTCTCGTGTTCATAGATGGAACACCATTGCAGCGTGTTGCTCAGGTTTAGTATCTAGGACATGTGGTCACGGAGGACTTATCTGATGATGCAGATTTGGACATGGAGCGTAGGGCGTTGGCGGTTCGGTGAAATATGTTAGCCCGCAAGTTTGCGCTTCGCAGATGTTCGCGGAAGCCTGTGTCGACGATTTTCATGCCATAATGAGAAAGAGGGCAGCTTAAATTATGGGTAGGTTGCGAGGAAGCTTCAACAGCATCCTAACAACATTATATGACAAGGAGGACAGCCCATTTATTAGCCCCTGGGTGTGGAGGCACGTGCCAACATATTGAGTTGAGCCACGTATCTACTTATTAGTTGTTCGGTTAGTTTGTAAGTTTTACTAAAATAGTTTTTAAGAGCGTCTGTATGCGCGATGACAAGTTTAGGTAATTCTTCGCAAATTTCACTCATACAGAAGCGGCCGTAACTGTGTGCGTGGTGTTGAAGCGTTCTCGCTCTGTATAGTAAGACTAGCCCACTTTGATCCTTACCCGGAGTGTAAGTTTGCAAGTGACTTAACGTAACTAGCGCGTTTGCGTTAAGATTTTTATTCTCACTCTTATACTCTTAGCATTATGATCTATCGGTCAAATTTTTACGCAAACGAAATAGTTACGTTTACTCTCTTGCAAACTTACACTTGGGGTATTGTTCGCTTTAGAGCAATAATTGTGATAGCAAAATTAAATAGAAAATTAAATCCAACTTCAGTTTATTGATACTTCTTATGATTTGTAATAAACTAAGTATACTCCGTTTGAAATAAGATTAGACATTTAAATAATCCTGTTTAGGGTTCCGCAGTAAACAAGGAACCCTTATACTCGTAGTTTCGCCATATCCGTCTGTCTGTTTGTCTGTCTGTCCGTCCGTCCGTCCGTCTGTCCCCGGCTTAGGTCAGAGACGCATAGTCTTAGAAAGCTGTAATTTACACATATATATTCACGCCGAGAAAGTCGTAAAATAAAACCATGAAAAACATTTATTTGTATGGAACCTCCCTTGCACCTTTTTTTCTCGTCTTATACACGGTGTGGGTATCGTTGGATAGGCTGTTTAAAAATATTGTGGGTCTGTTAAAGACATTTTTCAATTCACAGATCAGTTTGCGTAATATTAAGCTTTAAAGTGCTATTTTTTGTTAGAGTCAAGTGTCCCCTCCCCCTGCCAGCTAAATGGTTGGTTTTGGATATGTGAAAAAATTCATGGCAGTAGTAATATATATAACGAAATTAAAAGGAAAACTATCACAGCTAAGTAGGGTTTTACAAGTTAACGAGTAATAGTCGACCAACTTAAATTTGCAGTTGAAGAATTGACCGTAACGTATATCGATGTATGGGAGAGCATTTTTTTCAACTACAGTGTTAAGTTTGTTTTTGGGATAAATTGCGTTAGTAGTATGACAAATAGCAGCTGTAATAAACAGTTGGTATTGTAACCACGTTTTGCTTCTAATGCCACCCTTGTGCCTACGAAATGAAGTCAATACGAGTATCAGTTGGACGGACTGTAAAAAAGTTTATTTAGATTTCTAATCTTATTTCAAATGGAGTATATCTTTTGCCTGCGGCTTCGCCCGCGTGGAGGTCGGAAATTATCCAACGGAATTGTATATAATATATCCGGGTTATTAACTAAGAATCTGTGAGCCAAATTTCACCCAAATCCGTTCAGCCATTTTTCTGTCGTAGTAATAGCAGGAAAACACCGTAAGGAAATGTCCTAGAACCAAAAATTCGAAGACATGTGACGTCCACCAACCCGCACTGGGACCGCGTGGTGGATTACAGCCCACTCCCTCTCGCAGAGAGGAGGCCTGTGTCCCAGCAGTGAGAACATTTTAGGCTGATTAAGTAGTAACGCCATTGACTGCCGCGCCACCGTCAACCAAAATTATTTTGAAACGCGGAAATAATTTGGAAAGAAATAATTTGAGGGGTCTGATGTACTACCTGATTCAAACAATGGTATTATTTTACTATTTTTCATAAGGTCTGGAAACTCCCCACAGTCAATACAATTATTAAAGATAAGAGCTAAAGTAGGTGCTACAATGTCTATAATAGACTCTACAGTTACTACAGTACTCTCTATAATACTCTCTAAAACTTCTACAGAATTACCCCACAGATCTGCAGTCGTTTTTACATTTAGAGTGTGAAAGGTTTTAATTATATCTCTACAGGTAATATGTTAAAAATGAAATTCCGAATCGCAAACATTAACATTTTCCTTTAGCAACGTCTCAGCAACAGAAGGTGATGAGTTTAGGGATTTAGTAGTTGAAACGGGAATATCCGAAAAGAAATTTTTAAAGGCCATGGCGACTTGTGAGTCTGATTTTAATATGTTGTCATTAATTGACAGGCTGTAGTCAGTATTTCTGTTACTAGACCTTCCCGTTTCACTGTTAATAATATTCCAGGTCGTTTTAATTACATTACTACTGTTTTTAATCTTCGAACTTAAATAACGCGACTTGGCCATACAACAAACTTTTTTAAATAATTTTGAATAATTTCTAACATACAAATTAAATTCATCAGTGTTTACATAATACCTTTCATTGTACAGCTCATAAAGCCGTGTTCTACTTTTATGAATACCAATGGTAGCCCAATCACAGATGCGTTACTATTAACCGAGATAGTCTTGGGAATAAACGTGGAATTAAATTGTTGACAGTAAATATAAAAAAAATAAATATAAAGAAGATTAAGGCGATTAACACACGGCACCGCGCACCGCCGCGGTTTCATATGGTGAGAGCACCGCTCAACCGCGCTTTCGGGCGGTGTACGTGTGTTAGGCATCAACGGATTTATTAGAGGCTAAAGCGACGTTGAGATCCGCTTCACCGCCTACCGCGACGGTGCGCGGTGCCGTGTGTTAATCGCCTTAGATCACCATGAATAGATGAAACTGGTAATTTGTCAATGAGTTTACCTTTAAAAGCTTCCAAGCGACTTGCAGTTTTGGGGTTAACAGTGATATCGTTTTTAGCCACGTTGTTGTTTCGGTTTTGGATAGTTATCCTTTGCCCACAATGATCAGAATCTAGTAAATTTATAATTTCTTTGTGGCTTGGTATAATGTCTGTATAAATATTATCTAGGCATGTGGCACTAGTAGGGGTTATTCTTGTGGGCTCCAAAAACTGGTTTACAAGATTATATGACTGAAACAGACTTATTATTTTACTACAAGAACCAGAGTTTACTAATAAATTAAGATTAAAATCACCACATGTGATAATGGACTTGTTTGAGTTACAAATCTTGCGCAACACTTCATCCATTACCCTTTCAAAGCAGTCATACGATCCTGAAGAAATTATAAACTTGAACTTTAACCTTTCTATCTTTCAGGTATGATCTTAGTAAATCAAGAGCTGTATACCTAATCCCATAGTGCTCTAGTTTCAGCAAAAGTGTCTTTTTTGCTACTGCTTACTATGGGATTAGGTATCTCTTGATTTACTAAGATCATACCTGAAAGATAGAAAGGTTAAAGTTCAAGTGAACGGCGTAAACTCATTGGGGTCTAAAATGGCAATGGGCGTTCCTCAAGGTTCAATATTGGGTCCATTCCTCTTTTTAGTTTACATTAACGATTTACCCCAATTATTTAAAAATCAACCGAAGATGGTGTTATTTGCAGATGACACATCATTGATATTTAAAGTAGACCGACGGTCACAAAATCTTGACGACGTTAATAACTCTATTCTTCAGGTCCAAGATTGGTTACGGTAAATAATTTAGTACTAAATAAAGCAAAAACCAAATGCATCCGATTTAAATTACCTAATGTTAGAAGTAGTGAATGTAATATCATATTGAATGGAGCAAAACTGGAATTTATTAATCAAACGGTTTTCCTAGGAATAGTGATTCCTAGGAAAACTAGACGAGAAATTACAATGGGGACCACATATAATATCTCTTGCGGGGCGGCTAAGCTCGGCGGCTTATGCTGTTAGAAAGATAAGACAGTTAACAGATGTAGAAACCGCGCGGTTGGTCTATTTTAGCTACTTCCCCAGCATTATGTCGTACGGCATTTTACTGTGGGGTCGGGCTGCTGACATTGAGTCCATCTTTATTTTGCAAAAGAGAGCTGTCAGAGCAATTTATAATCTAAATCGCCGCGAATCTCTTAGGGAACTATTTAAAAATATTAATATCATGACGGTACCTTGCCAATTAATTTATGAAAATATTATGTACGTAAGGAAAAATCTACATCTTTTTAATAAAATAAGTGATAGACATAATTTTAATACTAGAAATAAAGACAAAATAGATCAACCATTTTTCAGGTTATCTAAAGTACATACATCTTATATAGGGTACTGTGTTAAATGTTACAACAAAATACCTTGTGATATATTGCAACTAAATGAAAGAAAATTTAAAACTCATATTAAAAGAACACTTTGTAAACAAGCATATTACAAATTAGAGGATTATATACAAAATAAGAATGCTTGGAAACATGCTGGTCCTGCTCCATAGAACAATCTAGAGTCTAGACAAAATCAAACAGGTTGCTATTTTAATTGTATAATTTATTATTTTTATGACATTTATTTTAAATTCTGTGATTACCTTAACTCACACTGATATTGTTATTTTTTAGGAAATCGTACCTATATATTTTTTACAATTTTTTTAAATATGTGAGCACCATGTATCTATCACATAATTAATTTATCTGTCATTGCTTCATTCTTAACTCTCTTTATTACCTATTGTGGTATAGTAATTTTATTCTAGGTGCATCGTCTTCACATATAATTTATATAATTAATGTACTATATTGTACTAGATTTTAAAAGAGCACCGGTGGAGTTTCTTGCCCATTCTTCTCCATACGAAACTACCTTTGGAAGGGGCGACTAGAATCAATTCTATTTTTTTGTAAATATTGACGTTCAAAAGTGCCTTTTATGTGCCAATTTGAAATAAACAATTTGACTTGACTTTGACTTGACTTGAAGGGGGTCTGTACACACTTAATACAATAAACTGCTCCAATTCTATACAGGCTATTTCAACTGTCCGCTCAACAGATAGGCTCACAATATCCTTACGGTCTTTAAATTTAAGCTGGTTACTTACTAAAATTATTGAGCCACCGTGTATAGCATTTACGCTTCGATGCTTTTTTGATAAGGGCACGTTTAATGTGCGTTTTCAATTTTCCATAACTAAGTTCTGTAATCGATTGTGGCAACTTGTTATAAAAGCGGATACTGTTTACAAGAAATGACTTGCTTGTTTTAGGTAATCTAAATTTCGGTATCACAATTTCATGTTTACTACGTGTATTTATATTATGGAAATCACTTCTTATTTTGAAAAGTTCTAAGTTTTTGCGAACATATAAAATACTTTCTAAGATATAAAGAGAAGGCAGAGTTAGTACATCAATTTCATTGAATTTGTTTCTAAGGGACTCACGAGGACCCATTCCATAGATCGCGCCGATTGCCCTCTTTTGTAAAATGAAAATTGAATGTACGTCGGCTGCCGATCCCCACAGCAGAATGCCATAAGATATAATACTGTGGAAGTAAGCAAAGTACACTAACCTAGCTGTGGCTATATCTGTCAACTGCCTTATTTTTCTTACTGCATATGCAGCTGAACTTAATCTACCTGAAAGCAACATGTATAATAAAATTAACTCTAAAATAAAATTAGGAAACATTATGCAATCAACAATTTTATAGATCATTAACATTAATTACATATAATTAGAAACTTTATTTGATTGAGATCAATCATATGTTGTACAACCATCATCATCATCATTGCAGCCGAAACACGTCCACTGCTGGACACGTTGGCAGCTTGGTTGTACAATCATTATTTCAAAAGGACAATTAAACATTTAATATAATATTTATCTATTTATGTATGTGTCGGGATATTTCCAGACATCAGAAGTAATACTCAGATATGGCAATACAGAAATCTATTTCAATCGAACTATCAGTTATTTTAAATCGAGAGAATATAGAAATGAAATAAAATTAATTAAATAACTAATAATGGTAGTGGCGGTCACATAGGGCAGTACTGACTGTCAGGGACAGTGGTCCATGCACCCACCGCAATAAGGATAGTACTAATTTGTCGGAGACAACGTTCCACATCCAATAACCGGGAAGTACTGACTGTCGAGAGACAGTGGTCCGTGCACCACGACGCATCCGTTCAAAATGCGTACCGATTCTTTTTTTTTTTTTTTTGAATGGCATCTCGTAGCAGACCTAGAGAGAGAGACCGGATATTCCTGTGGCTGCCCTAAGGTTTTTAATCTTAAAGCCTCCAGCCAGGGCGCAAATTATATATATTAAAACTAAACGACAGCGCACTAAGGGCACCCCCTGTGGGGTACGGACCTCGGCTTAGGGCGTCGTTGGGGGATCACAAAATTAGTAACAATTTGGGGACGGGCTGGATCAACATTTTGATCATGATTATTATCAGGGGATATTATATTTATTGCTACGGCGCTCTCAGCCTCTAACCGGGCGGCTGGCGCATCGACATTCAAGAGACGGGGGGGGGGGGCTTTTATTACCATTTACTCGGGAAGTTCGCGTGGTACCTCGGCGGCGAGGACGGAAGGTCGGTTTGTGTATTTTGTGCACTGTACTCGTGGCCCTATTGCTTTCCTGAAGGAGAGTGACGGGGTCATCCGGATCTAAGAGAGTGAGTACCGATTCAACAGCGCAGCTCCCTATAAAGGCGATTCGCTAGTGGGGGGTAATGTTACAATATTTCACTCAATTGACTTCAAGTGTTTTAAGTCAAATGACCGATAGAATGAATGATTGTCTATGGTGCACGTTCCACTAGCGCCATCTAGTCGCCGCCTCTCGCAGCTGTTAAACAATATGGCTTCCGTCACGGCCATTCTGATAAATCACTCGTCCTCGAGTGCATAAATTCTTCCAAAAAAATTTAAAAAGTACTTTCATTAATTCACATCATATCATCATCGTTACATATCAAAATATCAAATATCACTGGTCTAGGTATTTCTTTACAACAGAAAACCCCTACAATACAAACATGCTGGTCTAAATCGTCACCCACTAAAGCAGGTGAGATTCCTGCAGCTCACAAAGCGCTGGGCTAGGTTATCAACCCACAAAAGCAGGTGAAACCCCTTCAGCTACATATTTGCTAGTCTAAATCGACAAAGCGCTGGACTAGGTCATCAACCCACAAAAGCAGGTGAGACCCTTCCAGCTACAACTGGGCTAGGTCACAACTCTTGCAACCCCCACCAGTACTAGTACATTTAGTCATCCAACAAGGGACCTTGTTCCGGTACTGGGTTACACAGAACAGAATTACGATTATACAACCCAGAGCTACCGCCTACCGTGGCGTACCCATGGACTACTCATTGAGCACTACGATACTCTGTTATAGTCTCCGACCCACTGAACCGAGAACCTGTTACATAAACTAAAGTGATGTCAACTCATCTATTTCGTCTACAATCTCAATTGGTACTTGGCATCGGGCATTTTCCGAACACGGTCATGAGCGTTTGTTAACTAGATATTTTTAAAACATACCGATCGCCATCTAACACTTCAACAATTTGAAAGGGCCTCTATATTTCACGTCAAGCTTAGATTGATTACGCTCCTCGTTCGTTCTGGCTACAGGAGTTCACCCACACACAAGCGGAGAACTGGTGGACCTCGACACCGGGCTGCAGGCAATCCTAACCAGGCGCTTGCTACGCCTGGACAGGAACGGCCTGCGTCCGGTGACGGGGGCCATCACGGGACACTGATCATTAAACAAACACTTCCACACAATCGGTATAACGCACAGCCCTTTGTGCAGGGCTTGCATTGAGGCTGAAGAAACTGTTTCGCATGTGTTCTTTGACTGCACAGGCGTCACCCAGATTTGAACAGAAACCCTCGGGTCACTCAGATCCTTCACAGATATCCTATGCAGTCCAGAGGACCTAATCAGCTTCTGGAGGTAGGTGGGCTGGTTGGAATAACACGCACAATGGTCCACATGAAGGACTAAGTGCAGAAACCAAACCCTCTAACATAGAACGCTTCTTGTTCTCAATAAGCACGAATTCACCGACAGAGAACCTACTCACGCTTGTCTTTGTACTATCAAAACGACTTTCATCATAACGCGCGGACTTCTCAACGCCTTCAGATGCCAATCTCCTTATGTCATCAAGGTCTTGTCATCATTGTCGTTAGCCATTAAATGAAGTGAACGTCTGATTTATCAGAATTCAATAAAGTCGAAATGAGGCTTTTATCCACAGTGGCATGCCAGCCTCATCATAACTTAAACTATTCTAAATTAACTCTACAAATACAATATAAATTATTAATGTTTATACAAATCAGTAAGTAGGTTTTCTATCTCGGGTGAAGGCTGCGCCAAAACTTTAACATATCTACCAATATCATATTCATTACCTTTTGCCGCACTCAACAATGATTATCTTTCCCTTCTTAGTCTTAGTACACTCTATAAGTAGATGGTGAACGTCTTCAACCGATCCGCATGTTTCACAATATGGGAGAATTTACTTTGTTCATTAAATAACCAAACTTGCGGGTACTCTTTAAACCTAACTCTTTATTTCATTTTGAATTAAACTAGAGTACCATATTACTATAAATCAACGAGAACTTAGAAGAAAATTAACATGTCATGTCGTGTGTGTGTGTGTGTGTGTTGTCTTGTCATGTCATCAGGAAATTCTAAGTCGAAGTCAAAGATTTATCGTGCATCTCGCAAAAGACAAAATCAAACTAAACATGTGAGAGCAATTCATAAATCAGCCTTAGAGCATAACAAAACACAAAGTATGAATCTTATCAGTGGCCTGTGACTTTTCACTAAGCCCGTTCAACAAACCCCATGTTTATTTCACTGAATTCTCCTGAATTCCGAGTCCCACGGACTATGGTCACTACAAGAGCCGACCTCTACTAGAGCCACCCGCGCACTGCACATCCACGGACTACTATAAGCAGATACCGACTTCTAACGGACTACGGCTACGAAATGGTTACTGGTACGGTCCGGCCAACCGAACCAAGATTCACCACTATCACTCGACTCAACTTCTTCCACTTCAAATGGCTATCATGCACGTACCATCGAGGACACCGCCGCCCGACCACTTCTCAACCCTATGCTCCTAGTAATAAGGTCGAAAAGCGGATAGGCGCCAGCGTCCGCGATAGTACTTGTAAATACACTTGAAATTGAATGCTCTCAATGTGTAGCGATCACCGTCAAAGAACCTCTATGACCTCAAACGGTCCCTTAAATTTTGGATGTAACTTTGTAAAGAAATCTGGTCAGAAATCAACGGTAATGAATAACGATCTGTCACTTCATTATTATTAATGTCTCTATAATCTATGCACATACGATCTGATCCATCATACTTTATAACCAAAAGGGCTGGCCTAGCAAACGGCGTACTACTGGGTACTGATGGGATGACATTTAGCAAATAGCATAGCATTAGCAATTAGCATGGTAAGAATCAAGAATTCGCATTAATTTACATTACTACTACTGGGTCTAATTATTTAGGCTTGCAACAGTAAATTAAACCTAACGCGCATGACTCGACTTTCGTCCGGAGACAGTCTGTAAGAACGTCTTTGCACTGTACGATTAGGGTCTATCAATCTAACTTTCAAATAGGCATTGCAATCAAATATTCGAATACCGAGTTGTTCGAGTAAATAACTCGAACAGTTCGAACATCACTCGAAAAATTCGAACAAGGGCTGAAGAATATTCGAATATCAAAAGTTATCGAATATTTACAATCCCTACCTACAACTCACCAGTGTTAACACGTGTTGTCGGAAAACCGTTGTTAAAAAAAGTCCAGAGTATAATTCTAAAATGTTGACAAGGTCACGTCTTCTATCAACTGGTAAATCGTTGTCAATTTTATGATTGGAATAAAATTTAACCATCTCCAAAAAAAAAACGAAAATAGGTTAAGAACGGTATTTTAAAAAACAAAAAGTCTTTTATCGGTTGTCATTTACAAAAGTAGTCAAATCCACTTAAATTAAGGCAAAAACCGGTTTTAAAATACACGTTAGTATCTAACTCAGTCAAATCCTTCGAAGTTGATTAACAAATTTAGTCAAATCCTTTCAGTCAATCAGGAGCGAGACGTCAAATCCTTTCAGCTAATCAGGAGCGCGAGATTGTTTTAACTGATAGAGGTTTAAAATGACCATCTTTCTCAGTGTTGATAACGTGTTGACTCTGTACTTATTTCGTGCCGACCTCATCTAGTTTTTAAAATATGATTGACGTGTAAAAGTGTTTGTACAAACATACTTACAGAAATAAATCATTTATAATGTGAACATTTTAGTCAAAGAAACAACCCCTCAGTTATCACGAAAAAGAAAACGACAAGAATCTAATCGACACAATTAATTATTGCCGTAGTCTAAATAGCTTTACACACGTTTATAGTTCTAGGCAAAATTAATTCAGTTGCTCGAACAAAAACCGTTATTTAATATGTTTCGAGTCAATACGATGTTACTACGCAAGTACTTATCTAGCAAAACTTGGAATAGAATCTCCGTCGCGAAATCGTTAATTTCTGCCTGACACAGCAATTGCAAAGTATTCTTGATATTTTTAGTACCACATCATTTACTCTTCTACCTCTAAATTTACAAGTAATACTCTCCTTCATTAAAGACGATGCGTGCGGACGCGTCACAGTCGAATGAGACTAATGGACTTAGTGTAAAGGAGGTAGATGACAAATTTCCAACGATTTTAGAAATTAAGGCTTCCATGCCGTTACTAAACAAAAGCATCTGGTATTGCATGATATTGGAAGCTGAGTCTCCAGAAGTGGGGTGGTCTTCGTATCCCACTTCTGATGTCGGGATAGGTCTGGACCTATCCCGACATCAGAAGTAATACTCAGATATGGCAATACAGAAATCTATTTCAATCGAACTATCAGTTATTTTAAATCGAGAGAATATAGAAATGAAATAAAATTAATTAAATAACTAATAATGGTAGTGGCGGTCACATAGGGCAGTACTGACTGTCAGGGACAGTGGTCCATGCACCCACCGCAATAAGGATAGTACTAATTTGTCGGAGACAACGTTCCACATCCAATAACCGGGAACAGTCAGTACGACTGTCAAGAGACAGTGCGTACCGATTCAACAGCGCAGCTCCCTATAAAGGCGATTCGCTGGTGGGGGGTAACGTTACAATATTTTACTCAATTGACTTCAACCCCCTTATTCCAAAACAAGGTTTATCTTAAGACCCTGGATTAAAACATGGAGCCATAATTGAATTTCGAACTTTATTCCGACTATGGTAAAGTTCCTAAACACAAAACTGACAACTTAGTACCGAACTAAGTTTTCAGTTTTGTATAAAGAACGGTATTTCAATCACTGTTACGTTCTTATTACAAAAACTGGCTCCATGGTTTAAGCCATGTCAAAATATAAATCTTGTTTTGTAATAAGGCGGCAAGTGTTTTAAGTCAAATGACCGATAGAATGAATGATTGTCTATGGTGCACGTTCCACTAGCGCCATCTAGTCGCCGCCTCTCACAGCTGTTAAACAATATGGCCTCCGTCATATGCATGTATCTGACGACTAACTGTTTGTGTTGTCAGTTTCTATTAATTTTTTTTTTTGTCATTTAAGTATTCGTTTATTGTGTAGTATGCTTTTTGAATTAATATTTGCTTGAGCTTATTTATAAATGTCGTATCGCTGGTTTCGTCTTTTATTGCATCTGGTATTTTATTAAATATTTTTATGGACATTACGTAGGGACTATTGGAATGCAGTTTCATGCGCGAAGAGGGTAACAATAACGTATTTTTATATCTGACAGATCGCTCGGTATGTTTATCTGACAGATCGCTCGGTATGTTTATCTGACAGATCGCTCGGTATGTTTATCTGACAGATCGCTCGGTATGTTTATCTGACAGATCGCTCGGTATGTTTATCTGACAGATCGCTCGGTATGTTTATCTGACAGATCGTTCGGTATGTTTATCTGACAGATCGCTCGGTATGTTTATCTGACAGATCGCTCGGTATGTTTATCTGACAGATCGCTCGGTATGTTTATCTGACAGATCGCTCGGTATGTTTATCTGACAGATCGCTCGGTATGTTTATCTGACAGATCGCTCGGTATGTTTATCTGACAGATCGCTCGGTATGTTTATCTGACAGATCGCTCGGTATGTTTATCTGACAGATCGTTCGGTATGTTTATCACCGCGGGTTGTGTAAAAGTTCATGTTTTTCTAACAAATTTGCATATTTCCAGGATATAGATGGATGGTAAGGTGAGTATTTTATGTTTTATAAAAAAGTGTTTACAGCTATCGGTTTGTTCTATGTTGACTATGGTCCGAGTTAATTTCTTCTGGAGGATTTTCCCACATTATAATGCCATAACTGAGCCATGCATGAGCGTAGGTGTAGTCGTAGTAAGTGCAGTTTGCAAGTCGGTAGTTTTTTTGACTTCTCGAAGTGCGAAAGTGAATTTGGAGAGCTTTGATCGTACTTTTTTATATGGGGCTTCAATGAAATGTGTGTGTCTATTGTCAAGAAAGAAAGAAATTGTTTATTGAAATAATTGATTTACATAAATATTTACAAAAATAGGGCCTTAGACTAGAAGTTAACGTAAATAATAATTGGATTCTACCTGAATTAGGAATAAACCTGTATCTCAGGTATCTCACTCAAGTGCTTATTCCTAATAGCGTAAAGTCATTAACACAACATTACACAATTCACAGACATTGTATCACTAATACTCGACATAGGATTACTATTCACAGACATTGTATCACTATTAATCGATGCCGGATTGCTATTCACAGACACTGTATCACTAATTGCCAAAGTGATATTGCTGTTAGCCAGGGCATTATTCTCGTGGCTTGTTTCGTGAACAAGGATATCGTCATCATCACTGCCCGCCGTCACGTCATCACAATTTTCCATGGTATCTACCAGTTTTTTTTTAACACGATTTACTTTACGTTTATAGCGCTTGTAACCACCCGAGTAGTCTAACTTTAAGGTCGTTTTTATCAAAGCTATTGTAAGAACGATAACATATGGGTGTTATGTTAAAAACGCGTTTTTCTTAAACGGGCATGGCGCTCAAACAAGACCACCAACATGAATTTTAGCCAACATGATCGCCTGTGGTGCCAAATAATAGTGGTTTCTTTGATTTAGAAAAATCTGATATTATATCCGGTATTCGTCCGACAATACAACGTAAATTATTTCAAGCTTGTGGTTTTGTACCATGGTTGGACATTTAATTTGTAATGGGCTACATTACTCACACCTATATCTTTTAGGATCACTTGTTGTTCATGAAATTGCTCACCGTTAACAAAATTTCAATTACTATGATTTACAAGGCTACATTATGATCCCGAGTCAAATATAACAGGGAAATCTGTACCACCTATGTGACACACTCCACGAGCTGCTCTGGAGCACAGGTTCACTTGCTTGGTGCTGGTGCTCGGTGTGGAGTCTTACTTCTTTCAGCTCTTGAGGCAGGCGTTGGCCATATATTCGTACTTACTGCAAACATACCACGTTACGGCTGGTTTCGGTTGTTCAGTTTTGGCTGCAAGCAAGTTCTTTTTTTAAGATGGCTTCCCGTTCGTCTCAGCACTCATGGTCACGGTGACCTATTCTTCCACAAAAATGGCAACTTCCACGAAAAGCAGGTGATGTACGGGCTTTTTTTTAATCCACTTCAGTGGTGGCTAGTTCATCGTTTCTTCGCTTCAATGTAAAGCTTCGCAAAATACGAGACAGTTGGCGTTTGTCGGTAATGATGACTGAATTAAACTCACGTCGAATTTTATCATCAAATTGAGACAAAACTGAAATGGTAAATCCCGTCACTACTTTTTCTGACTTATTTGCTTCCGGAATCTTCTCAATGGGTTGCCACAGACACATACCCGCTTCAGCTGCAGTTTTATTATTATCAATCTGGAATTTGATAACCTGATCAAAATAGTCTTGCATCAACATGGGTTTAGACAATTTTGGACCTTTCCGATATCGTCGCAGCGATTAAGTAGGGGTCTTAAGTGTAGTAAAGCCTCCGGCATGGATGATATCTCAGTTGAGCAAATTAAACAGCTTGTCCAGGTGCTGTGTCGTGGTTGCTGCAACTATACAACAACTGTCTGGAATTAGCTTCAATACCCCGTCTCTGGAGAAAATCAAAGGTCGTAGCTAATCCGGAGTCAGGTAAAGCAACAGACAATCCAAAAAAAAAATTGTTCAATATCACAGCACTCACGGGAGGACGATTCTGCCGTGGCGCCACTCCGAATGCGGAGGAGGGGTCGAAGAAGACGTCAGTTTGAACGTCATCTCCGACTCCTCCCAGGTGGAAGCCAGCAGGCAACGGGTGCGGGGGCACCCTTGCCTGTATTGCACAGGCCTCCACCAGTGTCGGACGGGAATGGCCAGGTGATCCCGGCCATTCCCATAGCCCCCCAGTAACGGGGGGGGGCATGCGGGGCCCGCCAGCTAGGCGGGCATGTGCCGGGAGGGTTGTGGAAGAAAAGGTTGAACCGTTATTCCATGGTCCTCACAACACGGCGATGTGGGAACACCGCTGAGTTTTAGTGGGTATACTGTATGATTGACAGGAGTTCCACATACCCTGACTCGTCCCCCACGAGCGGGGATGCGTAAAACTTGGAGACTGTCGGCAGCAAAGTGATCGGCCGATAGCTCTCCGGCTTCAGTATGTTTTTTCCCGCCTTGGGTAGCATAATGACGCGCCCTTCCTTCCACGACTTTTTGACATTTAACGTAATATCAGGGAATTGCAAATGTTTTAATTTTTAATTTCTAATTTGTATACTGTTTTAAATAATGATTTATATTGTAATTCTTTTAATTTTTAATTCTTATAATTGTGTGTAAAATTTCAATATAATGTTAAAATTGTTACAGAAATAAATAAATAAATACGAGGCGGGAAAAGCCCCGTGCGCAGTATCGCAGTAAACAGGCTCTGCGTTTGCGATACCTTCGGCACCGGGGGCCTTACGGGGCTTCGTCTTAAGGATGGCGCGTCTGACTGCGCCTGGCGAGAAAAAGATTGGTTCTTCATCGGGAGTTATCGGCGTTGCGAAGTAGTCTCCCAGGTGCTTCTCGACTGCTGCGACATGTTCGATATCGCTGGTCGGGTTAGGGCGGAACTGACGTTCTAGGTGCTCGGCGAAGACCTCCGCCCGGTCCTCCGCTACGTACTTAAGCGCCCCGTCGCTGTTTAGTAGAGGGCGCACCGGGGCTGGGGTATTCGTGAGTTGGCCGCATAGTTTATATAGCTACGCCAACTGTCCGTCGTGGCGTCAATTCGATCTTCCCAGCTCGCGGCGGTGTGCGCCTTGAGCTCGGCCTTCACCTTCTCCGCGAGACGGTTCAGCTGCGTCTTCAGCGTCGGGCATCTGAGCTGTTGCCACTGCTTGCGAAGGCGCCTCTTCACGGCGATCATCGAATTAATGTGTGCCGGCAGGGGCGGCAATAGCCCTCTCCCCTGCGGCAACGTCATCGTCGCCGTTTCTAAGGCGCTTTGAATGCAAACAGTGACGTCACCCGTCATCCGGTCCACGTCCGCGGTGGTGACGATGGGCCGACCCAACGTGGTGGTCTATAGCTTCTCTCTGAAGGCGTCCCAACCTGTTGATCGACGTGGTGCGATCGGCTTCAATCGGGTCGGCATACCCGATATGACGACGAGTACAGGCTGGTGGTCCGATTGTAACTCGTCGTCTATCACTTGTTGGGTGATTTGGCAGTGTAGCCCTTGGTGGACTACGATGTCCAGCACATCCGGTAGGTAGCGTGCCGTATCCGGGTAGTGTGTCGGCACCTCTGGGCCGGACACCGTATAGCCAAAGGCTTCCGCGTCCGCGAAGAGCCGTCTCCCCTCGGTATTCACAGTGAAACTATTCCACGCCGGGTGCTTACTATTTAAATCACCGGCGAGGATGATTGCCTTACGCCTTGGATAAGTTTAAACTATTAACATTACTCTCTAGACGCTTGTTGCTCCAAGGAATGATGCTCCATGGACTTGTACATAATAGATTTGATTGCTCTGAATTGATAAGTAAAATATGCTATATTGTAACCTAGAACATTAATGAGACGTGACGCGCGCTCTTATCCACTGTTTGCTACAGCTCCCTATCATACAAATGCAGGAGAGAGAGCGCCGCTCCAGAGATTAGTTCAAGCTTACAATAATAATTTTAACGATATCGATGTCTTTGCCTTAACTAAACTTAAATTTAAAAAACAAATGATTAAGCGCCTTGCTCAAAATTTTTAATTATTGGGTATGTAGAATTTTAGTATGTTGTATTAACTGTTTGGTTTTAAGATTGCGAAATAATTGTATTGTTGTTATAATTATGTATATTGATTTTATTTAATTTTCTAGTATCTAGATTTAATATACAATGTACGATTGTTTGTCTTCCCAAATAAAATAAAATATAATAAGGTCCAGATGGACCGCGAGCGGCTTATAGACGGCGTACAAGTTAATGTCCTCGCCGGCTATATGCAGCTGTACACCCAGCGCATAGAATGTACTGAGTGACGGCAAGGGGAGCTCTTGGTGGACGACTCTTCGCCTCACAATAACCGCCAGACTATGATAGCGGGTGTTGTTTGCCGACCTTTCATCCTTCCTATAAACGAGATATCCGGGGCAATATCGCTTCGTCTTCTCCGATGTGGCCTCGCCGGAGCTCTTCCTTCGCCGCTGGGGTCTGGGCTCGAGCTGGAATTCGAAGTCGAACCCCAGCGACGGTGTTGGTGACGCCGGCGCCATGGGCACGGCGCCGGCGAATCGGCCCACGTTGAGCCGCTGTCCGGATCGCGGTGTCGTGTCCGGGGACACGTCTCCGCGACCAGAGGCGGCCGAGCCCACGGATGCCAGCGACATGCTCGACCCCGCACGCGAGGAACATGTCGACAGCATAGCAGGCGAATCGTAGGCCGATGTCCGGGGGGGTGCCGGCGAAGCAGGCACCATGAGCGGCATGGGTGCCGACCCATATAGTGAGCCAGAGTGCAGTGAACACTTTTCTAAAATTTTGATTTGTGGGGGGCTATTGCATTAAACTCTAGGGTCTATTGTCTGTCGGTAATGTCAGAAAGGTTTTCACACTAATGGATTAAGGTCCAGGCCAATACATTTTAATTGCTGTTTGAGGAATTGTAAGTCTTTCGAAATGGTGTCTACATCACCTAGCAGTGGCGAAAGCACCGTATAACACGATTCCTACCGGCTTCCCTTCGGAAATTCAGAACGCAACCACTCTATCGTTATTTAAAAATGGCACACGGTCAGTAGTGTTTAATAATGCCAAATAATATAATAATCACATTGTAGGTATTTAATACACCATACAATTAAAACATTACAAAACGCCTACATTACATTTTTTGTCTTTATATCCCAACAACAAAACATTATGCTCTAAAATAACTCAGTCAGTTCTATTTCTATACAAAATCGACGTCATGACGAGTTTGTTTTGTATAGAAAAGATTTTTTTTTGCTCCGGCTTAACTCTCTTATAAAATCACCCTTCGCCACTGTCACCTAGCGTTCCATCATCTAAATACCACACGTTAAATTTTTTATTTAGTTTCTGGATGATTGGATGAATAGCCAAACTGAATATGACTGGCCCGAGAGGGTCACCTTGTTGACATCCTACTGCAGATTCCAAAACATTTTCCTTGTATAATAATTTAGAAATAATAATAATATTAGATTTAACGTTTATCCTAGATATCTCCGTGACCTGTTTTCGATTATTAAGATAATTATGTTTTTATTAATTTTAGAACATTGCCTCTTATACCATATGCAACTTATTTATTAGAATATCATGCCTGACGTAATCAAACGCCTGCGTCATATCACAGAATATGGTCCAGACGGGACACTCTCTCTGGTTCTATCGACATTTACCATAACTATAAGTAGGAAATCGTAAGGTCATATTTATAGTTCAGCTTTCTCTGAACCCTTTTTGTTCGTTAACTACGAGTAGTATATTATGTTTTTCTTAATTCTTTATAAATGTATTTTTCAAACATTTTGGAGAAAACACTAATAATCGAAATAGGTCTGTAAAATTCCATGGAAAAAAAATCAACTGTTCTATACATTTGCAACAAACAACAACAAAACGCAACAAAATGTATGGAACAGAAGATTTTTTTTTCTGATTTCAAGGTTGATCCCATAGAAAAAGTTGTTCAAAATCATGAGTACAATGACCCCTTTTCGGGTTTAGTGTAAACACTATGTACATACAGTCTATAATACATACTATGTTCTCAACTTACTAACACATCATCAGCCTATAATATTCCCACTGCTGAGTGCTGGGACACAGGTCTCCTCTCTTCGAGAGGGACTTGTAATCTGTCACGCGCGCCCAGTTCGGGTTGGTAGATGTCACATATCTTCGAATTTTTGGTTTTCATCACGATGTTTTCCTTCACCGTTTTGAGAGCAGTGGTGATGAAATTATTTCAACAAAGTAAAGCGCCTGCCTGGGTTCGAACCTACGAGCTACGACTCGTCAGTCGCGGCCGTTACCACTGGGCCACCACTGCTCTTTGTTCCCAACTTACGGTTACAAATTACAAACGTGGTTCCAAGAAATGCTACATCACTAGCTAAGCTATTAGTGGCGCCTGTCGTGATGGTATGATTGCCTTAGTAAACATTTCTATAGGATTGTTCAACTCGTTGTTCAAATTGTAGTTGATAACGCATTCCGAGCAGCGAACAAACGAGCTGTCATAACCATAAAGCTGATACGTCTGTTTAACGACGACAGTCGCCTGCAGCTGCGGTATCTCGCGCACATACTGGGCGCGTCACGAGCGCCCCGCACGCCCTTATTGAGCGCGGCGCGCGGACGTACCGACTTGTACCGCGGCTCTACGCTTACGACGACGCGCCCGGCTACCTGCACAAAGTCAGTTCACTCAGCTCCTATTCAACTAGTAATTGATGTTTTTTTAATGCGCAAAACGTCTGTACGACGCGCGTCGTCCTTCTCCATAGGAAGCGGATGTTTTGTTAAAATAAACCCTAGCTCACAGATATGTCTGTGAGCTAGGGTTTATTTGAACAAAACAGTTAGTTTTGAATTGTAGTGTGTGTAATGGTAACCACGGGCAACGCTCGATGTAAGACATGCCGCGATTGGATGGTGTTTGAGATGTGGTGCGCGCTCCTAGCACTGGATACAGTGTAACATAAGACGAGGGCGTCGTATAACTTACTATACGCCTATAAAATAGGTAAATGGCCGAGCCGTCCCTGAGAGCCCTGACAAGCTGCAATGGGCTCACGAGACAACACATGCGCTACACATTGTGTTTGCAAGCTGTGCCTATCTTATAGCGGAGGCATTGATATTCACCAGATGCACGTTCGATGCCTGAGAGAAAATATTTCAATCAAGAAACCGCTTAGTAATGAAAGTTTCTATGTATACCTAAACAATCGGCAATCAAATAAAAACCGACAAGTGCATGTCGGACTTAGTACATTTAGGGTTCCGTACCAAATGTAGAATATAAGCCGTCCGAATGGCAGAATTAGTCATAAGCGGTAGGTGAGTGACCTGATCCGTAGCAGTCCCGCATCCCTTCTGTGCTACGCATTTAACCGCAAAATCAACTTGGTCGTAATAGGCAAAAACCGGCCAAGTGCGTATCGGACCACGCACAATGAAGAGTTCCGTAGTTAGGATGAATTTAACAAACTTAACATTGTAGTTGAAAAACATAATATTATGTTTTTTTTTTTTTTTTTTCCTCCAATATATCGATATACGACACGGTCAATTGACAACTGCAAATGTAAGTTGGTCGACTATTACTCGTAAACTTGTTAGCTGTGATAGTTTTGGTAATTATACTACTAATATAATAGACTCAGATCATTGCGGACAATTGATCAGTATTCCAAATCCCAAACATTAATCAGGAAACTGCACCACTACGGAATCCGAAATGCCTCTCACTTATTTCATATGTGAGTGATAGGATTCAGAGAATTGATGTTAACGGAAAAAGATCTCCCGGATCTGTAGTAGAATGGGGGTCCCCCAAGGCTCAATTCTTGGCCCATTTTTGTTTCTTATTTATATAAATGACTTGCCTTACCTCTTATAGGATAAAAATGATATAGTGTTCTTTGCAGACGACACTACACTTTTATTTAAACTCAAACGTCAGCAGTTGGTTACTGACAATGTAAATAATGCCCTGGAAAAAGTAGTTAACAGGTTTAATGTTAATAACCTACTTCTTAACGAGAAAAAAACTAAATGTATTAAGTTTACAATACCTCATGTTAGACAAGTAAAAACTAGTGTGCTTATAAAGGGTGCAGAGAAACCCGAAGATACCACAGTGTTTTAGGCATAACTTTGGCTGCCAAGCTTCAATGGGGCCCCTATATTGATAAATTGTCAAAAAAGCTTAGCTCCGCAGCATACGCCGTTAGAAAAATTCGTGATTTAACTGATTTAGAGACAGCCCGCTTAGTATACTTTAGTTATTTTCATAGTGTAATGACTGTAAAGTCGTACGGTATTCTATTGTGGGGAAATGCCGCCGATATTCAGACAATTTTTGTTTTACAAAAAAGGGCAATTGGTTCAATTTATAAATTAAGTCCCTGACACTCCCTCAGAGACTTTAAAGAGATTAATATAACGACTGTAGCTTCTCAGTATATTTATGAAAATCGTTTGTATGCACATAAAAATATTAATATGTTAAAAAAATACAGTGATATCCATAATGTTAACACTAGGAACAAGCACAAATCTGTTGTTCCTACAACCAGGCGTAAAAATATTGGTGGCTCGTTTGGATAGGAAGTTTATTATAAAAACGTATACACTGCCAATGTACACGTTTCTATAATAAACTTCCTAGCCATATTCAAGAATTAAGCCTTAATAAATTCAAATGTTTTATAAAGCGGAAACTGTGCCAGAAAGCCTTTTATACTGTTAAAGACTATATTGAAGACAAAAAGGCTTGGGATTGAGCTGTTCTAATAAACAGTAAATATATAGTTTAATTTACATATTTTTTTTTACCAACTATTTTTATTTATATTATACCATTTTACATTAACAATGCCATGAATATTTACTTTGTAAAGTATTATATTATTTTAATTATTATGAATGTGAGGGAGGGACTATGTGGGGTGTGTTTGTGTTTTTTTCTTGTTCTGACCAAGATTATGTCTGGACTTTGAAAGAGACTGTGACCTCTGAGTTAGTTTGTTTCGACGTTTCTTCTCAGAGTAGTCAGATACGAAACGCCGACCTCATCTAGTTTTGTTTTTTATATGATTGACGTGTAAAAGTGTTTGTACAAACCTACTTACAGAAATAAATCATTTATCATTGACTGCGATTACTTTGTTCACATAAGTACCCAAAACCAACCATTTGTCTGGCACACCTCTCTCTCTCACTCTCTCTATTACTTGGCGCGCTTGCTTAGCACTTTGGGGGTACACTTGACTCTAGCAAAAATGTGCACTTTAAAGCTTAATATTACCCAAACCGATCCCTAAATCGAAAAATGGTTCTCACAAACTATCTTTTTAACAGCCTATCCAACGACACCCCACACCATGGCATAGACGAGACAAAAAAATCATATCCACAGTTACTGTACGTGCAAAAGAAGTACCCTTGATTATGATAGCACTGAAAGCCTCCTAATTGTTTTAAGATATATGTGTTTTCAGCCTGTGTCATGCATGTGTCACACCACGCTCCACCACATCACATCACATCACACCACACCACACCACACCACACTGCACTACACTACACCACACTACACCACACTTCACCCACAAGCTTCAACAATAACTTTTAATTTTGTATCTTTTTTTATTTCCTATAATTTTGATTTATGTGTTCTTCTACGAGTACCAAAGGTTAAAATAATTTGTTAATATTATCTTTAAGTTTTAATACTCACAATACATACTGCTGGTAATCTGTGTGACAGGGTTTCCTAGTGCAGATACCAGTCTCGCACAAAGGAATTATTGGAGGTTATATTATTCATATTTTAAGGCGCCTTTGTGGAAGAGAAATAAAATGTTTATTTATTTATTTATTGTTATTATTTACCATAAAAGAACATGATTTTATTTTACAACTTTGTCGACGTAATTCATATTAATATACCCATGCCAAATTACAGCTTTCTAGTGCTAAGCGTCTCTACGCTAAGTCGGGGACAGACAGACAGACACACAGACAGACAAACGGACATGGCGAAACTATAAGGGTTCCTTGTTGACTACGGAACCCTAAATAAGAGGGAATTTCAAAGATAAAATCAGATTTATTTTATTTATTTAAGTCAGACACTTGTGATCCATATTTTTGTTAGTATACTTAAGAATTATGTTAGTAACCAAGCTTTAAATACACACCACAATAATACTATTATAACCATTGATTTTTAAATAGGAAGATAAGGTACGCGCTCCTCGACGTGGACCGCATAAATTAGGGGAAAGAACACAATCGGCCTACATTACTCTCGGTTTGTGGGGAATACCCGAATCGTAGTTTATTTCCGAGTTGTTGTGGGTACGTAACAGTGACAATTATTGCTATCTCGTTCCCGCTCGCGTAATATGTGTCTCTATTTCTGTTGTCGAGCACAATCATGACGCACGACATCGGGTCCATTTAATATTCACGTGGTGTTAGAGAATGGCCTATCTTCCTATTTAATACATCATGATTATAACTAAAATTAAATAACAGATGTACCAACTCACATAAATAAAATCCTGAAATTCATTAAAATTTAAATCTTAAAATGTAATGTAATAAATGACCATTATCAATAAAATTAAGAAATTCACAAATTCATCAATACATTGGTATTAGTTAGTAAAATATACGTAGGTAATAAATAAACATTATTAAAAAATTCTTTGGGACATCATTTTGTAAAAAAAAGCTGACTACCAAAGTAAGCTTTTTTTTTACAAAATTATGTCCCATTCCTTCCGGCTTCTCATTCCTTGGTTTTCTAATATTTTTTTAAACAAAAAATACAGTATTTATCTATTCAACGAGTTCTAAATAACGATATCCCACTCGTTGGATATTTTTCACGCCCTCCTATAGCTGTGTGGGAGCCCCTTAACAACATTTAAAAATATTTTTAGTAAATTTTTATGGTTTTGAGTCAACAAGATAAACTGTAAAACATTTGAAGACTGTAGCGTATACACGGTTGGACCGACGACGGACAGACGGACACTTCGGGTACGGAACCCTAAAAATTGGTTGATAACTTGTTTGTTCTCAGCAGCCGTACGTGACTACGTAGCTATACTAGCTGCGGACACAGCTCCGGACGGCAGCGGTACAGAGAACAGTACCCCGAGTGTAAGTTTGTTACAACTCTACTCCGCAGCCGTACGTAACTACGTAGCTATACTCAAACTCAAACTCAAAGCATTTATTTCAAATAAACCAATTACAGGCACTTTTGAATTGTCAAGGGGGTCGGTCAGTCATAAAGATGAAGCTAGTTGCCCATTCCAAAGCTTAGTAGGTACCTATGGAGAAGAACGGGCAAGAAACTCCACGAACACTCTTTTAAATTAACATATGGTTACAAAATATTGGTTACATCATTCGTGTTGAAATTAAACATGTGAGAACGATGCAAAACGTCAATGGCGTCCATAACAAAAAGATTTAAAAAAAAACAATTCAAAACTTAAATTAAAATACGCCAAGGCCGCTAAGAGATTACCAGTCCCTACTGATGGCGCCCGTTCACGAACATGACGCATGGATTAGCACCATTCAACTCAACCATTTTGAAGGGAGCAAAATGATCTAACACACCCGCCACCATCAGCGAGACATTACAGTGAGCATGACATACTCTCAGCCGCCAGGGCACATTCAAGTCAATGAAAGAAGTACTCAGTAAATGGTAGCTTTATAGTAAGTACATAGTGCTCACACATGTGCTATGCAATTATATAATACTAAGAGATTGAATTTATACAAAGCAAAGATAGTTTTTGAAATCTTCAGCAGCTCCAACAGTATTTTCAAATGTTAATCAATTAGTTGAGGTTGTGCTTGCATAGTGTGCGTTTTATACAAGATTTGAATTTCGTCTCATTCAGTTGAAGGATGTGGGGAGGAATTTTATTATAACATTTTAAACAGTACCCCATGAAAGATGATACTAGCTGCGGACACAGCTCCGGACGGCAGCGGTACAGAGAACAGTACCCCGAGTGTAAGTTTGTTACAACTCTACTCCGCAGTCGTACGTAACTACGTAGCTATACTAGCTGCGGACACAGCTCCGGACGGCAGCGGTACAGAGAACAGTACCCCGAGTGTAAGTTTGTTACAACTCTACTCCGCAGTCGTACGTAACTACGTAGCTATACTAGCTGCGGACACAGCTCCGGACGGCAGCGGTACAGAGAACAGTACCCCGAGTGTAAGTTTGTTACAACTCTACTCCGCAGTCGTACGTAACTACGTAGCTATACTAGCTGCGGACACAGCTCCGGACGGCAGCGGTACAGAGAACAGTACCCCGAGTGTAAGTTTGTTACAACTCTACTCCGCAGTCGTACGTAACTACGTAGCTATACTAGCTGCGGACACAGCTCCGGACGGCAGCGGTACAGAGAACAGTACCCCGAGTGTAAGTTTGCAAGTGAGTAAACGTAGCTAGCGCGTTTGCGTCAAGATTTTTATTCTCACTCTTTTAGTTAGCATTATGATCTATCCGTCAAATTTTAACGCAAACGAAATAGTTACATTTACTCTCTTGCAAACTTACGCTTGGGGTCTCAGATTATAGAAAGAAGCTGATAGACCGCACGGAATACCGAGAGTGCGGCCAACAAAGCAAATACAAATTCAAAAGCGAATACAATCTCGAGTCAGTACATCACGAAGCGTCGCATCGTTAATACGTCACGAGCTCTAACAGATAATTTCAGAATAATTATGCCGTCTTGTATTTTTAAACATTGTAAAAACTGTTCCCAAAAACAAAAGAAATAAGATGGAGTATCTTTCATATGTAAATTATTGATTATTTGTCTATTTGGATTTATTTTACGTGTTTATTGTTAGTGACATCTTGAAACACAAAACCTCAACAAAACTCATTCGGTGTTGCTAGTTTATATTGAAACATTTACCCCTAAATTAGAAAATAAGTAGGTATACGAAACAGGAGTATCGATTTACAAAAATATTTATTTCGATAATAGTGTTTTATTTATCGCCTTTTCTGGTTAGTATGTTTATAAATAAATAAGTATGTATACATGTGTATTCGTAAGTGTAACTACTTCATGGATTTTATAATACTTATTACATCAGTCAATTTGCTATAATATCATGGGTTATATGACGTCACCATAAAGTAAATATAGCTATCAAAAACAATAAAATGTTGGTGTCTCAAAATAAAAATATATCGCAAATGTATCGTTTATTACCACAATACATTTGCGATATGTTTATTATGGGTTTTGTTAATTTGGCGTATACTGTTAATAAAAAAACCGATTTTAGAAATAAAAAAACACTTATAAAATGCTTTAGGTATGTGATTTAGTAAATAAAAGGGCTCGATAAGAGGAATATGATTATATTATCACGTTTTTATTAAGTCTCTTTCTTGTTTGTCTGTCTGTCGGTCAGTCATTCCGGGTGGAATCTTGCAACTCAAATTTCGAGCATTTCCCGATTAGCTATCCGGTTGAAACTTTCAGGGTGCTCACAACTCGATGACAATGCATTCTAAATCCTTTATTAGCAAAAATAACGCGTTTTAACGATTTCCCAAAGGGGTTACATTTAATCTAATCTCATATTAAAAGAACACTTTGTAAACAAGCATATTACAAATTAGAGGATTATATACAAGATAAGAATGCTTGGAAACATGCTGGTCCTGCTCCATAGGACAATCTAGAGTCTAGACAAAATCAAACAGGTTGCTATTTTAATTGTATAGTTTATTGTTTTTATGACATTTATTTTAAATTCTGTGATTACCTTAACTCACACTGATATTATTGTTATTTTTTAGGAAATCGTATATATTTTTTAAAAAAATTGTAAATATGTGAGCACCATGTTCTATCACCTAATTAATTTATCTGTCATTGCTTCATTCTTAACTCTTTTTATTACCTATTGTGGTATAGTACTTTTATTCTAGGTGCATCGTCTTCACATATAATTATATAATTAATGTACCTATCAAAATATTGTACAAGATTTTAAAAGAGTACCGGTGGAGTTTCTTGGCCATTCTTCTCCATACGAAACTACATTTTGGAAGGGGCGACTAGAATCAATTCTATTTTTTTTTGTAAATATTGACGTTCAAAAGTGCCTTTTATGTGCCTATTTGAAATAAACAATTTGACTTTGACTTTGAATCAAACACATCGATCGAGAGGTTCGAAAACCTGAAAACATAATCAACATTTTTAATTAATTGCTTTTTACTGTATGAAATCAGCAATAAATTAATAATCTAATGTCTTTGAAGAAGGACAGGCAGATAGGTATAAAATAATACAAAAAAAAAACAAAAAATGAAAAATGTTGGTTATGTTTTCAGGTTTTCGAACCTCTCGATCGATGTGTTTGATTAAGTAAAACCCCTTTAGGAAACCGCTAAAACGTGTTAATTTTACTCTATCTTGCTTCCTTTACAAGATACAGCGGTTTTCATCAAGTTGTGAGCTACCTTGAAAGTTTCAGCCCGATAACTAACCGGGAAGTGCTCGAAATTTGAGTTGCGTAAATCCACCGGAACAACAGACAGACAGACAAACTAAAAAGTGACAAATTAAAAACGTGGTAAGTTTTTCTTCTTTTACTTCTTTCGCTAAATTCTGTAAACGATTTCGATGACCGACCCAAGCTTTGGTGCACTCTCGGTACCATTTCAAAAGTTTTTTTCAGCCATTCTTCATTGTTTTTTAGGAATGTTGTTTCTATTTTATCTGCTTTTTTCCACCTGAGAATAATCTATGTATAATTCTTTTCTGAATTTTTCTGAGACAATAAATTATTTATTTCATGTAATGAAATATTATGGCAAATTTTTTCATTATCCTGGCAACCGTACACACACATAGAGGCACCTGTTCTTATAGTGCTGTCACGTGGCTGTAACGCACACATGTCTACATACACTTACATAAATGTGTAAAATAAACTAACGACATATTATGTAGTACCTACGTTCAGTAGTACGTTACTCTACTCGACGTGAATTGGAAACACAGCTCTTAATCACGAACCAGTACTTGTCGGTTTATTAATTGGAAATTCTCATGCAGAGCATTATGTTTTCCATGATTTGTTTCAGTGACATCGTTGAATCTATTTACTTTTGTGCTTATTCCTCAGTCCCAGTGAGTGAGTACCTACTTGAGCACTGGAGGCCACGTTGTAGGGAGTCCTTCAGCCACTACACGATCCTATTTATGTATGTAGGTCACACGGACGGGCGAGGTTGTGACTGGCTCCGTGACGGTGTTCAGGCGCTCGGCGTCGCCGATAACAAAGTGTTGCTCGATACTGTCACAGTTCGCACAATGACGACCTGTCGGCAGCCAGCCCCACTGCCGCGGCCCCTCCGCGCGCTTCCTGTTGCCATCCCGGACGCGATGGAGCAACACTACGTTCCCATCATAAGCAGTTACAATTTTTATGATCAACGTAAAAACATACATTGTTCATCAAACTTTTGTAGGTCGAACGTTAAATAAAAGACGTTGACAGCAACGGCCATTTATTTGAAACGTTTCAGGCCAACACACATAAAGCTCATTTTCCATCGCGCGGTGAATATCTGAAACAGCCGAACAGTAGTGAGTGTAACGACCGCGCGGTTACACTTCACACTCATTTCATACGGATAAAAGCAATTTCAGTTCGCTGCACAACTTTTCTCCGCAACTGTACGCTATTACCGCACTTTGTTCGTGTCGTAAATTCGGGCGGTACTGTCGCGGACAGTCGCCGCGAGAGATGGGATGGTCAATTCCCGGGTAAATTAAAATATGGGTACTGAGTATTTACCTGGGTAAAAACCCTGATAATGGGTATTTATTTATATAAGGATGAAGTTATTTAAACGTATTTGTAATAACTTGTTAGGTTGATGAGGGCAATGAAGCGGGAAAATCAATATGTGAAAAACAGAAAGAACGCTAAGCGAAAAAGAAATAATAGCGCGGCGGGCGATGCGACGCGACGCAGGTAATCGGGGGAATAAGAACACGCGGACGCAGTCGCGGGCAGAAGCTAGTATTAAATAAAATGGGGAACACTAGTTCTTTCATAGTTTGTGTTCGTATCTTCGAGCAGTCGCGCTGACTGAAGCCACATTATGGCTGTAGACGCAGCCAGCGGGCGGCTGCGCGCGGCTGCGCGCGGCTGCGCGCGGCGCGGCGGGAGCGCGGCGCGGCGTTCACTTGTTTGTTGTTGTGTAGCAGCCAAACGTTCGCAATGCGAATACCGTGAGAAAGTAATTGACAGCCGCGGTCGCGAGTGTACTCGATTGTATTCGTCTCATTTATGGTCGTCTCGTGGTCGCCGTGGTGTGGTCGGCTGGTCGTCTGGTCACCAGGTCACGTCGTGGTCGCAGCACAATCACGTCGCGCGCTGCCGGCCGCGTCGGTCGCGGGACGCCTGTGGGCGTGAGCGCATGCAATTACAATAAAATGTAAGCTAATCTAACTGGGCGGCCTGTGTAGGGCTGCCAGATGAGTATAACCGAGTAATCTGTAAAATACCAAACAGCAACAAAACCAAATCACTTATTGAATTCAGGTGAAGTTGTAGAGACAATCAGAACATGCTACGGATCTATTATAAGTAAGCGGGCTATTCATTCCGCTAGTGAAGAGTTTATACAAATTTAGGGGCGTATTCCGGAAGGTTGCCGCTTTTCCCGGGGGTTGATAACCCTATGGATACAGACACGGGTGCACTCACTCACGCCACAACACAGACCGGTGCAGAAGACCCACTCGTTTTGTGACAAGTTTGAACGACACAGAACACAACAGAAAAAATACTGCTTGAACGTAACAACTTTTACTTCTTTTTAACCGAATTCCAAAAAGGAGTATTTTAAATGTATTTTTACCGATTTTTCCGTCAGTCGTGGACCGATTTTGAATATTTTTTATTTGTTTGAAAGTCAGATTCTGATGACCCCTCATCAGAATCTCATGATCCCATCCGGAGCAGATGCCGTGGAAATCGAGGGAAATCCTCAATTTTTATAGGCGCACCGATAGCAATTTGGGTATTTTTATAGGAACTCGTGCATTTGCCCTCGGAAAGCACCATTTGGTGAAGTGGAACTGATGATGAAGACGTCAGATAGTCACCGGAACTATGTACTTACTTAATAATAAGTATTTAACGGGTTGCGATTCGAGTATACTTTAATATGTTTCCAAAATAATGTATGCTCGTCACAATTATTATGCAACACGGCGCGGCGTCACAAGGATTTTTTTTTTTTGTTCTTTTTATAAAGTATCACAGCTAGTGATACCTTATTCACATTGCAATCTAGCCTATTCGCTAATAAGTAATTTAATTATAACCTAAACTGCTAAGTAAATATAAAATTAAGAAATCGTCCAATAACGACTTTCTTATTCACTTTATGTTAAGGGGAAGCACTTGCACTACAGTTTTCTGATTTCAGATTCTTATTTCTCTCAGTTGCGTCTTTAATGTGCAGTTAAGTGTGTTGCTGTTTGTACATTAATTATAAATAATTATATGTGAAGACGATGCACCTAGAATAAAATTACTATACCACAATATTTTTTTAACAATAGATAATAAATAGAGTTAAGAATGAAGCAATGACAGATAAATTAATTATGTGATAGATACATGGTGGTCACATATTTACAAAAATTGAAAGAAAAAAAAACGTGTTCCTGAAAAATAACAATATCAGTGTGAGTTAAGGTAATCACAGAATTTAAAAAATGTCATAAAATAATAAATTATACAATTAAAATAGCAACCAGTTTGATTTTGTCTGGACTCTAGATAGTCCTGTGGAGCGGGACCAGCGGGTTTAGTTTGTTTTGGTCATTTTCAATGTAGTCATATGTTTTTTAGGTAATGATTCTTAATTCGGTCGTATTGCAACTGTCTTAGATTTAACCCTTAGAATTTAACCTTATTATTGAACACTCAAAATGACAGAAATTACTCAAAGTTTATTCCAAATAGAACCTGCATGGATCATGGATGCCATCTAAATTTAAAAACAAAAATCTTGACGTTCTGTACTAAATTCTGTCTACTTGACAAAAGATCTTTTAAAATAAATTTCAGCATCTACGTACAATAAATCTCGTACAATAAATTTAATTCAATTTAATCTGTTACAATAGTTTGATAAAATGCCTGCACGACTCGCCGCTGCGGAACAAATCCGCATCGTAATTTTGAAAGAATTGGGGATGTGAGTTGCTGAAATATCGCGATAACTAAATGTGCACGTAAGTTTTACACCAAATTTTATTATTAGTGTTTTGCGGTGTTTGTCTAAGTAAGGTTAGGTTTAGCTGAGGTTTTCGTAGCAGCACTAATTTCTTTTTAGAAACGGTCGACATACACGTGGCTATGACGTCACGAGGAAGGTGGCGATAAAGCCGTACACGACCGTCTTCGTGGTGCTCGAGGTCGTGGGACGTGTCATCTGTCACAACGGAAGCTGAAGACACCGCCATAGTCGCTAGCCACTCGCAGGAGGGACCATTCCACCCCACTCATGATACTGATAAAAATATATAACTGTCGGTATTATTACTTCATTGAAAGTTATACTAAGTCACAGATTTCAATGCAAACAGTGCGTCGTCGTCTTATTGAAGGCAACGACCATGCAGCGACATATACCAGACAGAAAAATCATACTCAAACAAGCGCACAAAGATGACAGAAGCTTTTTGCCTTCAATACTACAATTTTGACTGGATTAATAATATGTGGGCGTCCAAGCATAAAGGGTCCAGTAGTGGGGTATTTAGTTAAGACTAGATTCGGTATCTAGAATCAATTGATAATAAGAATTAAAAAAATGGCACATTTTTTTATCAGACATTTGAAGTTGAAACTCTGAAAAAGCTTGATTTGAGAAATATCATTTTTAATTTTGACTTTTCTCTTAAAATTTCTGGTACTTAGAAATATCATATTATTATATAGTCATTTACTATATGAACTTGTTGATAATTGAACATTAATTGATTTAAAATCGCGAAATGTAATTGTTTTATTTAAATATGGTTATGGATGTCGATTATCGACAATCCTTGAGACAGTTTAGACCCGTAATGTTGAATTCCTAAAATGTTGAACAGTAACAAATTATTAATAAGTATCATATAGCAAGAAAATAAGATTTTTAAAAGTCGTCGCATTAAGGTAAAACGAGAACAACGACTCTTACCGATTTTGCCCGATTTGATAATTATCCGACGAAATTAAGTTACGTTACTCAGCCACCGGCTAGGGTTCTACTTGTCAACGTCAAATGTGAGTCTCCTGCGTTAAGACAGATACAATTATTGTGTATAATTAAGACTGTTGCTCTTTGTATCTATAAAAATATTGTACAAGATTTTAAGAGTAACGGTGGAGTTTCTGGTCCATTCTTCTCCATACGAAACTACCTTTTGGAAGGGGCGACTAGAATCAATTCTATTTTTTTGTAAATATTGACGTTCAAAAGTGCCTTTTAAGTGAGTTATTGCTATAAGTTTAGGTATAAGTATCACATTAAACAAAAATGAAAAATGCGTACTCTTATGCAACCGGTCGTATAAGAGTGCGCATTTTAATTATGAGCGCATAAGTCACACTTAAAGAGACCTTGGCCAAGATAGGTGGTACTATTCTCGTGCCACCATTCTTTGCAGTCTGAACACTCAATCCAAGGCTCTTTGTCTTTCCTGGTAGCCGACACAGCGCCAGCTCTTCTTTTTTGGAACATTCTTTGGTTTTTAGGTTCTTAACCTATTTTTCGTGCGTTTTGACGTTTGCTGGGATCCGATTTTTGGGATTCTTCCGGGTCGATTTTAAATGTTGGCTTCTTTTTCATATTAATTTGCATTTCTACTTAATTTTGAATGGTGAACTAATTTAATATAAAATAGCTAATTATCAGTTACTAAATGACAGATTTTTATGTTTGCTGTTCGATTTTTTTTTAGCCTGAATTTTTAGAACGTGGCATATATTTTTTTTACTGTTTTAAAAACAAAATCGTCAGTAGAAGTTCCTGGAGTAGGAGATACTAGAAATCTCAGGTGTATAAGAGTGCGCGCGCATTCTTACACGCGTCACAGTGCGCACTCTTACACGAATCGACCTAACATGCAATGACGTGTCACTAGCGACACCTCTTGAAAAAGATCGTCATTTTCTCTTTAAAACTGTTTGAACAGATACCATGTTTTGTACATAAACCGCCTTATTACAAAACAAGATTTATATTTGACATTGCTTAAACCATGGAGCCAGTTTTTGTAATAAGAACGTAACAGTGATTGAAATACCGTTCTTTTTACAGAACTGAAAACTTAGTTCGGTACTACGTTGTCAGTTTTGTGTTTAGGAACTTTACCATAGTCGGAATAAAGTTCGAAATTCAATAATGGGTCCTTGTTTTAAACCTGGGTCTGAAGATAAACCTTGTTTTGTAATAAGGGGGTATAAGTTTTGATTAATGTTTCCTGGATAATATTCGAACTGTATTCAATGGAAAACACAAAAAAAATATATGAAGAGAAGTAAAAATTTTTTGATTGGCTTACCTAAAACGAACGTAGTCTTACACAAATTATTTTTCGGGAGCACAACGGCGTTCCCTTCAACACCAAAATACGACTGAAGTTAGTTACAAATGTCACTCAGTATTCGACGTAGGGTAGATGCGCACTCTTACCGCCCGCGCACTCTTGCACCACCTTACCCTACCTACCTACAGACTGGCACCAGAGCGCTAAATAAGTAAATTTGTAGGCCTTCTTAAGTTTCTATGTCGCGGTGTTACCTTATGAAATATAAGTCAGGTAAGCATGTCCGTGACGGGCGGCGCCATTCGGCACACTCAGTTAAAATTAATTAAATCGCTCCGAGCGCAACGCATTTGTTATCGAAACGCTTTGCGAGCGCGATCCAATCACTAGCGGGTACGTGACACGCTCGTACGAGCTGCGGCGTGCTATCTATCACGTGTGGGACATAAAGCTGTGCACATTCTATAGGTCACGGTGACAGTACAATGTTCCAGCAGGCTTAGCCTGGCGTTTTCTATCTCTACTCTACTGTAGAATAGAAATCGCTAGTCTACAATTCTCGGTAGAAAACTGTCAACTGTCTACACGGAAACGCCATTTTTGTCTACTCTTCCGTCGACAAAACACTTCTCTATGGTTCTCGTGCTCAGCCTGCAGGGGGTGCGACTGGGGCCAACATTCCACATCAGCAGTCAAGTATCAGCAGAGTAAACGTAGTATATTGCCTTATCTGCCCGGCTGCCAGGCGGCAGGTAAGCCCGCAGCCGAAGTTTTTATTGCAAAAACGCCTACAGCGCCGTATCAAAGTTACGTGATCCGTATATTTCATGAAACATGTAGGTAGGGAAGTTCTGACATTCGTTCTTCTCAAACTTGTCTTATGTGTGAAGTTAGGTAGTTAGATGTTCCGGTAAATCGCGGATCGATGGAAAGATGCGAGAGTGCTAAGCCTACACCACACTACACCGTACATATCTGTAGAGCATTTAACTTATGAAGCAATGGCTCTGCATACCCTGTAGACCCATAAACATACATGCCCTTCTTAATGATAAATAACTATAACTCAAAAAAAAACATGATATTAAATTAATCTAACGCAATTTACGCGCCATCTATTACTTTTTTTTTTGAAGAAAACCCGCCGCCGCGCGCTTCCTGATAATCGCGCAGGCAGCGCTCCCGTGAGCAAAAACAGTACTACGCCTTGCTTATTCTTAAAAACAACGTATCTCTTTCTTGTAGTACACAGCAAAAGTGTCACTTTGTGCGTGAAAATGTGTGCACGCGCGCGTGTTTGAGTTTTTAAGCATAGCTTACATTGCAACCCGTCAAAATTGAGAAGCCGTAAGAGCACCGCTTAATTAATGTTGATTGCAGAGGATCGACTTTTTTTTGTCGGATTGAACAAATGACTGAATAATTCATTGAATTAGTCAGTCATTGCGAAAAAGCCGTGCATTTTTTTATTTAATTAACCCTTCAGGAGTGGAATTATAAAAACACACAATTCACAATTCTATATTGCATTCCTTATGTTAGTAAAACAGAGGCTTAAAATTAAAGACACAATTATGGACCCTGTCGGGCACAGCTTAATAGGAGAGAGGAGGAAGAGCGCTTATTTGTATTTATATTATTAAGGTACTTATTCAAGAAGAAAAAAATGGTCATAAAATATAAATACAATTGTATTTATATTTTATGACCATTTTTTTCTTCTAATATTGAATTTGTTCATGTACCTATTTGGTAAATATTTTGGTTTAAGTTGTAAGTAGTACCCGCTTGAGTAAGTAGGTATTTTTTATGTTATGCCTTTAAAGTTATAGTTAGTTATTCCTGTTGCTGTCAGTATTTGTCTAAACTATGGTATTTGGATATTAAACCAAATTATTGCACGATTATTTATTAATTATTGACTAGAATTAATGATTGATTAAAAATAAGTTAAGTTTTGCATTGTTTATTTATTAAATAATTGCAATCTGTTTATTGAAGTATTTATATTAATTGAATTATTTATTCAAATATGTATTTAAGGTGTAGTTCTAAGTGTAAATGTTTATTTATGTCTTTATTGTAAACTAGCTTTCGCCCGCGGCTTCGCCCGAGTGGATGTCGAAAAAAAACCATATATACCATATCTTAGTTGGAACCAACGTAAGCGTGGTAAGCAGATAGGAGTGCAGTTTGATTTACAACTTTACGGAGGATAATAATAGGTATAGATAACATATAAATACCAACTTCGTTTTGTACATATTGTTCAATATACGTGTCCTCCATTTCATTTGTTTATTTTTTCTGCTGTTTTTGTTCTTAAATAATAATTGATGTATACCAACTTTTGAGTTATTCAAGGTACGCAGTAAAATTCTCCCGAAAACTTATTTACCCGATTATTTCTTATTTTTATAAGTTATAACCAAATTATTTACCGTAAACCAATCTTGGACCTGAAGAATAGAATTATTCACGTCGTCAAGGTTTTGTTATCGTTGGTCTATTTTAAAGATCAAAGACGTGTCATCTGCAAAAACCTCCGGTTGATTTTGAAGTAATTGGGGTAAACCGTTAATGTAAACTAAAAAGAGGAATGGACCCAATATCGAACCTTGAGGAACACCCATTGCTTTTTCAGACCCCAAAAAGTTCACGCCGTTTGCGTGAACTCTAACCTTTCTATCATTCAGGTATGATCTAAGTAATTCAAGAGCTGTATTCCTAATCCCATAGTGTTCTAGTTTCAGCGGAAGTGTCTCATGGTTAACGCAATCGAAATTTTTTGTGACCTCTCAAAAGAGGTCACAAAAAATTCCAATGGCATCTTGGGCTTTCTCCTAGGCGTTAGAAATGTTCTTTATTAGGGTGACACCGGCGTCAGTGGTACAACGACCTTTAGTGAAACCGTACTGTTGTTCATGAAAGATGGAATTTTTATTGAAGTGACGTAACATTTAATTGAGCATCAACTTTTCAAACACCTTACTGAGAACTGGCAGAATTGACACGGGCCTATAATATTGTTACTATCTCCGGATTTGAACAAAGGAACTACTCTACTGTGTTTCATGAGATCCGGAAAGACTCCTTGGTCCACACTGGTGTTAAATATGAAAGCTAAATAGGGCGCAATGGTTTCGATGACAGATCTACAGACTTTTACAGACATGCCCCATAGATCTTCTGTTGATTTAATTTTAAGATCTTTAAAAGTTTTTAAGTCCTTAACTCCAAGGGGCATACCTTTACATTCTTTCTAAGTAAGGCAGCAGAAAGCGCGGGTGAGGAACTTAAAGTTTCGGTAGTTTTAAGGGGAATATTAGCAAAAAGTTTTCAAATTCCTGAGCTATTTCTACCTCTGAAGTGATGGGCCCATGTGCAGTCTCTAAATTAAATTCAGTATTACGCTGTTTTTTCCTACCTAATTCATTATTTATTATTTGCCAGGTTGTTTTTATTGTATCATCAGCTGATATTATTTTATTGCTAATATAAAGAGGTTTAGCTATTTTGCACACACTTTTAAAAGTTTTAGAATTTTTGCAACATATTGATGAAAGCTTGTATTATTCATATGTTGCTTTAGGCCATAAAGTTCAAAAAGATTTTCCCTGCTTTTACGAATACCTGGAGTCGCCCAATCAGTAAATACGAACTTTGAGTAAATACTTTAGTCTTCAGTGGTAAAGGGTCATTAAATTACGTGTTTAATAGTGAAAAGAACTTTGCGTAGAACTCATGGGTCACAAATATTATTAAATTAACTTAGAATTTATTAGATTAACCAATTAATAAAAACTAATCCATCACCGGATGCAGTTGGGCATTTGCAATTTTATAACTGTTAACGAAGGTATAAACTGGAATAAAAAAGGCTTTCAAAATAATTAAGAGTTGTCTTTGAAGATTTTTTTGAAGTAAGTATTAAATTATGTTTTGAGTTCCATCACCATAAGCACAAAAGACTTCAAAATATCATACTGTTTTTGATTTAGAAAAAATATTTACGGTTTAAGAGACATTTTTGACCATTTTTAGAAATCTCCACCTAAGTGTAGTTAAGTTACCAAAGAGTAGTTAAAAAAAAACCAGTCAAGAGCGAGTCGGACTCGCGCACCGAGGGTTCCGTACGTATATATATGATGTTGATGATTTCTGAAAAACTGTGCTATTTAGAGACATCGTTTTATTTTTCCTGTAATCTTTACATAAACTTCTATCACATAGAATAATTTCAGATTTTTATCTATGCAAACTTCGGAGATAAGGGGGGGGGACGGTATTTTTTTTAAATTTTTCATCAAAAGTCGGCAACTATGCTGCCTAAAAAAGAAAAAAATGTTTGAGAATGTGCAAATAGTGTCCTTTCATATGATACCCCGTATGCCCAGTAGCCTCACTTCAAATATTTAAGACCCCCTTTCAGTCCCTTTTGCAAAAAAGAGATATTTTTATTTCATTCTTGTTTGCAAAATAGTTGGGCAAACGTCATCTAAAACTATTCTAAATTTCAAGTTGATGGCATTAGTAGTTCTTGAGATATCCAGGTGTGACAGACAGACAGACTTAGTCTCACCATATGGGTTCCTTTTTACCATTTTGATACGGAACCCTAAAAACAAAAAACGTCACACTTTATAATTTACTTAGGTTAATATTTGTGCCAAGTTTCAGGTTTATTAACTCAAGGAATAATATTTATTCCCCTTTTTCACCCCTTAAAGGTCGAATTTCGAAAAATCCTTTCTTCGCGGATGCCTGCCTATAGTTTCCAACCATAAGCGAAATATTAGTGATTTTAACTTAAAAAGAACTTTCATTAAAAATAAAATGTTATCCCTTTTTCACCCCTTATAGGTTGAAATTCTACCAACACCGCTGCATTAGCTTCCAACCATAACCCTAGTATATTTAGTGCTTTTTACCTCGAAAATTAAGGACTTTGATACACAACTTCATCCCCCTTTTTAACCCTTCGGGGTGAAATTATCAAAAACGCTGAGACACGTGTAAATAAATTTTCAATCGTCAGCCTTTACACCAAATTTGAAGATCCTAACTTCAAAACTGACGGACTTTTATATAAACTTCCATCCCCTATTTCACCCTCTTAGGGGTGGAATTTCGAAAAACCCTTTCTTAGTGGATACCTACTCTTCACAAAGAACACCCTCCAAGTTTATTGTCTCTAAGACCAGCGGTATAGACTGTGTTGATATATCACCCAGTCAGTGTTTATCACTACATAGTATAAAACAAAGTCGCTTCCCGCTTCCTGTATGTCCCTATGTATGCTTAGATCTTCAAAACTACGCAACGGATTTTGATGCGATTTTTTTAATAGATAGAGTGATTCAAGAGGAAGGTTTATATGTTTAGAAAAAGTCACGCGGGCAAAGCCGCGGACAGCAGATAGTCATTTAATAATATGTCGGATCGTCAGGATTTACTCAGTTAGATTCGAACATCATGTGGGCCGAAGTTGGGTTTCGTACAATGAAAACACACTGGGTGCGATACACAGCGTTTATTGAAATCACAAATGGACACAATCTCTACAAATTATAATCACCACAATAACTAAGCATAACGAATCGAGTACAGTTCCGCGACGTCTTAACTCCGATGCGATCAGACCAGACACTGAAGCTTGAATGTGCTCCTCACCGTCGGCTCAACACATCACGACTCTGTAGTGGCGCGCCAGAGGTGTGGGTAGATCACGCGATGTCACCAGTGGTGGCGCGCTTGATTCGTTACGTGTCCGTACTAATGACCGGATCCGACATATTATATAGATAGATGATATGCGGGCTAATTGCGTAACACAATATCAGTAGGAATCGGTTTCAATTTGACAGTTCAACAACATTCATTGCGTTATTTACGTTGTTGAGCAGACATTTTTTTATAACATATGAAGCAATGGATTAGCAATATACTTCAAAATCATTCCGATTGTGATTCAAACTGTGTTATGCAATTAGGGTGCGTGTCTGTAAAATTCTGACACGGATGAATAACAACAAGACACCCATGTCCCGACGATCGTACGAGTATATAAAAGAAGTAACCAAACTGCAAATGATGAATTTTGAAGCGATGCCTTAGTAGGAAAATTGGTGAAGTACTTGGCTAAACTTCGTCCAGTGCTCAAGCACAACCCAGTGGGCCACAGAAAGTGTGTGGTTTCTGCGATTTAATAAACGTCGAATGACAAGGTTCTGTATAAAAAAATCATTTGTATGGATCACTGAGGAATATTATGAATGCGTTGATTGATCAGAATAACAATTATTGACATTTCTATTTCATTTAATGATTAATTAATAACCAACTTTTAAAAGTCAAATGTATTATTCAAGAGATCTAAAATCCTCGAAAAAAAACATTAACATAATAAAAAATTGCATATTATATGCATTGAGTTTTGGTGAATTAGTCACAGCACTTACATAAATATTTATACGTTTTAACAAGATTTTTTACTCGTAGTGAGAATAGAAAAAATAATTAGAAACAGAAAACAAAACATTAAGTAAAAAACAAAAATCGAAATTAGAATCAAAACTTAAAATCAAAATCAAGTTTGTTGTTAGGATCAAAATTAAAATTAAAACATTATGATTTTCAAAAAATAAACAGTCAAATTGAAATACAAAAATTAAAACGCGTTAACGAGTGCAATAAGATAACATTCCAAAATTGTTAAAAACAAAAAATGAAATAAATAGTAAAAAATAAAAAGTAGGTTAAATTTATGATTCTGATATTTATGAATGTAGGATTCTAGGGTTAACCTTTTTTGCTAGAGCCCACGATCCGCAGAAACTTCATCATCATTCATCATTTCAGCCGAAAGACGTCCACTGCTGGACATAGGCCTCCCTCAAAAGGGGGGGTTTGCCATAATCGCCACGCTCGGCAGGCAGGTTGGCGATCGCAGTATGGTGTTACAATGCATAGAGAACGTTGCTGCCCATTCTCTAGTAAATCCCTTAGGCGCCTTTTACGACACCCACGGGAAGAAATAGGGTGGTGCTATTCTTTACGTCCGGCACTACACGGTACCACACCGCAGAAATGTGTTCGACATGTATTTATGTACCCATGTATTTATAATAAACTGGTACATTTCAATAATCAGTGATTGACTCTAGTTGTCATCATTCTATCAGACAATATGACTATGGACTAGCTAAACTATGACTTGAAGCCACACCCGCATGTTTGCGTACATATGATAACAAACACATCATTTTAGTTTGTATCATCATTTAGCTAGGAAACATATGCGATTGATTGTATTATTTATATTATTATTTATAAGTTTTCTAGCCTTTCCTACTTTTTGAGTTACTGTTTGTGTTTTAAGTTAGAAACATTAGGCCCGTATTAAAGAACGGGGCTCAAGTAAGAACCCCGAATTCCCAACCCTAAATACAGAATGACAGTGACAGTTTCATACTATTCTGAGTTGGAATATAAATGTACTTAGAAGATGAACATAGTTGTAAGATGTATTGCCAGTTTGCCACCATTTTATTACCACCCCCAGTTCTTCTACTATGCATGGGCTTTTTAGCCATGTGTCGCGTGCTGTTGCTGTATGTGTTTTCCTCGCCTCCCGCAAGAAGTGGCAGAAATAATGGTTCGGTGATATCCTGCGCTCTGCCATCTCCATAGGTTAAATGCTCTAAGGTTACGGTGCAAGCTACACAACCTCACACTAGTCTGCGTGCTCCGTGTTCACACATCGACAAGTATTTGCAGCGAACAACCATAAAACTTGATGTTCTCTGTACAGTATCGCTCGCGGCATGTTATGTTGCCAGTAACAAAAATGTTTTGCTTTTAAACATTGCATGGTGCACATGAAATGTAATAAATCTTACTTCATCGTTTACAAACACTGCTGCACTGCTGCCGTGAAATGCGTCTTATTTCCACGAACTGACGTATGTTTCCTTGTGGCGTATTCATAGTGCATGTGAGCCTTATCCAAAGTATGTCCAGGCCGGATTCCAGTCTCACCAGGTGCGGCAGGCACCCGAGCATTAAGGGGAGCAAAATCACGTTATTGCAAAACCATGTTAGCAAAACTGGTATACGGGTAAACATAGGTACGGCATTTTATCGGACTCTCGCGGGTGCAGGGCAGAGCTGAGAGGGAGCGAAAGGGTGAGCTTGTGTACACGACAATAACCGGATCGGATCGTCGCATGGCGGGCGAATGTAAAAGTTATAGTTAACGAGTAACGATGTCACCGGCGCCGCCGCCGCCGCCGCGCCGCCGGCCGCCCGACATTACGACTGCCCGGTAATGGGGTCCGCACTCCGGCCAAATGGATCGAACCTAATGTACTCGAACGTGCACTCCGCTGCTCCGCTACACGTAGGTAAACGTCTCGCTGAAGTAAATGACCGATTAGTGGCAGTGTGCTGTGTGCACTTGTACTGGCGGCGTAGTTACCTCAGGTGCTAGGGCACTGCTTCACTTTGGGAGATTTGGCACTTGGCACGTCCAACGAGAATCGATTACTATTCGGGGCACACGCTCGCCCGCCGCACAAATACCTCACACTCCTTTAAATTGTGCGTATTGTGCTCAATAAACTCGCTCGGCGCGTGTGAAAGCCCCTTTGAACCGGTGAAGCGCGGCCATTATGTCTTGAATTGATTCATCAATTCATTATTTGACATTTAAATGTCGATGTTACTATTAATGGCCGAGAGAGTAACAATAATAAAAAGCAGCTTATTAATTGATGTGTACATTAAGAACCTACCTAATTAGAATATAAAAGATTTAATTCGCGAGCATGTTTTGCTGTTTGTCAACATAAATTTATGTATCTCGCATTCCTTTAGTAATTAATGTTTAAAGGTTTCATTAGTTAATATTGTAACTATATAATTTAAATCGGTTCAATAACATGTTAAAAGTAAAGTCGTGTTTCACTATTTGTGAACATGTTCGTATCGTTAATATAAACTTCTGTTAAATTGCATTTAATTAAAATTCAAAGTTATCGTCATGCTCATGACGAATCGTTATGAAGAAAAACTTCTATTATTTTTACATACTTACTTAATCGATTAAAACTCGGATTCTTTTATATAAATCGATTATGAATATTATTATGATCGTTCAATTCAAACTAATCGATGTTGCGTGTCCATTTTTAGAATCTCACCACCGGGGTACATACTTAACAAAGATTTTTTTTTATATATATATGATGATAAGACGTATGATGCATAAATGAATATAATTATAAGTTTGTATCAGTCGTATTGTAGCCGGCAGGCGCGCCGCGCCGCAGTCAGTCCGTCTGCCTGTGCGCATGACGTCGTCGCGCCGAGATGTGGGCTGTGCACACACCGACACACACACACAGACTCCACGAGATCATTACTAGCTTTATTACAATAATATCTCGCTTATCTGTAGTATTACTGTAATTTATCGGCCATTAGTGCTGCGCTCCAAGCCCCCAATCTTATGCTAATTCAACTTTCTTTACTAATAACCGGACCAATAAAATGTTGCTATTCGTAAAATGTGCTGATATTGGCGGACTAAGGGAGGGAGCGGCATTGGCAGGGGCCCCTCCGCCCCTGGCTCCCGGTCCTGAAGGATCCCAAATCTTCAGAAATACTTTTAAATAAAATCCCAAACAAGACCAAATTATGTTCAGTAAGTAAAAGGTAGTTTGTAGTTAGGGGTCCCACGCTATATACATATAAACGCAGGGTGCAAGTACATAATCTAAAGGGTGCTAAAATGTTCGACCGGACCTTGCGACCTACATTCTCTTTTTTCACAAATTTCTCTACATAAGTCAACAAAGGAAAACCTATTTATGAATGAGTAGTCAATAGAAAACCTTACCTATCCTATCGTTTCGCTCGCTCTTACATGTATGCGTAGTCAATAGAAAACCTTACCTATCCTATCGTTTCGCTCGCTCTTACATGTATGCGTAGTCAATAGAAAACCTTACCTATCCTATCGTTTCGCTCGCTCTTACATGTATGCGTAGTCAATAGAAAACCTTACCTATCCTATCGTTTAGCTCGCTCTTACATGCTACATTTTCAAACTTTTCTGTAAGTCAACAAGTAATTCCTATTTGTGCAAAAATTTTCAAAAGAAAATTTAAACTAGGTAAGTGTACGGGATACAGAAATTTAGTAGAAACTGTCTGACGATCTATAGCTTTTCTGTGGTCGCATAGTATTTCCTATTTCTGTAATGGTCACAAGAAAACCTAACCTTTTCGAAGCAGCGAGTTTAGTTTTGTCGCCCCGGGCCCCGACAGGCTTAGTCCGCCACTGGCTGTTATATCGGTGTTGCCAGCCTGTCTGCCTGGTTAAGTAAGTGACGAGGGCGGTGTGCTGGTGAAGCTGTTTCCTTTTATTTAAAGACGTCCTATCGCCACCGTCCGCACGGTGGAACAATTGCGCTGTTCGTACCTCGCACACTAACCATACGAACTACATACAGAGTGTATCGGTTGACTTGACTCACACAAACCATTTATAGGAGCCCCATTTTATGGGAAAGCTTCGACTCTAAGCTGACGTCTGTGATAGGTACCGTTCAATCTTTACAATACACAAGAGATCAAAGCAACGCAGAGGATTGTAGAGAAATAGACTGAGCTATCTGGCGCGATCAGACCTCGGCGAGTATGATGACAAGCGAGTCGCACTATAATTACTAAATTATTTATCAAACGTATCTAAACACGATCTCGTCTGTGTATGGTACAGTCGCGCACAATGCTCGCTAGTTGCTTCGCGCGCAATTGGCGCACAATCAACAATGAACAATTGCGCGATGACGAGGCGTTTCACCGACGCGGCTCCCTCTCCCCCGCGCCCCCCGGTCCCGCGCCCCCCGGTTCCGCGCCCCGGCTGCTGTTGACATAATTGATGAGTGCGAGTTATCGTTACTTCATTACGGCCGCTCATACAAAAGAAAGTATCTACCTTAACTAGGTACCTCAATCACTGTACTTACAAACTGTTGGCTGCTAGGGGCACACGCGGTTCACTCTAGATGCATGGTGCTTATTATAGAGCAGCTAGCTTATTAGATTTCGTGTTCAGATATTCCTGTCTTTGTAGAATACAACATGCTGTATTTTACGAAGCGAATGCTATCTCTCATAAAGTAGCTGTGTCTATGCCGCGCCGCGCCGCGCGCCGCCAAATTACAGAGAAGTTTAAAATTATGATGAGGCGTACACATAGTTTTGCGCCTCGTCTACATTTTATAATCCAGAGGCTTTGCAAGACACGGTACATTCGCGTTCAAAAGTGTTCGTTTGATCTCATAATAACGGGGATCCCGTTCGTTACGCTCACATTCTCGGTAAGGTAGGGCTCAGCAGAATAAAACCAATGAATAATACCCGCCACATGTGGCTCCTCACCCCAGCGTGGTGTACTCGCCGGTCGCCGGTCGCCGTTCGTCAGTAGACATGCGCAAAATGTGTCAGTGAAAAGAAATGAATGAAGTATATCTTTTTGTTTAACGAAGTAGTCCACTAATTTACTTCAGTACTTCATTTAGTTCAGCAAATCAGAACGAGTCGATTACGAGAGAGTGAATGATAAGTTACCACGAATGACGGACTTCACTAGTTCAGTTTTTTACCTATCTTCTATCTCAATTTTCCTTCATACTTTATACAGGCTTAGTTAGGACTGCAACCATGAAATATGAATCTAAGCAACTATTTTCATTAAGTAGTATGTTTTCTGTAGTACTCGTATGTGTATAGTTAGACCTTTTTGTATAGGTTGGCGTATTTGAAAATCGAAATCACAGTTGCTGCGAGCGAAAAGATATACTGAACTAAATGAAGTAGAGACACATTTGAATGACTACTGATTGAATGATAAGTTTATTTCGTGAAATGAAGTAGTTCATTTCCTTCAATCGTTCGCGAACTACCCATGTCTATTCGTCAGTCGTCAGTCGTCAGACGTCGGTAACGCAATGTTTTCACCCCAGCGTGGTGTACTCGCCGGTCGCCGTTCGCCGGTCGCCGGTCGCCGTTCGCCGGTCGTCAGTCGTCAGTCGTCAGACGTCAGACGTCAGACGTCGGTAACGCAATGTTTTCGAACGCCGCGATCTAAACCCAAAAATATTTTTGCGAGTGTTCAATATTTCTGATACACCCTATGTACACCACTCGGTTGCTTTTGAAGTAAGTATGGTTTACTCTCGTTGCTACACTCGAGCGACGCCAAAAATTGAGGAAACAATAAACATAAGCAACAAACGATCTCGAAAAATCCGAACCAATCGTTCAACACGGAACTGATGGCGAGCGATTACTTACGAGCATTCGGTCTCACTTGTGCCGCGTGCGCCTCCTTTACATGTGAGCTGCGCCTGCGACTACGAGGTAATATCAACCGCAATCTATGTGCATTCAAGCTGAACAGAGAGCTGCGATGGCAATTTTATGCATTCCCTTTTTTGTTGGTATCTGCGCCATCAGCGTGTTTTGTTTCTTTATTGTCGGAGTACATGCGCCAAACGACTGCGTCTAACGACTGTAATTGTGAACAGTGACTACATAGTATTACAGAAGGGGTACACAGTACCGCAGGGGACAACGCGTGTTGCTTCACAGTTCACACTGCCTCCGCGGCTTCAGATTTTGCTAGATTCGGCGGGGCGTTGCGTGCGTATCGAAGGAATAATCTCCTCGTATTTATAGCCGCGTATTAGCATATCTGCTGCTATCGATCTCGTCCGACGTCTTTATGGTAATCTTATCGCGTCTTATATTCACGTCCGATCACACAGACTTCCTTCTAATCCGACAGATGGGGAGATATAAGCAGACGTGATGGTTGTATATAAATATCTGTACAGTCACCAGAAATTTTAACAAGGAGGTTATTATGTATTTGAGGAAGTTATTATGTTCGGCTGTATGTTTGTGATTACTCCGTCAATTATGGACCGATTGTTTAAATGATTTTTTTGTTTGAAAGGGTATATTTCCGAGGTGATCCCATTACCACCAAATCAGAATCTGATGAGGGGATCCCATGGAAATCGAGGGAAACCCTCGAATTTTATAGCCAAACCTACAGATAGCGATTTGGGTATTTTTTATAGTAACTCGTGCATTTGCTCGAAACTGATGATGGAGACCACAGATGGCCACCGGAACAATAATATAATAATAAGTATTTAACGGGTTGCGATTCAATTAGATACTTACTTTAATGTGGTTGCTAAGTAATTTATACTCGTCACTATGCATAATATGGTGAGTGGCAGTTCTCCTGGTTATTACCAGGAGAACTCCTCAACAATCAACGTCCCAGCATCGGGAATAGCAATATTTTGTAAAAGGTGATGAGTAGTTAACATTAGGCTATTGTAACTTAGATAAATTAAAAACTAACCCACTAAAAAGTAAAAAATAAAAAACTTTTTACAAAAAAAAAAAATAACCGACCTCCAAATAAACACTACAAAGTGAAAGTCGATGCCAAAAAACTAAAATACAGATCCAAAGACACCGACTTCCGAAATTAAAGTTATTTTTCACTTTGTAGTGTTTTTTTTGGATGTCGGTTATTTTTTTGTACAGTTTTTAAGTACATAAAATTGTCTTCTTCCAACTAATTGACGATAAAGCTATTCTGAACCTTTACCATCCTAAAATCCGAATAATGTTATCTCTATCAGTTGATCACAGTTCTTAAAATAGGCTTAGTTTACCCCGAACAAACGTATATTTCCTCTAATTAAAGATTTAGACTGTGTGGCCAATAGTATCCAGGCTCTTTAACGAAGACTCAAACATGACTGGTGCACCGGTTACATATATGTTTCATCAGTTACCTACATGGCGACCACATAATTATATTATTATGGTTATATGATATTACTTCGTGGTCGCATCTTTGCCATAATTTCCCAACACAGTCATGTCGATGTGGCACATTCCGCGGCGTCGCGTCGTGTCCCATCAGCGCTATCAGCATCACGTCGACATGCGACATGTGACGCGATTGATCACCATATTTATACTGTGACAGCACCCATCTCCGAGACACGGTCGAGCTACGCCGCGCCGCGTCGCGTCGCGTCGCCCGAGAGCTGCGTCGCGTCGTCGCGTAAAGCTTGCTACATATTAGTAATCTGTGGTCGCATGTCCTCGGCACACTCGGGTGGCGTGCGCGCTTCGCGATAGATTGCTTTTGACAAGCGCATGCACGAAACTCCGTAGTCTGTAACAGAAGTACTGGCAGGCAGATGAGTTGCTGCGGCGCGAATATTCGTCATAGTCAGTGTAACGTGGTTTTGCGACGCATCAGTCTTAGCAATAATCGTAATGTGGCAGTGTGGTAGAGGTAGTGGTACAAGTTTTGCGGGGACTGCCGAACGCGCAAACAGCCGCCAACTGTGCGTTAGACGCGACTGTAACGACTACTAACGATGACTGAAAAGGATAGAAATGATTATTCACTAAAGTAGCTGTCGTTTCTGATTTCTGCGTTGGTGCTGAAATATTGTATGAACATTTAGTGTGTGCATTTTTCCTCTATAATCTAATGGCCTACCTACTCCACGACTCGGCTGCCTTCAGAAGCACAAAGAGTGGACACTAACTGCACATAAGACGTGTCTCTTAATGTAGATGAGTTATTTATCATGCGAGATGTGCGTGACGTGTGTTGATGGCGTACGAGCGTGTGTATGTGTGTGTTTGTGTGGCAGGGGGTTCGTTTGTGCGAGGAGTGGTCAACGTTCCGTTTGATTCTTTGCCGTAGCGCGCCGTCCGTCCGGGGAGCGTCCCGCCTCCCCCGGCCCCGGACCGGACAGATAGGATTATCTAGAATTATAGTATAGTTATCTGAGGGTTGTCTAGAGCGATGCCAACCCTCAGATAACTAACTCAACACAATATGCGAAGTAGTGTCAGCATCCCAATTGAAAGAAAATATCTGACTTGTGAAATAATAAGGGAAAGACATTGAGTGATAAAGTACTGTACGTAGTACATTTTATCTCAATGGGGAAAGATGATAACAAATATTGTAGCATTCAGTTATCACAAGGTTATTCATATAACGGCGCAGGATAGCCTTTGCCAGAAGTGGTCGTCGTATTAGTGGTTCAGCAGCTTTAATATCATCAGGATTGTGCCGGAATATAGCAGTTCGTCGTGCCTGTGCTACGACTGCGAATCCCTGACACCATCTTCTTCTGTCATCAGAAGACAGCCGCAACGCAACCACCGATGCGACGCTCTGCTAGAGTGACTGTCGGCAGCCAGGGTCACTCTTATCCGACCTTTTCGATGATTCCAGTAACTTCGTAACAAAAATTGACAACGCCACTTGCTGCGCCGTCACATAATTATATTATTTCACCCTCAGATTATAGAAAGAAGATTTCACCTTTTAAAGTTGGATAGTTTCAATTACTTTTGTAAACGGTACATGTTTCAGTGGGTCGTATTATAACCGGATTAGCTAAACTCTGTCAGCTGATACTCGTAAGCCGCAGATTTGGGTGAAGGTTGAATGTTGCCGGTGCGCCTTGCGTCCACGCAGGTCATGCTATTTACATTTAATAAACTATTTTGTGACAGACCATCTACTTTACAAATGTACCTGCTACACAACGATTTGTGTCAACTTTCTTTGCGTAGGCGGCAGAATACACACATAGTGCCTTTCACGTAGATGTGATGCGACGGCGAGATAACGCCCTACAGGATATCAGCGTGAGTCCGTGACTCTTTGTCCTGCTACGAGATGTTCTGCGCAACTAATTAATGCTGCTAGCTCTGTGGTTCCAGCGTACTAAGCTACTTTACTTTTATTATTTTTAGCAAGCTAGACTTGTTTTGCCGACACTGCCGAGGATAATTTTATCAACATTGACTCAAACTCAATCGACTATTTCCCGCAGGCCGCAGTGACTTCATAAAACTGTGTTACTAGCTTATTTTATTATTATAATCATTCAAGATGTGTAGTATCATTAGTTACCCATGCTTGTGTGCAGAGTAACAGGTGTGTTTATGAAGTAAGCGTGATTACGTGAGGCGATCGAGTGACTGTAAAAGTCTCTTCCCATACAAGTGTTGCTTGCACAGTGCACTGGATATTAATTGCAGCCAACACGGGGCGGGCGCGGGGGCGCGGAGGCGCGGTGCGTAGGGCGGCCTCCCACGTCGAGAGGAACACACGTGACCCGCCGCATTACTTGCAAACAACTAATTTTCTAATCTAATCATAATTATGAAACATGCCGCTTTCTGGAGTAATGGAGCAACTTTATTTTAGTAATGGAGCAACATTATATTAGTGATGGAGCAACTTTATATTAGTAACGAAGTAACTTTATATTAGTAATAGCGCAAGTTTATATTCGTAATGGAGCAGCTTTATATTAGTAACGGAGCAACATTATATTAGTAATGGAGCAACATTATATTAGTAATCGAGCAACTTTATATTAGTAACAGCGCAAGTTTATATTCGTAATGGAGCAGCTTTATATTAGTAACGGGGCAACATTATATTAGTAATGGAGTAACATTATATTAGTAATCGAGCAACTTTATATTAGTAATAGCGCAAGTTTATATTCGTAATGGAGCAACTTTATATTAGTAATAAAGCCACATTATATTAGTAATGGAGCTACATTATATTAGTAATGGAGCAACTTTATATTAGTAATGGTGCAACTTTATATTAGTAATGGAGCAACTTTATATTAGTAATGGAGCAACTTTATATTAGTAACGGAGCAACTTTATATTAGTAATGGTGCAACTTTATATTAGTAATGGAGCAACTTTATATTAGTAATGGAGCAACTTTATATTAGTAATAGCGCAAGTTTATATTTGTAATGGAGCAACTTTATATTAGTAATGGTGCAACTTTATATTAGTAATGGAGCAACTTTATATTAGTAATCGAGCAACTTTATATTAGTAATGGAGCAACTTTATATTAGTAATAGCGCAAGTTTATATTTGTAACGGAGCAACTTTATATTAGTAATGGTGCAACTTTATATTTGTAACGGAGCAACTTTATATTAGTAATGGAGCAACTTTATATTAGTAATAGCGCAAGTTTATATTTGTAATGGAGCAACTTTATATTAGTAACGGAGTAACTTTATATTCAGTACCCCAAGTGTAAGTTTGCAAGTGAGCAAACGTAGCTAGCGCGTTTGCGTTAAGATTTTAATTCTCACTCTTACATTATGATCTATCGGTCAAATTTTAACGCAAACGAAATAGTTACGTTTACTCTCTTGCAAACTTACACTTGGGGTACTGTTAACTTATGCCAAGTTCCTCAATTATAAAACGAATCTTCATGTTTGTTAATCGATCTTTGGAAAGATTCTAGAGGCAATTTAAGTAACATACCTAAATAGGTAGATACCTACCCTACAGTACATATATCTATTTATTCTCTGTAGTAAGCAGGATGTCGGTTATACAATAATTGTAAGTTTGGAACCCGCTTCTTTCAACCACTTTTTAGTTTTAAACTACAAAATAATCGTAGGGAAAGAATATTAGGAACTAAGATCTACTACTGCTCAAAGATAATTGAGCAGTAGTAGATCGGAAACCAACTGCATTGCATAAGGGAGTCCGTCCCCAATTCTAGAAAGACAATAATATAGTAGTTCTGCCGAAATCTATTCATTTGGAGTCTCACCCCCGTCAGCAAGCAGCCGTACGTATCACCCTGGCCTGGGGCAGGCCTGGCTCACTCTGCAGTTTAGGTATAAAACTACAAGTACGTGCGGCGGCCGGTCCGGACCGGTCAAGCAGTGGGTTGCCGCGCGCCGCGCTGCTTAGTTCACACGCGTTAATACGAGTACGTACTTTGTTCTCGCGCTTCCGAGTTCTCGCGTTACAAAAATGAAACCAAAAAAATATTCTATAGCGTTTGGTTGTTTAGATAATGACAGTGATCGAAGCCTGACGTTTCACATACTACCGAAGGATATTGAAAGGTGAGATTTGTATACACAATAGGTAGGCAATAGGTAGGTACTTTTGGGCCTTTAGGTGACTCAGATCATTACACTAAAAATGTATCCTTTTTATTTGATTAAAGTTCGTTTGATTTTGTCATAATTATCGTAAGTATCTGCGTCCGCCGCCGGCCGCCGCCGCGCCGCCGCCGCCGCTTGTTTAGGCAGGTATGAAATGATATTTTATCAACTTGTGATGGTAGTCAGGCGTCAGTCATTCATACGATATGACGAAATGATAAAGATTTATAGTCGATTACCCAATAATAACATTTCTATTTATATATCTTAATTTGAGTTCTTTTTAGGAATAACTAAATTTTATTTCCTTTAATTGCGAAAATAATAATCAATATTTGTAATGTTTGTAAGAATTATTTAATCAATATATTACAAAGTCTCTATTCATTTATATAACTGTGTTCTTATTTCATTCAACACACCTTATTCATTTACCTATTTCAATAATACTTATCGTCTTTCACTCGCTCCATACGGCATAGAGCGGCTGTTTTGTGGTCGGCTTGTCATTGATTCGCTTCACTCCGTTCGTTGTAGCCGCTACAGTACAAAAAATATAATTCGTAAGTCGCAACCCTATTAAGTACGTGGTGACGTCGAGAACGGCCATGATTGAAACGGTTAAACTAAAACAAGCGCTCTCGCGTAGTAACACGGTTTATTTTTGCATGAATGCTTTGCGGGAAATGGGCTGTAGGCTATTATCGCTGTAGGTAAATATAACAGGAGCGAGCTAGACTGTGCTTTATGTGTACGCGGCTAGTTTTACGAGTATCTATTTAATCGACTCCAGAGAGTGAACCTTCTGTACGTAGTACTTATTCTGTGCCTGGGGTCTGTTGTACCCCGGTACCCCCGTGGGGTCGCCAGTGTCCGGCTGGGGTAGCCGGTGCCCCAGCACGTGACGCGAATAGTAAAGACTTGCACAAGCGCTTGTCTGTGCCAGCCAATCTAATTAGCCAGCCGTTACAGCGCCCCACGCCTAATTATCGTATGAATTCGCGAGCCGCAGCCACAGCCCAGGTATGCAGAAGGTTAACACTATACGTACTTGAGTACATAGACAGGAAATCATAAGAAAAGGGGATGGGGAAAACCATTTTCTGAAGGAAAAACCAAATTAACTTTTTATATTTAAAACATCAGCCTTATATTATTTTTTTAATTTATTTAAACTGAAATTCAAAGCATTTATTTCAAACCTATTAGGTACAGACACTTTTGAATTATCAAGGGGTCGGTCAGTCAGAGAGATGAAGCTAGTTGCTCAGAATTCTAATTGCAAAGCGTAAATGCAAAGGCAATAAATTCCACGGACACTCTTTTAAATTAAGATATTGTTACAAAATATTGGTTACATCATTCATGCTGAAATTATACATGTGAGAACAATGTAGAAAGACGTGCACGTTAAAAGCGTCTGTAATAAAAAGATAAAAACAAAAAGACACAATTGTAAAATTAAAATAAGTTAACATAAGCCGTGGCAAAGACATGACCAGTCCCTACTGACGGCGCCCGTTCACGAACATGACGCATGGATCAGCACATTCAGCTCAACTATTTTGAAGGGAACTTAATGATCCAACACACACGCACACACTTATTATGTTATGTGTATGGTACACCCTTTCTTCTCCTAAAATTGTTTGTCCGAAAATCATTATCCATATCACGTTTGCTATAAACTTCAGTAACCATGTTCAAAAATTAGAAATTTTGTTTTACAATCTTTACTTCTAAAACTATTCTGTCATAATATCGAGTACTTACTATAATAATTATATCTCCTAATTTTGCATGAAATAAAGTCATAATAATATGTCCTAAGTATTGTATTATCTAATGTGTATTATTCCGAATGTTCATTTATACTAAAATTGTTTGCTGCATTAGCTAAAAATTTGTTTTAGGATTTAGTAACAGAAACGAATCGCTGTAAATCCGACTCCACGTAGTCTTGTATGCCCTACCCCTAGAGTGTAATTTAGAATCGCGTAGGCGCGGAGGGGTGATAGAAACGATGCCTGCTGCATGTTGCATGCTCGCTTGCATGCTGCATGCTGCATGCTTGCTTGCATGCTGAATGCATGGTGTATGCTTGTTTGCATGCTTACAGGGAAATAAAACCCCATGTTCAAAAATATTATTAGGATAAATAAAGATTAAATAATTTGAATTTAGAACTTATAAGTTTTATTGAAAACGGTTTTGTCTTTTGTATATTATTGATTGTAATATATGTGACATCAAGTTATCATTCGGACAAATGATGATTTGGAGAAAAAAAATTATGGCACTTTAGACTATGGATAAAAAAGTTAGGGAACACAATAAGAGAACCTATGTGTATGTCTTTATTTAATTAATTTAAATTATTGTAAGTAATTGTTTTGGAACCGTTTTAATGAAAGCAAATAAATAAATAAATAATAAGAGTGTAGGTGTAGGTAGTAGATTTGTGTAAAAAAGGGATCAATGGTGAAGTTTTACGCGTCTCATGTAGGGCTACTGAACCTAAATTTATTTACGCGTCTCATTTAGGGCTACTGAACCTTAATTTATTTACGCGTCTCATGTAGGGCTACTAACCTAAATTTATTTACGCGTCTCATGTAGGGCTACTGAACCTTAATTTATTTACGCGTCTCATGTAGGGTTACTGAACCTTAATTTATTTACGCGTCTCATGTAGGGCTACTGAACCTAAATTTATTTACGCGTCTCATGTAGGGCTACTGAACCTAAATTTATTTACGCGTCTCATGTAGGGCTACTGAACCTAAATTTATTTACGCGTCTCATGTAGGGCTACTGAACCTTAATTTATTTTATGTAAGGGTGCATATTGTATGAGTTTCTTTCCCCGCATTATTAGAAAGTTTTAGTTTTCTTTTGTCTGTAGCGCGAGCCGGTAGAACAATTTCCATGAAAATTTCATGTAAATGGTTCTACTGGTGTCGCGTCGGGCGACAAGTCGCGCCGGTCTGCACGAGCCTTAACACAGGGACCACTGACCAGGGTGCTTCCTGTGCGTTCGTGTATCAAATACAACAAAGTTGAACAAAGGAATTTATCTGTGATCGGCTGTGAAGCAGTGATCGGCGCCATTGTACCGGAGACAATCACTTTATAGAACGTGACAAATAGCGCTAACCCGGGGAAAACGCTCAGTCATTGTGTCTTTACCTCTAGGCTTTCTGACCGGCTTCGTTGACTCCGACAGTTACGTAACTACAGTTTGACAAACTTTTAGAGACTTACTAAAGTTATGTTGTACACATCAAGCTATACACATCTAGTATACGCTGACCTCTCATTGTACGGAAATCTTAGACAATGCGAGATCAGCTTATACTGGAGTTGTTTAGCTTGAAACGTTCTACTACAAAAGTATTTCGATCTAACTCGACATGAAACATAAACTATCTCTGTAAAGATCGCCTTTTCATGACCGTCGGTAGTGCCACGAACGTTGATGTCCACCTAGCGCAGCCCGACTGGTCGGTAGTGCCACGGACGTTGACATCCATCTAGCGCAGCCCGACTGGTCGGTAGTGCCACGGACGTTGATGTCCACCTAGCCCAACGCGACTGGTCGGTAGTGCCACGGACGTTGATGTCCACCTAGCGCAGCCCGACTGGTCGGTAGTGCCACGGACGTTGATGTCCACCTAGCCCAACGCGACTGGTCGGTAGTGCCACGGACGTTGATGTCCACCTAGCGCAGCCCGACTAGTCGGTAGTGCCACGGACGTTGATGTCCACCTAGCCCAACGCGACTGGTCGGTAGTGCCACGGACGTTGATGTCCACCTAGCGCAGCCCGACTGGTCGATAGTGCCACGGACGTTGATGTCCACCTAGCCCAACGCGACTGGTCGGTAGTGCCACGGACGTTGATGTCCACCTAGCGCAGCCCGACTGGTCGGTAGTGCCACGGACGTTGATGTCCACCTAGCCCAACGCGACTGGTCGGTAGTGCCACGGACGTTGATGTCCACCTAGCCCAACGCGACTGGTCGGTAGTGCCACGGACGTTGATGTCCACCTAGCCCAACGCGACTGGTCGGTAGTGCCACGGACGTTGATGTCCACCTAGCGCAGCCCGACTGGTCGGTAGTGCCACGGACGTTGATGTCCACCTAGCCCAGCCCGACTGGTCGGTAGTGCCACGGACGTTGATGTCCACCTAGCCCAACGCGACTGGTCGGTAGTACCACGGACGTTGATGTCCACCTAGCGCAGCCCGACTGGTCGGTAGTACCACGGACGTTGATGTCCACCTTTTTTTTTTTTTTTTTTTTTTCGCTGAGAAATGCAATTACGCATGCCCGCTCGTGGGGGACGAGACGGGGTATGTGGGACTCCCTGTCGGTAAAGCCGACAGTATACCCACTAAAACTCAGCGGTGTTCCCGCATCGCCGTGTTGGGAGGGCCATGGGATAACGGTTGAACCTTTTCTTCCACGACCCTCCCGGCGCATGCCCGCCTAGCTGGCGGGCCCCGCATGCCCCCCCGTTACTGGGGGGCTACGGGAATGGCCGGGAACACCTGGCCATTCCCGTCCGACACTGGTGGAGGCCTGTGCAATACAGGCAAGGGTGCCCCCGCACCCGTTGCCTGCTGGCCTCCACCTGGGAGGAGTCGGAGATGACGTTCAAAGTGACGTCTTCTTCGACCCCTCCTCCGCCTTCGGAGCGGCGCAGCGGCAGGGTCGTCCTCCCGCACGCGCTCCGCCTCCTCCTTCTGCGACATGACGTGTTCGCAGAAGGAGGCGACTGCCGCCCAGGACCCCTCATCCCTCAGCATGGCGTTAACCAAGCCGGGGAGTGAGAGGTCCGGTCCGATCACCGCGTGCAGACTGTGGCGCGGCTCGGACCACGACGGGCACACCTCGAGGGTGTGCTGCGCCGTGTCCTCCGCCGCGCCACAGTGGTGGCACGACGGTGTCTCCTCCCGTCCGATTCGGTGCAGGTACGCTCCGAAACAACCGTGTCCGGACAGCACCTGCACCAGACGGAACGAGAGGAACCCATGCGACCTCTCGAGCCAGTCTTGCAGGACCGGCCCGATCGCGTCGAGAGTTCGGCGGCCGAAGGCTGCTGTGGCGAGGTCGCCCGTCCAATGGACGACGATGGCGTCCCTCGCCTCCCGCCGGACGGCGGCCCGCTCTTCCGGGGCAAGGCGTTCTCCGCTCGCCCTCCGCCCCGCCGTCCATTCATACACTCTGGCGAGCACCCACGCCTCGAGTTCCCAAGGAGGGGTGCTCGCCAGAGCACATGCTGCTGCGAAGCCCACCGTGCGGTGGGCTCGCGCCACCCGCTGGGCTATTGCCCTCTGAGGCGCCCGCAAGGCCGCGGCGTTCTCCCTCCTATGGAGGGAGTCTTCCCAGATGGGAGCGCCGTAGAGCGCCATACTCTTCAAGATGCCGGCGTAGAGTTGCCGGCATCGCGCGCTCGGCCCCCCCAAGTTGGGAAGCAGCCAGGAGAGCGCGCCCGCGGCCTTCAGCAGGCGCGACGACAGCCCGCTAAAATGCGGGCCGAAGCGCCACCTGCTGTCGAGTACAAGGCCCAGATATTTCATCTGGGCCTTCACCTCAATTCTGACGCCCTCCACAAAGATGTGGGCGTCAGGTGGGGGGCGCTGCCGAGGCCCGTGGAAGAACACGGCCTCGGTCTTGTGCAGCGCCACCGCTAAACCTAGGCGGCGGATCCTCCCTGCGACCAAGGATCCGCCCGCCGAGGCCAAGTTGGCCGCCTCCCTGAAACTCCCCCCCCGGGCGGTGAGGAGAGTGTCATCCGCATAGCAGATGACACTCGTGCCTCGGAGGAGAGTTCCCCGCAAGAGCCAATCATAGCCGACGTTCCAGAGGAGAGGTCCTACGACCGACCCCTGTGGAACGCCGGCTTCAACGGCATACCGCCGGACTTGGCCAGTCCTATCCACCAGGAGGATCGCCCGATCCTCCAGGTAGCTGGCCAGCAGACTGCGCAGGTATCGAGGCACTCCGTGGAATCGGAGCGCCTCTAGGATGGTGGAGTGGGGAACGGAGTTGAAGGCATTGGCTATGTCGAATGACACGGCCAACAATCCGTCCCCCGCTTCCATCGCCTCCTTCACCTGCCCCTTAAGGCAGGCCAGCGCGTCCACCGTGGAACGCTCAGCCCGAAAACCGAACTGAGCGTCCGACAAGTCCGGCCCGATATCCCGCAGATGGCTCTTTAGGCGAGCAGCGACTATCCCCTCGAACATTTTACCGACCTCATCGAGCAGGACGATGGGCCGGTATGCCGAGGGGGAGTCTGCTGGGCGGCCCTCCTTGCGAAGGAGGCACAACTGCCCCTCCTTCCACGGTTTCGGGAACCTTCCAGACGCAAGACATGCGCTGAAGAGGTCCCGAAACCTTTCCTCCATTTGAGTGGCAGCGATCGCCACCACTCTTGCTGGGACACCGTCGGGTCCCGGAGCTGTCTTCTTGGCGCGGATGTGGAGAATCGCCGCGCCAAGTTCCGACTCCGTGACAGGAGGGGCCTCCTCTTCCTCCTCCGTCTCCGCTGGCGGAGCTATCCCCAGCGGTGGGTCCATCACTGGTGGGGTGAAGTTGCCCCTGCACGGGAACAGGGACTGAACCACCCCATCCAGGAATGAGGGCTCCAGGGTCTCGGCCACCGGGGGGCCAAAGGGGCGCAGCTTGTTGCGCGCCGCCTTGTATGGTCTCCCGTAGGGGTCGTTGTCGAGACCCTCCAGCATCTCCTCTCTCGCCGAGTCTCTGGCGGCGGCGATGGCCCGATCGAGGACCATTTTTGCCCCCAAATACACCTCATAGAGGTGGTCCTCGTTGGGCCGGTCCCGTAGACGCCGCCGCCGGCTCCGCGAGTAAGCCCTCCTTGCCGCCACACACGCTGCTCGAAGCCCCACCAGCTCCGCCGACCACCAATACACGGCGCGATTGGGTAGTGGTCGGCGAGACCGAGGCATGCTAGAGTTGCATACCTCGGTCAGAGACTCCCTCAGGTGCCCCGCCACGGTGTCCACATCCAGGCCAGCGGAAGGCGGCGAAAGCCAGTCCTGGACGAACGCCGCCTCCGCCGCCGCCTCCCTATCCAGGCGGGCGAGCGCCCACCGTGGGAACGGTGATCGCCGCGCCGAGAGGGGCTGCGACCCTCCGGGACCACTGGTGGAGATGTCGAACCGCACGTAGCGGTGGTCCGACATAGTCTCCACCAGGTCCACCCGCCAGTTCAGCACGCGCGCGGCTAACGCAGGGGTGGCGAAAGTGACGTCCACTATTGAGCCACCCTGCCGCCGCACGCATGTCTGGACGCTCCCTCTGTTCAAGAGGGAGAGTCCAGAGGAGGCTGCCCACATCTCCACTGCCCGCCCGCGAGCGTCGGTGGCCGGGTTGCCCCAGGTCACCGACTTGGCGTTCAGGTCTCCCAGTACGGAGACCTGACGCGGCGCCGCCCTGCCGACCACGGCTGCCAGGACTCCGAGATAGTTCTCGAAGTCCTGAAGAGGGCGGTTTGGGGAGAAGTAGACCCCCACAAGGGCCAAATCTCCCCACGCGGCGGTCACGTATCCCGGTCCCCTCTCTAATAGCGAGAGGGGAGGGGAGTCTGTGGAAGACCGCGCCGCTAGTGCCACCAAGCCGTCCTCGTCACCCAGCCAGCTGCCGGGGATCGAGTAAGGCTCGGCGACCGCCGCCACGTTCACCAACCACTCGGCCATGACCTGCACTACCAGGTCCTGGGCCGCTCTGCAGTGGTTGGTGTTCGCCTGGAGGATGCGATAGTCGGAAACCATTATTCTGACATCGCACCAGTCTCCTCAGCTACCGCCGCTGGAGGTACAGCGGCGACGTTGGCGGCGGCCGTGGCAACAGGGCGAACCTGTGCCGGCACCACGCCCTTCCTCACGGGGGGCTTGCAGCCCCTGCCCGCCATCTTGTGGTCCGCGGGACGGCCACTGGCAGCACACGCCACGCAGTGTGGCGCAGAGGCGCTGCAGCAAGCGGCACCCCTGTGTCCCTCCTGCCCGCATCGGTAGCAGGCGTCTCCCCAGTCGAATTTGGAGGGACACGTGGGTCGGGTGTGGCCGAACGCAAAGCACTTGAAGCAGCGCACCCGCTGTTCTTCAAGTGGTCGGACCACAGCCGAGCTGAAGCCCACAAGGAGCCGTCCCTTGGTCGCAGCAAGGACGGCCCCAGCCGCGGCGACTGGGCACTCCACGCGGATGATGCCCATTCCGCGGCGGCCGAGCCTGATGGCTCTACCCTTGACCGCGCCCGCGTCGCAGCCTCCAGCCGCAGCAACGGCCGCCACCACATCCTCTTGGGTGACCGAATCGTCCAGATCGGCCACCTCCAAGGCTGCGGTCTTAACAGGCCTGACGACCGTTGCCGCATCCGCGATCACCTCTTTCAGCTTCGTCGCGAAGAGGTCCGCATTCGCGCCGCGCTGTTCCCCCCCGAACTCGAAAATTCGAGCCCCGGTTAGGGTTCGGCGGCACGTTGATGTCCACCTAGCGCAACCCGACTGGTCGGTAGTGCCACGGACGTTGATGTCCACCTAGCCCAGCGCGACTGGTCGGTAGTGCCACGGACTTACGCATGCCCGCTCGTGGGGACGAGACGGGGTATGTGGGACTCCCTGTCGGTAATGACGACAGTATACCCACTAAAACTCAGCGGTGTTCCCGCATCGCCGTGTTGGGAGGGCCATGGGATAACGGTTGAACCTTTTCTTCCACGACCCTCCCGGCGCATGCCCGCCTAGCTGGCGGGCCCCGCATGCCCCCCCGTTACTGGGGGGCTACGGGAATGGCCGGGAACACCTGGCCATTCCCGTCCGACACTGGTGGAGGCCTGTGCAATACAGGCAAGGGTGCCTCCGCACCCGTTGCCTGCTGGCCTCCACCTGGGAGGAGTCGCAGATGACGTTCAAAGTGACGTCTTCTTCGACCCCTCCTCCGCCTTCGGAGCGGCGCAGCGGCAGGGTCATCCTCCCGCACGCGCTCCGCCTCCTCCTTCTGCGACATGACGTGTTCGCAGAAGGAGGCGACTGCCGCCCAGGACCCCTCATCCCTCAGCATGGCGTTAACCAAACCGGGGAGTGAGAGGTCCGGTCCGATCACCGCGTTCAGACTGTGGCGCGGCTCGGACCACGACGGGCACACCTCGAGGGTGTGCTGCACCGTGTCCTCCGCCGCGCCACAGTGGTGGCACGACGGTGTCTCCTCCCGTCCGATTCGGTGCAGGTACGCTCCGAAACAACCGTGTCCGGACAGCACCTGCACCAGACGGAACGAGAGGAACCCATGCGACCGCTCCAGCCAGGCTCGCAGGACCGGCCCGATCGCGTCGAGGGTTCGGCGGCCGAAGGCTGCTGTGGCGAGGTCGCCCGTCCAATGGACGACGATGGCGTCCTTCGCCTCCCGCCGGACGGCGGCCCGCTCTTCCGGGGCAGGGCGTTCTCCTCTCGCCCTCCGCCCCGCCGTCCATTCATACACTCTGGCGAGCACCCACGCCTCGAGTTCCCAAGGAGGGGTGCCCGCCAGAGCACATGCTGCTGCGAAGCCCACCGTGCGGTGGGCTCGCGCCACCCGCTGGGCTATTGCCCTTTGAGGCGCCCGCAAGGCCGCGGCGTTCTTCCTTCTATGGAGGGAGTCTTCCCAGATGGGAGCGCCGTAGAGCGCCATACTCCTCAAGATGCCGGCGTAGAGTTGCCGGCATCGCGCGCTGGGCCCCCCCAAGTTGGGAAGCAGCCAGGAGAGAGCGCCCGCGGCCTTCAGCAGGCGCGACGACAGCCCGCTAAAATGCGGGCCGAAGCGCCACCTGCTGTCGAGTACAAGGCCCAGATATTTCATCTGGGCCTTCACCTCAATTCTGACGCCCTCCACAAAGATGTGGGCGTCAGGTGGGGGGCGCTGCCGAGGCCCGTGGAAAAACACGGCCTCGGTCTTGTGCAGCGCTACCGCTAAACCTAGGCGGCGGATCCTCCCTGCGACCAAGGATCCGCCCGCCGAGGCCAAGTTGGCCGCCTCCCTGAAACCCTCACCCCCCCCCGGGCGGTGAGGAGAGTGTCATCCACATAGCAGATGACACTCGTGCCTCGGAGGAGAGTTCCCCGCAAGAGCCAATCATAGCCGACGTTCCAGAGGAGAGGTCCTACGACCGACCCCTGTGGAACGCCGGCTTCAACGGCATACCTTGACTTGGCCAGTCCTATCCACCAGGAGGATCGCCCGATCCTCCAGGTAGCTGGCCAGCAGACTGCGCAGGTATCGAGGCACTCCGTGGAATCGGAGCGCCTCTAGGATGGTGGAGTGGGGAACGGAGTTGAAGGCATTGGCTATGTCGAATGACACGGCCAACAATCCGTCCCCCGCTTCCATCGCCTCCTTCACCTGCCCCTTAAGGCAGGCCAGCGCGTCCACCGTGGAACGCTCAGCCCGAAAACCGAACTGAGCGTCCGACAAGTCCGGCCCGATATCCCGCAGATGGCTCTTTAGGCGAGCAGCGACTATCCCCTCGAACATTTTACCGACCTCATCGAGCAGGACGATGGGCCGGTATGCCGAGGGGGACGTTTATGTCCACCTAGCCCAGCGCGATTGGTCGGTATAGTGCCACGGACGTTGATGTCCACCTAGCCCAGCCCGACGATATCGTCCACAGTTTAAAGGGCGCATAGCGCACAGAACGAATAGCCGAGCAGCTTCCGACCGTAATTAAGGTAAAGTCGTCGGAGGGAGGGAAGACCCTCTGTAAGAATTAAGTTCAACACGCGACAAAACACGTGCAAAACTTGATGAATGTGTGTCGTAACTTCGTAAGTTCCCCACTGAAGCAAACAAATTATTTTATATGAAGGAAAATACGATTTGTTGCGTAAAAGTTTTCTTTACGGCGCGCGGCGCGCGGGGTTGTCTTGTCACAAAGCAGATAATTACAGAAGGACCATCTCATGTTAGTGCGAAAATGATCTCTCTACATTAGAAATAGTTACGTGCCACTAGTTAGAGACACGACATTCACACCGTAGTTGCGCCTACGTGCTATTAGAACAGCGCACTTTAAGACTAACTGTTCTTCTTCGTGTGGTTCCGTGTTGTTGTGAGCGCGCAGCTGCCGACTTGTTTACGCGAACTTGTCGGTCGTCAGATTAAAATTAATAGTGTAGGGGCCATTGTGTCCTATTTAGTTGATAAATGGCGGCGCGGCTCCTAATGTTCTTATTATGCATGTATAATGTATCAGGTTCAGTAGCCGACCTTGCCTCGCGCGCCGCCGCCTGCTCTGAGCTGGTCGCTACAGTTTCACACAAACCCTCATTGCATCACTGCTGTCTAATCGCTAATTGGTTACACACTTGCTTGCCGCCTGAAAGAGTTAAGTATTTTGTTTTTTAACCGACTTCCAAAAAGGAGGAGGTAATAATTATTATTAATTATGTTCGTCTGTATGATTGTTTTTAGGGTTCCGAACCAAAATGGTAAAAAGGAACCCTTATGGTGAGACTAAGTCTGTCTGTCTGTCACACCTGGATATCTCAAGAACTACTAATGCTATCAACTTGAAATTTAGAATAGTTTTAAGGGACTGAAAAATTAAAAATTTGAAGTGGGGCTACTAGGACATGTGGGGTATCATATGAAAGAACGCTGTTTGCACATTCTCAAACATTTTGTTTTTTAGGCAGCATGGTTTCCACTTTTGATGAAAAATGTGAAAAAAAATACCGCCCCCCCCCCATTATCTCCGATGTGTGCAAAGATAAAAATCTGAAAATATTCTATATAATAGAAGCTTTGTAAAGTTTACAGGAAAAATAAAACGATGTCTCTATATAGCACAGTTTTTCAGAAATCATCAACATCATATATTCGTACGGAACCCTCGGTGCGCGAGTCCGACTCGCTCTTGACCGGTTTTTTTTTAATGTATGTTCACATTGTTCACCGACTTCTCCGACAATTGTGGACCGATTATTCTTATTTTGTAGAAAAGGTATGCTCTCGTATGCCCACTGTCACCAAGTCAGAATCTGATGAGGGGATCCCATCGAAATCGAGGGAAATACTCAAATTTTATAGGCACAACTATAGCGATTTGGGTATTTTTTATAGTACCTTCCTAACTCCTGCATGAACTTGACAGATGGCCACCGGAACTGCTTAATAATAAGTACATATTTCACGGTTGCGATTCAATTAGGCACTTTAATATGGTTACTAAGCAATTTATCCTCGTCACAATGCTTATGGTGAAGCCGCCATCAGTTCCAGTTCTCCTGGTTCTTACCAGGAGACCTGCATCGAGAAAAGCAATATTTTGCAAGAAGGTGACGAGCAGTTGACATAAAGTTAAGGATATTGTAACTTAGATACGTTACACACTGACCCACTAGGAAGAAGAAAGAAAAGAAAGAAAAATTGTTTATTCTGCACAAACAAAACGCACATTAAAATGAATTATGTAACAAACATTGCACACAAACATAGTAGCCAAAAGCCAAAACATGAAAAACAAAAACTTTTTTAAATAACTTTAATTTCGGAAGTCGGTGGCAAAAAACTAAAATACAGATCCAAAGACAGACTTCCGATATTAAAGTTATTTTTCACTTCGTAGTGTTTTTTTGGGATTCGGTTGTTTTTTTTTTCGAATATTAGGATTAACGAAAAGGACCTTTTGCTGCAGTGCTGAAACAGATAACCTTACTTTTAACACATGAGAGCGCAACGCTACATCTGAAACACGTGCAGGACGGCCTGTGAACTTAAGTTTAAGTGACTCCCGCCCCGCGCCACTCGCGCGCAGCTCCGCACGGCCGCGTGGCCGCAAGCGGCGGCTGATCGAACTTCCATTAGTTCAAGACTCAAGTCCTCCGGGCGTGGGGTCGCCCTCACGACCACACTCCTAAAACTACTATCCAACCGTTCTGCTCCCCTTACATTGCTCAGTCCTGCACGTCTACACTTATCATAATACAACGTACTAACCACTGGGCCACTGCGACACATCGGACGAGGTTACTGACCCGATAGCGGCGAGGGAGCTACTCCCTCCTTACTGAAACTGCTCGGTACAAGCTGGACATTGCAAGCTAAGTAATATTGGTACATTAGCAGCAGTGCATGCGAGCGCCGGTGGCGGGAGCTGCGGTCTGCGCGCGGGGAGTGGTAGTCGGCAGCATCCGGCACTCGGCTGGTAGTGCCGCGCGTGCGGAGCGGCAAGCGGCGGGCGCTGTCCGCCGACACGAGACGAGCCTGTAGACAGGGCACGAGCTCCGGACAGACGTCGCTCGACACGTACGTATCGCAGATATTCAATGAGCCGGTGTTTTGGTAGAACAGTCATCTGTATCGTGGCACACTCACACACTTCATGCCTGTCCGGGTAAATGGTACATTGATTGTAAATACATATAATTATGGTTAATGCCGCTGATTTATCAATTAACAAACGTGTCTGTTTGGTACGCTAATTACAAATATATAATGGCTATTATTACACTTGCATATACATTTTGTATTGTGCATTCGTGCGCGTATTTATAAAACAGGTAATGTTGTAGAAACATGCCTAGAAATAGCTCAAAGATAAATAAAAGCACGGATAGGGGTCCGTAGCTACCTAAGAATTGCCTATAGATATACAAAGTACGTTCTTGATTCTGTAACAAATGGCGCAGGTACCTGTGTGTGGCGGCGCGCGCACCGGCCGCAGGTTATGGAGTGGCGGCCACTTACACGATGTGGGCCGCACGCTGCCTGCTCGTCAGTGCCGGTACACGCTATTCGCCTGTCCCGTAATCCCGTTACCTTTATACCACAAGTGCCCGCCAGTAGTCATGCGGGCTGACATAAAAAATATCACAGAATGTTGCGGCGACTGGTAGTCATTGTATAACAATCGCTGTATCTCGTCATAAAATCATGTTGTAAACGACGTCCATGGTCCACCGCGGCTCTAACAGCGTCCTTTACCTTCCATGTTGATGTCTCGCTCGTTTGGATACGATGCGGGCAAAACATCACCTCACCGCAGGGCCGGCTTTACACATCTAGGCGCCCGGCTCTTTTATACTTCATTATAATTACTTCAATATAAGTATCATATTCCCAACTAACAAATTAATGTTTTATAATAGTCCAGTTAACGTTTTACATTTTTAGTCAATCCTTTAAGATTGGTCGTATAAGCGTACATATAAATATTTATAAAACCCGAAAAAGGCCTAAGTTATACGACATGTTATTGGTTAGTAGTTACGTAGAAGTCAGCCAATGACCGCTGAACGTTATAGACAAGTTAAGTTAAAGTTAAAGACTGACTTTACGGTCCAAATACTGGTTGTGATGAGACCCTTAAGAGCCAACTAGTCGCGGGCTCGAACTCACTGGCGGGCGCGGCCAAAAAGTACGCTGTCTCACCTAGCATCGTGTCCGACAGAGATAGCACCAGTGATGAGCAGTTAGAAGCTAGTCTACACGCATAACGTCTAGTCGCACGCACACAAACACAGTGCACGACGATTCATACTAAACCGCGCGCGTAAAAATATACGAAAACTCCTTTGGAAGGTGGGGTTTTATGAAAAAACTACTGCATAAATCAATTACGAATAAAGTTTATTATAATCTTCGACAATTGAGCTTTGTCGGAACGAGCTTTGTTTTTGAGATTTTATACTTCTCTTGTTACTTATTTACTCCCAAAGTTGCTTTAAAATTAGCAGGAAAAACGAATCTTTCTTGGCTCATAACTTTTTAATGCCTTTGTTTTTTACTATTCTGCTTCTGTACAGACAAAATTAATAATAAGACAAAACGATATCATGTTTTACTTTAGATGTACAATGTGTAACAGTGGAGTAAAACCCCCCCGAAATTTGTATGGAAAAAGTATCGACTAGTTGCGCCTTAAGTGACTGTTTATGTCACATTGCAACTTTATAATGTGGTTGTCAAACAACTGAAACGTTGGACTATTGTCACAAAACGACTCAACGACAACCGTTTTGATTCGCATGTTAAAGGCTTGTCTCTTCTCTCTTTCTTCTTCAGGCACCGGCGCGACACGCGACGCGACACAAAGGCCCTACGTGTCGCGCGAAGAGCGGTGCCTTTGGGTCGCGTCGCGAGTCGCGCTGGTCTGAAGAAGCTTTTATATTGTGCTTGTATGAAAAAATAACAGAAAAAAGTTAATCAGGTTCATTTCCATGATTACAAAATCTCTTCTGGGCCTATATTATTTAAATTAGTGTGATAAGTAGTAGTAGTGAGTTAATCTTTCAGGGAACTTTAGTTTTATGACAATATGTATAAGTGCTTTTGGGAAGTTTTTAACGCCCTCCCCTATTATATGTAATTCAATAGTCGAGGATTGCCTCTGATCCAAATCAGTTCGGTTCTTCCGCCGATCCAAATACCCGCCCATATCATGATTGTTCCACCACTGTATGCATAGAATTCCTGGCATGATTTTTAACGTTCTTGGTGTACGCCTAATAACTTGCCTCATACCAAAGCGAGATTCGTCAGAAAAACCAGGGACCATTTTGGTTACCCATTGAAAGGGTTTTCATTAGGGTTTTTCTAAGCGGTAAATCAAAAACCTATTTGATAATGGTATCCTTTTTGATCGGCTTAATTTATAACCCATTCAAATTTGATTACCCGGGTTTTGATTGGATTTTTCTAAGTAGTTAATCAAAAGCCCATACGGTGTGGCTTTTTTTTTTTTTTTTTTTTGGTGGGAAATCATCAAATAACTTCTCCCACTCTGGGCGGAGCGAGAGGGAGTGTCAGACTTTTACTGACTAAAACCCACCGTGTTCCTTCAGATGCCTGTGTGCCAGAGTCACGATATCCCTTTCGGACAGGCTCGTAACCCTGGCAGGCATTGGCCCTTTCGGACCCCGTCAATTGGTGCTGACGTCTCTTTGAGGCGCGCGTGGAACACAACGCGCCGTCGACCCGGGCCTGGTCCTTATCGGACGGCGAGCTACCCATCGCTCACCGTCCGCAAGCCCGCGCCTACGGTGGCCGGGAATCGGCCTGCGATTCCCGACGCCCAGGGCGTCTCCTGCGGCGACTTAGGGCGGAAGGGCGGGCACCCTGCCTCACCCTCATGCGCTCCGCCTCCTCCTTCGCGAGCATTACTGTTTCGCAGAAGGAGGTGACGGCCTCCCATGCACTCTCGCTCCGAACCATGGCCTGAACCAGGGCCGGACGCGAGAGATCGTCGCCACCGATCGCCTCCGTGAGGACACGGCGGTGCTCCGCCCAAGCAGGGCAGACCTCCACCGTATGCTCCACCGTGTCCTCCGGGCGATCCACACAGTGGTGACACCCGGGCGTTTCCTCCCGCTTTATCCTGAACAGGAACCTCCCGAAACAACCGTGTCCGGTGAGGACCTGCGTCAGGCGGAAGGTGAGGACGCCGTGGCGCCTCTCTAGCCACTCCTCAAAGAGGGGACTTACCGCCGCAATTGTGGCGTGCCCAGCACTGGGTTGCGACAATCGCACTTTCCATGTCGCCATGAGATCCTGCCGGAGCTCCGTCCGCTGTGCCGCGATTTGTTGCGGCAGCGGAGTTTCACCCCGGCGTTTCGCCTCTTCGCGCCACACCCACATGTGCGCGAGGACTTTCGCCTCCAGATCCCATGGCGGCAGTCCGGCAAGGAGGCTCGCCGCCTCACGGGAGACCGTGCGGTAACCCCGTACCAGCCTGATGGCCATGACCCTTTGGGACGCGTTCAACCGCTGGGCTGGTCGCAGCCTCAGTGAACGCGCCCACACCGGTGCCCCGTAAAGGGCCATGGACCGCACGATCCCCGCGTAGAGCCTCCGGCAGGAGGCGTTTGGACCCCCCAGATTGGGCAGGAGCCGCTTCAAGGCAGCCCCGGCCCGCTCCAGTCTGGGAGCCAAACGTCGGAAGTGCTCGACGAAGTTCCACCGGCCGTCGAGGACGAGTCCCAGGTACTTCATCGTCACCTACTAAGTAGCCAAGCTAAAATGAACTCTTTAGTACATCCAATTTTTTTTTAAATTTTATACTTAGATTTTTTTAAACTAATAAAAAAAATAGAAATTCGAATATCTCGAAAACGATGCGCCCTAGGCAAAAAATAACAGAAATTTTCCCCCCCCGAATTTAAGTAAAAAAAAAACAACATTAATTTAAGGAAAAAATACTATTTTTTCTTTCATTTTAGCTGAACGCGTTTTTAAGCGGTTAATCAAAAACTTGTACCTACGATAAGGGTTGTTATTGGGTTTCCCCCATTCCACCCATTCAAATAGACGTGAGGCATAAATATTGGAATAGGTATGTGGATTAGGTATTTTTCGATGCGAGTCCGTACCTAATCCAAAGCGTGGAGGATTAGGTATGGCACAAAATATTCGTACACAGTCTACACAGAAGATATTCCGTACCTTAAAATGTGGGGGTTAAGTTTCAAGTTTAATTAGCACTGCCGCCAGCACCATCTATGTAGAATACCACTGGACTAGTTGTGCAGCCGCAAGCTTGCGCTAAAGGTAGGCCGCGAAATTCAAATTTTCTTACGTTTTTTGTAATTTGCAGGTAAGTAATAGGTTCTATGTTGATCCAAGTATGATTCGCGGACGTATCATATTTAGATTAACATAACAACCTGACACAGACCTGCAAAATGCAAAGAACGTAAGAAAATTTGAATTTCGCGGACTATCTTAGCACAAGAAGAGTAATTTTGATCACTTTAATAGACGTTAAAAACAAGAGTGAATCACGTTGACTTTAAGTACCGTTTGCCCATAAAAAACGAAATAATATATAATCCATGATATCGTTCCACAATATATTAGAAACGGAACGTCCATACTCCATGCCAAATACATATTTCTTACCCAATCCACATACGATACATAATATCGGTAACAGGCCAGCGGCTGTATTGAATAAATATTCGGATTAGGTAAATGGATTAGGTATTTTTAAATACTAGTATTAGGTGGATTAGGTATCGTTTTTACCTAATCCGACCCATGTCTACATTCAAAGAGATACTTCATGATAAAGGCAACCTTTTATACGGCTTCACTCTTATCCGGGTGCGGTCCCTGAGAAAAACACAAAACGCCACTCTTCTTCTGCCCATGTCTGTGTTCACGTCACGAGTCCATTGTCAACGGGCTCTGCGATTTCTTATGATTTGATCGCTTTTAACATCCCTGAAGAGTTATGAAGCCTCGTAACCAACATAGTCGTCGCGGTCATTGTACGGGTTCGCAGTAATTTGCACGATCTTGTGTGTGGCGAGCTCGTCCTCCAGGGCACTCGGCCACGCTGACAGTGACGCAATGTGATCATGAAACACAATGTCGCCTGTCGCTCAGTGCGTCTCTCTGTCATCCTACATGAGTTAGTGAGGGATTCGAGGATACGACAAGACTTGAGCAACAAAATGACAGGTCGTGGTAGATAAATGCTGAATACTCACACTCACTCCTATGAGATAAGTTCATAAAAGTTAATACGCTGGATTTAGTTTTTCTTTACATCGATAGCTATAGGTATCTAAATTAAGTGGTTAAGTTAAGCTGGCGCGCGCAGCACACTGTATGCCCCGGCGGCGCCCTCCAGTCGCCGGCGGTGGCGGCGCCCCGGTCGCCCACCCCTAAAGCCGGCCCTGACCTCGCCAGCTGTAGTTGGTTAAAACTCCATTTGTCGCGCGGGTCATTAGGCGCGCGTCGGTAATGCACGTTTTTGTTCCATGAATGTACGTTTTTGCGTTCATTGCGCATCTGCATTGCGCGGAAAATACAGAAGTAGACGCATGATTGCAATATTTCTAGATGACTGGCAGTAAACAAGTGCTTACATTGTAATACATTTTTTACGTCCGAACGAGCATAACTCTGGTGACGTGACGGAATCCGATGCGGTCAGCTATGCGGCACGATAGAGGTACATGCAGAAAGCACAGCTACACTAACACAATACTAGAATCAGAAGCGACAGCCGCCGAACTAAACAAATAAGCTACTAGTGTCGCGTTGCGCCTGTCTGCGGGGGCCTTGAGGCGGGGTGAGGCGCTGAATAATTATATGTTCGATACCGTTTGTATTGAGAAATTGTGAAAACTTATGGCTTGCAAACGGCCGCGGCACGAGGCGGCCCGTTATTGGAGACTATTTGTCTCAGGAACCCAAAACTTTCAAAACACGTCACTTACAACCCCGATCGTGTGGCGCGACTTCCTAATCCGATAAGTTAGCAAAATAATAAGTAAAATAATAAACACTTCTCAATCAACTAATAACAGTAAGTACATACTTATACAATCAGTGAATATTGTCAATGAAACATGAATACAGTACAATGAGTAGGTATGTCATCATTAGCATTATAATAATAAAACAAATATAGTAATTAAACCATCCTAATTCGATAAGTTAGCATATTATAAACTCTTACTGAAACTACGGCGGGGTTCTTTATCTTTGGGTGACTTCATGAAGAAACAAATATTTACATTACATTGCTAACTTAACGAATGAGTTTTATAATTTTATTACTATATTTGTTGATTTTTATAAATTTAAGGCTTCTACAGACCAGCGCGACTCGCGACGCGACACAAAGGCACCGGTAGTCGCGCGACACGCGGGGCCTTTGTGTCGCGTCACGTGTCGCGCCAGTACGTAGAAGCCTTTAACCCACTTTGGTCCATAAACCTATCTCTTCAAAAACTACTTGTATGGGACGAACTGCGATTGGGACTAACTGCGAATGGGACCAAGTGCGAATAACCCCTTGTGACTTGTGAGAGCTGATGAGGCGCGTTGTTACAAGTGGCCCTACTGCGCATCGTTGCTCTGTGTAGCGGTCGGCGCGCGCCACTGTTCGCTCGGTGTAGCGGTCGGCGCGCGCCGCTGTTCGCTCTGTGTAGCGGTCGGCGCGCGCCGCTGTTCGCTCTGTGTAGCGGTCGGCGCGCGCCGCTGTTCGCTCTGTGTAGCGGTCGGCGCGCGCCGCTGTTCGCTCTGTGTAGCGGTCGGCGCGCGCCGCTGTTCGCTCGCAATATATTTAACTTCTTTTTTCTCTCTCCCGACGAACGTTTCTTCGTGTTGTGTCGGTGATAGCTGCGTTAGGTCGATAACACTCGCGTTGCACAAATGCGATCACAATAGACACGTACGGTGGTCGGACATTACTGTTATCACCCGGGTAATCAAGATGAACCATACCTACCTAAAAATATACACGACAATATTATTTTGACATGTTACTACTTATACTTATTCCTGTTGACCGTACCTACCTAATCTGTTATAACATATAAGGTAGGCTTGCATAAGTAGCTACCCGTGTAATACATTTATGAAGTTCTTCGAATTTAGAAACGTCTTACTTGAAGCCATAAAATGTAGTTTAAAGCTGCAGCAAGTCTTGAAATGAGATTACTCGCGCTCTGCTGGACCCCTTTCTCATAAAACAACGCGAAGCAAGTTTAGTGAAGCGCTATTAGTGTAATCTCTCAGGAAACACACAATATTACTTAAGTTTTTCCTTCGCTCCACGTACCATCCACTTAATAAGCGACTTTATCTTACTTTATAAGGAGGCCGGCTCCGGCAGCCGCACGATAACTCGGTTACCTCGGACGCTGTCCCGCTCCCGCGGGGATTAGCCGCATTAGTTGGACAAGGACAGAGCGATAGTGCTTCACATAAATTACAGTAGTGATCATAAGGGAAGTATGCCCGGGCGTCACCGCCGACTGCCGAGCGTCAACTCCGCTCGCAGTGTGCGCTACACCGCCACACGTCTCTGTCGGCGCTGCCCTGTGCCCACATACTTCCACAACGTATCACAAACGTATGCTAATGACAGTGCATAAACATCCTATAAAGTTTTCCAATAAATTGAGGTCAAACGATCATCGAACTTGTATCACGTATGATAGGATAACGTCTCTCGCGTTGTTTCCACATCAATCATCCGCTGTAATTTCGTAGTAAAATAATGTTCGTCCGAATACACAGACACAAATAGGATTTACAGTATCTAAAGATAGACGATCAATCATGCTATCGAGGAGCACGCTACACGCTAGTGTGCGCACGAGCGAGTGTGCTTGACACTTGCTGGAAATTAATAACGTAGACCGTGTCCTTACAGATGCGCCGTCAAGTATAAGGCTGTCCGCCCACGAGCGATTTTCTCGGCGTTTATTATCAGAATGTATAAATCGCTGAGAAAATCGCTCGTGAGCGAGCATCCTTAATGCTTGTCGTTATCGATAGTAATATCACTTTCTAAGGCAGGTACTAAAATGGTAGGCATGAATAAGATGTAAGAACCGTATCTCTAATGTCAACCCTAGTCATGTTGCGAAAGCTATGCAAATGCGTGTGGTCTGCGGTTCCCCCCCTGCCGCCTCCCCACCGACCCTCGCGCGTCACCAGCACGCGAAACCACGCTCCTGCGACAGGCAGCACTAAAACTTAGTTAGTGCAGATCGAAGGTCGGCTCCAGACAATTAGCCACAACAGCCGTACGCAACGGACTCGTACGAACGGAGATCCCAAATGAATGCCAATCGGCAGTGCGCTGACACTCGTTGAACTACGTAAGCGCGTGTATAAGTATTGTGTGCGTTTTCACGACAATCATTAGGGTGCTCGCCCACGAGCGATTTTCTCGGCGTTTTTTGTCAGAATGTATTAGGTACAACTGACAAAAATCGCTGAGAAAATCGCTCGTGGGCGAGCACCCTAATGCTTGTCGTTATTGATAGTATCTATCACATTGACCACTCTAATGATCTACAGTAGGAGAACTCAACTTTAACTTTCAACTCTCGCTCTTTTTAACTTTTTTAACGATGACTGAACTTTTTGGAAACAAAAATAACTCAAACTCAAAGCATTTATTTCAAATAAACCAATCACTTGCACTTTTTCAATTGTCAAGGGGTCCGTCAGTCAGAATGATGAAGCTAGTTCCCCATTCCAAAGCGTAGTAGGTTCCTATGGAGAAGAACGGGCAAGAAACTCTACGGACACACTTAAATTAACATATTAATCTTTTTGGTTACAAAATATTGATTACATCATTCTCGTTGAAATTATACATGTGAGAACGATGCAAAACGTCAAAAGCGTCCGTGATAAAAACAATTAAAAATTTAAATTAAATTAAAATAAGCCGTGGCAGACTGGCAGCTAAGAGATGACCAGTCTTTACTGACGGCACCAACTAACCAATTAGAGATAGTAACGATTTTCCGAAGATTATAAGCATTTTCTAAGGCAGTTACTAAAATGGTAGGCATGAATAAGATGTAAGAACCGTATCTCTAATGTCTACGTTAATCCGTATGTCAACCCTAGTCATGTTGCGAAAGCTATGCAAATGCGTGTGGTCTGCGGGTCCCCCCCTGCCGCCTCCCCACCGACCCTCGCGCGTCACCAGCACGCGGAACCACGCTCCTGCGGAGCACTAAAAAATAGTGCAGAAGGTCGGCTCCAGACAACTAGCCACAACAGCCGTACGCAACGGACTCGTACGAACGTCGGAGATCCCAAATGAATGCCAATCGGTAGTGCGCTGACACACGTAGAACTACGTAAGCGCGTGTATGTGTGTGCGTTTTCATCGCTCGTTATGCGGAGCCGACCTTCTGTGCCCATGTAGCAGGCGGGCAGCGCGACAGATGGCGCGGACACGCACTTCCTGCACGTTGCCAACATTCGGCGGTTGAGCGCCTGAATGTTAAACACTGACACTTATTTGAACGGCCTTTATGGGACTGCAAAAATACTGAGCAAATACTAATGTTAATGGTGTGAACGTGTTAGTATGTCCTCTCCAGCCCGACGCCGACGCCATCATTAATTGTACAGACAGAAGTGTCATTGTATTCCTATAGTAGTTCAGAGCGAAATCAAGAAGTTCCGGATTTAATCTGACGACAACTGATGTGTTAGTCCTGACTCCTGAGTTCCTGACTGTCTCTTCGCCCGGGTGCCGGTGCCGGTGCAATCATCGAACATCAATTCAGTGATCGAGATCGACTAAGCTATTAATCAAATATCGAGATAGTCGAACTTTCATTTTATCGAATTTAAGTATGTTAAATCGAGTGTTCAACGCATCGCATATTCATTGTATCGAACTATCAACTAGTGATACACTAATATTTAACTACATTAAATATTAGTGTGTACCAAATAAATCAAAATTATAAAATGCGATAACTCGTGAATTCTGTCTTCATCTTGAACATAAAAAAAAAAAAAACAAATCATTTATTTGCATAAGACACGGTATACATAAAATGGTGTTAAAATAAATTACAATGGCACAAACATGTCTAGCTAATATAAAACATAGCATGCAAAATTTCGTGGTTTTTTAAACAACCTTATAGCCATAGTACTAGTAATTTTGTGTACTAAAGTAGGTCTCGTCTTAGCTTCGTCGTAGCTGTGTCGTAGCGTTTTCGTAGCAGCGTCGTAGTGTTGCCGTAACGTCGTCGTAGCATTGTCGTAACTGTGTCGTGGCGTTTTCGTAGCAGCGTCGTAGTGTTGCCGTAACGTCGTCGTAGCATTATCGTAGCTGAGTCGTAGCGTTTTCGTAGCAGCGTCGTAGTCTTGCCGTAACGTTGTCGTAGCAGTGTCGTAGCGTTTTCGTAGCAGCGTCGTAGTGTTGCCGTAACGTCGTCGTAGCATTGACGTAGCTTTTTCGTACCGTGTCGTAGTCGTAGCGACGTCGTATTCTCAATGAATTGTACACTCGTCAATACATCGAGTGTTTAAAATATCGAATGTGCATGTGGACTGCGTTGGCTTCAGACGAGAATGGTACAGACGCCAGCACATCAAGGTACCTACTACATTGGGAAAACTTGACAGTTTCAGGTAGCTTGACCTGCTGCCGTCTGAACCAGTGTCAGTGTCTCAAACAAACCCCTTCTTAAATAAATAAGTGTGCCATGCCGCCCACGTCGCCGTTGTATGAAGTGAGTCTTCTGTGTGACGTGACGCTATGACATGACAAGGTATGATTATCGCCTCCACTCATAGTCACGGCACGGATGGAGAATGTTTTAAAATCGTTTCATTCCCCTCAATTCCTGCTTCAGCACAGAAATTGTTCTTTTTATTTGTTCCATGGCCACGTTTAATGTTGCCCGTCACAAAATGAAAGCTTTATCTTGACTAAAACACGTTTGTTTTATTTCTAAAAGTTTTGGCTCTCAAATGAATAGCGATCTTCACCTTGGTATGTTTACGTTGACCTAAGACGGACGAGTTCGTAGGAGTTGTTCCACGACCATGTGGCCATCAGTGGCGTGCAGCGTGCGTGTCACCGTCACCGCGGAAGCCGCACGAGCAGGCGACACTCACGAGAGAGAGACGGGCCGTCCGCGTCGTGCGCTTGTGTTACGCGCTTACTTAAAATAACGCCTGCAGTAAACGGCCCGCTTTTTCCCGGTGCTGATTAATAGAAGTGGTGGTTGTCTCCTTGAGAGCAAGTAACTGCCACTGATAAGAGTGATTTGCTGAGCTATCAGCGGCTGTAACATAAAACGTAAGGGCTTCGGCCCGTGTCCGGTCTCTCCTTCATTACCCCCCCCCCTCCCCCGCCCCTCGCTCTCCTGACATGACCACCCGCTACCCCACCGGCACCTTTAAGCGGTGATTTTGAGAAAAGCCGGTAATTACTGACTTTACTTTGTGTTAATAAAATAATAACGTATTCTGCACGATTCTACACAGTTGAATGGGGTGTGCTGTGCTGCTGTGGCGCTGCATACGTAACAATAAAATAGTCGATGATAACATGTTGCCAGTTTGACGTTCCGTGAAAATGTATGTTCCCCAAGTATTTTACACAATTCCGTGGTGATTTTAAAATTTACATAACATTTAATTAACCACAGACTAATAATAGTATTTAATGTGAGTACAGCAGCTGAATATATTTGATAGTTTAAAATAGGCGCTTTACTTTGTCTAAATTATTTAATCACCACTGCTCTTAAAACGGTGAAGGAAAACATCGTGAGGAAAAATTCGAAGACATGTGACATCTACCAATCGACACTGGGCCTACGTGGTGGGTTCCGGCTTGCAGGCCACTCCCTCTCACAGAGAGGAGGCCTGTGTTTCCGAGCAGTGGAAACATTATAGGGTGATCATGTATTTAAAATATCCGCTGTGAATGTCTACACCCGTCTACACTCGCAGGTCTACGTAGGATGGTACGGTGATCTGTCACAACGGGCGAGCAGGAAGTGCTGCACGGTTTTTGTCAATAGCCTGCAGCGGATGCGCGGGCGCAGCGCTCCTGCCACCCCCGCCCCGCCCCGCGCCCGCACGATATTGACCCGCTTGTGTCGCCGTCGCCGAACAAGGTGCCGCCTCTTCCTGCACACAACCACACAACACACGGTGAGTCCGTTACGTCAGTTGAGCAAGTACCACTAAGTAGAGTATTTACCTACGTCGGACGAAAGTTATTATTTTTCTTGATTTATCATATTGTTCGATAAGTTAGGTTCCCGGCCTCTGAGGCTCTGACTCACGAAGAACATGGCTTCAGCACTCATGAATGTCATGCTCGTTCCAGTTAAATGCCATTTATTTTGATAAAACAGGTTTTAACATTCTATGCAAATCAAGGCATCGTTTACATTATAATAACCACTACGTATTGCGTATCACAATGATCGTAATGTACCACCACACGACGCGACGTAGGCCGTACCATGTAGCTATCAGAACAGAAATAGACACTACAGCTAAAACAACAACGAAAAAAAACCGGCCAAGTGCGAGTCGGACTCGCGCACGAAGGGTTCCGTACCATTATCTATAAAAACGGCAAAAAAAAATCACGTTTGTTGTATGGGAGCCCCCCTTAAATATTTGTTTTATTTCAATTTAATTATTTATTTTTAAAGTGAATATATAACAAGATTCTGTGAATATTTCAAGCGTCTATCTACCTGTTGCCGTTATCAATATCGAGCAAAAACGAGCAAAAAAATCACGTTTGTTGTATGGAAGCCCCTTGAAAAATTATTTTGAAAATTTCAACTGTCTAACTATCACCATGAGATACAGCCTGGTGACAGACAGACGGCGCGGAGCCTTAGTTAATAGGGTTCCCGTTTTACCCTGTGTACACACAGGAACCCTAAAAACAATTTGATTGTTAAAGCAACGCTAACGTATCTACAATCTACATGTACAATGATGGTCTAAATGTTTATGAAATAGTCTCCGCTGGCGCTGCAGGTTGCTGGCAGTTGACGTGTGTATCTATCAACACAACACATATTTCAGCCGAACCTCACGATAACAAAACTGTTTGTACAAAAATATCATAATAAATTGTTCCCACGCATGGCGGACGCCCGTCACCCACCGCCGACGTCGCCGTGCGCCGGACGCGGCCGCGCCCGCGCCACCAGGCGCGCACTAACAGCTGTGCGCATACGATCAGACGAACATTAACCCACATAAGTATAACTATGTATTCAGTGCAAGCAAAAAGATAACGACGATACTTACTATCTATGAGAACTTCTCCAAATTATACATAAATCGTATCGGCAGACAAGCGCGACGCGATAGTGCGACGCGACAATTTCTATGAAAATTTCATGGAAAGTGTCGCGCTACCTGTCGCGCCCGCGATATCGCGTCAGTCTGCACGAGCCTTTGTGCTATTTAATGCTGGGATATTTCTTTGCAGAGACTTGTCAGTTGCAAATAAAATAAAAACATTTTCTTTGCCGTTTTTGTAGAAATACTGAGACTGAATTGATCCATGAAACTATTCAATAAAGAAATACAGTTCCGAGCAAAAAGTTTACAAAATAATATAAAAAGTTTGTCAAAAGAACGATGGATTAGAAAAGAAGGCGATGCATTGAGAAACAGACCCGAGGTCAGGGATTGAAAAGGTTCCTAAAATACCGATAAAATACCGGTATTTAGTGGTTCCGTTACTAGAATCCGAACCGGAACAGGAACCTAAATTGGAACCTTTAAGAACCATTATTTTACCGGTTCTTCTTCAAATCGGCGCTGAACGAGTTAAGGCTTCTACATACCAGCGCGACTTGTCGCGCGACGCGACGCGACACAAAGGCACCGCTCGTCCCACGACAGGCGGGGCCTTTGAGCCGCGTCGCGTCGCGCGACAAGTCGCGCCGGTATGTAGAAGCCTTTAATACGATTTAGCTTAACGTACGAGTACCGCGAGCACACGCGCTACGTACAAGTACCGCGAGCACACGCGCTACGTACAAGCACCGCGAGCACACGCGCTACGTAGGTACAAGTACCGCGAGCACACGCGCTACGTACAAGCACCGCGAGCACACGCGCTACGTACAAGTACCGCGAGCACACGCGCTACGTAGGTACAAGTACCGCGAGCACACGCGCTACGTACAAGCACCGTGAGCACACGCGCTACGTACAGTACCGCGAGCACACGCGCTACGTACAAGCACCGCGAGCACACGCGCTACGTAGGTACAAGTACTGCGAGCACACGCGCTACGTACAAGCACCGCGAGCACACGCACCACGCACATCGTGGGCGTCTTAAATATCTAGCAGTCTACCAAACGACCGACGGTATTGATGTTTATTTGAAACTACAATAATCATTATAATCACATGAATAATACATAGAGCCACGATGTACGAGTAGTTGCCGCTGTTAGTTTACCGGTCCGTATGAACTGATTACAAAACACGCCAAAACACGGCGAAAACAACGTGCTATTATTATTTCTATGAATTTATAAATGATCGTGGTGTTAATTAACGGTATAAATAATACACGCGTATGGAAAATATCGTATTACTACTATAAAAATTTGTTTTATATTATTTAGTGCTCGGGTTTAATTGGGTCGTTTATAGAAGTTGTATTAATATATTAATTTAATATCATCGTAGTAGGTATGTGGTGTACAAGGTAGGTAACGTTGTTATCACTTTATTACCTACCGAATACCAATTAAATCAACTAGGTCCTCACGTCCGTCAGTCTCGTACCTAGGTACATGCGTAAGACTTTCGTTTAAAAATATGTAGGTAGCAGCAGGTAGGTAGCTAACAAACCTGTTTTCTTTTTAATCACTTACTTATAATATCTCATTAAAATATAATAATATATAATTGTAACGATATCATGCGAAGCGTGGGCGCGGGACACGATCACACTCGACTGACACGACCGACCGGGCCGACATCGCCGGCCGGCAGCCACAGAACAAGACCAGCCAGCATGCAGCACGTCTGTATGTAGTTCAGTACATGAAGTCATGAACACAAGCGCGCACCACACGTATCTATTTATTACTGACGATGAACGACGAAAGAACACAATCTTCATGACATAGAGTCACGCTCACGACGTGCGACGCGGTCTCTCATCCCCCACTAGAACTGACAAAGAATGGAACCTCCACAAGTCCACACTGACAAACTAAAGTAAATATAACGATTTACAAACATACTCATACTCATGTATTGACTCAACTCATATCAATCATCGGCCGCCGCTAGCACTTTTCACATATGTGTTGAAACGAACAACATCCGCGAAGCAACGCATTCAAAATGTATTTATTAATAAGTATAGACGAGCCGAGAGCTGAATAACGGTTGCTTAAATTATTCTGTTCACACTGTTCCAACAAGGCGTGAATATACTCGCAGATAAACGGCAGGGTGAGGTTGGAAGAGAGGATGAGTCGGGCACCTCCAATATATGGAATACTAAATATTATTATTAATTCATTTATTTCAGACATAGTCCATACATTATTATAAAAAAATAAATATGATATAGCAGATCAGAAGAGAGGATGAGTCGGGAACACCTCGCATAGATGTAATACTAAATATGATATAGCAGAACAGCGGGAACACACTATGAGATCCGTGGCAATGGGTTTCATTTAGTCAGTTCAACAATGCATCGCGTTATTTATGTTGTTAGCACACAAATTTTTCGAATTTTGCTTCATGCAATGGATAAGCAATATAGGAACTTCAAAATCATTCAGATTGTGATTCAAAGGGTGCAGGACTGGAACATCAGATTGGGAGAACATCATGTGGTGACACACAAATTATAATCTAACATTGGCAGCGAAGTTACAGAGAAACCAAAGAAGAAATAAGAAAACATACCAGACCGCTTAACAAATAAGAAAACATACCAGACCGCTTAACAAATAAGAAAACATACCAGACCGCTTAACAAATAAGAAAACATACCAGACCGCTTAACAAATAAGAAAACATACCAGACCGCTTAACAAATAAGAAAACATACCAGACCGCTTAACAAATAAGAAAACATACCAGACCGCTTAACAAATAAGAAAACATACCAGACCGCTTAATAAATAAGAAAACATACCAGACCGCTTAACAAATAAGAAAACATACCAGACCGCTTAACAACTAAGAAAACATACCAGACCGCTTAACAAATACAAGCTGCTACGAAATGAACGTTAAGAACTTGGCGAGGCTTTAGTGAACTCAGTGTCCGCTACAGAAAGTAATATGTTACACTGATTAGATGACTTTCACATTCACGAGTCCATTAAATTACTGATATTAACATAGGGACTTGTTTATTTTCGATAATTTAATGCAATGTATAAACATAACAATTATTTATTGGAAAAATAACTGAATTAGATGCAGTTATTCAGAAGTTTGCATAAAAAACAGCTAGCGGTGACACTTTCGAACGATCGCCGCTTAGGTATTAGGTACTATGTTGTCGATGGTTTCATGAGCGGTTGGACTGTTGGACATACTGCCACGGTCTGATTTCACAAAATCAAAATAAATACTATACCTTTACATGACTTTAAAACAAATATCGAAAGCGTATTAAGTATTAAGGCTCGTACAGACCGGCGCGACACCGGTAGAACAATTTCTATGAAAATTTCATGGAAAATGGTCTACCGGTGCTGTCGCGCTGGTTTGCAGGAGCCTTTACTTTTAAATTACAGTAAATGTTTATTTAATTGGCTCGTACATTACGCAATGTCTCTCGTGCCCCGAGCCCGGGTGCTTAACTTAAGAACTTACTTTAACTTACTTCAAGTTATACGAGCATTTCACGGTAATTGGTCGCCGGTGGTCTAATGAGCAGAACCAGTCTCGAGGCTATATCCTAAATGTATGTGGAACTGAAAGTTGAGAGAATGTATCGACCATGTGAAGGAGCGGTAATGTACACGCCAAAAATTATCCACTTATTCGGCACCGTACGGTAAATCAGTTAAAGATTTCTACTTTCTATATTACACCTGTCTTTCTTTCAACCAAGTAAGTACTTCATTATTAGTTGCTCTATACGCGTTACAGATAAAATTATGCTCTTAGATCTTAGATATATCATTACAGCAGCTACATTATGCCCGAGAATATGGACTACTATACACGCGCCATACACGCAGTTACTAAACTGCTTATATAAGGTAAACGCATATTGCATGTATTCGTGGTAACTGCGGTAATCATCGCAGTTGGAACATGTTCCCAATGATGCAAAAACACGCATCGCTTCTCAATCATTAACATTTATAATGTAGTCTGCCTCCACGAGAAAGTTACAATTTCATACATCTCCACACCGTTTGCCAAGAAACTGTTTTGTTCATGTTTTTGCCATAAATACTGTAACTAACTATACGTTCGGTTGTTCCATACTGTTCGCGTATAACTTTGAAAGAATCATAAAAGAAAATTCTCTTAGGAGAGCCTTTTTGTTTAGGTTCCCGACTCGGAGCAACATCCCGATACAATGGACATCTTTGAGTTACGATACAATGGAAGGTATTTCAAAGCTATCACACAATGCGTATGAAAGGCAGCTCGGCGAAGCAATATGAAAAGATTTGCCTTTCATTCGTAAAGTAAAGGTAAGTCGGGTGAGTCCGGGCACGATGTGGTTTGGGTAATCCTCGTTATCGTTCGCTTCCGCCGCGCGTTTACAAACACGCGCGGTTCGCCTGCCCGCACCCGCGCCCGCCTCCCGCCCGCGCCCGTACCTCCTTTCACAGAACAAAACAAACTTGCACTGGACCAACATCATGTTCAAGAGTGTAGGTACTTGCGCACTTTGCGGATACGACACCGTTTGTTGTCACCGACAATGTTTGAAACAATTCGGAAATCAGAATCCATAACACAAGTCGCATGCTCAAGTCGGGCAATTAGCTATTAAGATATTGCATTGTGAGCAGTTCATTTATTTATGTATGTATTTTATTTATTTATAAATATGTTAATGAGCAACGTCCTTTGCTTGTGATACACTATTTAATATCAATTAAGACGTGCCTGAGCCAGTATCATTTATTAATAGAGAACGTTTAGTAATCCAAGGCAATAAGACATTTACGAGTACAAGTCAGTAAGGCATTCAAATTTGGAGTTTCCGGCCATCTTCAGGACTAGGATTCATGTTTATCGGACCGTGAATTTTACGTGGTTCTCAATGGGTACAAGTGTAGCGGCATCAACATCGCCTCATACGAACTACGCGTCACACTGACGTCACGCAAAATCCTGCATCGCGCAATTAGAGTTTACCGCGCGACTAGCATATATACAACGTTCCGACATCAACCGTCTGGCAGTTGCCCACCAGACACGACACCCGTCTGGTCGGAGGATCCTCCCTTTTCTATGGTGGATGAGTGAACTTTACACCCTGTTCCTCATACCACCAAACTGGTGACTCCGAGTATGAACGTCAGCGCAGCCTTCGTGCAACTACTTCAGCGTGACGTCATCATCATCATCATCATCGACATCACTTCCTCAAGCTTTCGAGCGGCGAGTCACACAGCCAGCCAGCACCCACGGTTTCAACGGGTATCCTGACCACCAGCATGCAGCGGACGCGCATTCCTGGTCATCACCCACAGCCTCATCAGCAACCTTGGCACAGCACACTGCACTTTCGGCCGGTCCACAAGCATAGAACATGCCTCTCCTGGTCGACGCCAGCAGTCAGCCACAACCCGGCGCTGTACTACATCCGACGCACTGGAGCATAACGCAGCGCCACCCCGACTCAGTGGGGAATCACCGCAGACAGTTCCGACTCACCGACAACTATGCGGCACCCGGTTCCGACTCAATGGAACCGTCTACTGGCACTGGCAAGTATCTTAAGATACACGACTCAGCCCACTATCGACCTCCGGTCTCCGGAGGGGAGTGATGTAGCGGCATCAACATCGCCACATACGAACTACGCGTCACACTGACGTCACGCAAAATCCTGCATCGCGCAATTAGAGTTTACCGCGCGACTAGCATAATATATGTATACAACGTCCCGACATCAACCGTCGGGCAGTTGCCCACCAGACACATCACCCGTCTGGTCGGAGGATCCTCCCTTTTCTATGTTGGATGAGTGAACTTTACACCCTGTTCCTCATACCACCAAACAAGTAATCACGTTATGAAATTCGTTCCGGTGTCCCTCAGGGTACGCACCTGGGCCCCCAATTGATGATATGTTTCTCTCTTTACCTCATATTAACAGGAACATATCGAAATATATGCTACTTTGATAACCTGATAAGTCACTGGTGTATAGTATCACAACATTGTTCGAGGTGCACTCACAGCAAATTAACCAGGAAAACTATATCCTGAGTTGAAAATAATTTAAATTGTTATCTGTAGACTGTTTACGAGCTGTTGGTTGACCTACACAATGAAAAAATTATCGGCTATTTAAAATACATAATTATTATTTATTTATTTTCCCTACTATTGGTATCGATAGCACACTCTCAAAAATGGTTTATTTTTTCAATTAACGTTTATTTCACAGACCACGGTCGAAAATAAACTGACATCTATTCATTATAATTATACCTACCTACATTCACAGGAACGACCGAGTTATTTATAAATCAAAACCAAATCGACTGTGGACATATTCTTGCCTAATTAAATTACATACTTATCAGTTTTTTATTTATTTATTCATTTTGTGAACATAGGGTAAACAATTATATAGATGTTTAAACTTAAATTTTGATCCATACTTCGTCCCGCCAGAAGGCATACAAAATTGTTTGCGTAATCAAATGTCACATTTTAACAAAACGAAAATGTAAAATAAAATAAAGTCAAAGTAAGTACCTACCTGTCACAATTTCATGCCTAACACTAATAGTCAAAATTAATAATAAATGTACAAAAACAAATAAGTAGGTAGTATTATTAGTCACAATTTGGTATACTTACAATAATAACCTACAATAATAAAATTAAATAAAAAATGTCAATACAGAATATCATTATAATACGGAAGCAACATTTATATTATACACACAGATATACAATTATATAAATATTATTTCAATTTGTCATTAAGATATTCACTAACAGAATAGTATGCCTTGTCACTCAATAATTTAAAAAGCTTATGTTTAAACTAATTTATGTTGTTGCTTGATACAATTTGATCTGGTAATTTATTATACAATTTTGGTGCCATTGCATATACACTAGGTATTGTATAGAAATTTGGTTTTAGTGCGCAGCGGGTGCAACCTTTTTGAGCGCCGTTGACTTTTGACAGATTTATACAAATACATAATATTGTTTTTTACATGGATACAGGCTTCATATAGTTATACATACAGAAGGTTTTTCATGCTAATTGATCGTGGGCGCGAGTCGGTAATGTTAACTGTTAACACTCACGGTGAAGTAGGCTTTTAGAAAAAATATCGATATTTTTTGTTCGATAATATCTATATTTTTGGGCGATAACTATTATTTCGATACATAAATATCATAAAAATATCAAGTATCTAAAATGTATCAAATACGATATATTTCCAATAGCAACACCGTTGTCCCCACTGACTATAACCGCTAGAATTCAGAGCCGTAAAAAGTAAACTTAGATTTAGCAATGTTTTATTAATTAAAGATTTTACATCAGAAATGATGTTTCTATTTTGGTATTTTTATGAATAAAAAACAAACAATACAATTTCATTAAGTACATACTTATACTTTTTAGAAAATTTCACCGATATGTATATCGATATATTTTTTTCGATAAGTATGTCGAAATCGATTTAAATATTTTTTTTAAATATCGATATCAAAAGTATCAACTAACTTATGGGACATTTTGGCGAAAATGAGTTAATATATCATTGGATTCAGATTTTCCCGCTCTATCGATTGGTATGATTAAAATTTCTCTTTCGTTAAAAAAGCGTCCCTTACAGTACAAATTTTTGGACTGTGTAGAACGCTTTATGACAAAAAAAAAATTAACAGTCATTAACATTTTTTCTTCTCAAAATAAAAATAAGTCTAAAAAAAGTAAAAAAAAGTCAACTAAAATGTAAAATAAGTCTTTGTATTCAAACTCAAGCATTTTTTCCAAATAAAATATAATAACAATAAACATAATCACTTTTGAATTGTCAAGGGTTCGGTCAGTCATAATGATGAAGCTAGTTGCCCATTCCAAAGCTTAGTAGGTACCTATGGAGAAGAACGGGCAAGAAACTCCACGAACATTCTTTTAAATTAACTTATGGTTACAAAATATTGGCTATATCATTCGTGTTCAAATTAAACATGTGAGAACGATGCGAAACGCTAAAAGCGTCCGTAACAAAAAGATAAAAGAAACAATTCAAAAATTAAATTAAAATAAGCTAAGGCCGCTAAGAGATGACCAGTCCCTACAGATGGCGCCATAGAAATATAAATATCTATGGATGGCGCCCGTTCACGAACATGACGCATGGATTAGCACCATTCAGCTCAACCATTTTGAAGGGAGCTAAATGATCCCACACACCCGCCACCATCAGCGAGACATTACAGTGAGCATGTCATACTCTCAGCCGCCAGGGCACATTCAAGTCAATGAAAGACGTACCCAGCTGGTAGCTTTATAATAAGTACATAATACCCACACATGTGCATATAATACTAAGAGATTGAATTTATACAAAGCAAAGATAGTTTTCGAAATCTTCAGCAGCTCCAACAGTATTTTCAAATGTTAATCAATTAGTTGTGGTTGTGGAGCTGGACCAGCATTGAGCCAAGCATTTTTATCAGCAATGTAATCCCCCAAATTATAATTATGCCTACTTGCTTAGTTTACGTTTTATACAAGACTAGCTTCCGCCCGCGGCTTCGCCCGCGTGGATGTCGAAAAAAAAACAGCTTCTCTATCAGCAGCATTCCCCCAAAACATTATACCATATCTTAGTTGGAACCAACGTAAGCGTGGTAAGCAGATAGGAGTGCAGTTTGATTTACAACTTTACGGAGGATATAGATAGCATATAAATATCAACTTCGTTTTGTACATACTTGTTCAATATACGTGTCCTCCATTTCATGTCTAAGTCTATTTGTAAGACATTTTGTATTGTTTATTTTTTCTAGGTTTTTGGTCTTAAATAATAATGTTTATATACTTACCAACTTTTGAGTTATTCAAGGTACTTAGTAAAATTGTCCCGAAAACTTAATTACCCCTTTTTCCGATTCTCGAAAACTCCATATTTTTATATCTTTTTTTTGTCTAAAGTATGAGCATTGAGTTTCGAGTTAATCGGACCTCGCGTAAAGATTCTTAAAAACAAATTGTAACACTCCTTAAACTCCTTTTGAAGGGTAGTTTTGAAAAACGCAACTGTCATGACAAACTTTGTTATTTAAGAACGTATTCTTGCTATGATTCACGTTTATTAACTCAAAAAATATGATTGTTCATACAATCTAAATCCCTTTTCACCCTGATAATAATATAGATCCAATTTTCAAAAACCGAATCTTAGAGTTCGCCTACAATGTATGGAATGTAAATATATTCTCAAATAAAATTATTATTATAATAATTAAAAATTTCTGATGTCAGTCAGTCAGGACTTCGCCCACGACTTGGATTTTGTACTTTCCCCTAAAAAATATTTCAGCAACACCTCCACCTCCTTTAAATGGTGTAGTATTCATTATTACGATCTTTATTATTAAATAGTATTCTCTATTTCTATCAAGTAACGACTGCCTCGTTAGTCTAGTGGTCACAAGCGCGACTGCTGAGCATGAGGGGTGGGTTTGATTCCCAGGTCGGGCAATGTGTTATTGGATTTTCCATTACGAATTTCTCAGTAGCAGCCCAAAGTCTGGATTTATGCCCGGTTGATGGCAATAGGCTCGCCCCCTATTACATGGGACTTAAACAGAACTGGCGAAATGTGGGTGTACTAAAGGTACACCTCTACCTATCCCTTTGGGGATTGCAGGCGTGATGTTATGTAAATAAGTACTCGGGCCAAATTTCAAGTTTATATATCAAAAGAAATAAGATTCTGTTCATACAAACTATATCGCCTCTTTTTACGCACTCAAAGGGGTAAATTGTTGAAACATCGTTTTTGACGTTTCTATTATTGGACTTAAAGGTTATTTATACAAATTTTCAAGTAGATTGCCAAGCAGTAAAATCCTTCCTTGTAAATTGACTATCCCTTTTCACCCCATTAGGGGCAGATTTTCAAAAAACCTGATACAATTTATTCTTTATTTTTTGTTTTCAGTATAGATACTGAGTTTCGAGTTAATCGGACCGCGCGTTAAAAATCTTCCATACAAACTTTGATATCCCCCAATCCCTCTTTAGGGGGCAGTTTAAAAAAACAAAAAATGTCAAACTTTATAATTTACTTAGGTTAGTATTCATGCCAAGTTTCAGGTTTGATAGCTCAAGGAATAAGATTTATCCTCTTTTTCACCCTTTAAAGGTCGAATTTCGAAAAATCCCTTCTTAGCGGATGCTATAGTTTCCAACCATAAGACGAAATATTAGTGATTTTACTTAAAAAGAACTTTCATTAAAAATAAAATTTTATCCCATTTTTTACCCTTTAAGGGTTGAAATTCTATCAACACCGTTGCATTAGCTTCCAACCACAAGCCTAGATAATAAATTTAGTGATTTTTACTGTGAAAATTAAGGACTTTGATACACAACTGCATCCCCCTTTTTAACCTTTCGGGGGTAAAATTAACAAAAACGCTGACACACGTATAAATTAATTTTTAATCGTCAGCCTATACACCAAATTTGAAGATCCTAACTTCAAAACTGACGGACTTTCATATAAACTTCCATCCCCTATTTCACCCTCTTAGGGGTGGAATTTCAAAAAACCCTTCCTTAGTGGATACCTACTCTTTACAAAGAACACACCCTCCAAATTTCATGTCTCTAGGACCAGCGGTTTAGGCTGTGCGTTGATATATCAGTCAGTCAGGACTTTGAATTTTATATATATAGATTAGACTTTCGTCTCATTCAGTTGAAATATGTGGGGAGGAATTTTATTATATCTAACATTTTAAACAGTACCCCATGAAAGACGAGTCTACTTTCGGGAGTGCCTGACGCCATAAAAAATATGTTTCAGTATTGGTATGGCCACCAAACCAACCATTTTAGATGGGCCAACGAGTTGTCTGAGGAGTACAGGTTGGAATGCGGGGCGAGACAGGGCGGATTGGAATGCGGGGCGAGACAGGGCGGATTAGAATGCGGGGCGAAACAGGGCGGATTGACCTCGCCAGCGCTTGTCAACCTGTATGTCAAGTCATGTCGGCAGTTCTATTGACGGTCTGAGTGTGAATAGTATTAGTTATGCGGACGACATGGTGCTGCTGAGTCCGTCAGTTAGCGCACTCAAGAAGTTGTTGGCGGTCTGTGAGACTTATACAGAAGCGCATGGACTTATGTATAACGTGCAGAATAGCAAACTACTTGTGTTTCGAGTAAAACGTAAAAGAACCAGCACATATCCCACCGGTTATGTTAAAAGGTGTGGCTCTTGAAAGGGTGCCAGATTTTAAGTACTTAGGGCACATAGTTAGTGAGGACTTGAAAGAACGGAGGGCGACGGTTGTCCGATGCAATGTGTTGGCCCGCAGGTTTGCTCGGTGTACACCAGCAGCAAAAATAACTCTTTTTAAGGCGTTTTCCCAATCCTTGTACACGTGCACTCTGTGGGTTCGATATACCCAAAGGGGTTATAACGCCCTCAGAGTTCAATATAATAATGCCTTCAGAATGTGGTTGGGGCTTCCACGTTACTGCAGTGCATCGGGGATGTTGTTGTTTCTTTTTAACCGACTTCCAAAAAGGAGCAGTTTATATGTTCGGCTGTAAGTTTTTTTTTTAATGTTTGTTCACCGATATCTCCGTCAATTATAGACCGATTTAGAAAATTATTTTTTTGTTTGAAAAGGTATGCTCCCGAGGTGGTCCCATTGCCACCAAATTAGAATCTGATGACAGATCTCATGGTAATCGAGGGAAACCCTCGAATTTTATAGGCAAACCTATAGCGATTTGGGTTTTTTTATAGTAACTCTAGCATTTGCTCCCGAAAATCACCATTTGGTGAAGTGGAACTGGTGACGGAGACCACAGATGGCCACCGGAACAACATAATAATAATTATTTAACAGGTTGCGATTCGATTAGGTACTGTAATAGGGTTGCTAAGCAATTTATGCTCGTCACAATGCATATGGTGAGAGGCAGTTCTCCTGGTTCTTACCAGGAGAACTCCTCAACAATTAACGTCCCAGCATCGGGAAAAGCAATATTTTGTAAAAGGTGATGAGCAGTTGACTTTAGGCTATTGTAACTTAGATAAATTAAAAACGGACCCACTAAAAAATGAAAAATAAAAAACTTTTTGTAAAAAAAAAATTACCGACTTCTAAAAAAACACTACCTACAAAGTGAAAAATAACTTTAATTACGGAAGTCGGTGGAAAAAACTAAAATACAGATCCAAAGACACCGACTTCCGAAATTAAAGTTATTTTTCACTTTGTAGTGTTTTTTTGGAAGTCGGTAATTTTTTTTTACAAAAAGTTTTTTTAATGTTATAGTGTAGATTAGAGTAGGCTATATTTTGTTGCTTTTTAAATTTTAAATATTGTGTTTTTTATATTTAGGGAAGTTAGTACAGTAGTTATTATTTTTAGATGGTATTTAAGTACCTACTACTAGTTATTTACGTTTTTCATAGTTTTAGATTGTAAGTTAATTTTAAGACCGCGCTATCGCATTAGGTAATGTACACATCACGCTATACAAATCCAGTTTACGCTGATCTTGCATTGTATAGGATTTTCTTACAATAAGAGGCCAGCTTATACTGGAAATGTATAGCTTTATGTGTAGCCGTGTGTACCTGTAATGATAGTTGTAAGGGAGATTTTAATAAATAAAAAATAAATAAATGTTTGCTGAAGCACATACTGATGGTTTCAGTACCATCCTGCGAAAAAGGATTGCGTCCATGATGCGCAGAGTGCGTGGGGAATCAACGGTATTCTGAAGGTCAATTCTCAATTCCCAATTCTTTATTGCGTACCATAATGTATATAGTTGGTAAGGAAATAATTATTTTAGCCACAATTATGGACCCTGTCGGGCACAGCATAGATCAAGTAGGAGAGAGGAGGAAGAACCTTGGATTCCAACTTAAATCTTCCATACACCTACGAAACTTACAATCAAGGGTATGGAAGCTTAAATAATAAAGGCTTGAATCTTATTTTAAACGATTTACAAGACCTAATCCTATATTTAAACACAATTAATGTTGATGATGCATGTAAAGAACTAACAGAATCTGATAATAATTTGAATTTAATCCTAAATAATAAATGTAATGATAACAACTTTTTTCGTATATGACAGAATACATGTACTTCATCAAAATATTAATGGTTTACTACATAAAGCTGATGAATTTACCGTAAATTTAAATAATTTTAACAATAACAATAACATAATTGATGTGGTGTGTGTTACCGAGCATAATATGATAACAGATGATACAAAATTTCTCCAAATTCCCAATTATACTATGGCGGCAAATTTCTCAAGGGTAAACAGAAGTGGTGGTTCATGTATACTAGTACGAAAAAATCATAAATTTAAGATTCTACACGAAGCAAAGCTTGTAAGCGTATCCAACCTCATAGAGTGTTCGGCTATTGAATTGTTAGAGCATAAGTTAATTATCATATGTATATACAGGCCTCCAAAGACTAAAAGGGATTGTATAGAAATATTTTTTGACCGTTTAACGGCTATGCTGGCAAAATTATGTACCAAATGTAAGAAAATTGTTATTTGTGGTGATTATAATATTGATCGACTAAAAGATACTCCTGTTTCGAGAGAGTTTGAAGACTTATTACGGAGCTTTAATTTAAAACTTGCAATAAATGAACCTACTCGTTTGCAAAGCAAAACATGCATTGATAACATTGCTCATAATATAAGAGGCTGTAAACAAAGTGTCTTAGAACTGGCACTGTCTGATCATACAGCGCAAATACTATCATGTCCTGTTGGGAAAACGTACTCAATTACCCACTGGTACAAGTTTAGAAGAGACTATAGTGACGAAAATGTTGAAAAATTTGTTGAATGTATAAAAGCCCTCACTTTTAGTGATTGCTATGGAATAAGTGACCCAAATGTTGCTTTTGAAGAATTCCATAAACTATTTAAACTTTTTTATGACCTCTGCTTTCCAAACATAAAACTTAAGGTTCCAATCATACGAAATACTAAATGGCTCAGTAAAGGATTAAAAATATGTTCCCTCCGTAAAAGAATGCTACTTAAAACATATCGACTATCAGGTCATAATAAAGATAAGAGTGGTTTTAAGAAATATGCAAAAACGTTTAAAAGAATCATAAAACTCACTCAAAGGTCGCAAAATAACTATCATCTCCAAACAGCCACAAATAAGTCTAAAGCAGTGTGGCAAATAATCAATAAATATAAAAGCAACAACCCCCCTGAAAAAATTAATAGAATTCAATATAATAACCAACTAATAACTGCTCCTGATGCTATAGCACAAACATTCAACAACTTTTTTATTGATGACATTTCAAAACTAACAAATAATACAATAAACTACGCTAATACTCTACACTATAACAAACCAAACTCCTGTTTTTTAACACCAGTTACCCCTTACGATGTTGTCAATATAATCAAGAAATTGAAAAACACTAACAGCACAGGTTATGATGAAATTTCCACAAAAATAATAAAGCGTGTAGGGTACGAAATTGCACCAATCATCACCTACATAATAAATCAGTGTCTTGAGGAAGGAATTTTCCCGACATATTTGAAAACTACTGTAGTTACACCAATATTCAAAAAAGAAAACACGGAAGATGTACGATGTTATAGACCTATCGCTCTCATTCCAATAATGGCTAAAATATTTGAAAGAGTACTATATAATAATCTTAGTGAATATTTCGAAAAAAATAAAATAATAATAGATAATCAAGCTGGATTCAGAAAAGGGAAATCGGTTAATACAGCAATGCATCAGTTTTTACAAAAAATTATAACGGAACTAGATAAAAAAAACCAAGTCACAGCCCTATACATGGACATGACAAAGGCTTTTGATTATGTTGACCATGAACTACTGCTACATAAACTAGAAATATACGGTGTTCGAGGTAAAGCACTAGAAATAATCAAATCCTATCTTAGTAATAGAATACAGTTCACTGAAATAACACAATTATGTCCATTCACAAAAACAGAAATTAAATATCTATCGAGCCCAAGATTTATAAAATATGGTGTACTTACCTCAAGGGTCGATACTAGGACCACTACTGTTTCTCATTTATATAAATGATTTACCTAACGCTATTCGGCACCCAATGGTTTTATTTGCAGATGACAGTACGGCTCTTTTCACAAATAACAAAAATAAAAATCATGAACTAGAAATAAATGATTCTCTATCTAAAATAATAAATTGGCTTACAATAAATAATTTGAAAATAAATCTTACAAAAACGCATTATATGAATTTCAAGAATAAAAACGCAAAATTAATTCCATTATCTATTGAGTACAATAATGCAACTGTATCTGAGGTTACAAATACAAAATTTCTAGGTATCTATATCGATTCTAATATGTCATGGAAAACACATGTAAGTAGTGTGTGTAGCAAATTAAATCAATTCTCTTATGCCTTATACATGCTCAAAAAAGTATCTAATCAAACCACACTACTAAGTGCTTATCATGCCTATGTGGGATCCACTTTATCTTATGGGGTACTATATTGGGGATACTCAACTGATAAAGAAATTGCTTTCAAGGCACAAAAAAAGTGTATTAGATCCATATGTGGGATACGTCAAACAGATTCATGTAAACCTCATTTTATAAACCTGAAGATATTAACTCTCCCTGCTCTTTATATCTACGCGGCCTCAATTTTAGTTAAATCAAACATCAGTAGCTATGACACATTAATAAGCAGTAGACTTAAAAATACACTACGCAATAAAACATCCCACACTGCCGTCTACAGCAATAGTATTTTTTGTATGGGCACAAAAATATATAATAAGTTACACATTGAAGTCAAGAATCAGCATTCAATTGGTATTTTTAAAAGGAAGCTAAAAGACTTCCTGATGAAAAAGGCATACTACTCTGTAAAAGAATTCATTGAAGATAAATAATTATTTAATATTGAAATGATTGTGATACATAGAATGATGTGATATTAATTTTATGAATAGTAAAATGTAATGTTATCATATAAAATATATAAATAATGATAATTAATATAATGATAATTAAAATATTTGAATAATGATAATTAATATAATTTAAGTCTGAATAACTGTAATATTGAGTACTTATGTAATTTTTTTTTTCCTAATTTTATAACCATTTAAATTGCAATGCCTTAACAGGCAACTAAGTTTAAGAACCTACCTATTGTTAACATCTACAAAATCCTGTACACTTAGTTCGCAATAAAGAATTTGAATTTGAATTTGGGTATTTAATGTGATACATTTTATTATTGGTTATGTAGATATTAAGTTAAACTGTTTTATTAATACAGAATTGAATTTAAGAATTATAATTATTGTTTTATAGATTATATACATTTATTTATTTATTAACATTTTAAAAACCCTTCTTTTTTAAATTAGTCGTTATTTATTTATTATTATTTTTATTTAGTACTTAATTATATTTATTATCCCTCGGGTAAGTTATTTATTGGACACTCCATATTTATTTTAAAAATAATCTTATTATTAGTAGAGAGAGTATTTGTAGTTAGAAGTAAATAGTTATGAAATTACCTATAATTTATCATTTAAATATTCGCATAAACTATAGTTGCATTTGCTTACAAGGAAAAGCTTCAATTTATTTATAAAGATATTATACGTATTTAAATTCTTTATTATTTCGGGTAACTTATTATAATTTTTTATGGACATGACAAAGGTACTATTGGAGTGCAGTTTCAGTCTATTTTTATGTCTCAAAATAATTTTCGTTTGTATGTCCTCTCTTTTTGTAAAGAAATCTGGGTACTTACGCACGAACTTACAAACTTCAAATATATAAGACAGGGTAGGGATAAAATCTTTAGTTCCTGAAAGTGGGGTTTACAGCTATCAGTGACTTCAATATTTACTAATATTCTAAATAGTTTTTTTTGTAGGGTAAATAGCGTCGGCGCGTCAGTGCTGTTGCCCCATAAGATTACACCGTATTTGAGCCATGCGTAGGCATACGCGTAGTACGTTACTAATGCAGTTTTAATGTCTGTAGTTTTTTTAATCTCGCGGAGTGCGTATGAGAATTTGGATATTTTTGCTCTTACTTTCTGAATGTGTGACTTCCAATTAATATGTGTATCAATGTTTAGGCCTGGTAGTGTGAATTTATCAACTACTTCTAATTTATTATTTTTAAAGCTTATATTTATTGTTTATATTTATTGGTATTTTTTGGCGGGGGTGGAATGAAATTATTTTAGTTTTATTGAAGTTTATTTCTAGGTTGTGTTCAGTCATCCAATTTAATGTAGAATCAAGTACTTATGGAATTTAATTTATCATATAAATTGGTGTTATTTTCGCATGAGGTCAGTATGGATATGTCATCCGCAAACAGGACACATGGCTCATTAATTCCATTAGGAAGGTCGTTTACGTAAACAAGAAATTAGAAGCACCCTATCACGCTTCCTTGTGGGATTGAGGCGGTGATTTGTTTACTGTCGGATCTGGTTAATTCTATTTCGTTTTTGCTGTAGTTGTAATGTACCATATCAAGAAGGAGTCCTATCGCATATTTTTTATCATTAATGATATCAAGGGCTTTCTGAATATATTTATAAACGGCCAAGGTGGTGGAACGGTTTTTTCGGAAACCGTTTTGGTAGTCATTAAATATATGATATTTTTCACAAAACGCATATACTCGATTACACATGGCTTTTTCGAATATTTTGGAAGCTGTCGGTAAGAGGGCAATAGGTCATCAGTGATAAGCCGTGTTGCACCATTATGGCGCATTGGGTGCATGAGTACCATCGCGGACACTACCACTTTTCACCCTTATGCTCCTAGTAATAAGGTCGAAAAGTGGTAAGGCGCCAGTGTCCGCGATAGTACATGTGCATGTACCCGGTACGTCAAGTGAGTCCAACAGGTATTTTAATAAAAAAATTGAGTTGCAGTTGTTACTAACATAGCACAAGTATTGTGTATTACTAACATTACATGGATCAAGGTCCAAATTAAAGTTTTTTTTTTTGCCCGTCTGAAACCTGGTTGAGCTACTAGATACCTACTTCTAGTACTATAATTATTATGTCTTTCGCCTCTTTTACTAACAAGATGTAATTGTTTTCTTACGTACATGATGTTTTCATAGATATATTGACAAGGCACCGTCATGATGTTAATATCCTTAAACATATCCCCAAAATCTAAAATTCGTTTAAAATCAGTGTAGAGTATTGACATGATAAAAACATAAGTTATGTTTAAAATATAATATAAGAAATAACTCAAGACTGATTTTACAATAGAAGTGTCAATTATTTATTGTGTCATAATTAAAAAAAACCGGACAAGAGCGAGTCTGACTCGCGCACCGAATCAGAATCAGTACTTTATTTGCTAGTTTTCTTTTTTTTTGCGTTTTTTTCACCGACGTTTCCGTACTATATGACGTTGATGATTTCTGAAAAAATGTGCTATTTAGAGGCATAGTTTTAGTTTTCCTGTAATCTTTAAATAAACTTCTATCACATAGAATAATTTAGATTTTTATCTAAGTATGCAAACTTCGGAGATAACGGTATTTTTTTAAATTTTTCATCAAAAGTCGTAAACTATGCTGCCTAAAAAAAAAGCGCTCTTTCATATGGTACCCCACATGCCCTAGCCCCACTTAAATTTTTTAAGACCTCCTTTCTGTCCCTTTTGCAAAAAAGGTATATTTTTTTAAATTTCTTTCTTTGCAAAATAGTTGGGCAAACGTCATCTAAAACTATCTAAATTTCAAGTTGATAGCATTAGTAGTTCTTGAGATATCCAGGTGTGACAGACAGACAGACTTTTTCTCAAAGGGTTCCTTTTTACCATTTTGGTACGGAACCCTAAAAACATTAAGATGACAAAGTTTACTAAGAAGAGAAATAATCCTAAATAAACCTAAAAAGTATTTGTTTCTAAATTCTGTTGGTACTCACTCGAGGCTGATTTTGCAATACATGTGATTAGAGGCTTCTACATACCAGCGCGACACGGCACAAAGGCCCCGCGTGTCGCGGGACGAGCGGTGCCTTTGTGTCGCGTCGCGTCGCGCGACAAGTCGCCCTGGTATGTAGAAGCCTTAAGAAAGCTTATTAATATTAAAATGACTAAAAACAAAGAAGTTATGTTTTTATCATGTTATTGATTTTAATCGAATGTTTGATTTTAAGGTCCTAAAAAAGAAAAAACGTCCCAACACTAGTACGTACTCATCCGTAGGTGCCATTTGAGGAATCAAATTTTAAATAACAAATTATTCCACTGGTGGCACCTGCGAAAAATATTGATAGGTGCCGTATGTGGAATACCTCAGGTGCCATTTAAGCGAGTGCCCAATGTGAAATAAGTCAAAATTATCGTTCAGGGGCAAAATGTACAAATTCTCAAAATGTCCAACGGTGTCAAAATGTCCAATGGTCAAAATGTCTAATTGTCAAAATGTCCAATCTTTCAGAATGTAGCTTTGTTCAATAACTCATCAAAGCGCTTTTTACCCGACTTAAGGCGGAGCAAAAAGGAGGGTTATTAATACTTATGGTTATGACAAACAAAACTACAAACTTTACTTTACAACTAAAAACTTCGCCTTGACTTTGACTTTATTAATAATATGTTAATAATAAACATAATTATTTTTATGTAATAATAATATAATAGATTACGTTTTACTTTATAAACAAGCTAAGTCTCAAAAAAAATGTTTTCAATGTTCTAAAGTGAGATCTTTGTTTCGTAATTTTATTAAATAGGTCTTCTTTTACTTCTCATTTTCTTAAACAGCGAATCCTCTAAATGACAGTCCCAATATTTACTTTCATTTCTCAATTTGTATAAAAAGTAGCATACATAAGGATTCTTCTGTACTTTAGTTCATGTGTCATGCCGTACATGACACATGAACTAAAGTATTATGTCTTATGGCGTTCTGCTGTGGGGTCGGCAACCGACGTAGATTCAATTTTCATTTTTCAAAAGAGGGCAATCCGCGCGATCTATGGAATGGGTCCTCGTGAGTCCCTTGGAAACAAATTCAAAGAAATTGATGTACTAACTCTGCCTTCTCTTTATATCTTAGAAAGTATTTTATATGTTCGCAAAAACTTAGGACTTTTCAAAATAAGAAGTGATTTCCATAATATAAATACACGTAGTAAACATGAAATTGTGATACCCAAATTTAGATTAACTAAAACAAGCAAGTCATTTCTTGTAAACAGTATCCGCTTTTATAACAAGTTGCCACAATCGGTTACAGAACTTAGTGATGGAAAATTCAAAACGCACATTAAACGTGCCCTTATCAAAAAAGCATATTATAAGATTAAGGACTACGTTGAAGACAAGGAAGTTTGGCATTAATTCCTTCTGTACATGTGGCCTCCCTGGTACCTCATTAACGGCAAAACTATGTAAATGTCTATTAACAGCTCCCAAATTACGAAGTTATTTTTTAATTTAATTTTATCTTTTTTTTACAAACTTCACTGACATTATGTTTTTCTTATTTGACATTATTATACCTACAATTTAAATTTCAACAAGGTTCTACCTTTTATTATTTTAATCATATTTTATATTGTTTTTTTTTGTAAATGTGAGGACGTTGTAGGCTTATTAGACTGTAGATCTTTAAACCATTTTCTATTTTGTTAAGTTCCTGGTACTTTTGATGGGCCTACGCTGTCCTCTCATACCTATTAACACTGTAATTTGAAAACATTGTAAAAGCCAATTTTATTATTTTAAAAGAGTGACCGTGGAGTTTCTTGCCGGCTCTTCTCCATAGGAAACGACCAATTGGAACCGTGCACCTAGCTTCTGACGTTTCATAAGTGCCCATGTAGGCTTATGTGAAATAAAAATATTTTTGATTTTGATTTGATTAAAAAGCGATTTCATCATGCCGTACATGACACATGAACTAAAGTATTAAAAAAGCGATTTCATGAGTTATTGAACAAATTCGCTACATTCTCAAAGACATTTCGGGAATTGGAAATTTTGAGAATTGGACATTTTGCCCCTGAACGAAAATTATTAGTATGATGGCAGTGAAAGTTGAAATTACGATTAAAAGGGACGAAAAGAGTTGCATGAATTTTCACACAATTCATATTCCATTTTTTCATCGGTCTTTCGCTTCCAGTACATTTATTCAATTACTTACTTAATAAATAAGACTGTTGATTAAGTCTGAGAAAACATTTTTTTTTATTTTATTGGTGATTATAATTATACAGCCAAATAAACATAATGATTAAAAGTACAGAGTATGGACTGTTAATTATAAGAGATCATAGAATCAACTTAACATAATTATTTGAACATTGATACTACAAGGTTTGTGACTGTTAATTAATTAGAACAGTTACTTTTTAGAACTCACAAAGTTATAAAGACTGTTTAGTGTGTGGAATTTATAATAATTACGCAGACATAAGTCGAAAACAAAAAAATTATATCGAAAATTTTGTTTTATTTTTGTATCCCTAAATTTCATTTAAATCTGCGATAGCTAAGCTGTAAAAACTGAAACCAACGTATAGATTTGCTTTAAAGGTTAATTTTGGTTCTTACCGACATTAATCAAGCAAAGAACTTATCTCCATGGTGTTAAAATGGCTCAGTCGCAGAATGTACCTTTCGCAAAATGTACAGTACCTATAATTCTCCATTTCTCTTGCTGCTTACACTATGCTCGAGCGTTTACACATCAAATATTAGTAACCTAAGGTACAACTAAACATCTTTTTTTAATGTAAGGGACATGCTATATTTTAAACCACTGGGCATCCCTAAATCTTCCGTTTATAGCATGAAAGAAGAGGAAATTCTAAGAAACTGCTCTAGATACAATTAAAATTGGAGCAGACAGTAAAAAGTTATCAGATTTAAAAAAATAAAATCGTTTTTGGGCTCTCCTGCAAAACCGTGGTTTGTCCCTTACATTAATTGATACATATCGATACTTTTTGGTACTACTTGCAACCCTACGGGAAGAGTGGTTTTATGATTGTGAGCATCGATTACTTAGCGGTAGTCAGTGACAGCTGAGCTTCGTCCCACAGATAAACTATACCAGCACTTAGCGCTAAGTGAACGCACCTATTCTTAATCTTAATAACGAGTCGTGACTCGAGATCCCATCTCTGAAACGATGACACGGTAAACATTCGCAATTATTTTTATTCAGCAAACAGCACAGTAGGCTAGGTATTGTGCGTTAAATCCGTATCGAGTTCAAATTGGTTTCGTAACTCACTGTGAACGCCTGTCATTAATTTCGTCCTACCCGCGGCCGTGGTTTAATCTTCTTTTCTAAAATCTGAGGGTTTAATAATCCGTGAAATTTTATTACAATAAAATTTCAGTGGACTGCATATGCGAAAGGCGAGCGTGGAGCGACGGTGTCGCTCGGAGCGCAGCGACCCGTTCTTGGACTTGCGTGCTGCGGCGGCAGGTTATCTCAGCTGCTATCAGCTGTTGTGTGCGCGTGTGCACTCCCCCCCCCTTCAGCCCCGCCCGCCGCCCCGCCCGCTCCGCACTCCAATCAGCTGATCGCAGTAGGTCGCGGCGCCACGCTGACACGCCGGCCGCGCTACATACCTATCCACCTAGCTACCATGTGCAACGCGCTATTTATTACTATCAAAACAATATGATTCAGTAATTACAAAATCAATGAAAATTTTCAGTTAGGTATCGAATACAAATTTGAAATGGCGCGGTTGCGTTGAGGCTCCCACAGACAGGCGTGACTCGAAACCGCGACGCGACTCTAGTAAATCAATTTCTATGAAAACTTCATGGAAATTGTTCTATCAGAATCGCGTCGCACCATCGCGTTGCGGCTGGCTACGGGAGGCTTTATGAAACATGGTATTTATAAAATAAAATAGCGTGAGATCGTGCAGAACGCTCCCTGTTCCGGCGCGGCACATGAAAGAGTTCTGTTCCCGGCGCTGTCTCTCTCACTCCCGAGTCATGGCGCAGAAGTGCGAGCGGGACGTACTACGACAGCCGCCTGTCAAGTTCGGTACTTAAAATGGCCGATGCTTGCTTAGTTTCGTGATCGCCTAGGGAGGGGGCCGATGTCGATAATATTATGTTTTATGACGGCGGGTGGCGGACGAACATAAATTGGGTTTTCGTTTTACGAGAGATAATACCGACGATAAATTATACTCGCGTTTCGGGAATCGAACTTCACCCGTAGTGAGTTCAGTCGGCGACGTTTAACTGTAGGTAACTACTGTACGTAATGTGCTTCGAGGAAGCCGGTAATTACGGACTCGCTCTGATCGTTCTGATCGCGAGCGGCAGTTATCAGGCCGTGACGAAGGAGCTCGTTATAATTCGTGATCGTGATTGCGAATACTCTTATCTTAAACGTCTCGCTACACAGCGAATCTTGCCGATTATTGTTACTGCCGTTTTACTGCCAGCAATATATGAGATTACCATGTGCACGTATTACTTTGAAAGCTTTTATGCTTATCAATAACATAGTTGTCTGAATCGCCTAATGGCACGGCAGTAAATTTTACGGTCTAGAGCTAATAAATACTCAGTAGGTAGTAGTGCTCTAGGACCGTAGGAAATAATCTTCGCCGGTAATAAACAGAGACCCGAGGTCTCAGTGCGCTGTGGCTGTGTCATAAAACGACAAAAGAATGTGGCACAAAATACAATAGATATTATATTTAATTACCATTATAGTTAAATACGACCGTAGTTACCCTGCGCGAGATAACGGCGACGCACGAATCTGTGCGGACACAATATCACACCAATAAAAAGTGACAATAAACTTTTTATCGTCGCTGCGAAGATAAAATAAATAAGTAAAGCTTTAATTCGGCTTGCCGCGCCGGCCGAGGCCATGCCGGGCCGGGGCCAGCCGTCGGCACGGCACGACGCGGCCTGACGAGACGCGGCGGCGGCGATTGTGCCGGGGCGGCACAATCATCCATTAGTTTCGATGTTTATTTCGTGGATGCTAATTTAACGCCGTCCCTCGCTGTTGTCGGATAATGGAGTAGTTACGTTCTCACAAGAGTCCGAGGGCGCGTGCGAGCCGTCGCATGGTCGCCGCTCGCGACGTGCCCGGCTCTTGCCTGCTGCCCACGTCTCTAGTCTACCCGCTGCGTGAGAGCGTGCACTTTAAATCTATTTGACTACACACACACTAATTACACTCGTATCGACTAATTGACGCGCCGAGACGCGCATGAATGTAACGAATCATAATAATCGAGTTTTATCATAATAGTTTCGTCTGAGGACTTATTTCTCTGAATAGCAATTCAGTATGAATATTTTCTTTCCCAACAGCTATTATTGTAGAATATTCACGAGTCATTGTGTATAAGTGTAAGTGCCTTTCAAACAGAAACTAAAATGTGGAATGAATAGCGGCGGTGCGCGCTAGGCTTTTGTTTAGCGGATATTTTGGAAGTGTTGTCACTGAGAGCGAAACAATGGGAGAATGAGTCGTAGCCGTGAGAGGGCCGCGCGCCGCGCCGCCGCCGTCCGGCCCGGTCTGGCTGACGCGCCGCCGCCGTCCGGCTCGGTCCGGCTGACGCGCCGGCGAAAATCTATCGCTACAAGATCGCTGCACACTTGTAATTATGAATGTGGAGACAAGAAAACTATTGTTCTATTTTTATTTTTAACATTCAGAATATAATATACTATTGTTGTATCTAAGTTGTGTGATTGTGTGCCAGAATCCATGGACATGATAGAGGATAGCAATTATATGAGTCTCATAAAAATCTTGGAAAGACCTCTGGTCCACTAGTTATGATTTATTTTATTTTAACAGCTGATTTAGATGCTAACCGATCCAGTATTTATATTGAAACTCAATTAAAAGAAACGTGATTGATTTCTCTTAATTTGTTTGCATCCACGTGTAAGTAGGTACCTATTCCATCCAGAATCTTACAAGTTATTATGCCATCTGCTGCTAATGAACGTTAACAACTCATTCAATTACTAATATTATGTTGGATCCTACTTCTAGCTGAATGTAGTCTCATAAAAATCTTGGAAAGACCTCTGGTCCACTAGTTATGATTTTTATTTTATTTTAACAGCTGATTTAGATGCTAACCGATCCAGTATTTATATTGAAACTCAATTAAAAGAAACGTGATTGATTTCTCTTAATTTGTTTGCATCCACGTGTAAGTAGGTACCTATTCCATCCAGAATCTTACAAGTTATTATGCCATCTGCTGCTAATGAACGTTAACAACTCATTCAATTACTAATATTATGTTGGATCCTACTTCTAGCTGAATGTATTCACTTGCGACACAATTTTCGGTTACAACAGAACATCACTTGATGGCTTAAGTTTGTCATGTCACAGTCATGCTTTCACCTCATGAACATGCTAAACATAGCGCTGGCATTGTAGGTTCATTGTGTGACACGTAACAAACAAAAGAATTATTTTTATATGCAATGCAAGATGTCTGAATTTAGTGCTGTTAGTCAAAATGATGTCATGTTCGTTTGGCTCACCTGATCTCCTCCCAATCTATAATACTGATTGGGCAACAATACAGAGTTGCGCATGATTTGAGCACTTGTTAACGTGTCAGCCATTGGAGTGTCGTGATTAATGACTTGTTCAATGAGTAACATGCAGCTGGACATTACAGCCGCTGCGCTCTACGCAAACGACAGAGGTGCCAGACTGTAATAAATTACTCCGCTAATACGTTTATGGCGATATAAATGTAAGCAATCTTCCGGCAAATACCAATTTATGACAACTCCAAACAAATTCTTCGCCATATATAAAGTTATGTTTTTACAACAATCAGAGACATATTGCGGCTGTGCAGCTGTTTCTTGACATGTTCACTTCTAGCTAGTAGCTACGAAGGTTATTAGTTTATTTGGGCAGCGTCATTTGGAATATAAATTAGTGCCGGCTAGCCGTGTTACATATTCAATCCAGCTGTCAGAGATTGCAATAAATACCTAGTATTCACTAACAAAATTGGATTGATTTCGCTTTTACTTTAAGCTGTGTGCAGTCAGTTGAGTCAGCTTTGGCATTCACTGTGCCATAAAATTACTGAATCATTCATTATACACAATGTCTCAGGTCTTAATCTCTAACTGACAATCTTTTTATTTCAAGACAACTCTTACTAAAGAATATTTTTTTGCCAAGAGTGTAGAGGCACAGTTACTTTAGCATTAAGACTTCTACATACCGGGGCGACAAGTCGCGCGACGCGACGCGACACAAAGGCACCGCTCGTCCCACGACACGCGGGGCCTTTGTGCCGTGTCGCGTCGCGCGACAAGTCGCGCCGGTATGTAGAAGCCTTTATCCGTTAGCACATTTATGATTGAGATAGTCTACATAGAGAGTAGGTATTTAGTAGGACATGAGTAAAGTGATGGTGAGGTTCCAGTCGGAGAGCGAGTACTTACACGTGCATCGTGCACCGCGCACGGGTCCGCCGGGTCCGCACCGCATCCAGGGCATCCGGTATCGTCTGGTCACGAGCACTGACTACACACACTACCGTACACTGTACACAAGGACCGCACACGAGCCGCATGGAGGTAAATAAAACGATGTTTTAGGGATTTTTGTAAAAAGATAGTTATATTTTTGGCATTGGACTATGACACAATATAATACTATGATATGCTAAGTAAGCGTTTTATAAAGACTTTTACATGCCGAATATTCGTTAATCAGACTATTCATCAGAGGACTCTTTATATATAATTTTAACAAACATAACCGCTTACAAAATGAGAGTAGAGATACGATTCTAATGACCGCTCGGGACTGCTCTAGAACTCATCACCTATTCGAAAACATAACTATGTCTAGTTTTATTCTTAATATTTTTCTCACTTTCATTTTTTTACTCTATAGGTACATATTTATTATATTACAATTTTTGAACATATAATTATCGATATGATATCTTATACAGAAAAACGCAACGAATCGGCGACGGTACAATAATTTAATCGTGAAGCGTCGGTTACTGCGTTTGCGAATAAATATTTTCGTTGGTGGGTATATGCACTAGCGTCGACGCACCGGCGAGCGGCCGGCCGTCCGACCGGATATCCGGCGAGGCAGCCGGCCGCGAACCGGACCTCGAGCGAAACGATAACACGAAACGTTCTGGGCCTCGGCGAAACAACACATCATATCGTCCGGTACAACAACACATAAATCAACGTTTAAACAATATCAACGTACATAGGTACTATTTGGTATTAGGTTCGTTCGCGAACGAGCAGACGCGAGGGCGCGCGCCACCCGGGCACAGACGCGAGCGAGCGTGCCGGACGCGGCCCGGGACGGTGCCGGCACGCTCGCCGACACTTATCACTCTAACTAATTACAACGAAACATCACAGAGACCGGGGCCCGCTCCGGCGCCGCTCGGCTACATGTAGATCGGCAGCTGCTGCAGCGCACGCTTGTCGAAGCGGTCGTAGTGCGCGGCGGCTGGCGGCAGCGCGCGCGCGATATCACAGTCCAGCGCCTCCGGCGGCAGGTAGGGGTGCGGCTTGAGCCGCGCGCGGGCCGCCAGCTTGCCACCCGCGCCATCCGCCGCGTACGACTCGAAACGGTAGCACGCCAGCGGGTGCGCCGGCTCCTCCGCCGGGGCCCGCGCGCGTGCTGCCGCGGCCGGCACGGGCTGCGGCGCCGGCGCGGGCGGCGCAGGGGCCGCGCGGCAGCAGCGCCGCGCTTGGCGAGGGGCCCGCGCGCGGCTCCCCGGCGTCACGGCGGCGGCGGCGGCGGCATCTCCTCGCGGCAGGTTGTTCACGAACGGCACACGCCGCAGGCTCTCGAGCCTCCGGAAATGTGAGGGGTGGATCATGAGCAGAGGCTCGATCTTGACGCCCTGCGGCGGCTTGGCACAGTCGGGAAGCTCGTATTCGATACTGCAGTCTACGTGTAAAGGCACCGAGTAGTCCTTGGGGGCGAGCGAGGCGGGCCGCGTGTCTCGGCGGAAGCGGTCGGCGGCGAAATCGGCCTCGCCGCGGGCGTAGCCCGTCATGACGGTGGACGCGACCTCACGGCATGTGCGCCGCGGGGCGCGCGCCGATCAGCTGATTGTTAAGGCCGAGCTCAGCGCGCACACGTGCGCGCAGTTTGGCGGCGGCCGCGAGACTGGCGCCCGGCCCCGCGCGCCTGCGCCGTGGGCACGTTGCCCCCGCTGGCCGCTAGGCGCGCGCCCCCCGCGACGTTGTCGCCGGGGAGCCGTTCATCCCAGCGCCCCCCCGCCCCCGCGGCCGGGCCTCGCCCCTGCTCTGTCGGGCTCGGGCGCACTCCGGCCCGCGCTCGGTGCTGGCGCTGAGCGGCGGCCGTGGGCTGGCGACGTTGGCGGGAATCGGGGAGGTCCGGTGCGGTGCGGGAGGGGTAACGGCGACCCACAGACAACCACGAAATTTCATCGACAGATCAATAAAAATGGCGATAGCCAGTAACTAGAGATGCGAGCGTTGCGCAGAGATGCACTACGCACGGCTTACTAGCGGCGGGGGAGCGGGGCCCAGGGGTTTGCCTGCGGGGTGCGGGGTGCGGGGATGTCGCGAGGTGCGCGGGGGGATATGATTGTCAAACAGCTGACTACAAAGAAGTTCAAAATATTAAACAAGAGCGGCAGTTGCACCACGCTGCAGCGGGGGGTTGCTAAGAGAAGTTTACAATTGGCGGTAGCTATTGTGAATGTCTGATTTTAGGTACCTATAGCAGTTTAATTTAAAAAAACCGGCCAAGTGCGTGTCGAACCACGCACAATGAAGGGTTCCGTAGTTGGGACGAATTTATCCCAAAAACAAATTTAACATTGTAGTTGAAAAACATGTTCTCCCATATATCGATATACTACTTACACGGTCAATTCTCCAACTGCAAATGTACCTAAACTTGGTCGACCATTACTCGTTAACTTGTAAAGCCTACTTAGCCGTGAGAGTTTTCCTTTTAATTTCGATATAATAATTGTATATAAGTACTACTTACAGCCATGATTTTTTTCACATAGAATCCAAAAACAACCATTTAGCTGGCAGGGGCTCGGACACTTGCCTCTAACAAAAATTAGAATTTTAAACAGATCCCTGAATCGAAAAATGGTATTTTTTTGAACGGCCTCACATTAAGGGATAGGCGAGAAAAAAATATAATCATCGCCACTTTACGTTTAAAGGAGGTACCCTAAAATATTATTTTAGAATGATTTTATTTTACCACTTTGTCGGCGTGATTATTAAGTATACCCATGCCAAATAACAGCTTTCTAGTACTATGAGTCTCTGAGCTAAGACGGGACAGACACAGACGGACCCTAATGTTTGTACCTACTAGGGATGCCTCGATACGCCTTTTTGCCGATACGATACCAAACCGATACTCTTATAAATGTATAGGCGATACCGATACCGATACCGATACCGATACGCTTATTGAATTCAAAAATGAAGGTAAAACAAATAAAACTCAAATCAGGTTATTTTTTTTAAATATTAGGTACAAAAAATATAGACAGGTTGAGATTAGTTAATAGCTGTTTTAGTAATTAAAATTAAAATTGATTAGATTTTTGTTAACAAAAAAACTTTTTACAAAAAAATAATAACCGACTACCAAACATAACACTATAAAGTGCTGACTTGTAATAACTTTAATTACGAAAGTCGGTGTCTTTGGATCTGTATTTGAGTTTTTGGCCACCGACTTCCGAAATTAAAGTTATTTTTCACTTTGTAGTTGTTATGTTTGGTAGTCGGTTATTATTTTTTTGTAAAAAGTTTTTTATTTTTCACTTTTTAGTGGGTCAGGTTTGAATTTATCTAAGTTACAATAGCCTAATGTTAACTGTTCATCACCTTTTACAAAATATTGCATTTCCCGATGCTGGGACGTTGATTGTTGAGGAGTGACGAGCATAAATTGCTTAATCGCAACACGTTAAATAGGTACTCATTATTATTCCGGTGGCCATCTGTGGTCTCCATCATCAGTTCTACTTCACCAAATGGTGCTTTCGGAGAGCACGAGTTACTATAAAAAATACCCAAATCGCTATAGGTTTGCATATAAAATTTGAGGGTTTCCCTTGATTTCCATGGGATCCCCTCATCAGATTCTGATTTGGTGGCAATGGGACCACCTCGGGAGTATACCCTTTCAAACAAAAAAAGAATTTTCAAAATCGGTTCATAATTGACGGAGTAATCGCGTAACAAACATACAAAAAAAAAAAAAAACGTACAGTCGAATTGAGAACCTCCTCCTTTTTGGAAGTCGGTTAAAAAGAAGTATTCTTCAGTTTTGCGGAGAATGACAATTTCGCAAATCTGTTTGAATAAGACCTGCGGTGGAAAATAGTCTCTCAGATGCGACAGAACTAATTTGGATACTTCTGCGCCATTTTTTTCAAGTTTGGGCGTAAGACGTTATTAAACGAACGGATTTGCGTCTCTCGATATAGGAGGCCTTAATTAGGTATCTCTCCACTAGACGAGACAACACGCGCGTTTACATTAAATTTTTAAAGCGTGAAATTTGAAAAGTAGGTATCGTTGAATCGGCCATAAAAATATCGCCGATGCCGCTATAACGGCATACCCGAAGTATCACCGATATATTGGTATCGGTATCGGATGCATCCCTAGTTTGTACCTACTTCATCCTTACTTAATAATTATTTTAAAACAAAGACCCCCGCCGCGTCTGTCTGTCTGTCTGAACGCGATCAACTCGAACTTACTCACGGATTGTCAAACGTTTTCCACCAATGGACGGAGTCATTCATGAGGAAGGTTTTGGTGTGTCTGTTTTTATTAGCTGTAAGTCCTCCATGTTCTACATAAATAAATACAAGAAGTGCTATTTTTTTAATAAGAAGGATGCATTTGTTTTCTATTTTTTGTTATTATAGCCTTAGTATCAACTCCAGTTTTAGTTACGTTTAATCTCAATCCGCCTTATTACAAAACAAGATCTATATTTTGACATGGCTTAAACCATGGAGCCAGTTTTTGTAATAAGAACGTAACAGTGATTGAAATACCGTTCTATACAAAACTGAAAACTTTGTTCGGTACTAAGTTCTCAGTTTTGTGTTTAGGAACTTTACCATAGCCGGAATAAAGTTCGAAATTCAATAATGGCTCCATGTTTTAAACCTGGGTCTTAAGATAAACCTTGTTTTGTAATAAGGGGGTTAGAGTTTAATTTAATCCGTCCAATTTATTTCGGTGCGTTCCGTCGTACCTCCCGCTACTACACTACTACCCGCTACCCGCGCATACGACGAAAATCACAGACGGAGCGCTCCGCGTCGCGATTGCCGTCCGTCACCGTCAGTGGTCGCTGGTAGCCCCATAGATTATACACTTGGTAGCCCACCGGTTGGCCCAGTTGGTCGATTTGTCGTCCTATTTTTCGAGGCCCACCCAATATTCGCTCGCGACCCACCATTGGGTCGCGAGCCATACTTTGGGAACTTACTGCTCTACAGGATTGTTTATCGTAAAAAGATCAACAAAAAGTCCGTGACAGTGACAGCTAAAAATGTATAATAATATCTTCTAAGGATGACACACAGCAACCATTTTTATCTTTCAGGATTTGATAAAAAAATAATTGTTATTTTCGAAGCTATTTTGACCGGTTTATTATTAATCCTTATCCAATAAAATGTATTATTTAAAATTAGGCATTTAATTTAAATTAAAATATGCCTTGACATCATATCATTTAAAATAATACTTTAAAAGATACTCGTATCACAGATTTAAAACTATACGTAATATAATAATTATGGTTGATTGCGACGATAGAAAAAACGGCTGAACGGAATTTAATACAATTTAGCGCACAGATATAAGTTAATAACCTGGACTACCACATAGGATAACTTAACTTTTTCGACTCTACGCGGGCAAAGCCGCGGGCAAAAGCTAGTTATGTGTAAATGTTAGGTATTTTTCGTACGTATTCATACTTACATAACTCCAGGAGCTGCGTGTTGAGGTGACATTGCCTTAACAACATTATAATTACCCTCGTTGTGTTTGTTGGTATATAGACCTACTGGGGCTATACGAACCTACAAAAGTTGTATAAGTCTTATAATATTCGTATTAAATATTCTTAAAGAGCTACTTTCGAAAATGTTATTCATTCCACAGAGACAAGATTTCCGGAATACAAATCTAATAAAAGTGCGACAACACCAGCAAACGCTTTTTTTTATTTTCTTTTCTTTATATAGAGTGTAAGACAACGTGATATCTTACTTTGAACAGGAATGGGCTTTTACTATACTAGACTCGGTAGGTAAAGGAGTAGAATTCGGCAAGGAAATACGTAAAAGTTTGGTCTTCTCAATATTAAGAGTCAAGAGATTTGCTGAAAGCCATTCCATCACTAGGCAGGGAGAGTGTTCCATTATTTGTTTAGCCTTGTCCCAGTTAACATCGTATGCAATAAGCGCTGTGTCGTCAGCGTAGGTGAATATATCACAGTTGCGGATAGACATTTTGCACAAATCATTAGAAACAAGGTAGGTCCTAATATACTTCCTTGTGGCACCCCAAAACAGATACGCTCATCCTCGCTGACAAAGGAATTGATTTTTACACGCTGAGTTCTTCCAGACAAGTAGTCTGTAAACATTTTTAACGCAAGGCCACGTATTCCAATGTTTTCCATCTTCTGAAGCAGTGTGGGGACAGAAATGGAGTCAAATGCTTTACATAAGTCTAGAAAAACACCATAGCATTTTTTCTTTTTATCCAAATTAGAAACAACACTGTTTACAAGGTCTTGAACAGCGTCTTCAGTGAAGATTCCCTGTCTAACCCAGTATGATTATAAACAATTATTTTAAAGGTACACACACATAGGTCGGATGGGCTGGTCACATAGGTCGGATGGACGTCAAAAAATGAGCTGGTCACATAGGTCGGATGGACGTCAACAAATGAGGTGGTCACATAGGTCGGATGGACGTCAACAAATGGGCTGGTCACATAGGTCGGATGGACGTCAACAAATGGGCTGGTCACATAGGTCGGATGGGCGTCAACAAATGAGCTGGGCACATAGGTCGGATGGACGTCAACAAATGGGCTGGTCACATAGGTCGGATGGGCGTCAACAAATGGACTGGTCTTAATTACTTCTTATAGGTTTTCCTGTAATCTATAAGTAAAGAACTATTTTCTGTATTTTTTCAACATTTTAAGCTCAGTAGTTTCGGAGATAAGGCCAATGGTCAATTTTGATCTATTTTTAAAAGCTTTAAATTATTTAAAACATTATAAAATTATAAAACAAATATATCTGAGACCCTCATAACAAGCCCTTTCATTTGATATGTCACACGGTACAGTTTAGAAAACTTGTTATTTTAATTTTATAATTTGCCTCCAAAAGTGACCCCCAATGAATTCAAAACTCATTTATCTACGTTACACATCCGTGTTTGGGTCACACAAGATCATAATTATGTGTACCAAATTTCTGGATAGAGAACTGTAGCCCTACAGACTAAGCGATTTGTATTCGCTTGCAGGCTAGGTCTGCGACAGCAATATCACGTTATGCCACAATAATTCGTTAGTGGACGAGACCTGCGGCAGTGGGTCGGCGCAAATATTGACCGGCGGCGAATTGACCAGGCTTGGCAGCCGCCCGCCACTACTGATAGCTGCCTATGTACACAGCACAGCACATAGCTCTAATGCACTAATATTCTTTACTAATATTGACGTACTTATTTGTAGATCTGAAAGCCATCGGTGAAATGAAGTTGAAGGAATCCGGCAGAACGAGCACTTATTTTTAGCTAATCTGAAGTTGGCACTAGTTAACAGGGCCTCAAGTCTGCTATTACAATAGTGTCAGAATCGTCGATCATTGATTTCATAATTGTTGATTTTGGCAAGTTTGGTAATCTACTATTATAATGGCGTCATTATGACTTTCCAATGGTCGGCCACTGACACTACATTGAAAGAAATTGCATTTAATGGTAATCTCGTACGTAATGACGAATGAATGACATTTCTACTAATTGGTTTTATAATAATGGCAATACGACAATGCCATTATAATAACACAATTCTATTACGAGAACATTGACCGACCAATGATCGACCACTATGAATTTAGCAGATTACGAACTTTTAGCAAAATGACAATGGCATGACAATGGGATCGTGTTGGAATGACTGAATTTATAAAAATAGCAGACTTGGGCCCCAGTTATTGTGACATCACAGAATAGACATTAGGGGTGATGTTCTCATGACCCGACAGGGTTGTTTCTTACAGACGCATGTGACTGCATACAGCCAGCCCGCCAGTCAGCCACCCACGCCGCTGATGTCTCACGTCAAGTAAACACAAACACATCGGCGATCAGGTTTCACCTCAAATGGTTTCTGGTCAGAACTTACCTGAGTTGCTAAGCGATAAACATTTTACGTAGCCTTGTAAAAACTGGCGTGCTGATGAAACATGGTCGACGTTAAACGTGGCTTGAAGATCGCTTTGTGTGGTCGCGGGGCGAGCGCGGCCATTACTGCCGTAACCGCAACTGTTGTAAGAACCGAGATTATAACTACAGGATGGGAGGAGAGTCTTGTAATAGAGAAGGAAATAGGCTTACGTTACAGTGAAACTTTCTTGGTATCATTTGAAAGTAGCGCATGTGACAAGCTCTGGGTGACCGATTAGTGTGATGTGGAGGAATGCGAGCATGTGACAAGAAAAGTGGAAAGTATGAATATAATCATAACGTTACATCACACCAATATTCCCTAAAGGATTAGGCAAAGGTGTACCTATAGTAACCCACATTTCGCCAGTTATGTTTGTCTCATGTAATGTAATAGGGGGCGAGCCTAATTGCCATCAAACTGGCACATGGATGGGAAAACCCAATAATACTTTGCCTGACCCGGGAATCGCACACAGTACCTATGAATGTGTCTATAGAAAAAGACACAGAACAAAGATAAGATGGATGAACTGTGTGATGACTGATGAAGGACGATTCTGTCTAGGAAGGAAGTGAATTCTATTCTGAGACGACGCGTGACGGGCGGCTGGTAGAGACGTGTGGAAGTTAAACACGAATGTTACCGAGTCTCCAGATCATGTGTAGTAGTAACTCTGGTTGAGTTACAAACAACTAATCAAATCTGCGTCAAACACAACTTTCACAACACAACTGGTACAGAATTACATTTTGAGTTAAGCTCGCCGTTGTTCACGTCGTCCCAGAATGATATTGTTGTTTTGTACTTTTTTGTACAAACAAGACTAAAGAATAATTTGTAATCAACTTTTGTTCAAATTATTCAGGAATTTACAAAGAAATCTGATCATTTTATTCGCCTCTTCGTTGTCAAGAGTTCGTTAGAATGCCTGTAAACTGAACCTAATCCTATGTGTAACTGAGGATATAACGTATGGCTGCTCTCGATGTGGTAACAGTACCCGTCAGATTGGAGGCATGTCCACCAGCCGCCGCCGCGCCGCCGCGCCGGGATATCGATACGATGCGGTGCGGGCGGCTGCATCCGATCTGATGAAACCGGACACGGCGCGGCGCAGCAGGCCGTGACACACACACACGAGCAGCATCTCGCACACACACACACACAATCTCAAGTCTTACAAGCACACACAGGCTGGAGGGACGTTCAATCTCGTTTTTTGCATTTATTTGTTTAGAGATGGAGATAACATAGCTAGAAAGTTGTAACATGAGGGGCGGCTTCAGTAGAACGTGTCGGTGCGCAAGTTGAACGGGAACTGTTTGACTTTACCTTTTCTCACAAAATTTGCTTTGCATTTTGAAGAACAGGTGTAGAATACCTGATGCCCGAGGCTTTCAATCCGAAACACTGTTTACAAGGGCTTTATAAATAGCTGAAATTGAAACAACAGGAAATCAATGTAATTCAGTAAGATTAAAATTGCATGTTGTGCCTACCTAAGTAAACAGGTAAATTCTTAATGTAAACTTCATGAGGATACGTCCTTATACTTATAGTATGTGCATAGGTACACGTGTTCTCCTGCAACCGATACTTGCGGAAGTACTCACCTCGCAAGTCCATGTTCGGGGAGGGATTCGTTAAATCAGTTATTAATACAGAGCTACACAGAACATCTTTGTGACTTTGAAGTGTAAATAGAAATTATGATTATTAAAAGTGTCTTTGACATATCTCGGGACCCTAGGAGTCTGGTCAACTGGACCCACTCGAAATGGACCCGCGGGATCACTCAACCAACCAAATAAAATTTTGAATAGGTCGACTGGACCCACTGCCCAATTTCATTATTAGTACAGTCACGGAGTGAAGCCGAATCTTTTATTTAGTTTTATTTTTATGACTTAAAATCTGTCTGTGACTTTCAAATATTATATTTGAGTATTACATTTAGTTAATATTCTCGGTATGAAAAGGTTTGTCTTGATTTTACTTACAAGTACCTAATTTAAAAAGATTTTACGTTTTGATTGAGAATAATCGTTTAGCCTAATTGAATTGCGTTTTATTATATTTTGACTAACCAATTTGCGCTCGACTGTATCCACTGGTAGCTTTAAGGCTCGTACAGACGGACTAGTGCGATATTGCGGGCGCGACGCGTCTCTAGTAGCACAATTTCCTTGCCGGTGCCTGTGGGGCCCGCGATATCGCACCAGTCTGTACGAGCCTTTAAACAATAGATGTTTTTTATATATTTTCAATAAAGTTTGAATGTGGGTCCAGTTAACCAATAAAAATACAGAAAATAAAATGATGTGGTCTAGTAGCGAGCGGGTCCAGCTGACTGAAGACTTTGGAATTCCCGGAATTTGGAAGGCGTACGAGTGGCCGAAGCCAACGCGCAGAGCCCCTTTAGCGCGATTAAATTAAATGAGACACCAACCGACGATTATCCCTGTACTTACGCACTATCCAAGTGCACCCAGGGACAATGGTTGGTGCAGGACTATTGTTGGTGTAGGACTATTGCAGATTATGGAAACAAACATTCTGGAATAATATTTGTACGCCAATGTCGGCTAGACATAGCGTTCTTTGAAAATTACAACATTATATAATTACAACATCTGTACCTAACCTACCTAAATGTTCAACAATTAAAAATATTTGTATTTGGAATATGTGTTTGGGTGGGTTAGGTGGACTGGTTACCTAGAACTATGCTATACTAAAAGATTAGGGGAGTTTCTTGCCGGCTCTTCTCCATAGGAAACGACCAATTGGAACCGTGCACCTAACTTCTGACGTTTCATAAGTGCCCATGTAAGTTTATTTGAAATAAACTATTTTATGAAAGAACTTTGGCCCCTGCCGCTGCCAAATCAATGTTTATTGTACCTACACGGAAAATGGCAGGGGGTGACTTGCACACTCAATAATGGGCCTCCGGAAACTGTCGCTGACTTAGTGACGTAGCGACAACGGGGCAACATATTCTAGGTGGTTGAGGAGTGGATAGGTATTGCACGGCTATCGGGATAATGTCAGAGCCTGGAAGATGGTCAAGATCCCTACCAGCTCTTACTGGAATACTTCCTTCCTCCGAGCAAGTTTGCTCTTAGATTGCGAATCTCCACTTAAGCCGGCCAATAAAGGCAAGAAAGAGGTGGGAGCTCTGTTCCTCGTCAGTGTTCACTCCAGCCGGCAAAAAAGGCAAGCCAGAGGTGAGTGGGGTCGCTACTGCCCAACAGCTCGCCACATGCTGCACTGCGGGTTTCTGTATCTCTTTTGGTCTAGCTCTTCACTTTAGACCTGTTCCGGCAAAGTGAACTCTACTTGCACAGACCTAGAGTACATAGGAGCGCGCCAGCCTCACCACGACGTGTAAACACACGGCGGCGCGGCGGCGCGCGGCGGCGTAGCGGCGATGGGGTTATTAAGGACGCATTCGCAAATTTGACAGCAAATTTCAATTTTCGGTACATTTTGCGGAAAAATTAAACTAAACCAAATGTCACTAAAAATTGCCACAGATAGATTACTCCTTAATCTCAAATAGTAGCAATTTTTGAAACTATCAAAATGTTACAAATAGTCTCAGAAAATGATGTTGAAAAAACCTATATTTTTTTTAAAAACACTGACGGTAATGTTTTTTTTCCTATTACTCGTATTTAACAAACCTTATCAAGAAATTTAAAAATCACACACTGGGCTTCAGCTATCCGTGTGATAAAATCAAAATTTTATTTTATGATTATACAATATCTTCATTAAGTAAATCAACGGCGAAATAAGCTATATTTTCGAGAGCGCAAAAGTGACGAAACTATTAAAAAAAAAAAAAATAACTATTATTACTTATTAACTTCTCATGCTGAGACTGGCACGAATGGTTATCACCACGACAACTGTAGGTACTTGTATAGTTACACAGACTTGATGTTTCAATTATTTCAAGCTTTCTCACAATTAGATAAGAAATTGACGTAAAACTTTTTTTTGTGATGGCACCCATTTGTTATTAAAATTGCATAATCCATTTCAAGTTTTTTTCTATGCCAGCAGCACCCTTCAAAAGCTACAATATTAGTTCACAACTGCGCGATACAAAAGTAACTCCACATCCAATCCGTCCTGCCGCCGTGCCTGCCCGTTTGCCCGACGCTACATGACATATTACGTGAATCTATTTTTTGCCGTATATAATCTGCAACAAACAATTTACTATTGAGTTAAATGTACCGATCCTACGGATAATAATGCTCAGCAGGGAATTTTCTATTTAATGTTAGAAAAAACGAACAAAGGACCGCGAGCCGTCACAATAGCGCCATCGTCCCAGATTTGAGAAATAAATCTACTCCGCTTATCTTACTGAGACACACCTTTTGTACCAAAATACGAGACAAAAGTCGATACGAAAGGTACTGAATTTCAGGTACCTTTTACATAAATGCTCTATCGGATACATAAGTTACAACTTTCCCTAAAAAATTGGGCCTTATTGTAATTTCAGCTTTTCAATAATATTTTTTGTTAGACCTACAAATATTGGCAATTCAATAGAAATCGAAAGTTTTGATTAAACTGTATTTGGATAAACGATCCGTCCTTGGATTTGTTATGACAATGACGTTAGTGGACGTTTCGTAAGATCAGCACGTCTCAGAAATTGTGTGACGGCTGTAGATCGGAAGAACTATTGCAATCGTGAGTCGTGACTGTGTGTTGGGATAATGGATTCTTTAGTTTTAAACTTGGTGATGCCATAATGTTACAGCTGCGCTCGCTTGCGCCTGTGGCGCGGGCGCAGGCCGGAGGCGGCGCGCGCGGCTCTCATACTAATGCTAATGCACTCACAGCCATGCCATTTTTCCCGAGTTATTCGAACGTTCAGCCATTGTGTTAGCGATCGCTAATTACCTTTATTGTGAATGTTGAATGTTTGCCGGAGCGATTAGCCCGCGCCCGCTCCGCGCCCCTCCTGCTCCGTGGCTGTTTACAAATTTGCCCAATTATCGAATCATGTTTAGCAATTTTAAATCTGCCAAGCGAGAATTCTATTTGAATTTACATGCATTCCAGTTATTTTTAAACTTTAGCAATCATCATTTTGTGACTTCCAAAAAGGAGGAGGTTATATGTTCAGCTGTATGTTTGTTTGTTTTTTTAACCGACTTCCAAAAAGGAGGAGGTTCTCAATTCAGCTGTATGTTTTTTTTTTTTGTATGTTTGTTACGCGATTACTCCGTCAATTATGAACCGATTTTGAAAAATCTTTTTTTGTTTGAAAGGGTATACTCCCGAGGTGGTCCCATTGCCACCAAATCAGAATCTGATGAGGGGATCCCATGGAAATCGAGGGAAACCCTCAAATTTTATATGCAAACCTATAGTGATTTGGGTATTTCTTATAGTAACTCGTGCATTTACTCTCGGAAAGCACCATTTGGTGAAGTGGAACTGATGATGGAGACCACAGATGGCCACCAGAACAATATAATAATGAGTACCTATTTAACGGGTTGCGATTAAGCAATTTATGCTCGTCTCTATGCATACGGTGAGTGGCAGTACTCCTGGTTCTTACCAGGAGAACTCCTCAACAATCAACGTGCCAGCATCGGGAAAAGCAATATTTTGTAAAAGGTGATGAGAAGTTAACATTAGGCTATTGTAACTTAGATAAATTCAAAACTGACCCACTAAAAAGTGAAAAATAAAAAACTTTTTACAAAAAAATAATAACCGACTACCAAAACTAACACTTTAATTTCGGAAGTCGGTGGCAAAAAACCCAAATACAGATCCAAACACACCGACTTCCGAAATTAAAATTATTTTTCACTTTGTAGTGTTAGTTTTGGTAGTTGGTTATTATTTTTTTGTAAAAAGTTTTTTTTTTATGTTTGTTCACCGATGGCTCTGTCAATTGAGGACCTATTTTAAACCAAAAAAAGTGTTTGTAAGGGTATACTCCCGAGGTGGTCCCATTGTCACCAAGTCAGAATCTGATGAGGGGATCCCGTGGAAATCGAGGGTAATCCTCAAATTGTATAGGCACACCTATAGCGATTTCGGAAAGCACCATTTGGTGGAGTGGCGCTGATGATGAAGTGGCGCTGATGATGAAGTGGCGCTGATGATGAAGACCACAAATGGCCACCGGAACTACTTCATTATATACTTATAAGTATTTCACGGTTGCAATTTGATTATACACTTCATTTTCTACTAAGTATATCATTCCGTCTCTTGTTAGTATTGTCAGCATTGTAGGTAAGCATGGTGTGGTGTTTTAATAGTAAGTGCATAATGAAAAGTTGGCGAACCCTCAGTACTTTGCAGTAATTTATATAGTAGATCTGTGGGGAAGAAGAAGGGATGGAAGTTTGGTACCTTTAAAATGTATCTCTGAGCTCTTTCAAGAGGAAGTAAGTAAATTAGTTTTTGGTGAGCCACCCCAAGACTTGATACAGTATTGAATTATAGACTGACTTATGGCTAAATAAACTCGCGTGATTGAAACAGCAAACGAACGTATTTTTTTTAAAACATATTATTTATATTAGCTGATGTATATTAACTGGTTCGAAAAGTACTGTTTTGAAGCCAAAAAGCGCCCGGATAGCGTAAACGCTCGATTTGGTAATAGCATCGGCTATCAGTCGGTCCCACGACTCTCATCAACATTACAAGTGATCTCAAGCTTTCAGACCGTTAAATTCCGTTTAACAATTTTCGCGTGATGCCGGAACCATTTTAAATGGTCGATATGAAAAAACGTTCTCACGCATTACGTTTCGTTAAGGTTTTTATATCGAGGAATTCGTTCAGCCGCATTCAATACAGAAACTGCCGAGTGGCTAGCCGTGGCTGTGGGCTGTCATGTGGTTCCTTATAGATTCACACGCTCCTGTGCCTGGCGGGGACTGCGGAGAGTCCCTCGGGCTCCTCAGATCAATTTGACCCTTTTCATTTCCGCTCCCACTTATTTTTATTTATTTTTCGAGGATGGCGAAACTGCCTCACGCAGCGGTCGGAGGGAGTCGGGGGGAGGCGGCGGGCGGAGGGGGGGCGAGGGGAGCGGTGACACGAGTTCTGTTGTTTACGACACTGCACTAAGTAGGTAACCCCTTTGTGGTCGTACAATAGACGTTGCTTCAGCTTTGTTGTTCTGTTGTTTCTCATGTCACGGACTATAATGCTAAGTATACGTATTAAATGATTGTGTTCAGATTGAACTGGGTTGGAATTTTTAATTGTAGACCTGCACCCTAATTGCGTAACGCAGTTTGAATCGGAATTGGAATGATTTTGAAGTTTATTGCTAATCCATTGCTTCATATGTTCGAAAAATTTGTCTGCTCAACAACGTAACTAACCCGATGTATGTTGTTGAACAGTCAAATTGAAACCGATTCCTACTGATAGTGTGTTACGCAATTACCCCGCTGCTTGATATTTGAACAAAAAGTCCATATTAATAGCTGCGGGTTATTTTCACAGGCCTGTTCCTGATATCCATTCACACAGAAAACCGCACTGCGTAAGAAAGTCTATTGGAAATAGAATCTGTAACATACACTGCTTTGCAAAAAAAACGGGCACATTACCTTGGCTTTTCTATGGATAACATTAATATTTTTAGCATAATATAATGTCATTAGCATAAATGACTAGAAATTTCTTATTAACAATGAGAATATAGATCGGTGTTTTAGTCAATGTAAGCAGAGAGCCGTGTTAAGGCTCGTGCAGACTCGTGCGATATCGCAGACGTGACGCGACACTAGTAGCACAATTTCTTTGTCGGTGCCTGTCGCGACCGCGATATCGCACCAGTCTGTAATAGCTTTTAACATTGATGTTTTTATCGGCATAATGAAATTAAGAGTACGAGTATTTTTATGGTATTTTAATAAAAAAGACAATTCTTGGCATGCTGTCCACCTGATGGTGTCCTGTGGAATGTGTTCCCACTCAGCCGAGATCACACGTTTAAGCTCCCTGATGTTTTGTGGAAGTGGTTGGTGGCAAACGACGAATACCGACCTCTTGCATATAAGGAAGTGGTTGGTGGCAAACGACGAATACCGACCTCTTGCATATAAGGAAGTGGTTGGTGGCAAACGACGAATACCGACCACTTGCATATAAGCATCTACGTCGCCAGAACGGTGGGCCCGAGCATTATCGTCCATGTAAATGGCAACTTCACCAATTACAGTCAGTGCGGGTTGTGCATGTTGACAAAGGATTTCTGTTATGTACCTTTGCGCATTTAGTGAGCCATTTTCAATGAATACTATCTCCGTACGATAGCTGGAAGTTACGCCCGCCCAAAACAAAACGGACCCTCCACCATAAGGTTAGGTTCGACCATAGATATAAGAAAGAGGTAGAGTATCTTCGTGGAACTGCCTTCCCTTCACATGCACATGTCATATTTGTCATTCGCCTGCCCTTATCCCAAATTTATTTGCGGTCGGCGCAACATGTCCCTATCTTCCATACTTCATCATCGACATTCATACTCAAAACTTTCCTCAACTACCCTTCACATGTTTGCTAGTCCATTGTCCCTAGGGTTCGGGCTACAGCAGCGGCGTGGCGGCGCGGGCGGCGCCACACACTGCTCTCGGTATCCGAACGTTTTGACACAATGGTCCCGAGGTGATGCGGGGGGAGGGGTGTCAAACGGGTCACAGATAATTAATTCGAGGTGACGTCAATATCATTGTTTCAGCTTTTTGTTCCACTCGTGTGGTACTGGATACTGGCGTCTTCCTGCCGTGTAATCAACAGTAGATCGCTCGGTCAAATATTCAAATGTAGACGACCGCCGTTAATATGCATTGTGTTTGATTCCGTCACAAAATAGATCGACAGAAATGTGTTCTTTATGGGAACGCTGAATATCAATGTGTAATAATTATTGTGTAGTTCAAAACTTTAACAATTCAGCTCTCCCTTTGAATTAAGTTCCAAAAAAAAAAATCTAACAATACAACTCATCAGATTTGAACCGGCGACCTTTTGCTCGGGAATCAGGTCTTACCCCGCGTTCAGCTATTATCTCTCGTATTTACGTCAACTAAATCAGTTTATTATAAAAATAATTCTCCCCTCACATAACGTTACGTACCTATCCAAGCCATCTGATGGGAACTTGTTCAAAGCTGAGTTGTGAGTCCGTCAGGGACAGGAATCGCTAAGCTATTATGATAAATCTGCCATTTGAACAAACGGGTTGGAAAAATCTATCCATAAATACCGGCGGGTCGTTGATTGGTCGCTGCAGTGACGTCAGAAGCCGCATTGAGCCGTTGTTTAGAGGGGAGCCGCGTGTTGTGGCCGCGTGGCCAACTGTCTTCAGTGGAGTGTGCTCGGTGCGCTGCGGAGTTGCGGGGCCGACAGCGCTATGTATTGTGACGTCAGAGTTGCGGCAGGTCAGGTCTTGGCAACTGGAGACATACGGTCACTGATAATATGGCTCGAAATACTGTAAAACTGAAAGGGCAAGCGCGATGGGATGTTATGTTCTACCAGTGTTTAATTAAGTCGAGCCGTATTCTCATAAAATATTCTCCTCACGTTAAGGCAGCTGTTGAGCATACCTGCTACAGCTCCTAATGAACAACCCTGAGAGATATTGTCTTAATTGGGGCAGATTACCGATCCGACTGCTAAGTACGGGCTGAGGCGGATTAGTAACCCAAGTGCCCCCGACGACGTGGTACGACATGGAGAGCCCGATCTAACTGAAGCGATACCTAATATATCATCTACAATGGATACTGTAGGGAGGGAAATAGGTAATGAGGATAAGAATCAAATAAAGATAAATCAGTCGTGTAAGTTGTAAGGTTTTACTCACAATTTGAGAGATTTATCATGTTATTTTAAGATAAAGGTTTATAGATTTTCCTGTAATCTATAAATAAATAACAATTTCTGTAAGATTTTATTTTTTATTTTATCAGTATCTCCGGATATAAGAGGGCGGGGTGAACGGTAAATCTTCGTCTATTTTTTAAATAATTTTAAAAGTAAGTAAGTACCTATTTAATAGTATTTATTTTAAAATATGTAATAAGTATTAGTTTTAGTATATGCGTAACACGTGTCTAGTATTTGTATGTTAAGAATCTATGTACAAAATTTCAAAAACTGTATCATGAAAAATCACAAAGTTATAAGGTTGTTATGTTCCCGGGGTGTCCGTACAAAAACATGCAAACGGCGGCGGCGCGGCGGCGGCGGCGCCCCCGCGCCTCCAGGTTCGCCTTGCGCTCATTGATAATAATTTAGCAGTAGGTACCTAACCGTACGGCGATTGCATTGTAAGTAATTAAATGGTGATAACATTTTCCATCACACTTAAATATTTTTGGGACAAAATATAACATGGTGTAAAAATTATTGAAATCGATTCAGTTCCTTATTCTGAACAAACTATATTCAGGTTTCGCTTATACTAAAAATAATGTTATATATCCGAAATTACAACAAGCCCTTTCATTTGGTAGGTATGTACCTACAGTTTGTAAAACTTTTTATTTAAATTTCCTAATTTGCCCCCAAAAGTGACCTTGATATTCAAAATTCAATAATTTTCGTTAGACGTCCGTGTTTGGGTCATAGAAGTTCATCGATTGGGCAATCGGTCCAGTAGATTCGGAGCAAATCGGCTGTGACAGACGGATAGACAGACAAACAGGCAGACAGACAGACACACGAGTGATGATGTTGATGTTGGCGAAAGTGATCCTATGTTGGCGATGGTCGCCAACAAACTGGATTGCCCTTATGTCCGGCAATGCTGCAGCAGACATATTGTTGCCTTGTGAGTGTTCGTTTTTGTCTGTGCTTGTTATCCTGTCTGTATCCTTTTATATAAATATCTGTTTGTATGAGTCTTGTTCCTTTAATTAAACTAATTTTATTTATTTATTATAAGGGTTCCGTTTTTTCTTTTTGAGTTACGGAACTGTAAAAACAAGAAATAATTTAATATTGTAGTTGAAAAGCGTGTCCTCCCATACATTCCAGTTGCAAATGTAAGTTGGTCGACTATTACTCGTTAACTTGTGAAAGCCTACTTAGCTGTCATAGTTTTCCTTTTAACTTCGATAAGTATACCTACTACTGCCGTGAATTTTTCACTTAGGCAAAAACAACAATTTAGCTGACAGAAGCGCGGGACTCTTAACTCTAACAAACAAATTTCATCATCACTGTCGAGAAATGGTTGTCACACACCCACAATATTTTTAAACGACCTTTCCAACGACACATCAGTAGAAAAGATATTTACTTAGAAGAGAAAAAAAATTGTTACTCAAAAATGCTTGTAATGTGGTCATTATTTTATTTTGACAACCTTCTTTGAGCAAAGTCAACCTTTCCGCGCTACTTGAACAGGCGCCAGCAAAGTTGTATGGCATTTCATTGCTGGTGAGTTTTAGCCACCAGCAATTTCCTTTGAAAATCCATTACTGTCGAGTTTTGTTTAAAAAATTGTCTGGTGCAAAAAGATTTTATTCAGAATTTGGCTGTATATGTACAGGCAGTGGGTACCGGTACAAACATAATTAATTACTCGCATTGTTTGAGTAAAACACTCTACAAGTCTCCAGTTTAGCTTAGCTAAGCTCTCGGCCTTCAAGCTTGGTCATCAATGCAGCCCTTGTGGACAAGCTGGAATAAAGACCGAGACCGAAGGTCAAGGCCTGTATAGCGCCGACAGCGCTGTGGAGCTGCGCCATCGGCCATCAGCAGCGTTGTGGAGCTGCGCCATCGGCCATCATCAGCGTTGCCATCAACGCAGTCATTACAGACCGCGGCAGTCATGTATTATTCTAGCACCGAGTCTCTGAAGTAAGCCGCGGACAGACAGATGGCGGACATGACGAAACTATAATGGTTCCTTGTTGACTACGGAACCCTCACAAATACGTAGGTGTTAGAACTGATTGATTGAACTATTCTTTGGCAGTCAGTTGTTTCTGTGTGGTGTGTCATCGGTAATATGACATGACATTAATATCGAACCAATTGAGTATCTACGTCATAACCCTTTGTTCGCTAAAGGGCAAATTCTCATAATATGGGCCAATTTTTATAACGGAAAATTCTCATATGGGCAAGAGTACCTACAATTAATAATTTTTAATCGTCCACCAAATACCGCGTCAATCAATCGTGATTACAGGAAATGTTGCAGTTATGTACTGAAAGGTTACTAGAACTACCTATGAGAGGAGCGTGTCTAGTGTGTCCTATACACTATCAGCGAATATCCGTACTTACATTGCTGAACATTGATCTCCTTACTCCTACTAAATCGTTATTTGCTCAAATATAATGTATTGCAGTATCGTTGTTTATCTTGTAAGTAATTCGTTCATAAATAATGTTTTACCTTTGCCATTGTCTTCCCATGAAATCATGATCCTCGCTGCGCTGGATGTATCCACTATTCAAACTCACTGCCGGACATAACGAAGTCATATTATGACGTCACAGATCACGCATATTTTGGAGATTAGCTTAACAATACAAGCGCTGAAGAAAGAGTATTGTGTGGAGATCGACGGAGGCAGGAAGTGCAGCATTATTTTGTTCCAGATACACATTCAATAACAGTCGCTCATGTGAGGGACTAAGTTTCATATACCTAAGAGTAGAGGATGACCAAAGAAACGATGTACAACCGTGTGTGGAAGATGAAATAGCTAGCAAGGTGACCACTGAGATGACGGCCAATGTATGGAAGAGGCAGACACGCTGCGCACACCAAGAGAACTGGCATAAGGGCAAGAGGATGATGCCGATGTGTGCAGGGTCCGTAGTGCAGGGTGTGTCACGGAAGGAAACAAAGCTTCTTCAAATCAAACATTCTGCGCGTTATCTGGAGGGAAAACAGGATTAATAATAGATTGTATTTTTTTAGGTTAATTAGAAATTAAAAATTGATCGTTTTGGCTATCGCATTCTACCTTTATGCGTGTACCTATTTATGGTCAGTTTCATTATTATTACCGATTATATGGAATTTAAAATGTTGAAATGTTGTTGGAATAAGATATGGAAATTGGGCTAGTCTCGGCTAGGTATACAGTCCGCTGTTTCGGATTTCGACTGCAACTTTTATTCATGCCATCTGTAATATCAAGGCAACATCCGATACAAACAATATCTGATAAGTGATAAAAGTGGTGTTCGTATCAGTAGACGTGTTGCGGATTTATCTCGCAGACAATAACTTGCCCGCGAGCCACAGGCCTCGGGACGCGGACATACGCCTGCTTGCCGTGTCTGTCTGTGCACACACCGTGCACCTATGTACGGTCAGTAGGTAACGAAACTTGGTCAACATAACAGAATAGAACCCATCTAAATTGATTGACACTTAAATTATGCGATTTATTGCTTTTCGTTAGTTTTCAGTATTTCATGTGTTTAGCTAAGAGTTTGTATTATTAAAATCTAACTTCTGGTCCCGTTACTGAGTTAAAAACTGATTCGACTTCGGTTGCTGGCTGTCCACGTGTACAAGAGTACATGTGTGCGTGTGTGTCCGTGTGTGTCGTCACGGCACGGGCGTGTTCTCTTACACCGGCCGGGTTTCAGCCGCTGTCATTTATGAGTTGTGTTAGTTTCTTGAGGACATAATTATAATCTCTATAATGAAGAACTAGTTCCTCACAAATAAGACTTGTTTATATTTCACGTGTTTTCGGGAAATTTCCACGTAAATCCCAGGTAGCTTTTCTACGGAGTTTTTCCTTCTACATAATAATGAATCCCGCAAAAATACAGATAGGTCCCTACACGGAACGTTCTTGTGGGTAACTAAATAAAAGTCTTGTTTTGTGATATTTACAGGAAGTTACTCAAAGGGCCGACACAACGAAAATGAGGACAATATCTTATTTCTTTGATTACAATTCTAATTGGGTACTCGATTAATTTCTTAAACCCAGCAGCCTTATTTCCACTCACATTAAAATAACACTGCCCGCCCATTCGTTAATTTCTCGTTATTTATATCAACATTATTTACCTACTTACTCACGATAAATCCCGCCGAACATATTGCAGAATTAATTATCTCGTAATACATAAATGGACCGTCTGTATCCCCCACTACGAGGGACCTTCATCACCGACACATAGAGACACGGTGGGACACAGTGCTATTCTGTGCTATCTCCTAATTAGGAGATGGTATTTTTTCGCTTAGCATTGACACGGTCTGCGTTGTGATGGAAAGCGTGGCGCGGCTCGGCTGGTCCGGAGCTTTGCTTTGATGTGGATCGGCGAGTGTCGGCGACGGCGCAATTACTGCAGATTTGTGATATTAGTGCCTGCGGCTGCGGCTGGGCGCGCTGCGGTGCGGACGTGCGGTGCGGTGCGGGGTAGAGCGGTGCGGTGCGGACGTGCCTGGCGTGCCCGCGCCTGCAGCGTGCAGACCAGGGGGCGGGGGTTAGGATTATAAGCACAGCGATATTTTGTAATATCGCAGGGATATAACAAAAAGTGCTAACAGTAAATCCATTCCGCTCAACGCGGAGCGATGAATTTATTTATACTAGGTAGGCACTTTGGCCCACGCCCGGCCCGCTCTTTAGCTGTTTTGCCTCAAGTTCCGTTCAATCGATAGCCAACAATTCTTCTCCCCGGTCAAATACTATTTCCTCACACCTAGAGTACCTAATTAGGACTGAGGCACAAAGTCCAGTGTATTTCATTCGGCCTATATAAAGCAAATCCGCTTTCATTAAATGGAACTTCTGTCTCTGCAAGTCTGCATATTCAGTGTGATAGCCGACGGCGATCCTCTATCTATTGTAACCTATTACAGATTAAAAGATGGCGTGTATACTGATGATGCTCATTAAAAGTGATTTCAACGCACAACGACGCGGTACAAATATTGTATTCAGGTAACAGTCCCTAATTTAATAGAAAAAAAACGCTCGAGCGGATGAGATACGATCATAACTTGTGAGCTGTCAATTTGATCAAAGTAATCGTTATTTATTAATAATAGTTCGAGCTGTAATCGACATCAATAAAGCGAAGACTTCATGTACTTTCAATCAATCTTATTGACCTGAATGAATATTGTAAGTGTACGTACGGAGGACGAGGACTGTTCACTTGAGGTACGAAAAGCGTCTTTATTGCTACGATATAAAGTCGCTGTCAATGTTGAATGGTTACCATGGACGTGCGACTGACTGTGCTAAAGTCGGAACACATGGCATGTTTGTCCATCCCACACGCCGCCGCCGCCGCCGCCCGCACACTGCGCTTGCTCTCAAACTCTCAACTAACCATGATCAGTCGGACTCGGAGTGAAGTGACGCGACCACGAAGGTGTGGGCAGACCGGCAGGCTGGCAGACAGGCAGTAAAAACAAACCAAAGGAAGTAAACCACACACACAATGATGGTAAGAGGACGAACTCATGAAGCGAAAATATTATGGTTGCAGAGCGAACGAGTTACAAAAGCAATGCATTGCTTTAAGTTTTCGGTTGGCTTAGCTTGGGTTTGGGCATTGATTGAGGGGCTCGGCCGCGATATTATTATCTACTCTCAACGGTCATGATGCCATAGTACCCACGACTTTATTTCATAACGGCACGAGGACGTTCGTCCTCCTCATCACTTAGAGGGATTCAACGACTCCCAGGGAATTGCGGCTTATCTGAAAGTGGGGATTACTAGATGCCCTATTTGAAAGTGGGGTTTCTGGCCTTTTTAATGAAATACTGGTTTGACGTTAAATATTTTTTACAACCTGTGATAGAATCAAGTATTCGTTTAATTTAAATGCCACGCCATGTCCTGACAAGTGACGGCGACGGTATAATGAAGCCAGGTGGATGCGGGTTCGATGCCTGCATTGCCTGCTGGGATGTGCGAATGATGCGGTCGATACAATGTGTCTAGACTTGTCAAGTATATCAATTCACGCAGTACCAGACAGCTCTGTGCCAGATTATGTATGAAATACCAATACCTATATACTGAGATGCACTAGACATCATTTCGATAACCTAACGTATGTGCCTAATTCAAAATCTAGATTATATTAAGTCGCTCCAAACATTTATGTCGGTGGAGGGCTGGAGGCACCCAAACCGCATTCGAATTTCCACGTCACCGCGAATTGACAGATAATTTTTAATTTGGAACATAATACCTTTATTGGGAACAATGTATCGTGTCGATATGGCGTTGGACGTATTTTATGTTATTTTAATGCCATTATGCCATCATTACAAAAGAGACTAGCGTTTACCGTGTGGTGTCTAAAGGTGCATCGCATTTTGCAACTTGTTGGTGATGGCTTTGCTGGTATTCCATGAATCGATATTTCAATTCTATGTGGGAAATGAGTGCGTGTGTGAAATATGGTCGCTGCACAATGGCCGCCGCAGACAATCGCGATGGTTCGCGTGACATCGTCGTGCTGGCTCGCCGGCCGCAGCTCGCCCACTCACACGAAGTAGAGGGCTACAGAAGGTCAGCTCCATAAAAAGAGTGAAGAAAAGCAGCGCACACACTCATAGACGCGTTCGTACGGCATTCTTAGACTTTGTAAGTATTCATTTCAAATGAGTACCAGTCGCGACTGCGCTTGCACTCTTGTCTGTCGTTGTGTGGAGCCGGGCGTCTGAGCTTATCTGTCATGTGCCGCCGCCGCTCACTGTTCTCTGTAGATGCGATCTGAGATGAAAGATAACGTGCGCCGACCGTATTAAGGCTTCTACATACTGGCGCGACAAGTCGCGCGACGCCACACCGGTAGAACAATTTGCTTGAATTTTTCATAGAAATTGTTCTACTGGCGCGGCGGTGTCGCGTCGCGCGAGAAGTTGCGCCAGTATGTAGAAGCCTTTAGCCGCAGTTATCTCGACCATCAGCAGATATACAGACAATGACATTGTACATAATGTATCTACCGCGAGTACCACGAACTGACTCGTGCGGCTAGTGCTTGCAAGCAGCGCCGCGCCTAAGAACTTTGGTTTAAATCCCTGGTAAGTATACGAGTGCAGCTATTTGGTGGTCCAGTTTCAGTGACCAAATTGAGACTGTGTCCAACCGTCTTCAATACAGTTTGTTGATACAAGAAATAATACAGGCCTTATAGGTTACCTGCATGGCTATTATCTTGTTCATTTGTGAGGAGGTAAACAAACTAGATTTAAAAAAAACGGCCAAGTCCATGTCGGATCTCGTACACACAGCGTCAGTATGTGTTAGTCCCTCAAGTTTTAAAATGTTACACTCTACAACATTTAATTCGTTTGTATTTAATACTTCAAAAAGAGTTCATTATTTCGACTTGAAACAACGTAGTGCCGAAAGTTTGCAATAACGAATAATCTAATGACGAAAGTACGAAACAACGAATAAAGGCTTCTACATACCAGCGCGACTTGTCGCGCGACGCGACACGGCACAAAGGCCCCGCGTGTCGCGGGACGAGCGGTGCCTTTGTGTCGTATCGCGTCGCGCGACAAGTCGCCCCGGTATGTAGAAGCCTTCACATTACAACGAATCCTTTGATAACAAATGCTCGTTACAACGAAAAACTTCACACCTAACTTATGCGACCGTGAAATAATGTAACAACGAACGTATTGAATCAACGACAGCAAAACAGTCAAACAAAACAAAAAATTGGTACTACTAATAATTTGGACATATTAGGTATTAAGCCCTACTAACAAATCTGATAATTTGGAGTAGTTACTGAATTAGTTAGTATTATTAGTAGTTACTGTATTATAACGTAATATTGTTCTTTTTGATCTACTAGTATAATATCCATAATGAGGGTAAGTCAATAAATGTTAATAATAAAATATAAATTACATTAATTAATTAACAATTTTAAAAGTATTAAATTTTCTTATAAGTTGCGTAGTATTAAAATAATTTATTACCAGAATTGAACTTACCCTCATCAGGAATACTCAATATATTTATTGCTTCCACATGTGAACTTAGGTGGATTTTTTTAACGGCATAGGCGGCCGAACTAAGCCTTCCTGACAATTTTTCTACGTGTGGGCCCCATTGTAATTTACCATCAATAGTTATTCCAAGAAAAACTGTCGGCTCAACAGGGTCCAACTCTATTCCATTTTAGTTGAACATTGGTAGATAGCTGCCTGACATTTGGCATTGAAAATTTAATAAGTTTAGTCTTTTTCTTGTTCAGGAGAAGATTATTTACATTAAATCAATGGACAACTTTAGAGTCAACATGTTCAAAATTGACTAGCTGACGTTTGATTTTAAAAATGAGGGAAGTGTCATCTGCAAATAATACAATCTTGTGATTATCTCGTATGTGATAGGGTAAGTCATTTATATAAATTAGAAACAAAAAAAGGACCTAGAATTGAACCCTGCGGAACGCCCATGGTGACCGCAGATCCTGCAGATCTCTTGTCATTAACATCAACCCTCTGAATTCTGTTGTTCAGATAAGAAGTCAGAAGGTCGAGAGCACTGTCCCTCACACCATAGTGGTGTAGTTTTTAGAGTGAAGTGCTCCACACTTAGCTTACTAATTGGACATTGACGTCGGGATCAGTTTCCAATCTAACCATATATAATACGTGTCCACATTAACACGACAGCTAGTTGGGAGTGTGGAGTTTAATTTCGGGAGTGCATCATCAGACATGAATAGAGCCGCCACTTAGACATGCACAGAATGACAGAATGCAGCCTGAGTGTGCTGTGCAAATGTAGGTCATGTGTTGCTCTCATAGCGGCGACCTATTTGTGACGCTGACGTTTTTCTATATTTCGGCCTGTCTCTAATGGACTCGCTGAATTTGGCTGATGTTAAAAAAGGCTTGTGGAAACGTTCAATTTAAAATGAGATGTTAAAATTTTTAAAGACGACTATTTTATTATTCACAGATGATTTACGGTTTTTCTGTTTGTATGAATGAAAATGGATCTGAAAACAAAGCATCTCTTTACATAATACCTACTTGAACAGATTTTTAAGATAAGATTAGTTAGTTTCAGAGAACAGTATACAAAAAAACCAGCCAAGTGCGTGTCGGACCACGCATAATGAAGGGTTCCGTAGTTGGGATGAATTTATCCCAAAAAAAAGTTAACATTGTTGTTCAAAAACATATCTCCCCATATATCGATATAATTATGTCACTCACGGTTAATTCTCCAATTGCAAATGTAAGTTGGTCGGCTATAGGCGTTATAGCCTACTTAGCTGTGATAATTTTATTTTTTTTACTTTTTACTACCTGACGGGGCGTAAACAGGTTGTTAAAATCGAATCATTTATTAGCAATTCTGTAAATATGAATTTTGGTGTACCCCAGGGTAGTGTCCTAGGACCAACCCTCTTTCTTATCTATGTAAATGAGCTGTGTCAGTTATCTCTTCCGAACACAAAAATAATCACAAATGCGGATGACACGGCTCTTTTAACCCATGGTAGGGACTGGCCTGAAGCTCGTGAGAAGGCAGAGGCTGCTTTGAGGTTGGTCATGATTTTGTTATCCTCGAATCTGCTCACACTCAATATCTCAAAGACCAAGTTCATCCCCTTTTCCCCGGGAATTCTTGGCCAACCACGTATGACATTTGGGATCATGACTCATGTTTGTCCTTACCCAGCGGCCACCACCTGTAACTGTGCCCAGATAGAACGGTCTGACAGTATCAAATATCTTGGAGTTATATTGGACAATCTTCTAACTTGGAAAAAACAGGTTGACTCTATCGTGATTCGTATCAGAAGACTGATTTATTTATTCAAAAACTTCGCACGGCTGCTGACTTGCAATGCCTAAAAATGATTTATTTCGCTCTCGCTCAATCAGTTCTCGGTTACTGCATAACTACGTGGGGGGGAACCCACAAGACTACAATATTGCGTTTAGAGAGGGCTCAAAGAGCTGTGTTAAAAGTACTCGCGAGGAAACCTATTCGATTTCCGACTACCGAATTATATTCAGTTAGTGAGGTCCTCGCAGTAAGACAGCTGTACGTACTACACACAGTGCTTAAGAAACACCACCTTTTGCTTTACGACCCTCAGTACCTTACTAAAAAGCGACGCTCTGACAGAATCTGTAAAACTGAGCTCTGCAGGTTTGCGTTGGTAGGTCGCCACTTCAACCACATTAGCTCTAGGCTTTATAATAATATAAATAGGAGAGTCAAAATCTACCCTTTAACAAGGAACTTACTGAGAAAAAAATTGACAGACTGGCTTAAATCTAGGTCCTATGATGAAACTGAGCAACTTTTAGTATCATAAATAAACCCTCATGCTAGCATCCTCTCATAATAGACTAATTGCACATCTTACTCACTCTCACACACTCACTCACACACACTCACATACACTCACAAACACTCTCGCCCTCACTTCCACTCTACATCATTACGTACAAACTTTTGAGTGAATTTGTCTTTTCTAATTGTTAATTTTATTATAAGACTTCCTAAAGCTGTGTCTGGAACAAATGTCTTCCATGTATGTTGTATGGGGCGTTGATAGCTGCGCCACAGTATTTTACTTTTGTAGCTATCTTCGTGTCTTTTGTTAAGTTATACCTAAAATTGTTCCTAATAAAAATAAATAAAATAAAAAATTAATTTCGTTATACAAAGTGTAACATAAATAATGCACAACCTCTTTTTAAGCAGTTATTGTACTCATCATTATGAACAACTTTTGTTAGGGGACCTAATCTGAAATCGAATAAAAATCACCTGTTCCCTACATTTTGACGAGTTATGAGAACATAAATGTATGAAACGGCTGTTTCGCACCGCGGGAGGGTCGGAACACGGGAGGGTCGGGACACGGGAGGGTCGGAACACGGGAGGGTCGGGACATGGGAGGGTCGGGACATGGGAGGGTCGGGACATGGGAGGGTCGGGACATGGGAGGGTCGGAACATTTGATCATACCCACTTTATACGTAAGGTACTTACTTACCCTAAAAAAAATTATAAGTACCACTTGGTCGGCGTGATTAATATTGTATACTCATGCCAAATTACAGCTTTCTAGTAGGTACTAAGAATCTCTTGAGCTAAGCCGGGGGGACAGACAGACAGACGGACATGTTGATTAGGAGCCCTAAAAATCAAAAGAAATTAAATACAACACTTTGAACACTACGTGAATCCGTTCCACGTATGGTTTCAGCCGTAAGGACCTCATGGAATACAACAGGAATGCTCAACATTCTGTGTTTGTAGCTCCGATATTTTATTTAGTGCAGTTTACAAAACATGTACTTTCTGACAATGAACGAAAAGAGGTTTGTTCGCAACAAGAAAGGTGCTCGTTCATAAATAATAATATTTACGACACGCTTAGCAGGACTCGCTCAATTCGTTCAGGTCGGATAAAGGAGAACCTGAAGTAAATCACCTGCTGCCCCCGTGACTTGCGGGTTGTGTACTGTACCTGTACGGTACCTACCGACGGAACTCTACATGTACCGAGTGGGCGGGCTAGCGACACCAGTCGTATGGCGAATTTTGAAGCACATTTTATGTCTGAAATGATGCGGGATGACTGTTCAATGGATGTCATTTTGTATGGTGACTACATCTGTGAGTTGCTTCATCTTTATGGTCGGAAATTTTTATTCAGTAATTTGAAATTATTAAGGATTTTATCAATAAAACGGCAATTCACTTATACTCGTGTAATGGCCGGCAACCAACTGATCAATGATCATACAAGCTTACCCACATATAATAATTACACTCTGCTCTGTCCTCGAGATCAAGAAAACTATGTAGTAACGCGCAGGTACTGCTATCCAACCACTATATTTGAAATCAACAAGATAAGCAAAATGAAACAACCATAATAGTGGTGCCCTCTCTCGGTAACACATTCGCGTTTTAGTGTTTCCGCTATCCGCCACGTTTTTCGTTCCTCTCAAATATTAATTATCGTTCCCCGAGCTACCGCGACAGTCTATTGAGATCACACAGAACACAGTCCGCCTCTGTACATTTCTGTGCTTAAAGTATTAAATAAATAATAAACACAGACCTTCCTAGTGAGGTAGTGGCCCCGCTCAACGACATGGGGAACATATCGTTGGAGCCTCCAGATGTGACACCCGCCTTAGATGTGTCGTCTGAACCCATTGCTACCGATACTGCCATCGCTGATCAGGATGCACAAATCGTAGGAATCAGCGAAGCTGAGACATTCTTCCTGATACTATTTTGGAAATATTAGGGGAAGCTCCTATAAGAGACAAAAGGTTCGGTTTAGCCCTTAATTCAAGTCTAGCTATCAGGTGGGAGCATACAGCGACAAATGGCCTTTCTAAGGATGTAAAAAAAGATTTATTTAAAAAACATGACATTCCAGAAAACTGTAAAAATATTGACGCTCCTATACTTAATCAAGAAGAAGAAGAAGAAGAAGAAGTTCTTAACAAAAAAGATAAGGCGATTGAAATAAGCAGAAACCAATTGCCTTAATAATTACTTGTTTAGGAGATGCTCTTTCACATGTTTTATCTAGCGAAAATACCGATATAAAGCTTGTTAAGTCGTTAACTGACGCTGGAAAACTGGCCTGTGACTTGCAACATACGGAATCGATGATTCGCAGAAGTTTTGTTTGTTCGTCAATTAAAAAGGACATAAAAGATCACCTGTACACAACTCAAATAGATCGCCACCTCTTTGGCAGTCAGTTGGGGGATGTTTTAAAAGCAGCCAAAGCAATAAACAAAACAGGCGCGGAAATCAAAACTGGAGCCTCTGCACCTGGCCCTTCAAGACAATTTGTAAACCAAACGCGAAATTTAAACGCGAGACGCCCTCTTCCGCCCCTCAGCAGGCAGACGGGAGCTGGGGCGAGACGTTCGTTAATGCCTGCTCCGGCTCCAAACCCTCGACCCGAGTACCAGCGCCAACAGCGCCGCGCTCCGCCGCCGCAGCAGCAGCCGCGCGGACCCTACAGGCGCTCACAGACCCACGCACCGCACCGCCGATAGAACCGGTGAGTCATGCAGGACGTTTGTCGCAATTTTACGATAGATGGCGTCTTATCACTAGTGATGCAGTACTTTTATCATGGGTGAAAGGGTATGAATTACCTTTCAATACATGTGTGTTACAAAATCACACGCCATCACCACCAATCCTAAATAAGTGTGATTTGAGAGCCTATGGGGAGATCATTAATGATTTATTAAACATTGGAGCAAATCACACTGTCAATCATGTTATGGTCAATATGTATCGAACACCTTTCTTGTACCCAAACCTGCCGGTCTATTCTGTAAGGATCTCACCGTGAAATCTTAGATGAAGTGAGATTTAAGTGGGCTGTCATTCCACCATAGGCTATACGAATCCCTAGGGATTGACACTATTGACAGCTCACTTCAAACTCACTTCACCTTGGATTTCACGGTGAGATTCTTACAGAATACATCGGCAGATGGAAGACAACGATTTATCTTAAATCTTAAGTCCTTAAATAGATTTATAAATACAAACCATTTCAAACTAGAAAATCTTCGCACTACGGTAAAATTAATTTCAAAGAATTACTATCTAGCTACACTCGATTTAAAGGACGCATATTTTTTAATTCCAATTGATAAAGAATTCCGATTTTTTTTTTTCCAAATACCGTCCACCCAGGGTTTGGATAACAATCTTTATGAGTTTAACGTGCTTCCATTTGGCTTGTGCACAGCCCCATACGTTTTTACTAAACTGCTTAAGCCTGTGATGGCATTATTAAGAAGTTTAGGCTATTTATCTACTATTTATTTAGATGATGTATGCTGTATTGGAAAAACATACAACGCATTTCTAGAAAATGTTAAAATAACCAAATTAATTTTAGAATCTTTGGGATTTGTTATTAACAATGAAAAAAGTTCATTGACCCCGAAAACCAATTGTAAATATCTAGGCTTTATTATAAACACAGAGTTATTTCATATTAGACTAACAGACACAAAAAGACCCATATCAAAAATGAAATTCATAATTTTATGGGCCTTAAACGTTGCAAGATTAGATGTCTCGCTCACCTGGTGGGTCTACTTGTAGCGGCTTGTCCAGCTATTCAATACGGCTGGCTATACACGAAAGAGTTAGAGAGGTGTAAATACCTAGCGTTATTAAAGTCGGATAATAATTATGAAAGTTTTATGAATATATACATGTTCACCAAGATTTAATTTGGTGGCTCAACGCTGTCCAAAATAACGTTAATCCTATTCGTGACGAGAAATATTTGCTTGAAATATTTTCTGATGCAAGCAAAACAGGGTGGGGGGTGGCATGTGGCGAAGAGACTGCAAATGGGCAGTGGGGTGCTGCAGAAAAGGACCAGCATATTAACTTATTAGAATTAATGGCAGCCTTTTTTGGCCTAAAGGTATTTGCCAAACAGCTTAAGAATTGCCAGATCCTTTTACGCATTGATAATACCACAGCCATATCTTATATTAATCGAATGGGTGGCATTAGATTTCCGCATTTGAATAAAATTACCAAAGAACTTTGGCAGTGGTGCGAGAAGAAAAATATACACGTTTTCGCTTCCTATATTAGTTCGGAAAACAATGAAATAGCAGACGCGGAATCTAGGGCCACACATCCAGACATAGAATGGGAACTAAGTAACAATGCCTTTAGCAAAATCGTCCACACATTCAGTACACCAACTATTGATTTATTTGCATCAAGAATCAACAGAAAATGCGAAATGTACGTGTCATGGAAAAGAGATCCTGACGCCTACGCAGTAAATGCCTTTACATTGAATTGGAATAATCTAAACTTTTATGCATTTCCACCATTTCTGTCATATTAAAAACATTCCGGAAAATAATTACGGATGAGGCTGAAGACATCGCTGTTGTGCCATACTGGCCTACGCAACCATGGTTCCCGTTGTTCGAAAGTCTGTTAGTATCTAAGATTATCCTGTTTGAACCAAGTGACCAAGCTCTTTTGTCTTGTTCCCACAGACCTCCACCACCTTGGCTTACCCTGGCTGTAGGCAGGTTGTCAGGACGGCACTACTGAAAAGAGGCGTCCCTCCTTCTTCTATCGATATTATGTATGCTTCACTTTCCAACAATACTATGAAACAGTATGATACGGGTTTAAAAAAGTAGTTCCTTTTTTGTAAGTCTCACAGCGTTTATTTTTATGAAGCTTCTGTTCCTAATGTTATGTATTTTCTTACAATTCTTTTTAATGACAGAGCCCAGTATGGGACTTTAAATAGCCATCAATCAGCTTTATCTCTAATAATTGGATCAAAAATTGGATCTGATGACAGAATTATCCGTTTATTTAAAGGTTTCTATAAACTAAGACCACCATTACCTAAGTACAATGAAACCTGGGATCCGTCTATTGTGCTAAATTACTTATCTAATTTATATCCTAACGATGAATTAGACTTGGATTGTCTTACAAAAAAGACCGTAACCCTAATCGCATTAGTCACGGCCCACAGGGTTCAAACAATTTCGAAAATAAATATTCACAATATTTGTATTCATTCAAACCATATCTCTATTAAGATTCCAGATTTAATTAAAACTTCATGTATTGGTTCAACACAACCTTGTCTACATCTACCGTTTTTTATTAAGCAGCCAGAAGTTTGCCCAGCAAACGCACTTAGGTCGTATTTAACAAAAACTGCGTCGATTAGAGGCGGAGAAGAATATCTCTTCATTAGTTTTAAAAGCCCTTATAAGGCTGTATGTTCGCAAACTTTAAGCCGCTGGATAAAAAATGTTTTATGTGACAGTGGTATTGATACAACTAAATTCAAGGCCCACTCCACCAGACAGGTGTCTACTTCAGCAGCCCATAGATCAGGCGTCTCCATAGACCTAATTAGAAAAACTGCTGGCTGGACTGGGTCTGCATCTGTATTTGCTAGGTTTTATCAAATACCAGTGTTAACAGACAATGCCAATGATTTCGCTTTATCAGTTTTAAACGCATAGATTAATCATTTACAATTAGTAATTGTACCTTGTAATGTAATCATGCAGAATTATAATTTTTTGTTCACATAAATACCTACTATAAGTTGATAAATCGGTATTGCAAAAACATTAAAATATATTATTTAATATTATAATGATTACCTAAACAATTTTTTTTATTTTATGGCATAGAAACTAGATAGTTACCATATATTATTTCATTACTTACTACATACTCACATACAACGCATTTATGGCTTTCAAAGTCTACATAGTTTTCTTGATCTCGAGGACAGAGCAGAGTGTAATTGATGATTAAACGAACTTACCTGAAGTGAAGTTCGATCCCAATTACACGAAGGCTCTGTCCGAAGAGATCAACTCCCACCCAGTCCCATGATCACTAGACCCCTTATGCGTTTTATGTATGTCAGTATGGTAACCACGGATTCCGTTCCCTTTACTTTAAACTAAATGAGTTACCGAGAGAGGGCACCACTATTATGGTTGTTTCATTTTGCTTATCTTGTTGATTTCAAATATAGTGGTTGGATAGCAGTACCTGCGCGTTACTACATAGTTTTCTTGATCTCTTCGGACAGAGCCTTCGTGTAATTGGGATCGAACTTCACTTCAGGTAAGTTCGTTTAATCATCAATGATCAAATACACCACAGAAACCATGTTTTTGTAAATAACCTTCGGTTCATAGTTGCCGCCCCTGAGCCCTCACTAGTGAGTTACATCAGCTTACTACCCAATCTTAATAGTTTCCTTAAAGTAAAGGTCAAATAATCAAGTATTACTAAGAGGGTAGTGACGTCGCAGAACGTCGGCAGCTGGCAGCTCCTCAAACGTTAGTTTAATTAACGTCGCCGTCACCGCAGATATTGAGTAATTAAACATTAGTCACGGGTGCGTTTCCCCGGAGCGGTCGAACGGCGTCGCCCGGGTCACTTCCTACCTAAACCGTTCACGTTTTTGGGTTAATAACTAAATCGCCGCGCTCTTCCGAGAAGTAACGTGTTACCCGTTTGTTTGGCCATCGTGTTCACACCCAGCGCCCAGCGGACACATAAATAGATACTTGTGTTACTCCACAGATATGTTAAAAACATAATATTGCTCCATCCTGCTCTCTGGTGTCAGTTCCAGTTCCTGGTCTCAGCGTCCGAAGCCTCCACTAACATGTAATTTGATGACTGTTATCAATCCTTATTTGATTACTTGGTGTTTTTTCGCCAACTTAGGAATGTTATATTACTTTATTGTGTTTGTGTTCGACGAGCCGAACTTACGACTATGAGCAAGGAAAATTCAAAGAATCTTCGAATTTAAGTCGTTTGCCGACATTTTAATTGTCAACCGTAAAAGAAAAGTCGTAAAGTTGTTTAGGCAGAGAGCAGTGTCGCGGCCAGGCTGGCTGGCGTGGCGGGCAGGCGAGCGGGCGCGGGCACGCCGCGCGCCGGGGCCGGAGCCCGGAGAGCGCACTACATAATGAGCCATTGTGCGCTGCGCCGGTGCCGCCAACATTTTCGCACAAAAAACAAGCAATTTACTTCCAGAACCGCGCAGTGCCGAATTGGGGTGCTCTTTTGTTCCCGTTTAGTGCTCGAGCACTTCGGGGAGCCATTAAAATTACTGTTTTTTGTGCCGCGCCGAGGAAACATGAATACGAGATTGCTGCCGGTTGTAGAGAGTTTTTTTCATAATAATAAGATAATAAATATGTGCAGCGATTGAGTGCGACAGCGACAGTATATCACGGACTATGAATGTGATTGTGTGCAGCTGTCGGCGCCGGGTCTCGTGGACGTGCCCAGAGCTGGAAGTGGGTCGCTCGATAGCAGCCACTGCAACCTTTATGAAGACGAGGCTATAAACGGAATGGAAAAATAGACTATTCATACATTAGGTGCCTTTACTTGGCTGTATAAAAATACCATAAAATACAGTAATGGCACTATATATCCTCCATAACGTGCTTTATTTCATAACATCGCACACAAGTATACTTACTTTATGCGTATTGCGGAACCTATATCGTTCTGTTTGATGATTTCTACGAAAATATTGATATAGCCCGTTTACCTGATGGTATTACAGACATTTGGTCGTCGGAGCTCGGGGCTCGGGGCCGACCAGCGAGCGCCGCCAGGGCGTGCCGCATAACATAAGAGTGGCTGCGACCTTATACCGATATCAATATTTCATCAGAATTTTATAAGCGACCATTATTCTGTTTGTGACAATGGACGCTGGATCAACAAAACGCTTCACGGAGAACAACAAGCTGGGGGCGGCAAACTTTGACGACTATCGGGATTTTTTTATTGTCATCAATTATACAAGTCATAGAAACCATTAGCTGGAGCCCTGTCGTGGGAGGCAGAGTCCCCCCGCTGCCCCCGCCGTCCCAGCCCCGAGGGCGTCCGGTCCAGACTTCAAGCCGCGCAGAAAGTTTTGAATTTTAAAAACATGCTCATGAATGAAACATTGCACGAACTTGGTCATGATCAATCAAACGAAAACTTCATTTCAAGATAACTGAGTGCGGGCAATAAATTGAAACAGACAGGCTTTTGAACGAGGCGAGCAGGCGAGGCACGAGGCTGAACGTGTCGATGAAACTTGAGAGGTGACTGTTGAGTCGCGACGTGAGACCGAAGTCACGCAGCGGTAACATGTAGAAGTACCATCTCTTAATATAATGATGTTTATTCTTAAACATGAGATAAGAAGTTCCCAGAACCAGAACAAAATGTAATGCAAATAATGCAATGCTAAACTCCGGTCGCGAAGCAGAAAGAATTTCGTACATAAGGGTCATCCTTCATTACTTATCTCTATCGCTCGCGCACAATTGTATTGCCGTCGGACTCACACATTAGAATGAAGAATGAAGGATGACCCTTATGTACGAAATTCTTTCTGCTTCGCGACCGGACTTTAGAAGCATTTAGAAAAATTCAATGTAGAAAAGTCTGAGTTGTATGTAAACCCGCACGCACAGATAGTAGTAGCATGTAACACATAGATAGTAGTAGCATGTAACACGACGCTAACAGTTACTTATGCTACATCTGCATGCTTCGTCATTAGGCGACGATTGTTTATGTTAAAAGTTAAATATCATATAAGTGAACTATATGATGTTCATATGAGAAATAAAGATTCTTCTTTAAGGCTTCTACATACTGGCGCGACTTGTCGCGCGACGCGACACCGGTAGAACAATTTCCTTTAATTGTTCATAGAAATTATTCTACCGGTGTCGCGCCAGGATGTAGAAGCCTTTAAACCTAAGACCTGGCAACCCTATTTGTAGAGGAGTCACCACAATTACACTAAATATTAGTATTATATTATAATGTTCCTTCTGTTTTTTCTTTTCAGCGGTAGTAAAGCCGATATAGCGACGTGTGCTCCGCTCAGCGTGGAATATGACGCTGGCAGTAATATCGATTCTCTCCAGTGCCAGGCACACTGCACGCTGTGCACTGCTAGCAGGGATCTAATCAATGTGCAGCTTTAACGAAAACATTCGCTATTCCCTCCGGTGAAACGCGAAATTCAAATGTTCTTACGTTTTAGTTCTTAGATGTTCTCCAAGATCTTGGTTTCATGAAAAATAATAAATCTAACATATAAGTAGACTGATGTATTAATGATTCAGATGATTATGATTCTGTAAATACATATCTGTTCTAGTCGCGAATCATATTTTGATCAAGATACAACCTGACACTGACCTGCAAATAGCAAAAACCGGCCAAGTGCGTGTCGGACCACGCACAATGATCCCAAAAACAAACTTTACATTATTTTTAAAAGAGTAACCGTGGAGTTTCTTGCCGGCTCTTCTCCATAGGAAAAAACCAATTGGAACCGTGCACCTAGCTTCTGACGTTTCATAAGTGCCCATGTAGGTTTATGTGAAATAAAATATGTTGATTTTGGTTGAAAAACATGTTCTCCCATACATCGATATACGTTACGGTCAATTGTCTAACTGCAAATGTCAGTTGGTCTACGATTACTCGTTTACATAATAAGAATAGAATAGAATAGAATAGAATACTCTTTATTATGTACACCATAAAAGTTACAGATAAAAATGTTTAAATTTTACATAGGGTGACACAATGGGCGGTCTTATCGCTAAAAGCGATCTTTTACAGACAACCTTTGGATGGATTAAAGGGAGCAGGAGAGACAATACTGCAGGTAGTCAGTGGTGTACCATTAACATATACAATAAATACATACATAAACAAAGCATACACTTATCTAATAAATATATTCAATAATACACATGAAACAAGAGCAGGGAACTGTATTATGTAATGATGATGTTTAAGGAGAGAGGAAGTGTGAAGCTTACTTATCTGTGACAGTTTTCCTTTTAATTTCGTTATACGGTACATATACCTACGAGTACTACTGCCATGAATTTTTTCACATATCCAAAAACAACCAAGGGCCGGGCGCTTTGAACAAGACTCTAACAAAAAATTGCACTTCAAAGCTTAATATTACTCAAACGGATCCCGTAATCGAAAAATGATCTTGACACAATATTTTTAACGGTCTATCCGACGATGCCCCACAACATAGGATAGACTAGAAAAAAATATCATCCCAAATTTACGTGTAACTCAAAGTAAGGGAGGTGCCCCCAAAAATTTTTTTGTTTTCAAAATTTAGTTATAATACGAATTTGTCTGCGTGATTAATAATTGTATATACCCATACCCATGCCAAATTACAGCTTTCTTGTACTAAAAGTCTCTGAGCTAAGCTGGGGACAGACAGACAGACGGACATGGCGAAATTATAAGGGTTCCTTGTAGACTACGGAACCCTAAAAAGTGGAAGCACTCCCATGTTCCGACCGCTAATGTAGCCCACTAAATGTGTAGCGTCCGCGACATTACTCGACCTAATGCAGTCCACTAAATGTGTAGCGTCCGTGACACCACTCGACCTAATGCAGTCCACTAAATGTGTAGCGTCCGTGACATCACTCGACCTAATGCAGTCCACTAAATGTGTAGCGTCCGTGACATCACTCGACCTAATGCAGTCCACTAAATGTGTAGCGTCCGTGACATCACTCGACCTAATGCAGTCCACTAAATGTGTAGCGTCCGTGACATCACTCGACCTAATGCAGTCCACTAAATGTGTAGCGTCCGTGACATCACTCGACCTAATGCAGTCCACTAAATGTGTAGCGTCCGTGACATCACTCGACCTAATTAATATAGCAGGAAATCCTATAAATGGAATAAATTACAACAACAAAATATTAAGAAACCGATTAAATTGTAAATGTCCTTACTAAGAAATACGTATCTATTTAGATTATTAATGAGTTTAAACGAATTAATGAGTCTCGTCATGATAACTAATTCACAAGGAAATCACCGCCTCACCCAAGGGCAGTTGTTTTCAAAACAGCAATTAACAGAACTCATTACCGAATCAGGGACAATGAAATGCGTCTAACGAACGTTTTAATAGTTTGTCCCGACTGTCACGTGACATGTGGAGTTGTGGAGCGGCCGGTGATAAGAGCCGTCATTCTATCGGCCGCCATTGTCCCCTACGGGTACACGCTACTCGCCACAGAATCACGGAACCTTCATGCAAAACTGGTACGTATGATTTAATTTCTATTATTCTTAGAAGCTACTGTCGTTTGCATTGTGTGTGTTCCAGAGCAGCGCTCTGTGCTGTCACCCGACGACGCGCAGAACTTTTCAACGCAATTTTTCGTTCGTTCAAATAGACGTATTGTGTGCCGCATTTACAAAAGTACAGAGTTTTGAAAGATTACTGAGGCTATTCTGTGAGCCCTTCAGAAATGATGAATTTAATCTGAGATTAGAACGTCTGGCGCCAACTAGCGCAGCGCGGCTGGGGCACCTACCTCTAGCTACCTACCGCCTGCTCCCATATAATAATATAACAACAATACGAATAATAAACTGATTTTAATGATTGATACTGTAACGTTCCAGGTTAATATGTTTCGGACTCAGCTAAAAGTATCAGATTCTCGTGATTAAATGTGAAAGTAAAGAGTACACAATGTTCCTACTTATTTGTGTAACAAGAGAAGGGAGCCTGTCTCCCTCGTCGGTCCAGTCAGCAGCGCTACACAATGATCATCTTTGCTACAGTTCTGTACATGATATAATAAATGTGGAGTTTGACAGGGCGGCCATTATCCCGCCGATTTATAAATAACAAGTAACTTATAATAACAGGCTCCCATCAAAGCCGGTGCGACGTCGATCCCAGATGAAAAGAGCTTTTTATTTATTTTTTGTGTAAGTAAGGCTTTGTGGACTTGGAATGGAGCCCTAGCCGACCAGCCACCAAGAATCGTTCCGAAAACCGCCCTAAACAATATTTCTGCGTCCATTGCTGATTCATAGATATGACGTGTAAAAGTGATTTTAATATCCTATTTACAGAATAAACGATTTCATTTCATTTCATTTCATTTCATTCTGGCGGGAAAGTTGTAGGGAATGTGGAACATAAACAGTAATGGATTGTGCAGTAAATTATAACTCCGGGTTCATAAGTTCGTGGTAGGTGTTTCAGCGGTGCGCACTGTCGAACCCTATTCGGTGTCAACATTTCGTGATAAATTAAAGTGGGATTGTGAAGCTGTTTGAACGTCTGTCACCGGCTCAGCTATGCAAAGGAGACAACTTTTGATTAAACTACATTCTCTTGCCAAAGAATATCGACACAGTTTTAATACTTAAATGCTTATGATAACAGAGCCGTAGCGCTGGGAACCCTTTGTTGGTTTAGTCACATATTGGATCAAGTGACGCACTTGGTATTTCATACATCGTTATACAGACAAATGGTGCCGCTACAATGTAATTATGTTGTGTACTTTACATGAATACCTCTCTATGTATATCTTACCGTACGTCATTCGTAAACTAAGGCTTAAATATAGTTGGGAATCATTCAAAGTTCTTTCCAAAGCTAAAAATTGTTTAAAAGCGCAGTAGAGCCTCCCATTACCTAATTGAAAAATTGTACGTTAGCAAAATCAAATAATTGTGTATGAAAGAGGGGTCTGTACAAAGTTATTACATTATAGTGGATCCAGTAGACTACCCACGGTCTGCTCGTCAAGATAAAGAGCTACCGTATCGATCACACACAATCGACATCGTGCCGCGCTATCAGGAAGGGAGCGTCAAAGTGTCGATAGTGTCGATACTCGATATTCAATAGTACCACCCTAGCGGTTATTGTGCGCATTAATAATAAGTGTGCTTGGTCCTTTGAACTTGTACAAAGGAGTGAAGCCCGTATACTATTAATTTCAGCTACTATTGTTATGTGGGTAGTTTGACTACTAGAGTATGTTCACCGTGTCGCGGAGGTCAACGGACCACTAAGTAGTGAGGCGTCACACGGTAGACTACTAGCGGAACTTTCGCGTGTACTGTGAACATCTCTAAACACAACATCAGTGCCTGCTGCAGTGAACGACCAGAGGGGGACATTGTCGTCATTATTTAGCAAACTGATTGATCATAGCAGATGAGTTTGGTTGTTTCACAGAGGCTTCTGCGGACTTCTGCCTAACCTCATATCCGTAGACCATTAAAGGTGCCAAGGATATGTTACAAGGATATGTTGCATGGATATGTTACATGGCCAATTTATGGATAAAAGAGGTGGAATCTATGTACCTTTGTAACAGGATATTTGCACTGATTTGCAAAAGTGGCGAAACTGATAACAACGCCGGGTACGAGAGGTTTTTGACCCTCCTTCAATGGCTGGGGGGGTATTTTTACGGGCGTCACGAACTAACTTACTTTTCTGGTGTGTTGCAAGACTGCTGTCGCTTCAAAACTTTCCAAAATGGTCAGTTAAGGTACAATTTCGACGGTAAACTAGTTACTTGTTAACAAAATACAGTAATTTACAAGTCGTTTACTCGTTTACCCTGAAAAACAAATGACGGTGTTCAAACATTCCAACTTACTCGTTTGTAAATGGGAGGCAGGTCATTTGCTAGCGAGCCTTGAATAACAACTGCAGTTAGGTGGAGTGTGCCGCGCGGTGTGCATCTCGCAGTGCCGGACAGGCGCGCCCCTGCCCGGCGCCCGCGTCTGCTGCCTCTGACGGCACCTAATAGAAAAACGAAATGAATCGATACATAGACTCGGTGCCATTAATGTTTGCGCTCGCTGCGTGTCCCTCTGACCCCCGCTACCTCGCTGCAACCCCCCCCTCGTTCCGTTTCATTTCATGCCGCCGCCGCCGCGCCGTCCGCACATCGCGATCGCTTTTGTTATTTTTCGTGGGGCATTTTCGATAATAGGCTATTCCACATGAAGCGTTCAGCGTTCGACAATGGCAGTAGTAATCTCGACGAGCTTTTTAATTACGTTCGATTTTACACTTACTCGGCCTCGGTGCCGCCGCCGCGCGCCGATGGCGCTCGGCTCTCGGGCCCACGTGTGCACACAGCACTTTAATGTTATTGTCGTGACGATAATTTGAGCCATTCTCTCAGTGTGTACGTCCCCTTCGCAACATACAATTTAATATTATTGCCGCTTCTGCTTACTAATAAAAAATTAAGGGCTATTTGTAAGGGATTTGGATTTTTTTAATAACATAAAGGTTCGTAGAATTTACCAATGCTTTTTAACCTCGGCTTTGTAGTTAATATAAAAAATATGCTATCTGAAATTACAAAAATATCAGGGATGGGCCGAAATTCGGTTCACATTCGGTTTAACCGAATTTCGGCAGCTTGAACCGAACTTCGGCATTCGGCCGAAATTCGGTTCAGATGCTGAACATTCGGCACAAGAAAAAATATAATACCTAATTGCACTATTTTGACTGAAATTTAATGGAATTAGAATAGTATTACTGTAAAATAAAATTATGTCTTTTACTCACTCATTGTCATTTATTTTATTTAGGAACATTGTAAATGTAAACCTTAAATTAAATCAGTTCTTTTTATTCATCTTGTAAATCTCTGCCTAATTAATTAGACATACTATTACAAAAATGAAATAAGCTTAGTTTTCTTCTAACAGACATCTGGATTACAATATTCGTAAATTGAATAAAAAATGGCGTTTTGGTTCACATACTAAACATTCATTAACATCCAGTACCTATTTTTTATTAGGTACAATTAAAGGGTATTTTTTTCAACAATCTAATTAAACAAACTTTTCTCATCTATCCACTGACTCATATTTATAATTTACTATAGGCAGGTTATGGCGCAATAACACCAAAGACTGCCTTATCGGGCAGAAGTTTCTTACGTTTTAGCAATAATTGAAGTAAATGCGTAATCAAGTCACAACGTGTCGCGCAAATTGAACCGAAGTTCGGCCGAAGTTCGGATTCGGTTAAACCACATTCGGCCCATCACTAATGCTATCTGAAGTTACAAAAATGCTATCTGAAGTTACAAAAATATGCTATTTGAAGTTGCAAAAATCCATTTTCATGTTGTGGAGGAGTAATGTATTTACAGAATTATAATCATTAGAATCATTAAGTAAGTAAGACTCTTCTCTCTAAGTTAGATTTGTTCCATTGAACGACTTTTTCATGAAGTCATGACATTGTTGAACAAATATAACTTCGAGAGATGTATTAATGATTCTAATGATTATAATTCTGTAAAATACAATCTGCTATAGTCGTGAATCATATTTTGACCAAGATACAACCTGACACTGACCTGCAAATTGCAAAAAAACGTAAGAACATTTGAATTTGGCGGGCTGCAGCTGCGGATCCACCATAAGCAGAACAAAAGTAACAAGGTTGTAGGTATAATTGCTGCTGTAGCGACAACTAGTCAGACATAGCACCTAGCATTTTATACAAACATCGAATTTAGGCTATTCCTCGACCTTCTCATAGTACGTAAGTACCATGTATTTGTCGTAGCCACTAATCTAGTTGGACCTTGGCTTGGGGTTGCATCCTCCCCTAGATACTCGGAACATTGTAGCTCAGCTATCTACGAGTCTACGACGACGTCACTGGACGTCTACGGACCGCCGCCGCCGCCGCCGCCGCCACGAGACTACAGCCTAGTGAACGCAATTAAATTTAAGGATTAAACTAACTTTAAACTGCGCTCTTCACAACAAAGTTGAAAGCCAGACATTACAACATTGTTCCAAAATTATGTGCATACATCTTACCGCATAATACTCTCACAAAATGTGCATTAATGAACCGTGTACACAACAAACCTTTCAAACGGCACAAAGACGTCGCCCCTTCAAATGTGTCCCAGTTTAGTTTATACGACATTCAATCTCATCTTGATGTAAGTTTTCGTGAGATCGCGTTATAAGCATTCTCATGCTAATGACGTCACTGGTCCGGCCCACTGCACACCAGATATCGGCTCCAGATAACTCTTAAGTTTTATACCCACAGAATTAAATTACAGTTTAGAAAAATATCGGTTACAACAGCGGCGTCCCTTTCCTAAACCTTTGTCCCGTGATCTCGGCGTTCTCGGCCACATTGTAGAACAGCACAAAGAACGGCTCGGTTAATGTGCAGCGCTGAAGGGTTGCAGTTCAGCAAGTTGTGACGTCGTAAATAATATGGTGTGTGCTACAATGAGATTAAATACGTTCCACACAGTAACAATTTGTTTTATTAAAAAAAGTTAATTAAAAAAAGAAAAAACCCGACTGCAAAAACATGAACTGAAAGGATGGAAACAAGATGAAAAGAAAACCAAAAAAGAAAAAAATAAATAAATGCAAAAGTAAAGTTCATGTTTTTGCAGTCGGGTTTTTTATTTTTTTAATTATTTATTTTTATTTTATAGGTACTATTTAGTTAAGATTATAAGACGGTAAATTAGGTTATATACTCACTTATAATCGGGTGATAACGACCTCTTACTCACTCACTCCAAAAGTTCAGGATCTTGTTTTTATCATTTCTCATTTAAATTACTTTTAAACATATAATAAGTATATATTTTTGTAATCACCTTTTAAAACCCTTCATTTTGATACCCCACTCGATAGGCTTGGGAGATTTTTTTTTTCGAAAACAAACGTTTTGGCGCCAAAAATCCACCATTTTGATTTTTAATAATTTTAATATACCCTATGACACTCGCGCAATAAAGACCAATCTAACGACATATCACTCATCAAAATCGGTTCAGCCGTTCACTAGTTACGAGGGAACATAGGGACATACATACATTCATAGTATACATACAGGTCAAACACCCCCCTTTTTTGGCTTCGCAAATATAGTAACTTTCAAATGCAAGCAGTCAATGTAGTTCTCAGTTGGCTGTTGAATGTTTAGAGAACGATTAAACGTCACAAGATCGTTCAGATACAGGAGCATCTTGATATGTACTTACATCAAACTATGTTATGAGTTTGTGTCGAGTTTGTAATGACTTCACACCTGCGTCACTTAGTATCTAAAAAGTAATAATATTTGCAGCAGCTCTTAGTTGAACATTGTTACAAGTTCTCCCGGCACCACACTTAGCACTGAAACCGGATATTTCATAATTAAAAATAATGGCTCAGGCAGAGGGCGTCCCCACGCTCCTCGCCCCGCGGGGGGACGGCAGCGATTAATAAATCAATGGAATCGAAAGGTTATCACAATGGGCCCCGACGATGGCGACGTGGCGACGACCCACTGGCAGCCCCTGTGGCGGCGACAACTTGCTGGAACTAGCGGTAAATAATATATGTATCAGCCTGCAACCGTGCCACTGCAACCGTGCCACTGCAGGCCATAGGCCTCTCTTCGAAGAAAGTGGTTTCCAGGAAACTACATATATCAGGTCACTGAAAACGTCTAAATTGGTACTTGCCAGGTTTACACCAGCAGAAGTGGAATATCTTGGCCGGGGGTGCGATTCCACTCAGAAAACGTGTGAAGATCGAATTTTATATGAAAAGTGGTCGTGACTCGTGAGTCCGCAATAAATTACAATTTAAACGACAGTTTACTGCACAAGACACGTAAAACTAATATAGAGTTACAAGTTAATACAATCGTTATCGTCGAGAAGTAAAATGTAGTCTTACTTTACAGCCATATATTATATTCATATAATTTGCTGTTAGTGCTGTCTGTTTAGCTTATACAAATACACAGTCACTGCTTCAGCAGACACGCGCTTCACTTGAAACAGACTTTAAATAATCTGATTAAAGTTTTATCGTCATGACGTCACGTATTTTTCCCCAAACGAACACGATACTAGGAAACAAATGAAACCAGATATAGTCGTGATACATTGGTCTTTCCGTTGCCTACATTAATTTAGCAGAACAACACGTCAACCACGTTGCATTGATAATTATAATCATTAATCAATCAATAAAAAAATATCAAGATGACGTAGGTATACAATGTGAGTCTTAACGACTTAGCAGAAAAATAATGGTGATAAAAGCAGATAGGCTAAAAATATAAGTACATGTCATCTGTGCACGGAAACTTGGCTGCAGGTTTGGCAATATTGTTAGCCGGTAATGGCTGGGCAGACGCCCAAACACCACGGTTTTGGCTAATGGCTCTAGAGGAGTTCTTAAAAGTATGCTATTTCTAATTCTCCATGATTGCAAAAAGGTACCAAAAGTTAAAAAGGTAAGTATTTAAGGTAAAAAAATTGGTAAGATAAAAAGTGTAATGACGAAATATAACCACGTTGGACAGAGACCGATAGAAGTCGGTTCCTCGTCCGTCTGATCCGAGCTATCGATAGAGGTTGGTTCCTCGTCCGTCTGATCCGAGCTATCGATAGGGGTCGGTTCCTCGTGCGTCTGATCCCAGCTATCGATAGAGGTCGGTTCCTCGTACGTCTGATCCCAGCTATCGATAGAGGTCGGTTCCTCGTCCGTCTGATCCGAGCTATCGATAGAGGTCGGTTCCTCGTCGTCTGATCCGAACAATTTCGCGAGTTTTATGAGAACAGTGCCCAAATCAATTAAATATCTATTACATTTCGTGAGAACGTTATTTTAATGGGGATATACATACGTTAGAACACGAGAACAATAAATAATTCGACCGTATACATAGTTAAACTTCTAGTTCTGACAATAAAAGGGCTGTGCGTAAGTCCCTATATATTGATTAGCATTTGGGATTAGATTATAATCAGAAAGGACTTACGAAGCATGCAAAATAAATAGCATTACGTAAGTGGAATCCTGCCGAGGTACAGTGTAATGTATTACATTATGTTACACAATAGCTCCCTCTGGTCGGTACTTAGATTACTAGAGCTTCCTTCACTAGAGACTTAGGGGCGCTATTTAATTATAAATTACTATGAGCGCAGCCTTGCAGGGACTTATGAAGTCGAATAGTACATAGAAAAGAGTATTACTTATATATACGAGAAAACGGCTTTCTTAGCTCTTTACATTACGATGGTTTCTGCGAACGCTGAACTTAGTTTTATCAAATATTTTGCCAGTAAGCAGATAGATACTCGTAGAGGCAATAAGTAAAGTCTTCATCTTCATTTGTTCAACTAAGTAACATTTCAAGGAATAACACAGAAATATTTCTAAAAGTTCTCTCCGTACAAATATTTGCGTGAGGAACGGTTCGCCCTAAGCTAGGTACATACGTAGGTACGTGCACGAAGATATCATGTCGCGCCCGCCATCGCCACTGCCTGCTCTACATAGTCGTCGGTATCCGTCAGTGCCTGCAGCCTGCACTGTATTCTACACGAGGCGGTATTCACTTTGTGTCTGTGTACCCCAGCCTACAGGTACAGTGTATTTAATTTAAAATATCTCATTAGGATCGATCGCGGCGGAGTGGCGCGGTGCTGGGTGCGGCCAATATGTGGGAGGGTACAGAAGGTTCACCATACACAATATGCTTTAAGGTGACACACTAATGGTGTGGAGTTGCCTTTATTACTTTTCTCCAAAATCGAGCTCTGCGAGCATCTTAATTTCTACCGTCACATTTTCGAATTTTACCCCGAAGACCTAAGCTCTAAAGCTCACCCTGTATAGGTACCTACATAAATACCAGCAAATAGCAAACAATGACTAATAGCATAAAAAAAGAAACTTGAAGTTCTTCAAATGATTCAAGTGGTCGTTCAGTCCTTCTGGTTGATCTACTCTGTGTTCCCGAGGTGCGGGAGCTACACCGGAGCGTTTATAACTTCCATAAAACTTGCGCCGGATTTTTTAGAAGCCAGTAATTAAGAACAGAGAGATCAAAGCGGCGAGGGGCGGCCGGGGGGAAGGGAGCCAGGGAGGGGAGGGGTGGGAAGGCGACGACATAACACTACCCTAACGAAATGTTTGTCTGTCAGTGTGTACCGCCCTTAGGTAAGAGATGTTATTGATAATTTGATAGACTCTGCACGCAATAGGTTGTAAATGTAGAAGATACTATAATACTACATTGCGTATAGAACAAAATGGCGTAGGTAGGTACTTACAGTTTCTACACACGATGTCTGTCTGACTTTTTAACCGACTTCCAAAAAGGAGGAGGTTATAAATGTTCGTCTGTATGTTTTTTTTATGTACCTATGTACACCGATTTCTGCGTCAATTGTGGACCGCTGTTAAGTTATTTTTTTGTTTGAAAGGGTATCCTCTCGAGGTGGTCCCATTGTCACAAAGTCAGAATTTGATAAGGGGATCCCATGGAAATCGAGGGAAATCCACAAATTTTATAGGCAGAACTATTAGTAGCGATTTATGTATTTTTTATAGTAACTCATGCATTTGCACTTGGAAAGCACCATTTGGTGAAGTGGAGCTGATGATAAAGACACCACACATGGCCACGGGAACTACTTAATCAAAAGTATTTCACGGGTTACGATTCGATTAGGCACTTTAATATATTATGGTTATATTAAAGTGCCTAATCGAATCGTCATCATCAGCTCCACTTCACCAAATGGTGCTTTCCAAGTGCAAATGCATGAGTTACTATAAAAAATACATAAAACGCTATTAATAGTTGTGCCTATAAAATTTGTCTCTACTAATCTAAAATAAGTAATCTGCTTAGCAACCGCTAAGCAACTTATGCTCGTCACAATGCATATCGTGTAGTCTCCATCAGCTCGAGTTCTTCTGGTTCATACCAGGAGAACTCCTCAGCAATTAACTCCCGTATATCGGGAAAAACAACTTTGTAACAGGTGATGAGCAGTTGACATTAGACTATTGTAACTTAGATAAACTACAAACTGACCCACAACAAATGGAAAAATAAAAAACTCTTTTTATAAAAAAAAAATCAACCGACTTCCAGTTCCAACACATACAAAGGGTACCGACACTAAAAAGTGAAAAATAACTTTAGTTTCGGAAGTCGGTGGAAAAAAAACTAAAATCCAGGAGATCTACTCCGAACATAAATCCGAAGTATCGGGCGAATGTTCGGCCGTTTCTTGACTACGATTAGATACGGCTGACTACGGCGAAAAAAAAAACGACAGTCAAAGAGATAAGCCAAAGTCAAAAATGTGACATTAAGTCGGGTAAGGATTCAACGTCAAAAAAGGAAACTATGGAAGTTATAAAACGGCCGAACATACGGCCGATACTTCGAATGAACGCTTCGGAGAAGACCCCCTGATCCAAAGACTCCGACCGACCGACTTCTACTACAGCAGGCTTAGCACGAGAACCGTTTTGTCGACGGAACAGTAGACAAACATGACGTTTCCGTGTAGACAGTAGAACATTCTCGGTAGACAAGCGATTTCTTTGCTACGATAGAGTAGAAATAGAAAGCGTCATGCTAAGCCTGCTGGAGATAAAGTGGGGCTGTCGGTGGTGCACGTAATAAGTATACAATATATTATCAGTGATACACAGCTATATATATATTGATACACAGCTATATACATATCATATATAAAGTTACATAAATACTAAACATAAACTTCATTCTGTGTCAGTCTCTATAAACAATCTGCCCGCCTTTTCCTAACTATGTCGGGGTCAGCTTCCAGTCTAACCGAAAAATGCTGAATACCAGTATTTTACAAGGAGCGACTGCCTACCTGACCTCCACAACCCAGTTACTGGGTAATACGATACCCCTTGATAAGACTGGTTGTCTGACTTTCGGACTTGTGACGACCTACTAAATTATACATAGGCAACGAAAGTAACTGAAACTACACTGAAACGTGAGAGGGCTATGCTTGGAGGTTCCCTACGTGATCTAATCAGAAATGAAGAGATCCGCAGGCGAACCAAGGTAACCGACATAGCCCGAAGAATTGCCAAGCTTAAGTGGCAGTAAGCAGGCACATTGCTCGCAGAACTGATGGCCGATGGGGCCGAAAGGTTCTGGAGTGGCGACCGCGTACCGGAAGACGTAGCGTTGGAAGGCCTCCCACAAGGTGGACCGATGACCTTGTGAAGGCCGCAGGTATCCGCTGGATGCGGGAAGCACAGAACCGGTCGAAGTGGCGGTGCTTGGGGGAGGCCTATGTCCAGCAGTGGACGTCTTGCGGCTGAAATGATGATGATGATGAACGAAAGTAAATGAAGACTATAGATAATTACAGTTACGAGAACAAGATCCCAGATACGTATGTACCTTTACATAGATAGGTACTCGGAGATAATCAATGACGTCTCCGCAGTGCTGGCCACTGTTGGCTGCTTGCAGCGTTCCATTGTCCGTCCCCGCCTGACATGCAATTCGATCGATCTTGTGCATTGTCAGCATTCTGCATTGAATAGCTCTCATATTATTGGGAGAATTTTATAAGAAAGACCGTGTAATTTATACCTATATATTCTGTTATTATTGTAATATAATATTAGAGCCATGAATATAACAACTAGTCGTTAGTATAATATTAATAAAATTGTAATTTGCACAATATATTTTCACTTTAAAGAAAGTTTTTATAACGAACCGCTAAAGGTCACGAAGCTATAAAAACATAATATTTAGTGGTTCAAGTATGGTGCAGCGCGAATACTTTAACCTTAGCGACTTCTAAATGAAATGGTTCGCCATGGGTACTTCGTGGAGGATTTAAGACCACGACCACGACCTTCTGAGTTGAGACGAGGTTTCACGCCATTTGGTCTTTAGTTTTTTATTTCTGTTGATTGTTCTGTTAAATTCCTAGACAACTGAGGACCTGATGGAGGTAGCTGCAAGTAGGCTCGATGCGGGAAGGGGACCTAAGATAGCTTGCCATCTTAACATCACTTGGGGGAAGCCAATGTCCAGTATTGGAATGCCCATGGCTGACTTTATTGATTGACACTGTAAAATTCTGTAGCTTGAAGGCATTTTCCATTATGTGCACAACAAAAGAAGTGGGTTAGACATCAAAATAATCGATTTTCGTTCGAAGCAATAAGGCTTCTACATACCGGGGCGACTTGTCACGCGACGCGACGCAACACAAAGGCTCCGCTCATCCCGCCACACGCGGGGCCTTTGTGCCGTGTCGCGTCGCGCGACAAGTCGCGCTGGTATGTAGAAGCCTTTATGAATGGAACTAATTGACGCGCCGAAGATGACTTGAACATTTTATTTTAGCTAAAAAAGCGTACATAATTAATGAAGGTAGCGGGTGGAGATTGGCTTTTTATAACAATGTAAATTATAATGTGGAGCTATCGTTTGAGTCGCTAAACACACTATTGTATAACGAACCAGTTTTATCACAACCATAGCTACGTGATTGAAGAGGTGCACGTGTACAGCGGAACAGCCGTGCTCGTCTACAACGGAACAGCAGTGAGTGCACATCGACTGCGGAACAGCCGTGCTCGTCTACAACGGAACAGCAGTGAGTGCACATCGACAGCGGAACAGCCGTGCTCGTCTGGTACGTCAAGTGATAGGAAGTTGACACGCTTGGACAGATTAGATATCGCAGTTGGTATGAGCAGACACGAGGACGTTACTGTTTTGATTTGATGACACAACAAGTGGAGAACATTGGGCCAACTATTGCTAGGAATAAATCTTCCAGTTAAAAAAGACATAAGAAAGAAAACCACTTTAGTACTTTAAAAATACCATGAACTTGTCTCACAGAAACCTTACCTGCTCATAATTGAAAAATATGTTTTCGAAGTAGTCAAGGTAAAGGTAGGGTCCATGGGATCCGCTAACAATGTAACCTGACCGCTCAACGGGGAATAATACACAAAGCAAAGTAAAGGTGTTTACACACAGCTTGAAAGTCTTCCCGGAATATCGCACCGTACGAACAGTCTGTAAGGCGTCGCGGTCGGTGCAAGTGGAGACAAGAGACAAGGTTCCTTTCTTCTATTTCACGTATTTCCTTCATGGAAGGTGTTTTATGCATAAAGCAAGGAGACTCTTTAGAATTTGTAGTGAAAAGAACCGTCAAATTCTAGTCTCGTGTTGAAATGTGTAATTGCGTCCAGTTCCTGTGTCCGACCAGATCCGCACACAATGACCAAATACTTTTGTAAATCTACCGACTACGTTCACGTTGAGGAATGCAATAAGTATGTAAACCCAAGTATTCAGAATTTCGCTCGCTTTTATACAAGTAAAAAGAGTTTAAAAAATCGTGTGTTAATCCAGTACCATTCAGCTGCGTGATCGAGGGGCGTCTAAACATCCACAAGACGCTACTCATCCCGTGCGCTCCGTATGTGCACAAACAAACACAAACAAACCGAGACTAATCGAATCAATCTAATCTAATCTGCCTATGTACTGAATTCTATGTATGTATGTACGCGGCGCGAGCAAGCTGTTTAAACAAGCGCTCTCAAGGGTATCAGTGTTGCGAGAGCTTCTCTGCCGTGACAGGAATTATTGAAGGTTTCTGTTGTCACGGGTCAATGAATAATGAATTGCGGCAAAAAAACAACTAAGTGTAAAAAGTAATAAAAACCTGAATCTGAGAACAGGTAAACCATGGAGTGACATAGTATATATTTATGATACTAGTGCGGTAAGTTGGTTTTTACAAACGAGTAGACGAATGAAGTCGAGGGCGTACCATAGTCACTAGTTTGTAAATACCAATTTCTGCACGTGTCATACAACGTTTTTCAACACATTTGCGAGAAAACATACAATAGGTAATGAAACAAGCCATCAACACATTTTCAGAGAATGATTGAGTATTTCTTCGAGTCTTCCATTACATAAAATTATTGTAAATAATTAAATAACGCTCTCGCGATTTTGGCGGCAAGAGACCATTCCGCCTCATTCAAGATCATCATCATCATTTCAGCCGAAACACGTCCACTGCTGGACTTAGGCTTCCCCCGAAAAGGGGGGGATTTGCCATAATCGCCACGCTTGGCAAGCGGGTTGGTGATCACAGTATGGTTTTAAAAATGCATGGAGAACGCTGCTGCCCATTCTCTAGTAAGTCCCTAAGTCGCCTTTTACGACACCCATGGGAAGAAATGGGATGGTCCTATTCTTTACGTCCCGCACCAAACGGAACATCATTCAAGATATCAGGTTGTTATTATTATTTTGTTTATTTAGGAGTCGAAAAGTCGCAACAATCTTTGACGTTTCTAATATGAAAATGGCGCGAATTAGCAAATGGCGCCACTTGCGTGTGGTGGATATTAGTAAGTACTACATTTTCCGTCTCATTTTCTTTTTATAATAAAGTGAGATAAACCTATTGAGCAAAAGCGCTTCCAAGGAGGTTTAATCATTCAGCTAATTTATTCTCGTAATGTGAAACTCCTTGGTGGAATTATTATATATTTTTTCTGGAAATTAAAAAAAACCGTAAAGGATACGCACGGCGGCGGCGCTTTAAGGCTTCTACATACCGGGGCCATTTGTCGCGCGACGCGACGCGACACAAAGGCACCGCTCGTCCCGCGACACGCGGGGCTTTTGTGCCGTGTCGCGTCGCGCGACAAGTCGCGCTGGTATGTAGAAGCCTTTACCCCGGAGTATGCGGTAAAACATGGAAGTACTTAGACTTAGGTGAGAGTAGTACCTAATTCACCGCAGATTCCGTTGTATGGTGCGTAGTTTTTAGCTTTCGAACAATGTATACAGGCTTCGTAAATGCATTTTTTGAGCAAATGTGTTGAAAAAATATCGTTGCGTCGCGAGTCGCGCTGGTCTGTAGAAGCCTTTAACCTACATGGGCACTTATGAAACTTCAGAAACTAGGTGCACGGTTCCAATTGGTCGTTCCCTACGGAGAAGAGCCAGCAAGAAACTCCACGGTTACTCTTTTAAAAATAATGGTCTTTTACAATGTTACCAAATTATAGTGCTAAGTAATATGTATGGGAGGCCAGTGTAGGCCTGTCAACAAGTACCAGGTACGGCACGGCACGGTTGGTGCAGTGGTTAAGCGATTGACTGCTGCGCTGCGTGTCACGGGTTCGATTCCCGCACGGAACAAATATTTGTATGACCTACAAGTAGTTGTTCCGGGTCTGGCTGTTTGTGTATGTGAGATTAAATGTTTATAAACGCACCCACGATACAGGAGAAATTCTTAGTGTGGGGCAACGTTTAAAAAAAAAACAAAAAAAAACAAACCTTACGAAATAGAAAATGATCTACAAATAAAAATATCTACAGTCTAATAAATAAGCCTACAGCGTTCTCACATTCACAAAATATTAAGAAAAAAAAAATCGTCATCAGCGCCTTAGAAGACTATACCCGCTTTTAATATAATACATCAACGACTATACCATACTTCTTACGAAAAAAAACACGTTCTATTTTAAAATGAAGACGGTAGGTAGTTAGTTAAGTAATTTTAATTTGATAAAGCGTGGGTTTCCCCTGTTGCCGCGCCCCAGTGCTGCTGCTACTGCCACGTGTTCTTCCGCGGAAAGTTTTGAGTAACGCAGGTGTTATTTCTTCATTTCATTCGTTGGTAACTTTAAGTATTATTACTTAAAAATGTGTGTTTATCCAATGAGGAATTTTCTTTCATTTGATTGTGGCAAAATGTTCTCTGTATCACTGTTTTTTTTTTTACTTGTGCAATCGGCAATTTGATGAATTACGTTTCATATGGTGTTCACATAGCGTCGGATCTTTTAAAAAGTGTATTAAATTACCTATTGCGGAAGGACGTCCATTACCACGACTACCACAAGGATAGCTGACGACGCTGACGTAATAAAAACCGCTTTGATCCATAACATAGCCATTTCGTGACGTTACAGTTTCAATGTTTGCCGACAATACGACTACAGGAACTATTCGGAACTAGTTCCACTGCGCAACTATTTCGTTTATTCCGAGGCAGTAAAGCACGGGCTACCGACTTCGAGAGGAGCTGACGACACATCTCATTTGCAATATCTTTACTTTGTTCTAGTTGATTAGAATGAACCTAAAACAGGAAATGCGGTGCAAAAGTTCAAAATTTAGGCTGGTTGGTCGAAAGGGCAGAACAAAATACAACCTACAAGCAGATAAACGACTACGTACAATACAATTTTCTTCTTAATTAAGCCACTACCGTTTCAATAACATTTAGATACTACGGACTAGTTAAATGAGAAAAACTAAGGCCGAAAACCCTACATTCTGTCCGAAATGATAAATGTTGACGCATTAGGGTCAAGATTACCCTAAATAAGTATCCTGAAATAAGTAAACCCTTTAATTTTCACCCACCACCGGCGAAAAAGTTTAAATAAATTCAATCAACGACTACTTCTACAATATTGTCAATGGCACCCGTTGTGTATCCACTACACGGGAGGAAGCCGGCGCCATTCCATGCCACACAGACACTCGTGCACACAGTGCATGGCAACACATGCATGCATCGCTGGCAAGGCTCGCTACTGCAGTTTGTAGAGATGCCTTCTAGTTTCGGTCGTTTCCACTCGGAGCTACTTTTATCGACTTCTGCCAACTACTCTGTAAGGGCTTTATTGCATCCAAGGCCGCTCCACGTCTGCAGAAAAGCAATTTCGCAACTTATATTTGTAATAGCCGTTTGTAAAAAACCCATTGTAAAAAAACATGAAGGTAAAAAGGCGGTGTTATTTAAAGGACAATGCCTGATATTTAACACGTAACGGGGCCGACAAAGTACACCATACGACTGCCATTGTTCATGGTCTCACACCATTGTTAGGTCGAGTACGCTGTCTGTAGGTACCTATAGCACATTCGGTACCTCGGGAGGTCCAAATTAAAGTAACGGCGCGCAATAAACTTATTTAACTTACCTTTTTACGGCGAGCGTTTTATATTTCGCACTTTATGGGCTTTCTCCTTTTATTATGACCGTTAAAAGCTATAGCATTGTTCGTCGGAGGCTCTAGTTACGGCTGAGCCGTTTTATATTGAGTCGTTAGGACTCAATCGTCGCCGGCAGCCGAGCACTCGCCCGGACACCGCTTTATGTATCTGCTACATGCGAGAAAACTTCCTCTAAGTTGAGACTCGCTCAGAGTTTTCCGAAATACAAAACTACCACCTAGCGTGCATTTCCGTACATAAACTGTACCCCCTAGGGGTAACTATTGAGGTAGTAAAGTACTGTACGCTACACACTCTTCCCCATACAGTGAGCTACTCTGAAGTTCTGAACACCTCATCCAACACAAATCCTTGCAGCGCCTGATCGTCGAGGATGGAACGACTTTGTTTACAGATGGAAAGTAATTAAAATGGTCGCAACTGGCAACTGCAGTAATATTGTTTTATGTGCCAAACGCGAATGGGTGGAGTCGTAAAATATTTGTTTGTTTTCCGAGTATTTTTCCTGCAGGTTTGTAGAATCGAAACCGTTTCGAAGGAAAACGTGAAGGTATTTACCCACACGTCGCGCGCAGACGATCAAAGGTAGATTGAATTCTAAAGTCGTGACTAACGGCCGAACCCAATAACCTATTTATCATCAGTTTTGGCATACTGGAGATAGAAAAATCTATCTATCGATGGTTTTAACGTCCCAATAATCTATGAGACATTATGCAATCTTACCGGCCCACGCTATCTACTGATGGGAGGTTGTATCGGCTACAACAGATAGCTATTTGTAAGAAAATGCCAAAGTATGCGTCCCAATCCCATTATACGATTTGTTTGACAGGACAGTACTAAAAATGACAGATTGGTATATTCCCCGAATTGAAGAGATAAACGAAAAGTAGCCAAGCTAAAATTAACTCTTTAGTACATGCGTGCATGTCTTTGTATCATAGATGTTTTTAGAATAGAATAAAATAGAATACTCTTTATTATGTACACCATAAACCCACCACCATGTTTTTTTTATAGTAATAAAAAAAAATGATATTCAAATATCTCGAAAATGGTGCGTCCTAGACAAAAAATAACAGAAATTTAACCCCCCCTTTGTGACACCACCTGTGCAAGCACCATGCCAACATGAATTTAAATTAAAAAACAAAAACATTAATTTAAAAAGGATGCAATATGGTAGCCCACAAAATTCAAATTTTATTACGTTTTTTGCAATTGCAGGTCAGTAACAGGTTGTATTTTGATTCGCGGCCATTTAGAAGTAAGAAACAAAGAAGTTTTATAATAAGACTAATTACACATGTTGTTTTTAGGGTTCCGTTCCTCAAGAGGAAAAAACTGAACCCTTATAGGATCACATCGTTGTCCGTCTGTCTGTCTGTCTGTCAGTATGTCAATACATTTTTTCTCAGGAACGCGTGTATGTATCAAGTTGTAATTAATATCAAATACGTACGTCTATGGTCCCTTGGAGCTCTAACAAAATCAAGCTTCAAGTTAACGCAATAAAAAAATACGGTGATTTATGTGACATATTTCGATACTCGCAAATCATGAAATTTGGCAAAGCAAGGTCTCACATCACAAGTATAGGAAAAAGTCCAAAAATTAAAAATATGTACTTTTATCACATAACAAAATTGTTTTTTGCGATTACATACTTATATTTGCAGTTGGAGAATTGTCTGTGACATATATCGATGTATGGGAGAACATGTTTTTCAAATACAATTGTTAGTGTTAAAAGTGGACTGTATAATATATTATATTAAATTATTAAAAGAAAGGCGCTTAATGGTAGTAATTTTTACTTCCTCTCTGGTAAAAACAAAAGGTAAATACAAAACTCATAAAAATTAATAGACAAAATAATATCAAAAAACATAGACAAAAACTCAAAAAGGTGCGTTATGCACATGCTCCCCTTTCAAAGTAAAGGAACGACCTTCTTAAGGCGCAACTAGTCGATACTTTTTCCATACAAATTTCGGGGGGGTTTTACTCCACTGTTACACATTGTACATCTAAAGTAAAACATGATATCGTTTTGTCTTATTATTAATTTTGTCTGTACAGAAGCAGAATAGTAAAAAACAAAGGCATTAAAAAGTTATGAGCCAACAAAAATTAGTTTTTCCTACTAATTTTAAAGCAACTTTGGGCGTAAATAAGTAATAAAAGAAGTATAAAATCTCAAAAACAAAGCTCGTTCCGACAAAGCTCAATTATCGAAGATTATATTAAACTTTATTCGTAATTGATTTATGCAGTAGTTTTTTCATAAAACCCCACCTTCCAAAGGAGTTTTCGTATATTTTTACGCGCGCGGTTAAGTATGAATCGTCGTGCACTGTGTTTATGTGCGTGCGACTAGACGTTATGCGTGTAGACTAGCTTCTAACTGCTCAACACTGGTGCTATCTCTGTCGGACACGATGCTAGGTGAGACAGCGTGCTTTTTGGCCGCGCCCGCCAGTGAGTTCGAGCCCGCGACTAGTTGGCTCTTAGGACGCTATCACATTTTGAACTCGCTCTAGTTTAGGTATCTGAATCGCAACACAACAACATTACGCGCACGCACACATTGAAACCGCTGACCGCTCGATTTTATACGTAACTTAACTAATCTTGGTACTTGAAGGTATATATTTTTTAATTTTACTGGTATTGGTTGAGTAAACTTAGTTGTAAGTTTGCAATCGAATTTTAGTAACTGTGACTAAGTACTTTCTGCGTGATAATTATGTTTTTAGTATTTTTAAAATTCATCAGCCATTACGTAGCGTAGGTAGGTACCCAAAAATTTCAAGCGCTGGCCATATGGATTAAATACCATATTTTTACATAAACTAACAACCCAAACTAACGACCTATTACAAGGAACACCTACGATTATCCAACAGGCTACTATTAGTTAGAAAAGATCCCTTCACTAGCTGCCGCCGGGAAGCCCCGATACGAACATACCTACATATTTTATTTTACTATTTATTTTACTACACTACTGCGAAGTTTGGCAACCTCGCAAAAGTAAAGATTCGTCATACTGGTGACAATTTTTGACCTAATTTAATTATGATTGATGATATCTCCGAAACGATGCATTTTTGGACCACCTAATCTAGGAGTTTTAGTATTATTTTTACCTACAGAATATAACCCTAGAGTTATGGGATATCAAAAAAAACAGGTTGTATATGATGTTGATGATTTCTGAAAAACTGTGCTAATTAGAGACATCGTATTATTTTTCCTGTAATGTTTACATAAACTTCTATCACATGGAATAATTTCAGAATTTTATCTATGCAAATTTCTGAGATAAGGCCCCTCCTTATCTCCGATGTTTGCATAGATAAAAATCTGTTTTTATAAAAACGGTTTTTTTTTTTACATTTTGTATCAAGTCGGAAACTATGCTGCTTACATTTTTTTTGAGAAGGTGCAAACAGCGCTCTTTCATATGATACCCCACATGCCTTAGTAGCCCCATTTAAATTTTTTAAGACCCCCTTTCCGGAAACCCTTTCAGTCCCTTTTGGAAAAAAGGTATATTTTTTAAAATTGATTTCTCGTTTGCAAAATAGTTGGGCAAACGTCATCTAAAATTATTCTAAATTTCAAGTTGATAGCATTAGTAGTTCTTGAGATATCCAGGTGAGACAGACAGACAGATAGACAGACAGACAGATTTATGAATTGACAACTAAGTCGATTTATCACCAAAATGTACATCCACCATCATGAATCAAAAATTGGATGGTATATTCGTAAACAGCACCTTCAACACCTCCACAATTGATAACAATGTCGAATTTTTATAAAAAAAATACACCCGCCATCTTGGATTTAAAAAATTATGTCATACGTAATCACCACCCCTAAAAACCCCAAAATTGACTATGTATCGATTATCTCGAAAAAAAATATTTCCGCCATTTCAATTTGATTAAAGATAATATAATTATTTACACAATGTTTATCCGTAATCTACAACCATTATTTATACAAAAAATTACAACTATGTATTTATTTTTAAAACAAATTTCAATAATCATACTTTTATTTCGGTCCGAAAAAGTATCAACTTCGTCCACCCACAGTATACAAATACAGCACACACTTCTGTACGTAAATATTTTTTTGCGAAAAATCGTTACACCAATGCTTTCACGAGCGCGTCTGAGCGCGGAATGACGAACCGCGAGTAGAAAATGTATGGAGAAATTTGAGAGCGCTTCTTATTTTAATCATAAATAAAAAAGTTATTTATTTACTTGCAAAATATTTAGTAGGCCGTATAGAGGACTATATAAGCAACAATTTTTTATTATTTGTATGTTTAACTATGCAGTGGATTTAGCTATATTGGTTCCTTTTCAGACCACATTTTTTTTAATTTGTTGGTTTTATTGTGATTGTTGAAACGTATTTGTGTGAAAATTTTGTATGGGGCTATACAATTTTTATGGGCGTTTTTTGGAGATGAATATATTACCTTTAATTTGAGACTATGATATCCTTGCAGTTGTGACTCCTAATTCATTAAAATGGTACCTGAAAAGCATTGATATTTGAGGAAAAATGTGATAGCGTCCTTAAGTGGCCTACGGAGTGTGCCTCCCTTAGTGGCAATATCTACCACCCGTGTGACGCCATCTTTACCCGGATAGGTAGCAGTAATACGGCCCTTGGGCCAGGATCCTCGTGGTAATGTACCATCAGCTACCACTACCATGTCACCAATAGCTATTAATGGGGCTGTTCCAATTGCTCTTCTAGGACAAAGTGTAGGCAGGTACTCTACGACCCATCTGTTCCAAAAACGGTCGGCCATGCGCACTGCTCTTTTCCATCCTGCTCTGCTGCAGATATCACTGTCAGTTAATTCTGCTGGAATAGGGCGTCCTGAAGAATATCCCAGAAGAAAGTGATTTGGAGTGAGCGCTTCAGGGTGTTGAGGGTCATTCGCGACGTGCGTCAAAGGTCTAGAATTGACTAATGCTTCGGCTTCACATAGAAGGGTAAAAAGTATCTCATCGGTCGGAGTCCTTACATTATTTCCTTACTGATTTTATGAGTCTTTCCCAGGCTCCTCCCATGAAAGGTGCTGATGGGGGAATGAACCTCCACTTGATCATTTCACTAGCAGCGAAGTTTGGGACAGCATCCTCGTATAGGGTTCTGAGCTCTCTATTTGCGCCAACAAAAGATGTGCCGTTATCAGAGTAGATTTCAGTTGGTGTTCCACTTCGAGCTATAAATCTTCTTAGGGCCATTATTGCAGCGTCTGATGATAATGAGTGGACAACTTCCAGGTGGATAGCTCGAACCGTTAAGCAAGTAAATAAGCCGACCCAGCGTTTTACCGTTCTTCGCCCAATCTTCACAGTGATGAGGCCAAAATAGTCTAAGCCCACGAAAGAAAATGGTCTACAGCGAGCGAGTCTGGCTGCAGGAAGGTCGCCCATGGGTGGTTGAAACGCGACGCTTCGACGGACCTTGCAAAACTGGCAATTAAAGGCTACCGAACGTACGGTGCTCCTAAGGCTCAATATCCAATACTTTTGCCTTAGTTCGTTTACGATCATCTCTGTGCATGCATGAGCCGCCTTTCGAAGGTAGTCTAGCACGAGAAGTCGGACAGCTGGATGTTTTCCGTTAAGCAGAATAGGTGACTTGACAGCTTCTAGTACCTCTTTGACAGCAGCTATTCTAGTTGATAACCGCAAAATATTCTCACTATCAATAATAGCGGACAATTTAAATAACCTACTACGGCGCGACACGGGTAAATTGTTCCGGATGGATCTGATTTCCTCCGAGAAAAAATCTATCTGACTCTTACGAAAAATATGAATCATTGCTAAGTGTAAATCATTAGAAGTCAGCGTACGTGGCAGAAAGCCGCGACCACTGTTAACGTTTGGGGTTGGTGGCAAATTAAAAGTGAGTATGAGGTTTCAACTTTATGATCATCGTTTGATATAATGTTGATGACATGAGTATGAGTTTCATGAGTAGTTCCGTTTGTTATAACAGGCTCTTCAGGCCAGTCTGAGGTCAATAAAAAGTCAGGTCCCTTTATCCAACGGGACTCTGGAGTAAGTGGACCTCGACCTAAACGGGTTGCGTCGTCAGCGACGTTGAGGCTGGTAGGCACCCACCGCCACTCTCGGACATCAGTGAGTTCTATAATCTCACCCACTCGATGGGCTACGAAAGGTTTGTAGGTGCGTGCATCTTTTCGAAGCCAACCCAAAACGTCCATTGAATCGCACCAAAACATGCGTTTGTGAGGTTTTAATCTAACTGCATCTACGATGGAACTAGCTAGACGAGCAGCTATTAATGCAGCTTGTAATTCTAATCTAGGAATACTACATGGTTTCAAAGGAGTGACCCGTGATTTGCTAGATACGAGCGCGAGCTGCACATCTCCATCCAAATAAAGAAAACGCCAGTATGCTACAGCAGTATATGCTTGTGCGCTTGCATCTGCAAAGACGTGCAGTTCAACTTGACTGAGCTCCGTCCCCCGTGAATTGTAACAACGAGGAATTTTGAGCTGTGTAGTTAAAATCAAGTCTTGGAACCAATCGTTCCATGTCTTGATTTTAGAGCAGGGAAACTGAGTGGCCCAATCCAGATTCATTCGCCAGACATTTTGAAATAAAATTCGACCGCGAATTACAACGGGAGCAAGAATATCCAGTGGGTCAAATACTTTCATTATCAATGAAAGTACTTTGCGTTTTGTAAGTGAGCTAGGTAAAATAGCTTCTTCACCTTTACCTGGAGTATTAAAACTTAAAAGATCAGTAGTTGGATGCCAATATAGCCCTAAAGCTCGTGTACAAGGAGTAGATGAAAGAAAATTAGCAAGATTGACGTTTAATTCACACACTGTCTCAGATATAAGACTTTTAGGTAAAAATTTAAGCGCTGAGAGGTCATTAGATACCCACCCACGCATTTCAAGTCCAGCACGTGCGTGAACTTTAACTATATCAGCAGCCAAACTAGCTGCTATGTCACTGGAAGACACGGAGCCAATATAGTCGTCCACATACGTATCATGAACAATAGCATGCGCTGCTTGCGGAAACTGATCCTTGACTTCCAGTGCATTTTTATTTTTCATATACAGAGCAGTAAAAGGACTAGATACTGCCCCGAAGATCATGGAAGACATCCTATAGGTTTGGATGGGTTCTGCAGAACTGTCTCGCCACAAAAACCTTTGCGCGTTCTGGTCCTGTTCAATAATTTTAAACCTAGGAAACATTTCCTTTATATCCGCGGTCATAGCTACTTTGCCCTCCCGAAAACGAAGCAAAATGTCATACAGAGACTGTAATAAATCTGGCCCTGTTAACAAAAATGAATTAAGGCTGACGCCATGAGTTTTCGCAGCAGCATCGTGAACGACACGAAGCTTTGTTGGTTTATTTGGGTTTTCTACTCCAAAATGTGGAAGATACCAACACACGGAGTCAGGAGAACATTCTATTTGACACTTTTCAGCGTAATCTTTGTTAATCATCTCGTGAATATTTAACTTGTAGCGCTCAGCATAAACTGGATCTCGCAAGATTTTCTTTTCTAAACTTAAGAAACGGGACAAGGCAAGTGGGTAGCTATCAGGAACAGCAGGGCTATCAGATTTCCACAAAAGACCTACTTCAAACCTACCACATGGTAAACGATTGGCAGTACGGTCTAAAATCTGAACAGCACGTAGATTGTCAGCACTATGCGGTGTCTTTTTAGAAATACCTATTGAGTCTAACTTGTACTGTTCTTTTATCATGTTTTCCAGTAATTGACTTTGATTATTATCAACATGTTCTTCGAAAAGGTAATTCAGTAGTTCGACAGGTCTTGTCCTGCTACTACTAAAACCAAACAATACCCATCCTAAGGCAGTTTTAATAGCGACTGGTTGTGACTTGGAACCTTTGCGTATGGCCGGAGGTATGGTGAGATGCCAATTATCAATACCGATTACGACCTTGGGCTGAACATTGTCGTAACAAAGAACAGATTTTAATTCAGAAAGAAACGGATAATCATTAACAGTGTGAGGGGAGACAGACTGCTTAGCTAAAAGTAAAGATTTTAGAGACCGTGCTTGATTGACGCGATGTATTTTGCTGACGTGGTGGCCTTTGGTTATTTGACTTTAGTCAACATATTCTACTTGGGTGTCCTTTGATAAGCCACCAACGCATCTCAAATGAGTTTCCACTACAGGGCCCCTAGCTCCTATTCGCGCCGCGAGATCTGCATCTACAAAAGTTGCCGTAGACCCGTCGTCCAATAGGGCGTAGGTGTCCACGCAACCAGTCGGACCTGACACCGTGACAGGAACGACTTTCAAGAGAGGTCTATTGGAGGTGGCCGAACTATTAGCATGCGCAATAAAATCAGTAACTTCTTCATTGGAAGATTTATCTGAGTTCGAAAGTTCAGGACAGGTAAGAGAGGCCGAATCTTCATGATCCTACTCGCTTTCTACTACATAAGCAACGTGTAGTAGCCTATGATGTGCGGAGCGGCATTTTTTGTCGTTACAAACCTCTTTGTTGATATTACAATTTTTATAGTTATGTGAACCTCTTTTCAGACATTTGTGGCATAACTTTTTATCTGTGACAAATTGCCATCTGTCGGTGACAGACAATGACTTGAAGGTGTCACATTGGTATATGTCATGATTTTCGCTGCAAAAACCACAAGCTTTGTTATCGTTAGAAACGAGTTTGTTATTTATTTTTTTATGAGTTTTAGCGGAAGAAGGGTGCGGATTTGAAGAAGAAGAAGAATCGTCAGCCTGTACGACATGAACTTTATCACCCTTTTTCACATAGTTGATTGGCTCGGTGATTAGACCAAACTTGAGCTGCAGGTCTACTTCTCGAATTAGAAACCGGGCTAGGAGCTCCAACTTGGTGCAATCTCCTTGGCGTGAAAGATATGTTGATGCATAGTCTGCCCAGCGTGTCCGTAACAGAGGTGTGAGTTAACTCAAAAGAGACTGAAAAATCTCTGGCGACTCCAAATAGGAACTTTGGTTAAGAAGCCTCATCACCTCGGCCGAGTTATGAACGCGACAAGCAAACTTATGTAGATCGCTACCGTCATTATTTATCTTTGTTAACGCACGAAGGGTACTGACTTCCTGTAAAACGATGTGTTCTGGCCTACCGAACCTAACCGCTAAAGCTTCCATCACCTCAGAAGGATTGCGTGCTGACACTAGCAGCACCACAACAGCTTCACGAGCTGCTCCTTTAAGCGCATAATTGATGCGCGCTAAATTATCTGAAGTTGAATACTCTACTTTCGTATTTTCGTACGTTTTATTAAAAGTTAACCAGTCCAAAGCTTTACCGTCAAACACAGGTAGGCGTCCGTCCCAAAATTTAGGTCTGGATACATTGCTGCTAGACAATGACGCAATTGCTTGGGCTAGTTGAGCTATATCTGAAGATGGAGTACAATTATTATTATTAGTAGATAACGTGTCTGTTTTTAGCGCAATAGGTATGGTGCTGTTGTCTGCTATGCAGGAATCATTATTATTAAGCACCTGTTGAGGTACCAAGGCAACCCCTGGACGCTGTATAAAATTGACCGTAGGTCTCTTATTAACAGAAGAATCTGCAATGACAACGTCCTGTGGTCCCTTTGTTACATCAACCTGGATAGAGTCAACACACTTATTTAACCATTTATGTATCTCGAAGTAAAAAACAAAAGGTAAATACAAAAATCATAAAAATTAATAGACAAAATAATATCAAAAAACATAGACACTTATTTAACCATTTATGTATCTCGAAGTAAAAAACAAAAGGTAAATACAAAAATCATAAAAATTAATAGACAAAATAATATCAAAAAACATAGACAAAAACTCAAAAAGGTGCGTTATGCACAACAATGTTAAGTTTGTTTTTTAAGATAAATTCATCCTAACTACGGAACCCTTCATTTTGCGTGGTCCGACACGCACTTGGCCGGTTTTTTAAAGTGATAAATGATAAATGATTTATTTTCTGTAAGTAGGTTTGTACAAACACTTTTACACGTCAAACATATTTAAAAAAACAATAAAAACTAGATGAGGTCCGCGTTTCGAAACTGACGACTCTGAGAAGAAAGGCCGAAACAAACTCAGAGGTCACAGTCTCTTTTAAAGTCCAGACATAATCTTGGTCAAATCATATGAAGACCATGTAGATTGGTGCCTGAAATGATCTTTTGATGAAAGAATCACACAGATTGATCACACAGATTGAGGGGACCTGTCCAGTCAGTGCACGCATTTGTCAGTAGTCGTGCAGCTCAACTCAGAACTTGAGGAGCTCAACGATTCAACGAACAATACCAAAGAAAGGACATTTGGGTAGGCCGCATAAATTACTCAAACTGCCAGATAATGATGAAAACTAACTGAGTAAAAACAAAAATAAACAATAACCCACATAGTCTTCACATTTACAATACTTAATTCAAACTCAAACTCAAAGCATTTATTTCAATTAAACCATTGACAGGCACTTTTGAATTGTCAAGAAGTCGGTCAGTTACAAATATGAAGCTAGTTGCCCATTCCAAATAGTAGGTTCCTATGGAGAAGAACGGGCAAGAAACTCCACGGACACTCTTTTAAATTAAAATATTGGTACAAAATATTGGTTACATCATTCTTAATGAAGTTAAACATGTGAGAACGATGCAATACGTCAAAAGCGTCCGTGATAAAAAGATAACAATTCAAAACTAAAATAATTAAAAATAAGCCGTGGCAGCTAAGAGATGACCAGTCCCAACTGACAGCGCCCGTTCACGAACATGACGCATGGATCAGCACCATTCAGCTCAACCATTTTGAAGGGAGCTAAATGATCCAACACACACGCCACCATCAGCGAGACATCTGAGTGAGCATGACATACTCTCAGCCGCCAGGGCACATTTAAGTCAATGAAAGACATAATTACCCGGTAAATGGTAGCTCTATTGTACATAGTACTCACACCTGTGATATGCAATTATATAATACAAAGGATATTCTAGTTTTACAATGAAAAGATAGTCTTCCAATCTTCATCAGCTCCAACAGTATTTTCAAATGTTAATAAATTAGTTGTGGTTGTGGAGCTGGACCAGCATTGAGCCAAGCATTTCTATCAGCGATGTAATCCCCCAACCTATAATATGCCTGCTTGCATAGTGTGCGTTTTATACAAGATTTGAATTTCGTCTCATTCAGTTGAAGTATGACGGGAGGGATTTTATTATAACATTTTAAACAGTACCCCATGAAAGATGAGTCTACTTTTGCCAGTCTGAAACCTGGTTGAGCTAATAGATCCCTACTTCTAGTACTATAATTATGTCTTTCGCCTCTTTTACTAACAAGATGTAAATTTTTTCTTACGTACTTACATGATGTTTTCATAGATATATTGACAAGGCACCGTCATGATGTTAATATCCTTAAACAGTTCCCTAAGAGAATCGCGCCTGCGGAGATTATATATGGCTCTGATGGCTCTTTTCTGCAGAATAAAAATAGACTCGATGTCTGAAGCCTGTCCCCAAAGTAAAATACCGTAAGACATAATACTATGAAAGTAACTAAAATAGACTAGCCTCGCGGTATCTACATCAGTAAATTGACGGATTGTTCTGACAGCATATACTGCTGAACTTAGCCGTCCTGCAAGAGTTGTTAAATGAGGACCCCATTGAAGCCTAGAGTCGAACGTGATCCCCAGGAAAACAGTTTTATCGACGAATTCTAGTTTCTCTTGATTCAATACTATCTCATAATCACTACTTTTTACATTTGGTAAAGAAAATCGTATCCACTTCGTTTTTTTTCCATTTAATACTAATTTATTGGCAGTGAACCAATTTTAGACCTGCAGTAAGGCGTTATTTACGTCGTCAAAATTTGTAGCACGTCTATCTACCTTAAAAATCAAGGAAGTATCGTCAGCAAATAACACCATTTGTGGTTGATTATTTAATACATGGAGTAGATCATTAATATACACTAAAAAGTGGAAAGGACCCAATATCGAGCCTTGAGGAACACCCATTTTTACTTTTAAACCGAGTGAATTGATACCATTTATTTGAACTAGCTGTTGTCTATCGTTTAAATAAGATTTTACTAAACTAAGCGCAAGTTTTCCAAGTCCGTAATGCTCAAGTTTCAATAGCAAGGTTTCGTGATCGACGCAATCAAATGCCTTGGAAAGGTCACAAAAGATTCCTATGGCATCTTGGGCCTCTTCCCACGCGTTAAAAATGTGTCTTAATAAGGTTACACCGGCGTCGGTCGTACAACGTCCTTTGGTGAAACCATACTGTTGATCGTGAAGGATTTTATTCAAGTTGAAATGATTGAGCATTTGATTAAGCATTACCTTTTCAAACACCTTGCTGAAAACCGGCAACACGGATACGGGTCTATAATTATTTGTGTCTTTACTGTCCCCGGATTTGAAAAGTGGTATTACTTTACTGTATTTCATTAAATCCGGGAAGACTCCTTGATCCACACACAAGTTAAATATTAAGGCTAAGTAAGGCGCAATAGTCTCCATTATGGACGTACAGACTTTAATGGACATTCCCCAAAGATCTTCGGACAATTTGATCTTGATTTGCCTAAAAGCTTTTAATACTATTATTGGGTTAATATGCTTAAAGTTAAATTCAATAGAGCAGGCTGAAACGTTCGCCCTTACAGAGTCAAAAGCGAGCGAGGACGAGGAATTTAAAGTTTCTGTAGTTTTACTCAAACTGCCAGATAATGATGAAAACTAACTGAGTAAAAACAAAAATAAACAATAACCCACATAGTCTTCACATTTACAATACTTAATTAAAACAATATAATACTTAACAAAGTAAATTCATGTCATAGTATATATAAAATTCATCAATGTCGATGTGTATATAAAATACGGATATAATCTTGGTCAGATCATTTGAGGACCATGTAGATTGGTGTGAGTTGAGTGAAGTGATGTTGGTTGTAATGGAACGCACGGGAGGGCGAAGTAGAGAAACCTACTTATTGTTTTCGTTAGATAGATAGCCTTTATCAATGATTGTGAGACGCGCATTCAAGGATAGATAGAATTATACTGTCTATCATCAATACCGATCTGTCTTTCACTGAAAATAGGTTACGAGTATTAGGTTCGGCCGTAAGGCGCCAATCTTGTTATCTGCGGATGCCTGACTACGGCGTAATTGGTAATATTCGATCGTCATGACAACGCCCAGAAGACGCATCAATAATTAATTAAATATTTTAAGAATTAATTCGTGAGTGTATGCCAGCCCCCCCTCCCCCCAGTTCTCCGTGGTGCAGGCGGTGGCGACTGGCGTGCGCAGCCAACTCTTGACAAATGAGCTCATTTAAACTAGCAACAGTTATAACGAGTCACAAATTATTCAAATTTCACTAATATCCTCGTTACCACGCGCAGATAATTGCTGTAATGTACGTATTTTAGCTTTCATTTACTCGAATGTGCTACCTTTGTGAGTACAGTACGCTGAACAAAGCGGGTGATTACCATTCCCACAGAGGCCGGGCAGCCTCATGTGACGTACGACTAGTGCGCTGTGACGAAATTGAAGTAATTTCGACCAAATACGTCACCTGTTTGACGTGATGAGTCATACCGCCCCACCGCTGCCATTTGACATGACATGTGGACACTTTGCAGACCGGCCGCATTGCCCGTTACCCAACAGGAGCTGAGCATTGGAAGCTATCTCGGATCGTATCGCATTTATGACTTGCTATTGCCCATAAAATTGCTGAAGGAATATAAGTACTTTATTAGAGTTGCTTGCAAGTATTAAATACTATGTATGAGTAGAAATATTCTGTGCTATAATAATGGCTATATTGTACATCTACATTGATAGGTAAGTGGTTCTTTCAAATCGTTCAGGGGCAAAATGTCCAACGGTGTCTAAATGTCCAAATTCCAAAATGTACAATTGTCAAAATGACCATTGGTCAAAATGTCTAATTCCCAAAATATCCAACTCCCAAAATGTCCAATCTTTGAGACTGTAGCAAATTTGTTCAATAACTCATCAAAGCGATTTTTTAATATTTATGACAACAACATGACTGTTCTGCATTATACTTAACATCTTGCATGCTTTGTGTGTGCATTACTCATGTTTCGAACAAATAAATGATCAATCTATCTAAACAAAAAATTTAAAAAATACTGAAAGAATCAAAATATGTTTTATTTATAAGTAACAAATTAAGACCCAGAGAAGACCACAACATACCCGCAATCACTATTTTTGTCGTAATATAATATAAAAAAATACAATAATCAATAAGTATCATATTTTTTATAATTATAAACACACAATAAACATAGTTTTACATAACCAAGGTAAGACATAAAAAATACTTAATGTCCTACCTTGCTTTGGTCAAGCAAGTAATAATCAACTTAATTTTTATTTTTAATCAACAAGCATTTTTTTATTAATAATATGTTAATCAATATAATTATTTTTATCATTTATGTAACAATAATATAATTTTTAAACAAGCTTAAAACATTGTTGTAATTTGAGATCTTTGTTTCGTAATTTTATTTTTATATGACATTATGTAAGTATATGTTTTGTATTTTGATATTACATTCTGACAAAAATTGTGATTTCGGGTATGTTGTGGACTTGTGGTCTTTCCTGGTCTTAATTTGTTACTTATAAATAAAACATATAATATTTTGATTCTTTCATTATTTCGTATTTATTGATTGTCATAAGTATTTAAAAAGCGCTTTGATGAGTTATTGAACAAACTTGCTACAGTCTCAAAGATTGGACATTTTGGGAGTTGGACATTTTGGGAATTGCACATTTTGAGAATTGGACATTTTGCCCATTGGACATTTTGAACCTGAACGTTCCAAATGTTCCATCTATATTTTTAGAAGAAGTAATAATACCATTTTAGCACAAGCACATATTTATAAGATCCCCCGCGTACGTCAAAACTAAATTGAACGATATTTGCATCTCCGTTATCTGCATTACCTGCCAACAATATTCCTCCTGTAAATATGTAGAATCGAAGGACTATCGTGCAAAAGATAACGTTGCGCGTTTGACGTTGTGTGTGTAGTTGTGAACTATACGCCGCAACGTGCTTGAAATTATGAAACTTTGTTGCAGATTTTATATCAGATGTTCTAAAGGATATTGCCCGTTGTCCGTCGTATACCCATACCAACATACGTTTAAGTACTAGACAAGTTAGTAACGATCAGTACGTCCCCAGCATACGATCAGTACGTCCCCAGCATACGATCAGTACGTCCCCAGCATACGATCAGTACGTCCCCAGCATACGATCAGTACGTCCCCAGCATACGATCAGTACGTCCCCAGCATACGATCAGTACGTCCCCAGCATACGATCAGTACGTATCCAGCATACGATCAGTACGTACCCAGCATACGATCAGTATGTACCCAGCATACGATCAGTACGTCCCCAGCATACGATCAGTACGTCCCCAGCATACGATCAGTACGTATCCAGCATACGATCAGTACTATCCATCATACGATCAGTACGTACCCAGCATACGATCAGTATGTACCCAGCATACGATCAGTACGTCCCCAGCATACGATCAGTACGTCCCCAGCATACGATCAGTACGTATCCAGCATACGATCAGTACGTACCCAGCATACGATCAGTATGTACCCAGCATACGATCAGTACGTCCCCAGCATACGATCAGCACGTCCCCAGCATACGATCAGTACGTATCCGGCATACGATCAGTACGTATCCAGCATACGATCAGTACGTACCCAGCATACGATCAGTATGTACCCAGCATACGATCAGTACGTACCCAGCATACGATCAATATGTACCCAGCATACGATCAGTACGTACCCAGCATACGATCAGTACGTATCCAGCATACGATCAGTACGTACCCAGCATACGATCAGTACGTACCCAGCATACGATCAGTATATACCCAGCATACGATCAGTACGAACCCAGCATACGATCAGTACTTACCCAGCATACGATCAGTACGTACCCAGCATACGATCAGTACGTACCCAGCATACGAATCGAAATAACTTAGGTATAGGTCACCAATTACAGGCTTGTCCAGACTGGTGCGATATGGCGGGCGCGACGCGTCTCTAGTAGCACAATTTCTTTATCGGTGCCTGTCGCGCCCACGATTTCGCACCAGTCTGCACGAGCCCTCATACAATTGGCAACTACCTCCTTACGGCTCCGTGCACGAAAAAAACCCTTTTTCGCCAATTTAATAAATAATAATAAATAATGTTTATTTATCCAAAATAATACATAGACACAGGTTGAGCACAGTGGTAGATATACTAAAAATATTCATTGTTTGTACAAAATTTAAAAGGCTACAAAAATCTATATAAACAAAACATATACTCTGTCTCTTAAACTAGGAGACCTGTATCTTAATTAAGAGACAATGTTCGGCCAGATAGTTGCGTAAATTAAGTTGTACCCCTTATGAGTGAAATAGTGTCGATCTATCTATTATTGTATGGTGAACAACATTCTCATATTATCTATAAATTTAATATTTCATGTGAACTTCCTGCAGTTGTGATTGAATTAAATCTGTTTGTAGTGTGAGGTTGGGTTTGTATGTATGTATGTATATATGTGTGGGTGTGTGTGCGTGGTGGGTGCACGTGTGTATGTATGTATGTATGTTAGATAGGTTAATATGAAGATGTTTGTGTTGTTTTTACTTTTATGTGCGATATATCAAGTGATGTAAATTAATAATGATTCTGTTTTAAAATAGTCCTGCTGCATGAGCCATTCTGTAATTTTAGTTTTAACCATTTTATTTAAGTTTATTACGTCTAGTTCCTTCTGTATTTTTTTAAAGACGTGAATGCTTAGAACGTAGTATTGGTGTCTTGCAAACGAGGTTTTGTGCTGTACACAAAACCTCGTTTGCAAGACTCCAATACTTTTCCAATAATTTCGTACGTAATTGTGAGAAAGCTTGAAATAATTGAAACATTAAGTCTGTGTAATTATAAAAGTACAGTTTTCGTGGTGATAACCATTCATGTCAGTCCTAGCACCGGTTAATAGTTTTATCACTTTTGCACTCTCGAAAATATAGTTCATTTCGCCTTTGATTTACATATTGAAGATATTGCAAATTCTAAAATAAAACTTCTTCATTTTTTCAACATTTTTTTTCTGCTATATTTTTTATGGAAGTTGAAAAAAATGGTCTTGCCACGTGCAAGCAGACCATAAAATTATGTTTATGGTATTTTTTAAAGTTTAAACTCAAAAGTAGTTTCTTGTAAAAAGATTTTTGTAATTTTCCAGGAATTCATAATTTATTTGAAAAAATCCTTTCCGCCACATGCAAAACAAAAAACTCGACTTTACAAATCACAAATAATTTTGTTTAAATTATTTTTCCCTTTCTCTCGAACAATGAATAAAATTGATCAGAATCAGTCGATTTCGTGCACGGCCCCTTAAGTAATCAGTAGTCAAAAGCATAGTAAATTGTTTAGTAGGGCTTCAGTAGTACATACCTACTAATAGGAAATTCCTTAAAACCTTTATGATTGATAAAGTTTTAGATAAAAACCAAAACACAGAAAACATTAACTTGATGGGCACACCGCACACACTATTATTCCTATAAAAATCTTACAGTAAATGATAGGCAACATCACACATGTTGTTTGTAACGTTTCTTCCTCAACACATACTATTTCTACAAACGTTGTTTCACTGTATCAGCAGCGACATCTGCAATCCTCAACACATACAATATCATGTCTCATGTCCGATGTGTTACCGTGTCCGGTGTCCGTGTCCGGGTGAAAAATGTAAGTTTCCCGGACAAAGCCGTCCGTTATTTATTTATGGTTCCGAGTACTGTGTCGTATCGATTACTTTACCAGTCTTCTTGGAAACGGAACAGACACCTCTGAAGTAAAGTTAGCGGTAGCGGGAACTAGTTCTTTAGAGAGCTCGACCGGCCACCAATCAAGTTGTTAGCGCTGCTCAATACCGGAGCAGGTCATGTGACTCCCGCGTTACGTCACAATGTTTGTTCACTGTGATACTCGTATTAGATTAGCAGTTTGAAAAATTGCATTTTGAATTTGAAAAAAAACCTGCTAATTTTTATAATAAAACTGAACAGTTTGTTTTTAGGGTTCCGTTGTCAACGAGGAACCCTTACCGCCTTATTACAAAACAAGATTTATATTTTGACATGGCTAAAACCATGGAGCCATGATTGATACAAAACTGATAACTTAGTTCGGTACTAAATTGTCAGTTTTGTATTAGGAACGTTATCGTAGACGGAATAAAGTTCGAAATTCAATAATGGCTCCATGGTTTAAACCTGGGTCTGAAGATTAACCTTGTTTTGTAATAAGACGGTTATAGTTTCACCATGTCGGCTTAGCTCAGATAATCTTAGTACTAGAATAATGTAATTTGGCATGGGTATACATACTAATCACGCCGACAAAGTGGTAAAATAAAATATTTAAAAATAATTGATGTTAGGGTAGGTAGCTCCCATGCACGTAAAGTGAGGATCATATATGTTTTTTCTCGTTCCCATGACGTGGGGTATCGTTGGATAGGCCGTTCAAAAATATTGAGGGTCTGCAAAGACCATTTTCGATTCAGGGATCCGTTTGCGTAATATTAAGCCATAAAGTGCAATTTTTTGTTTGCGTCAGGTGTGCTGTGTGCCGGCTAATTGGTTGTTTTTATAATGAATGTACTCAAACAAAATATTGTAAAACATTTTTAAAAGAGTACCGGTGGAGTTTCTTGCCCATTCTTCTCCATACGAAACTACCTTTTGGAAAGGGCAACTAGAATCAATTCTATATTTTTGTAAATTTTGACGTTCAAAAGTGCCTCCTATGTGCCAATTTGAAATAAATAATTCTTCTTTTTTTTTAATCGATGTATTGAGGCCAACACATTTTTCGAACTTTCATACAAACTGTCACCCTGTTGAACGCGTTTAGAGGGTGAATTTTCAAAAAATATTGTTTATGCTCACTTTTGTTATGATGTAAGGAATTCTTATGCAACATTTCAAGCTTCAGCCAGCGGTTCAGGCCGTGCGTTGTGTGTCAGTCAAGATTTGTATAAAGGCTTCTACATACTGGCGCGATTTGTGTTGTCGCTCGACGCGACACCGGGAGCATAATTTCCTTGAATTATTCATAGAAATTGTTCTGCCGGTGTCGCGTCGCGCGACAAGTTGCGCCAGTATGTAGAAGCCTTTAAGTAGATGCGTAGAAATGTAATCGCAATTACATAGTCAAGGTTAAATGAGTTCAGTTTAGGTACCGCACATGTTAGCCCAATCAACCATCGATATACTCAACCAACACATCAAAACAGCTACATTGTAACGGTCACACAGTGTAACTGTAAAACAAACAGATGTGGGGAACGATCCTATCTCACTATCATAGACTAGAGTATCATTATTACAAACAAACAAAGGAGTTTATTATTTAAATTAGCTAAACTACACAATACACTGAGTACACACAGGCTCATCACAGGTTATAGTGTCATTCAACTTTAATTAGTCATTGGCGAGAGCCTAGTGTCCTGCACGATCATTTAAAGTTATATTAGGTTGGTAATCATTATTCAATCAAAATCAATATGGAAAACTAGCTTTTGCCCGCGGCTTCGCTCTCGTGGATGTAGGAAAAAATCTCACGGGAACGTAGGTACTATACCAGGATTAAAAGATTAAGATTACCCTATGTGTTATAAACGTATATAATACGTGTATCAAATTTCATCCAAATCCGTTCAGCTGTTCTTGCGCCAATCCGAAAAATACATCCATACAAACAGACAAACGGACGAAAATTATAAAAACTATATTGTCGGCATCAGACTCATTCAACAGACCTCGTAGTAATAACTTTTTTCAAAAATGTTCAATGTACGGTTCCGACTTCGTTACGAAAGAATATTTTTTTCGTACAAACTGTATCCTCCCTTTTCACCCCCAACATTACATAATCCGCCTATAATGTTCCCACTGCTGGGACACCGGCCTCGTCTCGATGAGAGGGAGTGGGCCGTAATCCACCACGCGGGCCCAGTGCGGGTTGTTACTTAAACTACTTTTTTAAAAGTACGCCTGAATAATAAAACTGGCAATTTTTATATGTTTGCCACAAGGAGCACGGTTATAACCGGTCATTATTTTGTTACTTATTATTATTAATAATTTGAGATAGACCTCTTTCCCTCAGAGCTGGTTTTTTTTTCTATGGAGCCTGAGCATTCTCCTTTTTGTAATTTATTGCCTAGGACGCACCGTTTTCGAGATATTTGTTTTTTTTTATTTTTTTATTATGTAGATTAAAAAAACATCTATGATCATTATTGCATATAATATAGAGTTCATTTTAGCTTGGCTACTTAGTAGCCACACCGTATGGGCTATTGAAGTATTGATTGACCAAAGAATGGGTTATCAATTAAGGCGTTCAAAAAGGTTACCCTTATCGTATGGGTTTTTGATTAACCGCTTAGAAAAACCCTATCGAAAACCCTTTCAATGGTTAACCAAAATGGTCCCTGATTAAATGCAATCCCCCTTATTCCAAAACAAGGTTTATCTTCAGACCCAGGTTTAAAACATGGAGCCATTATTGAATTTCGAACTTTTTTCCGGCTATGGTAAAGTTCCTAAACACAAAACTGACAACTTAGTACTGAACTAAGTTTTCAGTTTTGATTAAAGAACGGTATTTCAATCATTGTTACGTTGTTATTACAGAAAACTGGCTCCATGGTTTAAGCCATGTCAAAATATAAATCTTGTTTTGTAATAAGGCGGTTTGAGTTTAAGTTTTGAGCTATTTCAAGTTAGCGCACAAACGGACACAAGTCTGGCTCAGACAGCTTGCCTGCACAAGACAATGAAAATAATTGTGATTTGTACTAGGACAATTTTCATTATAACCCTTCCCTTACCTGCTGCTCATCCTTATCAATATAATAATCAACGTAGTCGGGTGTAATTGTACGCCACTGATGTAATGGACCCAGCGATCATTACAATGCTTGTTACTTTCAAAATGATGACAATGCATCTGCTGGGGACAAGTGGGCGCACCCCTAGCCCTGAGCTAGAGTCGCGACACTCCATAGTGACGTGACGACACAAATACACAATGCGCGGGATATTTGCGATGTTTTTTTACCAAATAGAGGGGCAAAGGCACAGGCTGCTGCTGATATAAATATAACAATAACTTTCAATAAATCAGACGGCATGACTGTTACTTAATTGAGATTGAGGCGTGGCCATGCTTACATTGCATGTACAATAAAAATATCGAACAATAAGTTTATAGTATAATTATGTATGTACTTACTTAGATTATTTTCATTCGTCCAAAGTTGAGGTAAAATAAAAGCCTTCAAGATAAAATAAATGAAACTGAAAGTTGTAAGTAAGTACAGTATTGTTATCTCTCTGAAGACGAGTAGCGTCTGCACATAACACACACACACACACACACACACACACACACACTACCGACTTCGTTATTATCTAGGACGCGCGGTGGCCGTTTGTTTTTTTTATACGTAAAGTATATAATTTGGTTTTAATGTTGACGCTTTTTCACATAATCTTGCATTCTAATTTCTAATCATTCAAACAATTGAATTTTTTTTTCTAGAGACTTGCTACGAGTAGTGTACCTATAATTTTATTTGATGATTCAGTCTGTCCATAATTATACAAATTGTAAGTAATTATTTGTTTTATATTCATTTATATTAATTAGTTTATACATATTAACAGCTGAAGAATACATTAAATTAAAAAACTTTTTGTAAAAAAAATAACCGACTTCCAAAAAAAGGAAGTCGGTGTCTTTGGAGCTGTATTTTAGTTTTAAATACAGATCCAAAGACACCGACTTCCGAAATATAAAAAACTTTTTAATTTATCTAAGTTACAATAGCCTAAAGTCAACTGCTCATCACCTTTTACAAAATATTGCAAAATACTTGCTTTTACAAAATATTGCTTTTCCCGATGCTGGGACGTTAATTGTTGAGCAGTTCTCCTGGTAAGCACCAGGGGAACAGCCACCCACCATATGCATTGTGACGAGCATAAATTGCTTAGCAACCATATTAAAGTACCTAATCGAATCGCAACCCGTTAAATACTTATTATTATGTAGTTCCGGTGGCCATCTGTGGTCTCCATCATCAGTTCCACTTCACCAAATGGTGATTTTCGGGAGCAAATGCACAAGTTACTATAAAAAATACCCAAATCGCTATAGGTTTGCCTATAAAATTCGAGGGTTTCCCTCGATTTCCATGAGATTCCCTCATCAGATTGTGATGTGGTGGCAATGGGACTACCTCAAGAGCATACCCTTTCAAACAAATAATTTTCAAAATCGGTCCATAATTGACGGAGCTATAGGTAAACAAACATAAAAAAAAAAAACATACAGCCGAACATATAACCTCCTCCTTTTTGGAAGTCGGTTAAAAATAGGCACTTATTAAAACAGAAAAACCGGCCAAGTGCATATCGGACCACGCACAATGAAGGGTTCCGTAATTGGGATGAATTTATCCCAAAAACAAACTTAACATTGTAGTTGAAAAACATGCTCTCCCATACATCGATATACGTTACGGTCAATTCTCCAACTGCAAATTTAAGTTGGTCGACTATTACTCGTTAACTTGTGAAGCCTACTTAGCTGTGATAGTTTTACTTTTAATTTCGTTATATATACTATTGCCATGAATTTTTTCACATATCCAAAACCAACCATTTAGCTGGCAGGGGGGGGGGACACTTGACTAACAAAAAATAGCACTTTAAAGCTTAATATTACGCAAACGGATCCCTTAATTGAAAAATGGTTTTGACAAACCCTCAATATTTTTGAACGGCCTATCCAACGATACCCCACACTATGGAATAAACGAGAAAAAAAAATATCATCCCCATTTCACGTGTAAGGGAGGTACCCTAAAAAAAATGTTTACCATAATTTTATTTTACCATTTTTTCGGCATGATTAATATGTATACTCATGCCAAATTACAGCTTTCTAGGACTAAGCGTCTCTGAGCTAAGCTGGGGACAGACGGACGGACGGACAGAGACAGACAGACAGACAGACAGACGGACATGGCGAAACTATAAGGGTTCCTTATTTACTACGGAACCCTAAAAACACGAATGTTTTTGGAAAGTAAGAGTGACTGGGGAGAATTTAGTATACAAAATTCAAAAATTCAAAATTCATTTATTAGTGTGAGAAAGTCACGTTCATGTACACACAGAAAATTCATTACTTTCTTTTATCTATGGTTAAATTCAAATTCAAATTTCAAATTCAAATTTATTTATTTGCTAGAATGTAGGTACAAATCAAGAACTTAAGAATATCGTGGCCCAATTACATTCTACCATTACTTATGGTGTGCAAATATGTCATATTAACATTTAATTTATTAATAAAAGGTGATTTAAACAATGCGATTAAAATTATTAAAATTCAGGAACATACATTAATTAACGACAAAATAGAAAAAGAAAAAAAAAGTAAAGAAGATAATTCAAAATAAAAAAACATCTACTTAAATGTCAAATTACAAATATAATGCAAAGTCCATATTCCTTGTAAGTCACGATTCAATAATATTAAACATTAAATTTATTATTATATGGTGTGTAATTTATCAACATAATTTAGTTTACTCTTCTGCACGATATGACTTATATACGTTTAAAGGCTTCTACATGCCAGCGCGACAGGTCGCGCGACGCGACACGGCACAAAGGCCCCGCGTGTCGCGGGACGAGCGGTGCCTTTGTGTCGCGTCGCGTCGCGCGACAAGTCGCCCCGGTATGTAGAAGCCTTAAATCAAAACAGTTTTGTAACACATGATTGTGAAACCGGTCTACGTATCGAAAACATTTGGCACAATTAAATAGAAAAAAAAACAATAAACAAGAAAAAAAAACCGGTCAAAAGCGAGTCGGACTCGCGCACCGAGGGTTCCGTACGTATATATGATGGATGTCGATGATTTCTAGTTTTTCAGAAATCATCGAAGTGCTATTTATAGACATAAATTTATTTTTCCTGTAATCTTTACATAAATTTCTATCACATAGATTAATTTCAGATTTGTATCTATGCAAAGTTCGGATAACGGTTTTTTTTTACATTTTACACCAAAAGTTGGAAACCATGCTGCCTAAAAAAAAATGTTTGAGAATGTGCAAACAGCGCTCTTTCATATGATACCCCTTATACCCTAATAGCCCCACTTCAAATTATTAAGACCCCCCTTTCAGTCCCTTTTGCAAAAAAAGGTATTTTTTTTAAATTTCTTTCTTGTATGCCAAATAGTTGGGAAAACGTCATCTAAAACTATTCTAAATTTCAAGTTGATAGCATTAGATTTCTCTACATAAGTCAACAAAGGAAAACCTATTTATGTATGAGTAGTCAATAGAAAAATCTTTTTTACAAAAAAAAACAATCGACTTCCAACAAAAACACTAAAAAGTGAAAAATAACTTTAATTTCGCAAGGACATAACATAATCACGCCTTGTTTCCTCGAAGGGTTGGGCAGAGGTGTACCTGAGATATCCAGGTGTGACAGACAGACAGACTTAGTCTCACTATAAGGGTTCCTTTTTACCATTTTGGTACGGAACCCTAAAAAGAAACAATAAATAGAAAAAAAAAATTGTTTTGCATATGTCTCGGTTTATTCCAACTTTTACTTCTCACTGTTACACAACATACAAAATCGATACGCATCGCAAAACCCGCATTTTATTTAGAATCGTTAATTTTGTGAAATACTCTGAGAACGTAACCGACACCGCCATCTGTCGTCAATAAGTGCAACGCGACTGCTTATTACCACAATTATGTCACTCAAAGTAACCACTTATTACCTCAATGTATCAATCAGAACAGCCACTCATCAGGACCCTTACTGCGCTACATCATTACATATTGTGTGGGGTGATGTCAGGAAGTGAGGTAGGTCATAGTGTGCGATGAATCCGAATCTAGTCTACCATAATATTCAGAATGTACCTGTGTACTTAGTATGTCCCTACTGCTGGGTCGTCGCGGTCGTTGACGAAGCCCATCGTTAGAAGTGGACCTCTGAGGTTCGTTCAAGACAATCATGCAAGTTGGAGCTCCAAAATTGTAGTTAAAAGATAATTAAATTGCTCGATGAATAAACGAAGTAGGTGAAAGACGTGATTATAATGCTTATATGGGCTCTCTAATGAATAAAACGTGTTCGTTTTACTTTTGAAACATACTTCATCCAGTCCATAGTACGTAGGTACCTATAATATTATGCTTTGCGGTCGTGATGGCCGATTAATGGCGCTATCGCCACACAGTCATCGGAAATGGTCGGAGTACGGATTTGGTTCGCCCCTTTGGGAATTACGAACGTGTAATGCGTTATGCATAAAACTAGTTTGAAAGTTAAATATAATATTCGCATAAATATGAAACATGGCAGTATATTTCAGTATTGCCCCCGAGGCCGCTCGCCCGTCCGGGGGCGGCTGGCGCGGCATGCTCGGCGCGCGGCGCGGTGCTTCTCTAATTAATTTATCGAGCAGCTCTTATATCTGCTTCTAATTGCATTAGCACTCAAACATGTTCAAGAGCATCGTTAAACTGGATTGAAGCGTGAATTTTTATGTTCATAATTAAGAACAGTCGACTCACTTTATGTAATAAATTATGTATGTCTACGTCACGGTTCAGTAGCGCATGCCCCACGTGGCCAGATCCTGTGCGATGCCTTGCTGTTCGGTGTACAGTTTCGTGATAACCCTGCGGTTAAGGGTATCGGTATCGGACACGACTGCGGTAATTACCGACCGGCGCCTGCTTAAAAATTACCGGATTCAGGGCACGAAATACTGCGAGGAAACCGGCACGTTAATTATAAATCCTTAGTTGTAACTTCGCCCTGAGAACTGTGGCGGGTGGGCCATCTGTCATGTTAGGAGGCGATGACAAATGATAGGCCTAAAATGCATTAATATTTTACTTCAGTCAGTTCCTTGTCCCTGCGTGGTCGCCCTACAACTCATCAACGCGGGAACTTCTCAGACGGAGTTCCCATTAGGCATACAGGCGGTACATTGTCGGCGACCAAAGGCGTCTCGATGTTTCTGAGAAACGAGCCATCGATACAACTCCATTGTGGTTCGAGCGCTTTTTAGGAAACGCTGGCTAAGGGCCGCGCGGCCGCAAACAGACTGCCGATGGGCTACGAGCGGCCGGGCGGCCTACAGAACACGGCCGCATGCAAAATGCGTATAAATCGCAACGCTAAATATAGCTCCGAGCTCAACTGCTGTTCAAACAGTCAAGTCAGACATAGACAGTTCATTTGCTAGTCCAAAAAAGTCGATGCAACACGAAAGGGAATAGCAAGTAACCAATCATTTCGGGCCAATTACAGGGAACGCAAATGACAGGGCAGACCGGCGAACTAGTGAGTAGTGACGTCCGGCACACACGCGATACTGTAGCGTCGGCAATTAATGATTTCGATGCTACATTCGAGTACATTCTGTATTGCGTTTCAATGAATCAGCGTTTGTTTGTAATCCACGACTTCGCGATAGAATCGATGCTGCATTGATGTTTGGCGACTCTCACAGTCTGTGGGGGAAGCAAACGGAGGGGCATCTAGATATCATACGATCGCGATGCCAGACATGCTAGATTTCCTGCCAGGGTTGGGAGTTTGTTCGAAAGGGATATCGTGACCCTGGCACACAGGCAAATGAAGGAATACGGGTGGGTTTTAGTCAGTAAAAGCTGGCACGCCCTCCCGCTCCACCCAGAGCGGGAGAAGTTATTTGTTAATTACCCACCCAAAAAAAAAAAGACATGCTAGATTTAGTGATAAGTCAGACAATAGATTCAGTTTCTGTTGTCCGTTCTTAAATGGGAATGTAGTGGGAGCGCTAATGTGCGAGCTCTTGTCGTTTGCTAAATAACGAACGTCTGCCAGGTGCAAACCAAAAGCACCAAAAATATTGCGTGTGCAATACTTATTGTGCTCATAGCATGTCAGCTAGTCGGAGGGTACATGTCAGCTAGTCGGAGGGTACATGTCAGCTAGTCGGAGGGTACATGTCAGCTAGTCGGAGGGTACATGTCAGCTAGTCGGAGGGTACATGTCAGCTAGTCGGAGGGTACATGTCAGCTAGTCGGAGGGTACATGTCAGCTAGTCGGAGGGTACATGTCAGCTAGTCGGAGGGTACATGTCAGCTAGTCGGAGGGTACACGTCAGCTAGTCGGAGGGTACATGTCAGCTAGTCGGAGGGTACATGTCAGCTAGTCGGAGGGTACATGTCAGCTAGTCGGAGGGTACAAATAAATCACGCACTTCCGTCACATACACTCAGCGCGCACATACGCGCGGTGCTGCCGCGGCAGGGGGCGCGACTATCTGCAATCGCCCAAACCTCGCTAATTGCACACATGACACTTTTTATATAACAACGGGTAATGTGGCACCGACAAACAATAAATATCAGGATAACTAGAATGATGTTAAACATACAACGATTTTCAGAATTGTGTGTTTTGTAAACGTTTTTAACGAGAACATCGTAATGCGTCCGACTTTTGTCATCAAGGTGTAGATTTCACGTATAAAGGTGGTAAATTATTTCCTAACGGATTCTGTTTAACGAAACTATGATTATTAGTTTCCTGGAAACTTCGAGAATAATCATAGGAGCATTAGCCGCGGCTAAAACGATAATTTCCTAGTTGGGCGCATCCAATTCAGTCGCGCCTAATGTCGGCCGCGTCCGGTGCAAGGGGCTCGTATCAAAAGTCCATTAGAGAACAAACGGTCCTGTGTGCCTGCCACCTCGCGCCTGTACGCCGTACGGCCCTACTAGAGGCACGTCGTACGAATGTCATTAGTTTCTCGTAAGTATATCGATCTTAGTTCACAAAGCTGAGCTCAGGAGCGTTGCTATGCGCGTCACGTCCGGAGTAACAAGCTCAGGTATTAGAGCCGTTGAGTTTCTTAGAGAGTGTAGTAAAGATACCTGTCTAGGTGCGCATGGCGTATGGCGTACGGTACGTTTTGTATTCACCCTCGGATTTACTTGTTGAACAAAGCGACACTGCTGAATGCATTCGAGGACAAGACGACCGTGTTACATGTTAAATTTAAACGTAAGTACTTCGGCTCATACACGGTACCTATGTACTTATGCAGTAAATACTAAGAGAAGCACGTTCACCTACTTCCCTCCGTTAACAGCCACTGACAGGCAGCTGACATACAAAGTTTTTATCTAGTTCCCAACAGAAAACAATTGAATTGATTGATACGTTACCGTACTGTAAAGCCGAGTTTATACGATCCTCAAAACTGTTGCCGAACTAGCTAAATGGAGACTTCGTTGTCAGTTGAGGACCATTCAAATCTGCACTTATCCCACGCATGGCCTAAATCGCGATTTCTAATCCCAAGTTTGCATAGCACTAACTGTACGCACCGCCTTGCGCCGGTCTCGTGCAAACGACGTTGTTAGTTATGGTTTGCCTTGATTAGGACTTGCCTAGTTGGTATGACGATATAACAAAATGGTCATTATATTCAGTGATTCATTTACTAAGTGAACTCAATTTAGCGGTGCATTGTGCGTCAGCTGACTTCCTGATAGAAAGTTATTTGGTGGCCTATGAAGTTATAAATTATCCTTTCAAAACCCACATCAAACGTGTCCTAATCAAAAAAGTATAATATAAGACTAAAACCCACCCGTGTTCTATTGAGTAACTCGCAACCCTGGCTGGCATTGGCCCTAACGGACCCCGTAAGTTGGTGCTGACATCTCTTTGAGGCGCGCGTGGAACACAACGCGCCGTCGACCCGGGCCTGGTCCTTATCGGACGGCGAGCTACCCATCACTCATCGTCCGCAGGCCCGCGCCTACGGTGGCCGGAAATCGGCTTGCGACTCTCGACGCCCGGGGCGTCTCCTGCGGCGACTAGGGGCACGAGAGCGCGAATTTTGCCTCTCACGCGTTCCGCCTACTCCTTCGCGAGCATTACTGCTTCGCAGAAAGAAAGAGGTGACGTCCTCCCATGCACTCTCGCTCCGAACGACGCGAGAGATCGCCGCCGCCAATCGTCTCCGCGAGGACACGGCGGTGCTCCGCCCAAGCTGGGCAGACCTCCACCGTACACTCCACTGTGTCCTCCAGGCGATCCGCACACCCGGGCGTTTCAACCCGCCTTATCTTAAACAAGAACCTCCCCAAACAACCGTCTCCGGTGAGGACCTGCGTCAACACACCCTCCAAATTTCTTGTCTCTAGGACTAGCGGTTTAGGCTGTGCGTTGATAGATCAGTCAGTCAGGACTTTGAATTTTATATACAACATTATTTTTAGTATAAGCGAAACCTGAAACACGTGTCTAGTATTTTTATGTAAAGAATCTATGTACAAAATTTCGAAACTGTATCATGAAAATTCACAAAGTTTTATGGTCGTTATGTTACCGGGTTGTCCGTACAAAAACATGCTAACGGCGCGCGGCGCCGCCCCCCGCGTCGCCAGGGTCGTCTTGCGCTCATTGATTATAATTTGGCAGTAGGTACCTAACCGTACGGCGAATTTAGTGTAAGTAATTAAATGGTGATAAGATTTTCCATCAAACTTAAATATTTTTGAGAAATTAAAACTTGGTGTAAAAATTATTGAAATCGATTCAGTTCCATATTCTGAACAAACTGTATTCAGGTTTCGCTTATACTAAAAACAATGTTGTATATAGATTATAGATATATATTTTTGTAGACAGGATATTATTTGAGATAGATTATTTATATTTTGTGAATGTAGACTGTAGATTTGTAGATAATTTTTTACTTTGTAGTACTTGGTGGGTACTTGTTGACAGGCGTACACTGTCCTCCCGTATCCATTAATATTAATAACACTTCATTTTGTCGTAACATTGTAAAAGCCATAAAGCAAAGCATATAAAAGAGTAACCGTGGAGGTTCTCGCCGGCTCTTCTCCGTAGCGAACGACCAGTTGGAACCGTGCGCCGAGCTTCTGACGTGTCACAAGACTCATAAGTGCCCGTGTAGGTTTATTACCGGAAATAAAAAACTAAATGAAATCAAATATTTTCATTGATTAAAAAATTTGGATTGTGTGGACCGACTTGCCGACATGTCTGACAACAATAACCGTCATTCAATGGATTCAATAGATGCACATAACAAATCGTGAATCAATTCTAAATACTTTCTCAAATTCTGTCAAGTAACTTTAATGTTGACTTGGTTCTCATCAGGAACCCGTCGCCACACAATATCAGGGGACCTAAAATGGACGCTTTGGCAGAATCATAATATGATCTGCGTACAATTCATATCCCGCAACTCATCTGTTTCACAGTTTAGTACATAAGGAGTTTCGTAAAATCTAAGAATAAAGAAATGAATAGAAGGAGGGTTAAAATAGCAACTGAACTCAATATATTTGCTTCATTTTGACTTATGGAGCCGCTATGATGGTAGAGAAGGACACGTATACAGAAGACTTTTCGAAATTTCGTAGGCTGTCACTCTTTTTATTCTGACTAGTGATGTGACCCACAAAATTTCAACGTCGATAGAATTTACAATGACATTATCTTATAATTCCAAAAATGATAACCGTCTCAATTTGAGGGTAGGCCTTCCAGTCCAGGCGGCGCTGACGTTCTGCACCTATAGATTGCAGATACCTTCAAGACGGCTACCTGCAGCTTCTATGTTCCAGTATTTATGACGGGAAAGAGTTTGGAGAAATGTTGGAGTAGGTTTGACATGTGTTCGAGGAGTACGTTTTGACGTCGTTTTTAAGTCTTCACGAATCTTCAGGAAGCAATTTTCGGGACTCTTCAGAAACACTACAACTATAATGAAGCTTTGAGCTTTGTGCTATTTTACACGCTTACTTAGTTATGTACAGGCCTACTTTACCTAAACGAGAGCCGCTAATTGCTTCCTGTTTATTTGATTTTATTTGATCTAGTTTTCATCAAGATTACATCACTTTAATGCTTATAACACATTAACTATAAGAATACCTACATAAAGCATGTTACATAACATTGGATTTCATATCAAATTCTCTGTCTCCGGAGGTATCTTTAGCAGCTATTTAAATTTCCGCTGAAAGGGTATTTCAGAGGAAACAGAAAGAATTAAAACTGTTTAACATGTTGATTTTCCCAAAAACTACTAAACCGATTTTTAAACTAGTTATAGATACTTCAGGCCAGTTTAAAGACCTAAATCAATCTAATATTTAAAATATCACAACTATATTTTTCAAAGATAAAAAGATGATTGGCAAACCAAAATAATAAGATTAACAATCTAAAAAACACGACATACAAACTCAATTAAATGGGCTTTCTCAAGAGACTAAATACATAAAAGTTAGGTCCAGGGCTAGGTCTCGGTCTAGGTTACCTGGACGCACTAAAAACTATAAATTATGGCTATGAAGCCCACTAAATTGAGGTTTGTAAGGTTCGTACTTACGATTTTATGTACTAAACACTATTTCACCACTATCACTGTTATCATTCCGAATTTAAGTTATATCAAAAACACTAAAAACACTATTTGGTGACGCATCGTCGCGAACATTAACCATTTCACAGTTTCATTACATACAAATGAATTCAAAGTAAAATGCTTGGAGCATAATATGTGACTGTGTCTTTAGGAAATCTGTAAAAGGAAAGTATCGACAACATTATTTACATCACTATGTATGATCATGATAACCTCAAAACATTTTCCAAATATTCGCTAATAACTTATATTGGAATAGATAATACGTCTGGTTTCCGCTGCAAAGCGATTCAGCAACATTTGTTATGTATTTATCAGCTCACATTCAACACAAAATTGAGCAAAAACTTACCAACGGAAGATCAAAATTTTTTGTTTATTTTCTTTTCGTGATTAATGGGGTCTTGCAGCCCCTAACCACACAAGACATTGCTCCACAGCATCCACGCACTCACTTGCACTCACTATTTGTGGTTACTCAAGGAATTCGTGCAATTTAACAGTAGAAATATTATTAAAACATCGAAAAATTATAACAGATTACGACGAACGCATAAACAAAGAATATGCGAAAAAGTTAAGTACTTCAATGAACGAACTGTCAGACATTGAAGTTAAGTAATATCAAATTGGGTCGGGTTGAAATATACCATTATAACCAAATGGCATGTACATCTTGTGACATGCCAGAAAAATAAAACAAAGAGTAAATCATTTATCTCTTTCGCACATCCGTCTTCGTGCCATAAGATAGAACGGGAACAAAAGTAGTTACAGAGTTGTTTTTATAATCCTCCTTTTATGCATTTCCTTATTCTTAGCGTAAAATGGTCCACAAATTATGAATTGCTTTAGTGACGTCTAATGTCAAATAGCAGCTGTCAAACAGATGAATAGAGGGTTTTTTTTATTTATTTTTTTTATTTTATGTTTTAGTGGCCTGGTTGCTAGGACCTTTTAGCCAAGTCTTTATTTAGTTACAAAACTTGTTTAATATTGATGAAATGAATTATATTCAATGCATGATGATGATATCCTCGCCCGCTCCCCTTGAGTTTCAGTAAAGATGTGGCACTTTACTGAGTCCTCACGCGGACTTCTTGAGAGAACTTGAAGCGAAGTTGCACTATTTTGTTTCATTTGCCTACACTAATGTACGTTCACAAACACTTAATCGTTAATAATCCACCATTATTACACATTAATATTCGGCTAAACACATATTTTGGAAAAATAAACATGACGCTTCACTTTCCCGCCAAGGAGTCTGAATTGAGGGATGTATGAATTGTACGCAGATCATATTTATGATTCTGCCAAAGCGTCCATTTTAGGCCCCCAGCTCGTTGCCTCAGTCCTGCTCCTGCGCGCACAATCCCGGCTCAGCCGAGCGTGACCCGGCCATTTCGGGAAGTACCCGCGGCTGGTACAATATGCCACTAATAATAATTCCATACTATTGTTGTATTTCTGATACCCTACTACGATAATTTAATCGTCGGTACTTTTTTAGAATTGTAAAAAATCTTTTGTCAATACGAAATGTTTTATTTTCATAGATTTATTGAATGTAGTTTGGCCTTATCTTTACTTTGGCTTTTTCAGTAACAAAAGCAGCGAAATGCTTATTTGCCAGAGTTATTTATTATATTCATGTTTGTGTTTTTTTATGTTCATAGATGTCATACTGTGATCTAATCCAATCAGGATTAGATCACAGTATGCTTTGAGTTTGTACAACCTACCCTCATAGTATGATGCAATCATGTACAGACGCAAGCAGGTCAAGCTACCCGAAAGTGTCAAATTTTCCCAATCAACCTTGAACCTTATGCTTTAACGGTAAAGTTGAAAATCTTTTAAAGAAATTTGACAGATTGTAGTAGCTTGATGTGCTGGCGTCGGTACAATGTGCTTAGAAGCCTAATTGAATGGAGGGAAAAAAATTATTCAAAAGACTGTATGACGCCGACAGCAGGTAAACCTCTGTCACTGTCAGATTGCATACAAAAGAAAGAGATGCGCGATGACACAACGTATGGCGTAAAAATGGAAATAAAATTAGATATTAACTAATTAATAAAAATTCTATTCGGTCTATTCAGTCTTTTGAATCATGATTTTCTCTTCAGAGCACTATGAAAACGCCATAAGTAAACGATAGCTCTTGATTATCGTGCACACCTTATCATTATAATTATCTATAATATAAGTGCTTGTCGAACAAGATTCCCTCGCGCTGCATCGTTTAACTTTATAGCAATAACATAATTAGTAGCCGGCATGCGCACGCGCCTCGGGCGGCGCTATACGGAGTATACGCCACACTAGCCAATGACCACTGTCCTTCGACGATTTAGGGTGCCGCACACGTTGGCAACTTTCTCAGCTGGCGATTTTCTCAGCGATTATCGCCAGTGACTTTTTGAGCGACTCAACGCACACGTGCGATATTTTGTCGCTGGCTATCGAGGGATGTGCTCGTCATGGATTAACAGAGATCGATGTTTAACCAAAAAATGTACTTACTTATTTCTTTCTTCGAAGAATACTGTTCAACCGAAATCAATAGTTCAAAAAAGTACAAACGCTTGAATTATTATAGCAATTAAAATTACCTACCGTTTTAGTTGGTACCTAATATAATATTAAACTATTTTATAAACTCATCTTAGTATCTACCTAGCCATGTATTTATGTCGCTATTGCTTTCACACCTTAATCGCATAGGTACTTATTCGATGTCTAGTAGGTACTATGCGGGAATATTTCTGCGTAAGTTATATACTTGTGACTTGACACTTATTATTTTATTTTTGTATGGTTGAGTTAAAAATGTGTGTTAGGTGTGGCTCAGATTATAGAAAGAATATTTTGATAATTTATCATTTATTGGAAGTTAATAGCAAAAAATTAAAAATTTGGGTTATGTTTTCAGGTTTGTGAACCTCTCGATCGATGTATCATGATTAAGTGAACCCCTTTAGGAACCCGCTAAAAAGTGTTATTTTTGCTCTATCTCGCCTCCTTTACGAGATATAACGACTTTTTTATGTTTTTTTTGAGGTCAGGACGTCATTGCATGCTAATAAATGGATTTAGAATGCATTGTCATCGAGTTGTGAGCTACCCTGAAAGTTTGTCTGTCATTCCTTAGCAAAGAGTACCCGGGCGATTGTCGCTGAGCCGTGTGCGTTAGCTAGTACATTTCCATACGTTCCATTTTGGAGCGACAATCGCTACGCCCGAAATCCAGCGATTTTGTTGGTGAGCGACTTTTAGTAGCTCGTGGTCGTTACTGCATTAAATCCCATATGTTCCATTTTCGGCGACACAAAAATCGCTCAGCGATAAACGTCCGTGTGCGGGCACCCTTATTAGCGATAACACCACCGACTACCGACGGACCGACCATTCATTAATGAATTCAATAATGAATGAGCTTCTGACCGACTGCACGTCTTCTTATTTCAGTAGGTTACGGCTAGCTAGAGCTAATGAAGATTTATTTTGAAAACATGAAATCTCCAACATAACGTAACATAATATCGCGCCCGTTTTCCCGGAAGGGTTGGGCAGAGGTGTACTTAATAGCACTCACACATTTCGCCAGTATTTAAAATAACATAGAAATACGTATATCTAATTGCACACATACCGATATCTACTAGAGATGTCGGTAGGAACACGAAAGGTCCAGAGGTCGGGCACGCGCGTGCCGCTAGAATCAGCGATCCGAACTGGTTTTCTTTAGCTGACTTACCGCCTGCAACAGAATTAAATACTTATAAAGCATTGGTACAATCAAATTGTGATAATTTCAAATACTCCGCGGTTATGAGTAATCCCTAAGGAATCAGTAAAACAGTTGATTGTTCCACCATAGTTGATACAAGTTAGTGTTCGTCGATGACTAGAGTCTTAGAATAATAACGACTAAAGTCCATTTCACGAAAGAAGTCCCGCGGAAATAAGTGGAACTAATTATTATTATACGCTAAGTTAACAACATTCCTAAAATAACCCATGCCTGCAGCGCCACGTCTGCGGGACTTCTTTCGTGAAATGGACTTTACAGTATAGTGTTAGACAATTCTATTTTTTAATAATAACACCGGCCTTTGTATAAAATAACTTTATTATACACACGGAATACTGACTACACTGTCAACCGACTTGCTTCGTAGTTCGATGAACACTGGCTCTGTGCAGCCTTTTACTATTTAAAAACTACTTTTGCCCCACCTAGAAATAACGAGAATGTCAACCGTCACTTTATAATTGTTGCCAAAGTAAAAATAATACATTCAGTTGCCATAGTGAAAATACATTCAAAAGTTTGTTACATTATCAATCAAACTAATTTTCCATCCCTACTAACCTATTCTTCCCCAAAGCTCTTTGAGGCTTTGATGTTTTTTATCCGCGTTAATGATATTAAATTATGATGATTCTTGTGTTGTTTGTGATCATTTATGTATGTCGGCGTCACCATTGTAAACAGCACGTGCAACGGTCCGAGTTACGCACTGCAATGTGTCACTTAGGCCTCCCACTCTCCCCACTACTCGAGCCGCTGTCTATAAGCGAGCGCGCAGCAAGGAGGGGATCATTCTTGTCGCAGGCTCGGCCCGGTGCACATGTTATAGCGCTTAGATACTGTAGTCTGAATTAAACTATTATTACAGTGAATTAATAAGTTGTGGAAATAAAGGCTGACTTCTGCTATATCTCTTACTTTCATTTAAGATGTTGGACCCTCTGCCTTCATCAGAAGTGGGATACGTTCCACCGTCCACTAATGATAGCCACAGTAATTTAATACAAGACCAAATTTCATTGCTTTCTGCTGGCATTGACGCTATATTAAAAATTAAAAATAAATTGCGGATGCCATGATTAGTTGTCGAGCTACTCCAAGCATGGGGGTGGCGCGAGGAGGCGAAATGTCGGGGTGAAACTCCGCTACCGCGAGAAATCACGGCACAGTGGACAGAGCTGCGACAGGATCTCATGGCGGCATGGAGAGTGCGATTGTCTTAACCCAGCGCTGGGCATGCCACAATTGTGGCGATAGTCCCCTCTTTGAGGAGTGACTAGAGAGGCGCACGGCGTCCTTTCCTTCCGCCTGACGCAGGTCCTCACCGGACAGGGTTGTTTTGGGAGGTTCCTGTTCAGGATATAGTGGGAGGAAACGCCCGGGTGTCACCACTGTGTGGATCGCCCGGAGAACACGGTGTAGCATACGGTGGAGGTCTGCCCGGGTTGGGCGGGGCACTGCCGTGTCCTCACGGAGGCGATCGGCGGCAGCGATCTCTCGCGTCCAGCCATGGTTCCGAGTGAGAGTGCACGGCCTTTGTGGCACGAGGATGTTGTCGTGCAAAGGGTGTCGTGTGTTCGATACCAAATTGGCTTTTCCGCTAGAGCTTGCCACCACTCTGTGAACTACTGGTGCCACTATTCCTGCTGAGTTGGTTTTAGGTAACCAGTGATGATCGTCGACGTGACGTTTCATTCAAAGCTGTGTCCACTGATTCTGCATGGACAGAACGACTCCACACGGGCCACGCGAATTCACCAGCAGGAAAAGATAGTACCAGCCAGTGGTCCGCATAATGGTAGGCACCTAGGCAAACAACCCCACTTTGATCAAACGAGTCGCTGAAGAATACTGTTGGTCGTTGCTGTGCTCGATGGACACACCATCTCAAACGGTTTTAAGTTTGCGGCACGAGTCTCTATTGCGGAGATGAATTAAGTAAGACTGGGTTTGGCTCGGATTGGGCCCGAGTCAGTTAGCGAGGTAATACGGACCTCAACTTCCTCAAATTGTGACAAGGTCGCCTGCATAGAGGAAGCGTGATATGTTCGGGCTGGATAACTGGTTGTTGGTATGGATATAAAAAAAAAGAGGAGGTGTCAGGACACTGCCTTGAGGTTGGCCGTTTTCCTTTTTTTTTTGTGAGAGAAAGTGGCCCAGAAAACGGTGGTTGTGGAGAAATTCTCGAAGTATTCGATCAAAATTCTGATCGCTGATCAATGTCTCCACCTTGCACAGCAACCGTGTGAGGTTGACTATATCGTATGCAGCTGGCAGTTCTACAAATACTGCGCCTGTGACCGTTCCTTGTCCCGAAACCATCCTCAATGTGTTGAACGAGTTTGAGGGTCTGCAGCAAAATTTTACGGTCTGAAACCAGCTTGCTCCGGGATTAACTTCGGGCCAATAACACACGTTAGTTGGTCTAGCAACTGTCCCTCAAACAGTTTGTATGTATAGCAGAGCGAGTATGGAAGAATGTGTGATATTGGACGAAAAGTTTTTGGATCGTCTGGTGCTTTACCTGGCTTCGGATTAGCTACGACCTTTAATGTTCTTCAGAGACAGGGTATTGAAGCTGATTCTAGACAGTTGTTGTATAGTTGCAGCCACCACAACTCCAACTGGGCCAAGCTGTTTGATTTGCTCAACTGAGGTGTCGTCTAAGCCAGAAGCTTTACCACACTTAAGACCCCTACCTAATTGCCGCGACGATATCAGATTGGTCCAAAAATTCTATAAACCCATGATGATGCAAGACTATTTTTACCAGGTTATCAAATTTCAGATTGATAATAAGAAAACTGCAGCTGGAGCGGGTATGTGTCTATGGCAACCCATTGAGAAGATTCCAGAAGCAAATTGGTCAGAAAAATGGTGACGGGATTTACCATTTCAGTTTTGTCTCAATCTCAATGTGATGATAAAATTCGACCCAAAACTGAACAACCAAAACCAGACGTAACGTGCTATGTTTGCAGTAAGCACGAATATATGGCCAACGCCTGCCCCAAGCGCTGAAAGAACGAAGGCTCCACACCGAGCATCAGCACCAATCAAGTGAACCTGTGCTCCAGAGCAGCTGGTGGAGTGTGACACATAGGAGGTACAGATTTCCCTGTTATATTTGACTCGGGATCAGAATGCCAAATAAAGCATAGTAATTGAAATCTTGTTAATGATGAGCAATTTCATGAACAAGTGATCCTTAAAGGTATAGATGTGAGGAACGTAGTGTGCTCATTACAAATTAAATGTCCAACCATGGTACAAAATCACAAGCTTGAAATAATTCACGTTGTATTGCCGGAAGAAAACCGGATATATTACAGGATAAATTTATATCCAAGTTTTTCTAAATTAAAGAAACCACTATTACGTGGCACCACAGGCGATCATGTTGACTAAAATTCATGTTGGTGGTCGCGTTAGTGCGCCATGCCCGATTAAGATAATCGCGTTAAAAACGCGTAACATAAGGGGTTTAGGGTTGTCGTTCGTACAATAGCTATGATAAAAACTACCTTAAGGTTAGACTAGTCGGGTGTTTACGAGCGTTATACAAATTTCGTATTTTTGAGGCAGTTAAAATCCAGTTCATTTGTTTGGTGTCCCGAAATGAATAATGACTGATCACGGGCGATCGTATGAAAATTCTGCTTTAAAGATTTTTTTTGTACCGTGTAAGAAAATAACCGTCACGTTTTTTTTTTAAATATTAATTGGAGAAATAAAGTCTATAAATATTCCGACAAAAATTTACGTAAAGTAAATTGTGGTCAAACAAAATCTGGTAGATATCATATCATGGAAAATTACGATGACGTGACGGCGGACAGTAATGATGATGATATCCTTGTTCACGAAACAAGCAACGAGAATAATGCCATGCCTAACAGCAATATAACTTTGGCAATTAGTGATACCATGGCTGTGAATAGCAATCCTGTATCGATAAATAATGTCTGTCTGTGAATAGCAATCCTACATCGATAATTATTAGTGATACAATGTCTGTGAATTGCTATTATTACTAAAGCAGTCATAATAATTAGCAAAAGACGTGATCCTTTGTAGTCTTATATAAATTCTTATATAAGTAGTACTTATTGTATAAATTCAAGTATTATAATGTGAATAGACAGTTGTGCTGCTGGGGAGTTTGTTGCGCCACTTCTTCTTCCCAGCAAAAGCACTAAGAAGTGGTGACGGGTGGGCGTTTTTGGGGGACTGTCTCATGTAAAAGTGCAGATTCTCAGCCTAGTTTGAATAAAAGACTTGATTTAGTCGGCATTGTCTAATCCAGGGGATAATAGTTTTGCAGGGTCATTAAGTGATAATGGCCGGACCAATAACAAAAAAAAAAAAATTGAATAATTTCTGAAGGCTCAGTAACGAGCGGTCCAGAATAAGTAGCAACTGAAGGGATGAACTGGACCAGTATGCTAGTATAAGTCCTTAAGGCTCAATGTTGAGCGGTCCAGAGTTACGAGCAAACCCTGAAATTATGAACTGGACTAGATTGCTAGTCAGGATGAACGAACATTAATAGCATCGTTATCTTTTTAGATACTGTTTGATGAGACTATGCGCACGAGGACGTTCTCACGTCAGTATGGCCGTGTCGGCGTCACCATTGTAAACAGCACGTGCAACGGTCCGAGTTACGCACTGCAATGTGTCACTTAGGCCTCCCACTCTCCCCACTACTCGAGCCGCTGTATATAAGCGAGCGCGCAGCAAGGAGGGGATCATTCTTGTCGCAGGCTCGGCCCGGTGCACATGTTATAGCGCTTAGATACTGCAGTCTGAATTAAACTATTATTACAGTGAATTAATAAGTTGTGGAAATAAAGGCTGCCTTCTGCTATATCTCTTACTTTCATTTAAGATGTTGGACCCTCTGCCTTCATGAACATATTTATTAATTAAATAACAATATTTTGTGTCTGTTTGTTTCAGTGTACTAATGCAATAGTAGTCAACAAGTTTCACATTAAATTCAATTATTAATTTAATCAACTTACACTCAGTTGCAGAAAGCTCACCATTAACACTTCATTACATAAAGCAACATTATCGCTAATGAATTCATTACTTTAATGAAGTTGCACAAACAAATTTTAGATAGCATTAGACATTTTTAATGCCACTTTAGTTAAAGAAGACTTTAAACAATATTGCCAGGAACAAATTACCATATTGAACGAAAAGAGTGAACATTTGCGTTCTGTTATTATCCGTACGTACAAGTACACCAAAATTTTAGAATAAAATAAAGTAAATGTAGTTGATTTATGTGTATTCAGTGTACTCTGTGGTTTAATGTAGTTTAAATAATCTGGTTTAAGGGGGATGCGCTAAGGTAGCCCGCGAAATTCAAATTTACCAACGTTTTTTGCAATTTTTATACTTCTGATTCATATTCTAATGATTATAATTCTGTAAAGCCATATTGGTTATGGCCGCGAATCATAATTAGATCAACATACGTGTTACTGACCTGCAAATTGCAAAAAACGTAATAAAATTTGAATTTTGCGGGCTACTTTAGCGCATCCCCCTTAATCTAATAATTTTAACATGTGTGCAGTCTAGAGCTCCGGCCACACGTGGAAATCCATCAATTTCATAAAAACCTTCTGCAACTCTACGTAGTTCCGTCCGGTCTGGCATTTTAATATAGAGCTGGCTTAATTTTGCTAGCTCACGGGATACTTTTTGTATAAACAAACTGACAAACAACCCGACCCAACCTGTTTCCGACAAACTGTTGATTTATTTATGTTTATTAAATCACCCAATACCTACTTGCTGGAAAGATCCAGTGGCGAAAAATCTCAAACATATTAAAAGCTGTGTCAGGCCATTAATGGATTTATTTCTTTGCGTCACTGGTTCTAAATCTTAATCTAATAGGTTACAAATTTGAAGAACTGCCTCCTTGGAAATTCTATACTTTACACGAAACTCTTTTCCATCATGTTTTAAAAATGAATTCACTCGGTCTGGGATTCGACGGCGAGGTAAATCTACTAAATAAGAATCAGATAATGACGAAAGACTGGTTAAAGACATCTTTCAATTACAGAAATGCATTCAAGTACCGTAGAAAACACTAATGTTGCTCTTAATGGATGCTTTTCGGCCCATTAAAATTAAAAAATCTGAAATGTCAAACTTAAAGTTCACCACCTGCTAATGGGCGCTAATGAAGTTACGTGCAACGTAAAAGTGTTTAAAATGGCCGGTTTCATTAGGTTTGACATTTCATTAGTTAAATTTAATGGAGCATTAAAATAAAATAAAAAATGGTTTTGTGCAATGATTTAATGCTACATTAGTGTTTAATGTAGTCTTTAAAATTTAAAGATCGTTTCTGCAACTGAGTGTTAGTATTTTAGTTATTTTTTCTTCCTCACGTTTTCTCTCAGCACATCTGACATTGGCAGAATTGTCGACATCGGCACCATTGCCATAGAGAACAATAGAATAGAATAGAATCATTTGTTCTTTGACAGTGTTGCCACACTGGATATTATACTTCGGTATTTAAATAATACATTTTTTATACTAAATTCAGACTTCCATAATAATAGATAAGTTTAGTAGAATTCACAACTTATTTTCAATTAATGAGACAAATATTTCTAGAAAATGCGCAATATTTATTTGAAATTAAAACATGAATTTGAAACAAGCTAACAATAATATAAAGCGGATAATTATTGAATAATCTTTTGAATCGAACTACCCGAGTCTGTGACGAATGTTTATCTTCAGTCATTAATCATAAAGAATAATGTTATATTCTATAGATTTTCTTTCATACAAAGTACAATGGGCAGTAATGAATGGTCGAGATCTTGGAGCTACAACTTTGTTTATGAAGTCTTTTCTATAGAATAGAGTGAACAAACAAACGCTAACTCTGACAAAGTTGATTTACTCAATTCTCGAATAGTATAAAGTATTGGAACTGAAGAGAAAGCTAAGTCTTACTCTCCAAGCCTACTGACAATACTGAAATAGTATAAAGTGTTGGAACTGAAGAGAAAGCTAAGTCTTACTTTCCAAGACTACTGACAATACTTAATAGTATAAAGTGTTGGAACTGAAGAGAAAGCTAAGTCTTACTCTCCAAGCCTACTGACAATACTGAAATAGTATAAAGTGTTGGAACTGAAGAGAAAGCTAAGTCTTACTCTCCAAGCCTACTGACAATACTGAAATAGTATAAAGTGTTGGAACTGAAGAGAAAGCTAAGTCTTACTCTCCAAGCCTACTGACAATACTGAAATAGTATAAAGTGTTGGAACTGAAGAGAAAGCTAAGCCTTACTCTCCAAGCCTACTGACAATACTGAAATAAAACAATAACAACTCAAGAACCTCACCCTAACTTTATTCATGTGAGTAATAATTGGGAATCAAACGAGCTTACCTCTTATGCAAAGTCTTGATTCTAATTTTATTTCACGGCGATCTGAAATATAATTAATTAAACAGAGTAGATGTTTAGAGTTGTCTGCAATAATTCAGGTTTACATAATAAATAAATTATCTGGTTATAAATATTCTGGTTTGTTAAGTAGGTACTTTTTATTTTTGTTCATTAGCGTTACTTTGTTAGGAATTAGCGTTCCTAATAAATATAATTATTATTCCTATTCCTGGCTATTGTTAGTCAGAAATGAGGCATAATCAACAGCGAGAAAAACCCACATTGTGTTTGTCTCAATTGATGTGCTGTTGTACTCGTATTTGTAGTTCTTTGAGAGGTAAAGGATTAATACTACTTTAACTTACTATTTCGCTTATCGTAACTTACAGTTATAATGAAGTATTTGTTTTATTAGTCCACAGAGTCGACATTAGAGCCAAAACGGTCTTTTTTTTTTTTTTTTTTAGTTTGTTCTGTATGTGAAATTGAATACTTTTGAATATTTCCGTGACTGAGAATAGCAGCCGTAGATGTCTCCATAAGCTTTAACGTTCACTTATTTGGGATTCAGTGTGGAACTTACTGCGTTAGATTGCAATAAGCTCATGAACTCTATTATTACGTTTAATTGCGTATTATAATATGTGTTTTAGTCACTGAGGTGGCAGATTTTGTTGCCTAGGTAACTGACGGGCTCAGATTGTCGTTGTAAGAAGATAATTTTTTTTTTTTTTCGCCTGCTACGGCTGCCCGGCGTGGCGATTATGGGAAATCCCCCCTTTGGGGGAGGTCTATATCCAACAGTGGATATCTTTCGGCTGAATAGGTAGCTTTTGACTTGATCAGTTTTAAGTTTTGTAAGCACCATTTACTTACTTAATAGAATTAAAAAAATATATATATCTTTCTTAATTTATAGTGAAACCGTTTACTTCAAGTAGGTACTTATGATCAAATGGATCATATCTTCCACATGATTTTCATACGTTCTGTTAGCAAATACGAGTAGTCAATTATTATATTGACAAGTTGAGAGCTAATCGAAAAGATTAGTTTCGTATAAGGGGCATAAAATTGAGTTAAGGCTTCTACATACCGGGGCGACTTGTCGCGCGACGCGATGCGACACAAAGGCACCGCTCGTCCCGCGACACGCGGGGCCTTTGTGCCGTGTCGCGCCGCGCGACAAGTCGCGCCGGTATGTAGAAGCCTTTATATGGATTAAGTGAGGAAGTTGTATATTTAGTTATGTTCACTGTACAATGTGCTTAAGAACGAAGAAATTTTTTGGTACTTTTGTTCATGGTGCCTGCATTGATTGTATGGTATGCCTGGCCTTGTTCATGTTCTAATCACAATCTATCAATACTTTATCCTCACAATGCACCGCCCCCCCCCCTTTGTTTCCTTGACAATTTTACTTTAGTGTTGTGATTATCATTGTTATCTAGGAACTGCTAAATGTGTAGTCTAGTACTTAGTTGGAATGGTTATATGTTTAATTAGACATTTTGATTTTATAGCCTTTGAATAAGATCACCCATCTCTGTCCGGCCCTTCTGGGAATGCGGGCGTAATGTTATGTAAATAAACTTTTACTTTTGTTTTAATATAGGTATTTCAAGGCACTTGTTTCAAGTAAACATTACCTACAGTTCACTTATTATATTTGTTAGGTATTAGATCTCCATGGTTAATTTTCGGGCGATTTTCGATTTGTACACGTAAATTGGTGTCTGTCTAAAGGTACTTATTATGTCGGTTTTGATATTTTGACGAATAAATAATCAGGGTGGGTTGGTAGGAAATCTCGTTTCGGTACCTAAGTGTCACTCTCTACTGGTAATTTAGTCAATACCACTGAGTACATTTATTATAGGTCAATATCTGGGAGTTTTGTAATTTTCTGTCAATTTAGTACCTATAATGGAATTCTCACTGCCCTAGGAGGGGTTAAGTACCAGTTTTAGGTTCAGAATGAAACTGAATTTTCTATTTTGTTGGATCTAAAATGTACAAATTCATTGTAAATCTGTACTTAATGCAATTTGATTCATCTCTGTATTCAGAAGTTGAGATATTGAATTTTGATAGGTATTAAATAGTTTATTGTATCTTTGTACCCACAGCCGATAACAGGGTCAGTGGTCTGCAGCTGTTTTTTCAATAAATAATAAATAAATAAATAATAAATAAATAAATAATAATTTATTTCTTATTTACTATAACAAGTCAACTCCTGTTGTGCAATTTAGGTACATTTTTTCAAAAGGACTGGTAAGTTTCTCTATTATCATAATAATAATATCAAAGAAATCATTCTAAATAGATAATATAAAAACACAGATTGATAGCATTAGATAACAAGAGTGAAGGTCTTGTGGGTTTAATATGTATTAATTAATTATTATTGTTTGTGGCTATAAAATTATATACCCAAGTTTGTTATTGTATGTATTTTTTTTTTTCAAATATAGTAAGTTAGCATTCATGTCAATTTTAGAAGCAATATTAGTTTTATTCTGGTTTTAATTTGGTAGTATTATATTATTATTTATTTATATTTTAATTATTTTTTATGTTGGCAGGTGTTTTTTGTTGCATCAGCCGAGTCAATCCACAGTTTGTGTTTGTATTATGTTCTTCATGAGCATAAGGTCAGTCATTGCTGTCCGTATGATAGAGGTAACCAGTCCACCCTGTTTATGTCAATCCCTTGTTCCCTCAGTTTAGAGGAATCTGAAAGTACCGCTTTTACCTTATAGATAAATAAGGGAGCATTGAATAATACTTTGTATGGTTTTGGTTCATTTCAGTTACATTTAAGGAAATTTCCATAGATATCTGAAGCATTTGTTGTCTGCCGTTGTATCACATAATCATTTTTGTAAAGTATCTTGTACCGTCAGCCATTGCATCACAGAATCATTTTAACATATCCTGTACTTATAGTATTTGAATGTATGAGTGTAAAAATTGGGTCCATATTGGCTCAACTAAAGTCCTTTACCCGAAATTGTTCTTCCTAACGATTTGTAATCCGAATGATCACTCTTCCTAAAATTTTTCATCCTAAAGTTTTCATTCATACTATTTGTAGTGCTACCGGCGATGTTCATAACACTCATGTTTCCGAAAATTGTAATTAATAATATCATTAATGTAAATATATTTAAACTCCTACTGTTTTTTATCATAACGCTTTTATCCCTAAAACTATAACTATACATGAGATAATTATGTCTAAAAAACCAACTGTTTAGAATGATTTAAGGTCGTTTCACAGATTTTTGTCTTAAATGAATGAAATTCAGGTCAGAATGTCGTCTTGGGGCACTATAAAAAAATACTTATAAAAATTTCGCGACCAATTTCGAGGTAGCGCTCGCCGGCCGCTGCCGCGGCACCGCTCGCTACGCTCGCTCGGCTCGCGCGTAGTTGGTCACAGTTCTAACCTAACCTAACCTATGGATATCTTTGCAGGTACACACCGCTAAAAATAAAATTAAAATATGACTTTGAATAATATTGTAAAAGATGGTTATGTTGAGAAAATATAGGAAAACAAATAAAAGTCTATTAGATGTTTATTGCTACTGACATTATGAAGTTAAATGCTTCGGAATTATGAACATTAGAGACAGAGTAGTTAGGAATTGTTATTGTTAGGATAAAAAATCTTAGGAAGAACATTTTCGGATTTCCAATTATCGGAGTTGAAAATTTAGGTGAACTTTGGCGCACCCGTAAAAATTACACAATTTTGCTTTATATATAGTTTACAAAATAGGTATCATTTGTAGGTCAGGATAATTAAGCCACCTGGGTGGCTGATAAGAGGTAACCTGTTGAGGCGAGGTGTGCTTCTATAGTATTGTCCTTGATGCGAGAGCTAGGTCACATAGTGTTGGGATAACATGCTATGAGCATATCAAGAGTATTTTATACTCATTGATAACGATCCAGGTACGGAGGTAAGGTCCAGCACTCACAAGGGCGTATAATGCTTTTGCAAGTTTATAACGCACAGACAGTGTGCAGGGTTGAGTAAGGTTGTCTCGCAGCCTTCATACTCGTAAGTAAGAAGCATATCAAACCCCCTTTATGCCAAAAGTCAATATCGTTAAGAGTATTTTATACTCAATGATAACAATCCAGGTACGGAGGTAGAGTCCCACAGTCAATGAGACCGTATAATGCTGTTGCAAGTGTATAACACACAGACAGTGTGCAGGGTTGAGTGAGGCTGTCTCGTTAAAAGCATATCAAACCACCTTTTTAAATTTTCTTAACCTTGATCATAGAAATGAGACTTACCTGTTATTACAAGTACATACCCGAGTTAGTTATACGCACTGTTAGCTTTTCACCCAGCTAGTAACGGGAAGGTCACGTTACGTGTCTCGCACGCACTGAATGTTTTTCACGTACCTTGATAAATGCATACCAGTTAGCTATACACAGTAACTTCGCTAAGGGCTTCACGAGCCACTACCATAGTGCTTATATAAAGCGCTGTCAGTATCACGTACAAGGTGGTCAGTTAAAGCCAGGCACTCTCGCACATTAAGGTTGTGGGAGGTCTCCGGAGCTTGGGTCAGGTTTAGGAGTCTGCGTCTGATGTATTTATCTGCTTTCTGTTGATGTCGTTCATGAACGTCGTGGACTCGTGGCCGTCTCAGGTCTCCACTAACAATGCACTCATTACACTTTCTATCACTTGGCATAATTGACACTTTGTCAAAGACCATCATTTCGATAAAGATCACTGTAAACTTATTAAAAACTAGCAATTTGACGAGAGAGAATTTTTTCTTGCGATTTCATTTAAGCGCGCGAAAGAAAAGTGCAGTTTTCTGTGTTGCCACTTGCCAACGCTGAGATAATAATCCAACTTAAAAAAATATATAATTTTTTATCTCTAAAAATGCGATGTTAATACGTGTGTGTAAGGAACACTACTCTGTTTAATTAATTATATTTCAGATCGCCGTGAAATAAAATTTAAAACATTCGTGATACTTACTTACGTTTAGTCACAGCCATAGGCTTCTTTCTTATAACTGGTCACAGCACTCACAGCCGGTCACAGGTTACGAGCCCCTCCATATCATTGTTACTTAGCCACGAGCTTCTCCACGTCATTATGACTTAGCCACGAGCACTTCCATATCATTGTTACTTAGCCACGAGCCTCTCCACATCATTACTTAGCCACGACCCCTCCACATCATTATTACCCATTTTTGGGGTTCCGTACCAAAATAGTAAAAAGGAACCTTTATGGTGAGACTAAGTCTGTCTGTCTGTCGGTCTGTCTGTCTGTCTATCTGTCACACCTAGATATCTCAAGAACTACTAATGCTATCAACTTGAAATTTAGAATAGTTTTAGATGTCGTTTGTGCAACTATTTTCCAAACAAGAAAGAAATTTAAAAAAAAATGTCTTTTTTGCAAAACGGACTGAAAGGCCCGGTCTTAAAAATTTGAAGTGAGGCTACTAGGGCATGTGGGGTATCATATGAAAGAGCGCTGTTCTTTCTCAAAAATTTTTTTGTTTTTTTTTAAGCAGCATAGTTTCCGACTTTTGTTGAAAAATGTAAAAAAAAATACCATTCCCCCACCTTATCTCCGAAGTTTGCATAGATAAAAATCTGAAATTGTTCTATGTGATAGAAGTTTATATAAAGATTACAGGAAAAATAAAACGATGTCTCTATATAGCACAGTTTTTCAGAAATCATCAACATCATAATTATACACGTACAGATATCTTGGTGCGCGAGTCCGACTCGCTCTTGACCGGTTTTTCAACTTTATTATCAGGGTGAATTTCAACAAGAGATTTTTATGTGTCATTTCGGTGGGATTTTTTTATTTCAATGCTAGCTACATATTTTTAGTGACAAATAAATCTTTAGCCTATTTTACAACATTGTGCGTGAGTGAACATCAAATTTCATCAAAACTTACATAAATATTTAAGGATGAATTTTTAAGCGTCCACTGAAATGAAAAGTGTCTACCAAAATGGTAAAAATTATCACCGATATGTTAGACAGTGCACCGGAATGAAATAAATCCACCGAAATGATACAGCTAAGAATAACCGTGCCGGGCAGCCAGGGTTCCGTACTTTGTTAGGTTTGATTTCCACAAATTTTAGATAAACACTGAGACAGGACAGTACACAGTTATTTTAATATCATCATTAATATACAGATATTACAGTTAGTATTACATATATAATTCTTTGAGGTTACAATAACCTCAAAGAATGATATTAATGTAATGTTTATTAATATATTATATATCTTAAACACAAATATTACACAACAAATACACCCGAATAATCTAATCTACACTCTAGGTAAAAGTACATTACAAAACTATGACTTTGTATTTGACACAAGGATCTTTAAAACTATACGGTTTTATCATTTCGGAGATACATTTCATTCCGGTGGACTGTAATTGGTATATCAGTCCACCGAATCCACTGAAATGATAACACTGAGATGGTAAAATAGAGGTTAGTTCTACATTTAACTCCGAAATAAAATTATTAAAAATATATGAACACTACTCAAACAAAACAGTCCTTACGGCGAATTTAATACACAATTTTGAAACAAATTAAACGAATCTAGCACGAGTTATAACAGCCACCGAAATGAAACTATTTTTGTCCCCATATTACTGAAATGATAAACTTACTTTTTTAGCGGGAAACCGCAAGACGTTGGGACCGGTGCGTTCGCAACTTCGCACCGAGAGCTCGAGCCGGACTGCTCCGAAGTGAGGAAAGGTAGGGGCGTAACAACGCAAAGTTGACATGGCTATTCTACTAAAATTTACTGTCCTCTGAAATGATAACTTTTTTCCAAACAAAAGTTGACTGCCTGTCAAATCCATGAGAAATAAGATAAACAAACAAAAATAGTTTTATTTGATCGAATTATAATTTAATTTTTATTTATTTTATTATATATATATATATATAATTTAATTTATTATAATTTAATGATAAAAAATCGATTTAAATCCATATTACGAATGTATTTGCAGGGGAAGGTATTTTATGAGCGGAATTGGGTTCAGGACAGGCCACCGTGATGATAAAATAACACTTTGTATTATTTTTTTGTTGGTATATTAGAGGGTAGAAATCAATTATTTTTTTGCCAAGGTAGAGACGTACTTACTTTGTTGAGAAAAAATATATAAAATTAAAAATCAGCACATTGCACTACCGTTCTCAGGTTTGCCGTGTATTTTTTTTGCTTGGGCAATTCACCCATCACTATTTTAACATTTTTGTCATTCGTCGTACTATGAGTACTACGACAAACTGCTTACTTTTAACTAAATGTTTTATTTTTATTTTATTTTTATTCAAAAGGAACAACAAACAGCTACAATATACAACAGAAACAAGAAATACACAAAACTTTTATACAATATTGCAGCCCACAACGCTGTTCACAGATTAACTATAGGATACAATACAGATAAATAATCGCTAGGGTTACAAATACAAGATTTAATTTTATTCTAACTTATTAAATTAACTATCGTGTTTAAGATACAGAGGTATTTGTATAATTAATAAACAAGAAATGGTACAAAAAAGAAAAATATATAAAAATATTCAAGAAAGCTCCGAAAGTATAAGACTTTTGAATTTATAGGGCACATGCAAAAATGTTCAAAAGTCCCATTGTAGGAATCGACCATTCTGCGAACAGGCGAACGCACGCAGAGTTGGACTTGCAAGTGCCCACTGAAAATAATTTACCAGCGCGCACCTTTCGCTTGTGGACTGTCCTAGGAACCGCATAGCATAACATGTTGGACAGTTCAGTGCAATCAAATTTTTTTCTAACAATATTATATAATTCATGGCTTCTAAGTACTTACATCTATTTTCAAGTGTTGCGAGCTTATACTTTGCAAGCAAATCTTGGTATGGCAAGTAATATCCATAGCATCTATAATGTAAGGTACGCAGGAATTTATATTGAACACACTCAATCATTTCAACGTACTTTTTGTAGTATGGGCTCCAGACGGACACGGCATACTCCAGTTGAGAGCGTATCAGAGACTTATATAAGCAAATGTAAGAAGAAGGCTTTTTAAAATCATCTGTTGATCGCATTACAAATCCGTATAGTTGATACGCTTTATTGACAATCTTTCCTATGTGTAGGTCTAAGCAAAGCTTAGAATCAAAGATAACATCGAGATCACGAATAAAGTCCACTTTAAGTAGGGGGGCATTGCACAACGTGTATGTATAGTTTATTCTTAGTTTTATTTTTTGTGAAGTTTTAGAAGTTACATTTGGGTAAACTTAATTGCAACTTATTTTTTTTGACAATAACAGGATAGTCGGTCCAAATATTTTTGCAGCAAAAATCACTCAATCTTGTTTTAATATTATCAATTAATGATCGCGGACTAAACCTTCTGCTGCTACCTGCTCTCCGTATATACGTCGTATTGTATGAGGCGTGTCTGGACGTCACAGCGCGCCTAATTACATGTTCCTAGAACCAGACAATGGGCGCGAGTGGGCAAACGTAGGCAACCGGAGGGCAGCCTCCACGGCTTCGCGGAAATACGGGTACCTGCCGGGGCCCGGAGGTAATGGACTGCTAATGCTGGCAAGATGGGCTGCCTTAATTAAAGTACTCTCAAGATAGTTGCGATTCTCAGTAGCACGTCATTAGTTTGTGTTCTCATAATCTTGTTACTGAAGTGAACCTGAGCGTGTATTAGTACACGGTTGTGTTCTCTTGTAACTAAGTATTTTACATGTCGGTTGTATATGTGTCGGTTCTGTCTCCTAAGATACAGGCCATCCCTAGTTTAGGAGATTTTTTTTTTTTTTGTTAATAAGTATAGACAATTTTTTTTCCGCTTGTGTCCATTGTTAGTTAATTAAGTTTTAGCCTCAGATTGAGGTCTTAGCATGTAACTAGTATACAACATGTGACTTTCATTCATTAATTTATTCAGTAATACAGTTACATTTTTATGCAGTTATGTTGGCGCAAACATAAACTCATTAGAGTTTTACCACCTTTTAGTGCACCAAAATCATCGACCACATAGTTGACCACAATTGACCACATAATGTGTATATGTATATTTTTGAATCAATAAACTTATTATTATTTTTTTATTTATTTTAATAGTATTATTTATTTAATGTAATGTAATCGCCATCACGCTCCTCGTTCTGTTTGACCTATATTTGACTCCTATTTATTAAACCCGTAAAAGGATTCGTGTACATACATTAGTACAGTAGTTCATTAGTAGGTACAGAGATAAAAATAACGTGCTAGTTTTGACAAAAACATTCTCCCCCGAAGAGAGAACTTAGTATACCAGGAGGCTGAAAATATATAAATGCAAAATATGAACTTTGCGTTATTCTAAGAACTGAACACAAACACGGACAATTTTCAAACTTTGTAGCCTGAACTTAATAATACATAATTATGAGTTATTCATTATTATAAAATTAATAAATAAATAATTATGAATTATTTATTATTATTATCAAGACATGTCAAACACCAACAAATAGTTCGGACTGCTTCATAATCGGCACAAGCAATGGCCAACTAGCTCGACCCGCACTCCCGTAGCCCCGTGTAGTTCAGTGATGAGCATTGAGCACTCAGCACAATGATGTCACCTCATTCGAGTCTGCAGAACTTGTTCAGAACTGTTCACTGTACCTGTTCAGAAGTACTTACAGACGGAACTCCTGCCGCCATCTATGCGCAAAGTTGTCAGAGTGGAACTTAAGACTATCTGACTGTTACACGGTGCCGCCGGCCGCCGCGCTCTTGATTTGTTTCTTATTTGGTTCTTATTTTGTCATTTCATTATGTATTGCATTATGTTTTTTGTAGCCCCTAAGACGACCCACTGACCGTATATTTTGTTAAAGAATGGCTTTATAGAGCTTAAAGGATGTAATAACGAGAACATTTACCGAAGAGAAAATTATACAGTATGAGTTTCTATAACGAGAAAACTTATTCAGTACTACCTACATAAATCAAAGAGGGTAAAAAAAATATATTATGGAACAAAGTTGTGAATTGTTAAAAACCCATATTTCTGTTAATGATGAAATATCATTTGGTAGTTTTATTCCTTTGCACGATATTGGTTGTCTTTAGTTTCGTAACTTTAATTTGAGTCATAATAAAGTTCTAGTTCAATCCAGCAACCTAGTGGCGTACACACTATCAGTCACCATCGGAATGATTTTAAAGGATATTGCTAATCTATTACTTCGTAATTTCGAAAACATTGTCTGCTCAACAACGTAAATATCGCAATGAATGTTGTTGAACTGTCAAAATGAAACCCATTGCAAGTGTGCTACGCAATGAGGACACAAACTGCCACTTGCCACTTCAGATGTCGCTACTATCCAATTTGGCACATTTTTTTAAACAAGCGACTTCTTTTACGCTTAATTATTTATTATGCTCCATTGCGCAGCTGTTGACTGCAAATATACGGGGACCCATGTATTTGCCAAAGATGTTAAAGACAAAAACTGTGGAAGAAAGCTCTTGGAATAAAAAAACGGAAACCCGATATTTCGTCAAGACTTTATGCTATCCTTTTGAAACCTGAACACTTTTATGGGAGAAATTCGTATACAGGTGCGTCTATTTTCTTTACCTACAGGCACTTGTGACGTGATGTGAGGTGATGTGAAAGTGTGTGTGTTTTGTATTATCATATTACTTAGATCAGTGCTAGAATTAACATCTCTGAAGTTTTTCAGTCAGGAAGATCATCTTCGAGTTGGTTTTCAACTCTGATCAGATTATTTCTGTCGTACGCCTCCAGTCTTCAACAGAAAAAGAACTTAAAAGTCAACAAACATAAAATCTTAAATATAAAATTCTCGTGTCACAATGTTAGTTACCATACTCTTCCGAAACGGCTTGACCGATTCTTATGAAATTTTATATGCATATTCAGTAGGTCTGAGAATCGGCTACTATCTATTTTTCATACCCCTTCCCCACGGGATCGAGACTTACGCGGGTGAAACCGCGGGGCGCAGCTAGTAATCTATAAATTATAAAACATTCATAATTTATTGACGTTTCCAGTAGGTATAGCTGAAACGACCAATTGGAACCGTGCACCTAGCTTCTGACGTTTCATAAGTGCCCATGTAGGTTTATGTAAAATAAAATATTTTAATTTTGATTTTGAGCTGCTTTTTTACCACTGGTAGGCGCTTCCCCTGTCCGTCTCGTCTTTTAATAGTGGTAAACTCCAAGTCGCATACATATTTATCTAGTTTTCGTTTAATTTGTGATCCACACAAAAGTAAACATAGACAACACAACGGTTTGTAGACGGACAACTACGCTGCCACCTATCTTTCAGGTTTGTAGACGGACAACTATGCTGCCACCTATCTTTCAGTTTTTAACCCCATTACTCTGCAGGTTTTTACAGGTAGAAACTGACAAAGGAACTTTTAATAGAGCTTTATTAATTGATACTTTCGTATTTCTCTTAAATACGTTGTGACTATTGAACTATAATTACAATAGTGTGGCAGGTCCCTTACAAAGACCTCTGAGCAATGTTTGCCGACGTACATTCAACTGTCTCGGCATCCCAATCCCAAACTAAATCGATAAAAAATAGATAGGCGGAGTAGTTATTGTACAATCTGGACCCGTCGGGTCTACTATCAGCGACCGCGCCGGGTGCCGGGGGGGGGCAGGCCGCCCGCCGCCGCGCCCCCGGCCCACCCCCGACCCGCTGAGTACCATTAATCAGCCGTCATGGACACGATGTGCTGCCCCCGGATATATTGATGAGCTCTGATGGAATATAAATGGCCTGAGAAACGTGATATTTTACCAAATTGCTGCTCCGAGTACAGCGAGGTTAATGAAATTTCACGCCCAAAAAGATAGCTATCAATCTGATTCGAATAGTTGAGGAGACGCCTTAACAAGCATGCAGCGGTTTAGGTAATTATGAAAAAGGTAAAGATGTTAAATTATATGTAGTTATAAAGAAATACAAGTTTTGCTTTGGATCTGAGATTATTTAAAAAATATTTAGGTACACACGGCTCCATATCAAGCTATAAAGTTCCAGTTTAAGCTGACCTCTCATTGTACGGAAATCCTATTCAATGCGAGATCAGCTTATACTGGAAATGTATAGCTTGTTATGTAGCCGTGTGTATACTAAGTAACTAACTGAATATCTCAAACGTTACTTATATTATTTTTTTACTTTCATTTGGGACTTAACTGTACCTGTTTGGAAGATATTTTCAGTCAAGGAATGTTTTATTGTAACTTGGCGCAACGATACCAGCTGTAGCTGTTTCTTAAAGTTACGAACCGGCAGATAACCAACATTGATGTGTCTGGTTTATTTAACTACACATAACATCACGCCTGTGATCCCCGAAGGCTTGGGCAGAGGTGTACCTGTAGTACACCCACGTGTCGGCATTTATGTTTAAGTCCCATGTAACACGGACTATTGCCATCAAACGGGCACAAATCCAGACTCCGGGCTGTAACTGAGAAATAAATAATGTAAATATCCGTCGCACAAATCTCTGTCCAACTTAATGGTTAGCAAACCCTGGCCATCAATCTTGACTAAGTACAGTCGCCGGTGGCGGTGCCAAGCGGATAGTTTTGGAAACATTTCATACAAATATTAACTCAACTAATCAATAATCGTTTATTTGCTTCGAAAGTAGGTACGTAAAGAATGGTGTTTACAAAATTTGTTATACCAGTACAATCCATCATAAATTAGTCATACAAACATTCAATCAAATTAAAATTGGCTAAATAATAAATAATTAAAGCGAGCATGATTATAATAAGGAAATTCACAATGTCAAATATTAAATCTAAAGGCTTCTACATACTGGCGCGACTTGTCGCGCGACGCGACACCGGTAGAACAATTTTCTTAAAATTTTCTACCGGTGTCGCGCCAGTATGTAGCCTTCAAGTGTCGTGTCATTTCAAAAATCATTAATTGAATAAACACTTATCAAGTAATAGGGCTGTCAGATTCTATAAACATTTGGATTGGAATATTTTTTATAATGTCCGGTACTTTGTTAAATATGGTGGGACCCATGTCAACAACACTTTTCTAAGGTAAAGCTGTACCTATTATAACATTTATAACTACCATTTTGTAATAGGTACCTATATTGGCTTGTAACCGGCCCTTTTCTAGTTTCTGACACAGTTAGAAAATAATTCTTATTTTGTCTTACAAAAATGGCCATTTTCTGAATAAGTATAAAATGCCGGAAATGTTAACAATAAGTACACAACTGTCTGTCATTTTCAGGCCACACATTGCCCTTAATTATACAACGTTTTTGGGCCTTAAATACTTGTTTTCGTATAATTACCCCAGAATACAATTCTAAATCGCAGAAGTGATGCCACTAAACCATGGTAAGCTACCAATGTCGTAGATGTACTCACTTTTTGACTCTTTTTTTTTACACACCTCTTCGGCTTGGGGTTTCCATGTGAAGGCGGAGATTTCTAAACATGGTCAAAAATTTGGTTTTTTAAAGCAGTGTATCTCTTAAACCGTAAATAATTTTTCCAAAACAAAAATAGTATGATATTTTCAAGTCTTTTGTGCATCCGGTGATGGAACTCAAAACATAATTAAACATAATTGAATACATCAAAAAAATCTTCAAAGACGACTCTTAATTATTTTTAAAAGCTGAGCAATAATAATTGATTTATCCCTTCGATAATTCAATTATTATTGTATGTTGTTTAATTAAATTATTATTACCAATTTCTATTAATTACTACTAACACTAGTTTGTAAGCTCACAATTGTACTAACAAATATGGATGTAATCTTTGATGAATCTGAAATAAATGATGATTTGATTTGATTTGATTTGATAACAGTTATAATTTTAATTAAAATATTAATAATTGCAAATGCCAAACTGCATCCGGTGATGGATTAATTTTTATTAATAGTTAATATCTAATTTTATACGATTTTATTTGCATTTTTACGCCATCGCGGGTCTCTTTCTTTTGTATGCAATCTGACAGTGACCGCGGTTTTCCTGTCGTCGGGGCTTTAACTGACTGTCTATCAATTATCCTAAAAATAAAAAATAAATTGCCACTGTTCGTGTTACTTGGTAATATTTTTGTACTTGTCTCGTATTCTATAGTTATTTGTTTTACACTGGTGAGCGTTGATAAAAATGCATTATATTCGGTTTCGATAAATTAAATAAAACATTATTAATGTCAAGCCGATTTACTATGTCCTTAAGTGTATTATTTGTATCATATTCATATTTTTTTGCGTCAGTGAATTTTATGAATGCGGTGCTACGAGTATCATCAGCAAATAAGACCATTGGGTGCTGAATGTAACGTGGCAAGTCATTTACATAGAGTAAGAATAGTAGCGGGCCTAGCACACTGCCCTGTGGTCACTCAATATTCAGATAAATATTTCTTTTTACGTTTAGTCTCGACGCAAATTTTTGTTATTTCCGTATATTGTTTCCGGTCACTAAAGTACGATTTTATGAGGTTGAGGCTGTTACCTCTGATACCATAGACATTGAGCTTATTAGGCAGGGTTTCATAATGGACAAAATCAAAGGCTTTGGTCATATCAGTAAAACATGCGCGTGTATGTATTTTACTGTCTACGTTTTTCATGATAATATTTAGTAATTCGTATATAGCCGAAATACCTTTGTTTTTCCTAAAACCCTTCTGTTCATCACACAAAATATTATATTTATTTAAAAACTTATTAACCGATTCATAAATTATCTTTTATATGACTTCGGCGAAAACAGGAATTAAGGCTATTGGCCTGTAGTTGGCTAAATCTTCGTTATTTTTCTTTTTTTTAAAGTAGCTTGATTATAACTGTTTTAACTATTTTAACCAACTCTACTAACTAGATGGCTCTGTACGCTCGTAAAAATAAAACACGCGAGTATTTTTTTCTTTTTACAACTAAACTGCATATCATAAACTTAACTAATATTAATATCACAGTCACGTAATCACAACGATGTGTACTTAGATATTAAAGGGGCAAATTACTTCGCACTTAATCATACGTTTTATGTACTGTAAAAATTGTCACGACTCACGAACACAGAATCACAGTTGCACCTTATTATTGTTCGTACCTACTTGTTTAATAAATATAATATTGTTGTTACCCATTACTTTACCAGCTTCTGAACGGCCACCTCAGTAAGTCAAACGGGTTGAACACCTTCAGTTCTCGTTGTCGAAACTGCGGCTCAGATTCCACCTCTGATTTGTAGAGGAACATCCCCTTCGCGTTCGAGCTGCAAGAGTACCCCAGGACAGTCTCTTGTCCGCTGCACTCGTTCTGCAGCAGTTCGTCCCAGCTGGCACAGTGGCGGCCTATCAGCGACTTCTCGTCCATCACCGACGCTGAGTACAGCTTCCACGCCTGCGCGTGGTCGCACTCGAGGCTGATGCTCCGGTCGCGACACTCGGGGTGCTTGCCGCTTACGCCATTCACGTACACATCGGCGTGGCCCACCGGCTCCTCGATACCCAGCACGCCGGTGCTCGAGTGTATCACCTGTACAAACTGCGCGTCTCCCTTGTCTAATCTATACTGGGAGCGTGCGAAGCACGGCCGCGCCGGGTCCAGCGCAGTGATGCGACCTAGTGTAGTGTTTAGTTTTCTTCTCACCAATTTTCCGGTTAAGCCGGCGACATGTGCGCCCAAACTAAAACCTATGATATGAATTGAGGATAAAGGGTATCCTGATTTGTGAAGCTTCTTGAAGAAGTTGAAGAGCAAATGAGAGAGGGGTGACACGTTGGACACGGCGGTGACGTATCCCCTGCAGAAGGAGAGGCGTGTGTCGAGGAGGTGCACTGTGGAGTGCTTGGTCATGAGTGCGTGCACGACGGCGCGCGAGGAGGCGTCGTTGGGCGTGTTCCACCAGCCGGGCACGTACAGCACGACCGCGTCATCGCGCCGCACGCGCTCGGCCGCACTGGACACACTGAGTGCTCGCCGCCCGACGTGCGTGAACCTCAACAACTGCGTTTGCGGCGCCTCCAGAGACGTGCTGCGCGAGAACAGCAGCTGCTGCGGGAGAGCCTCACCTGGAACATGTTACAAGTAACGCTACAGTCACTACCAGACAGAAGGCATACTGTGATTTTATTTATATCGAATTTAAGATTTCGATTGCACTTAAAACGTCAGAAACGGTCGATGCCTTGTCTGTGTAAACCACGTCGGCGTCTAACGAAAATACGGCAGAACGTGTTTCTGAACAAAATAAAATGATTAACATGATCATAAAGTTATTTTGATTATAATGTTTACTAAGTTTCAATATAATCTGTAGTTATCGTCCATAAATCACGGTTTAATACATTGTTTAAGATGCAAAGCGTCCAGTGAATCTTGGGACTTTCGTGGCGCGTTACTTGTAAAGGCGAGTGTCTAAAACTTTGCCAAATTCAGTTGTCTCGTCTGTTGTCTGTTTGGTCGCGGTTCACGTTATGGTGGGCAGTGCTCTCGCCCACTCGACTCGTTCTCAGCGGGAATCTTTTGTTGGTGTTGTTAAACTTACTAACATTGACCTTTGTCGATGTATTTTAAATTATTACCTTTTACACGTAATAGATTCAGATCCATTAATATTCTATGTTAATTAATTTGTTTTAATATAATATTAGAAAGCAAAACCTTGATGTTCATTATATTATGTAGATAGACCTCGACCTGACGCTTTTTGTGTCTGGCTGTGTGACCGCATTGTTCTTCGAAACAAACACAACATTAAATCCATCTTTATTTTGCAAAAGACAGCTGTTAGAGTCATTTATAATCTACGTCGCCGCGGCGCCGCAAATCTCTTCGCCAATTCATTTATGAAAATAATTATTATGTATGTAAGGGAAAATCTACATATTTTTATTAGGATAAGTGATAGACATAATTTAATACTAGAAATAAATATAGATCATGAAACCATTTTACAAGTATTAGAAGAAGAATGAAAAAGAATGTACAATAACCCATATAAAGTACATACCTAGATAAGTACATCTTTTAAGGGGTACTGTGTTAAATAATACAACAAAATACCTTGTGGTTTATTGCAATTAAATGTAAGAAAGTTTAAAGCACAAAATTGTTTATTTAGAGGATTAGATAAGAATGCTTGGAAACTTGACACTATTGAAACTACTACTACAAAAACAACAATTACAACTATGCGCCAACAACTACACTACCTCACTACTCTCTCCTACTGTCTTTGAAACTATTATATTCTATTTCATGCTGGTCCAGCTCCATAAGACAATCTAGAGTCTAGACAAAATCAATCAAATCTAACTGGTTGCTATTTTAATTGTATAATTTATTATTTTTATGACATTGGTTTTATATTCTGTGATTACATTAACTCACACACTGACGTATATTACTTTAAAATGTATAGGACAACGTATACTTTTATGATGTTTGTAAATACATAAGTGAGCATCACATAATTAATTTATACATAATTGTACACATTTTAAAAGAATAACGCGGTGGTGTAGTTTCTTGACGAAACTACCCTTTGGAAGGGGCGACTAGAATCAATTCAATTTTTTATAAATTTTGATGTTCAAAAGTGCCTATTTGAAATAAATTTTACTTTGACTTTGAAACTGCGCAACGGATGTTGATGAGATTTACACCATCTTTAAGTAAGAGAATTTATTTCGGAAGATAATACATTTACATTTTATAATGAAATCTCGATGTTTAGTCAAGTCTTGTAAACCGTGCGCGGCAGGGTCGGCTCGCTAGTGCTGCACTAAACCGTGCGCGGCAGGGTCGGCTCGCTAGTGCTGCACTAAACCGTGCGCGGCAGGGTCGGCTCGCTAGTGCTGCACTAAACCGTGCGCGGCAGGGTCGGCTCGCTAGTGCTGCACTAAACCGTGCGCGGCAGGTTCGGCTCGCTAGTGCTGCACTAAACCGTGCGCGGCAGGGTCGGCTCGCTAGTGCTGCACTAAACCGTGCGCGGCAGGGTCGGCTCGCTAGTGCTGCACTAAACCGTGCGCGGCAGGGTCGGCTCGCTAGTGCTGCACTAAACCGTGCGCGGCAGGGTCGGCTCGCTAGTGCTGCACTAAACCGTGCGCGGCAGGGTCGGCTCGCTAGTGCTACACTAAACCGTGCGCGGCAGGGTCGGCTCGCTAGTGCTGCACTAAACCGTTTGCGGCAGAGTCGGCTCGCTAGTGCTGCACTAAAGCAAGCCCTGCCTGCTTGGTGCTACTGCCTAAGTGTATTCAGATCTATAACAAGATTCATAACCAAATGAAAGAACTTCCAATGGTCCGCTTCAGAAGGGCTTTACGCAGTTGGTTCATTGAGAATTCCTTCTATACTTTAAAATAATTCCTTCAGCTTAAATTAAAAATTAAAAAAAAAAATTACCTAATTTTAATTTGTACCATTCATTATGTTATGAATGGTACAAATGTAATAACTTTTGTAACCATATTTTTCAGCAAATAAATCTTTGACTTTGACTTTAGAGGCAGCGACCATTTTGCTTACCCATTGAAAGGGTTTTCGATAGGGTTTTTATAAGTGGTTAATCAAAAACCCATACGATAAGGGTAAGCTTTTTGAACGGCTTAATTTATAACCCATTAAAATTTGGTAACCCGAGTTTTGATTGGGTTTTTCTAAGTAGTTAAATAATTAAGTTATCCCATACGGTGTGGCTACTAAGTAGCCAAGCTAAAATGAACTCTTTAGTACATGCAATAATGATCATAGATTTTTTTTTTTTACTATTAAAAAATAACAGAATTTTAACCCCCACTGCATGCCATCCCCCGTGCAAGCACCATGCCAACATGAATTTAAGTTAAAAAAACAACATTAATTTAAGGACAAAATACTTACTTTTTTTTTCTTTTTCGCTGAACCCATTGAAAGGGTTTTTGATAGGGTTTTTTTAAGCGGTTGTTTAAAACCGATAAGGGTTTTTACTGGGTTTCCCTTTGACTGGGGTTCAAGCGAAAACCCATTCAAAGAGATACTTCATGATAAAGGTAACCTTTTATACGGCTTAACTCTTATCCGGGGTGGTGCGGTCCCTGGTTAGAGGAGACAGGGAAAGTAAAGAAAACTGTCTTTCTTATTGATAACAGTCTCGTTTTATGAAGTTGGTGGCAGACTTGTGCAGGATGATAATTATGATGATGTTGAACTGAGTTACTTTACCACACTAGTCTTTTTTTCAGCTGAACTTTGGTATGGGCTAAGTGTACTACAATAACCCGTTATTTGACAGTGCATCACTAAGGTATTTATGACTAAAATGGGAGTCTTACTTCATCAGTACCACTAAACCGATTTATGTAAACAGATCAATAAACGATTTAAAAGCATTATTCAAAAAACTTTTTTCAAATTCAAATTAGAATTCGCAAAAAAAAGGTCGACCTTCCTATAAAGGTACCTTTATAGGAAGGTCGACCTTTTTTTTGCGAATTCTAATTTGGTCCCATAGTAAAAGTTGTTCATATTGATGGGTAGAACACTCCCTTCAATTTTGTCGCATGTTTTCAAAGTCAGCCTGTATAATACTAGCTTTTGCCCGCGGCTTCTTAACTCTAGGAATAAGATTTTTCATGCAAACAAAACCCCCCGTTTCCCCCCCCCCTAAAAGGCCAAATTTCCAAAAACCCCTTAGCGGATGCCTACGTGCCAAATTTCAGCCCAATCTGTTCAGTGGTTTGAGCTGTGTTGATAGACCAATCAGTCACGGTTTCCTTTTATATGTATATATGGCTAGATATATATATATTGAGAACCTCTTCCTTTTTTGAAGTCGGTTAAAAATCATTTATAGCTAGAGTGCATCTCATGACAATTCCAATAAGACCAAACACGGGTAGGATACATTGTTTTATTACGGAGTTCCAGTGCCTACCTTCCGGCTTCATTATCAGATCAGTTTGATGGTACTATTTTGATCAGAACTTTTTGTTTAAATTTGCTTCGCTTAACTATCATAATCCAGATATCTCATCGCCACCCGTGAAATACTAATCATTGAGAAGTTCCGGTGGCCATCTGTGGCCTTCTTCATCAGTTCCACTTCACCAAATTATACTTTATGAATGCAAATGATTGACTTGTTAATGAAAATATAAAAATCGCTATATGTATGCCTATAATATTTGAGGAGTTCCCTCAATTACTCATGGATCCCAACATCAGAACTGGTTTTTAATAAAAATAGGACCAATCTGGAAGTATATCCTTTCAAATAAAAAAAGAATTTTCCAAATCGGTTCATAAACGACGGAGTTCTGTGGTAACAAACATTAAAAAAAAAAAAAAAAAAAAATACAGACGACTTGAGAACCTCCTCCTTTTTGAAAAGTCGGTTAAAAATTAAAACCAAACTTTGTAAAAAAGGGTTCTATAAATTTTTTGACTATTTAGAAGACAAAAAAGCTTGGGATTGAGCTGCTCGCTCTGCTAAGCCTTGTGGTAAAACTGGAAAACTTGACATTTTAATTATTATGCAAAATCATCATTCTTTTATAATCTTAATATATATAATTCTTCTGTACGTGTGTTTGTCACCTAACTAAACGGCTGGACCGATTTGGTTGAAATTTTGTGTTTATATTTGAACGGTTTCCTGGATGGTTTGAAAACACAATTGGACCCGATAGGTGGCGCTGCTGTCGGTATAAGGCGGTACGAAGTTCAATGAATCAGCTAGTTGTATATATTATATAATATAATGATATTGCTGAATATTATTATAATTACAAAATAACATGAATATTTACTTTGAGAAGTATTATATTTATTACTTTAATTTATTGTAAATGTGAGCACTGTGTGGTAATTTTGTTTTTCTTAAAAAAAATCTGCTTTTGGATGAAGGTCTTTTCGGTCAAGTCGATTCATTGAGCTCCTTCCCAATGTCGATTCATTGAGCTCCTTAAGTCTTCACTCACTGGACAGGTCCACTCAACCTGTGTAGTTCTTTCATCAAAATACCATTTCACACACCAATCTACATGCCATGGTCTTCACATGATCTGACCAAGATTATGTCTGGACTTTAAAAGAGACCTCTGATTTGGTTTCGGCCTTTCTTCTCAGAGCAGTCAGATAGGAAACGCCGACCTCATCTAGTTTTTAAATTATGATTGACGTGCAAACGTGTTAGTACAAACCTACTTACCTACAGAAATAAAATCATTTATCATTTATCGTTATATTATTTAACGGCCACTGTGCCCACAATTGAAGACTACATGTTCCGCGAGATGATTGACGATGATGCTGGCACTATCGTACCGCCAAGTCGGTGTCTACTTTCAGATAAGAACTGAGCTCCTACGAACACGACACATCACACTGTACCACTTCTTGCTCATCAAAAAAAAATATATCACAAACACGTACAGCTAGCAGACGCGGCCTTCACCAGCTCATCGAAGTGTTCACTGACGAAGGGCGGTAAGATGGCGCCGAGCGCTGAGAGGGTGTCAGGAGATGGTGCTGCTGAAGCTGCTGCTGTAGCTACCACAGTCAGAATTGTTGTCACAGCGAGCGCCAGCGACGCCGCTGGCGCCCGCGGTGCCATCCGCACGCGTCGCATGCCGGCACTGCGCGCGCGCTTATGTAACTGTTAGTTATAAACAACGGCGACCAGCGGCCGCGGCCGGCCGATACCCTTGATACTGAACCACGAACACGCGGCGATGACGGCGAGGTTAGAAGATCCACTCCTTATAGCGGGTGTGGAGAGTTTACACACACAAGCACCCGCCAGGAAGTGACTTATTATAGGTAAGCCGTGACTCATGAGCTAGAAGTTAAGGGACACCAAAATGATTACTTTTAATATGCTGTACTTGGAGTACCTATAGTAATATCTTGTGCTTGGAGTTATTCCGAACGATCTGATCGATCCCTTAATCTCAACCACATTTGTGAAAATATTAAGTGCCTATTTTCACCAGTGGATCACACTTAGGAGAACAGGTCGGAATAACTTGCTGCTTGCACATACAACAGTATTAAGATGACACTCTAGAAGTCTAGAATAATATCAATCAATTAGGTTAGAATTGGCCTATAATGATCTAACCTGGTAAGAGTTTGTTGCATTCAAAGTGTTGTGATTGTTTCTCTCTGTGCTTAATTTGCAATTTTATTATTTTCATAGTGAACCTTCTGAGACTATGTTTTGTTTAAATTATGTGAATTTTGCAACCAATTTCATTATGTATTGTATTTATATAAATTATACATGTTTTTGTGAACGTTTTTCGCTTGTAATGCTATAAGAACTTAGGCATTTAGAATAATGATAGTTGTAAAAAGTGCTGAGATGTGTTGTTTCCGACGGATTTCTGCATAATTAAAGAACCGATTTTTGCGTTGTTAATGTATACATATAGTTTTTTTTATAATGTTCAACATCATGTTTCTATTTTTAAAGTTCCGTTTAAAATCGACCAGTACTTATGGAATAACTTTTGTGTTTTTCCGTCCGTCAAAGTCGAATTTTTCTGCTTACCGCGCTTTAGGTCTACTTCGTAACGTAGTCAAATGATTTTGTGTCACTGATAGGTACTTATTTCCGTGTATAAATTTCTAATATTGCCATACGCATTCAAACTTGGTGCGTATGAGCAATATGACCGTGACCTTCACCTGGCCTCCACAGTCAACAGGCGACAAGTCTTCGGACCATGACATAATATGTCGCAGTGGTGGAGTGACACTTGTCACAAAATATTTTCCACCGCATTCTTACTAAATAGGTACCTAGGGAGGAAGATGATGATGCGCATGAGTTTGCAGGTATTGGTCCCGCTGTTGACTGTGTTGACCGTTGGAAGAAATCGGCGAGAACTAAGTAATTTCTTCTCCAGAGTTCAGTCCCACCGAAGGATGTATTCGAAGTCATCCAAGTGGTTGAAGCCGATGGTCAGCAGCTCCCTTCTCATCATCTGCCAGCCTTTTCCCAACTATGTTGGGGTCGGCTTCAGCACAAGCAGTGCCTTCCTGTCTCTTAATAATTTCTTCTGTCGTTCCGGCTAGCTCCTGCCTACAGCGCCCATGGACAACAAACGTTCCGGCTAGGTCCTGCCTACAGCGCCCGTGGACAACAAACGTTCCGGTTAGCTCCTGGCTGCAGCACCCATGAACAACAAACGTTCCGGCTAGACCCTGACTACAGCGCCCTTGGACATCAAACGTTCCGGCTAGCTCCTGCCTACAGCGCTCATGGACAACAAATGTTTCGGCTAGCTCCTGCCTACAGCGCCCATGGACAACAATCGTTCCGGCTAGGTCCTGCCTACAGCGCGCATGGACAACAAACGGGTGACTGCATGTTGCATGCTATTATATCACTTCATCATGTCATCAACATACCTAAGTACTTATTGTAGTTAATAAAATATGGTGCTTTACATGCATGAAAAGTAATTTCAGAAAAGCAAAACACGTTGATTGAAATGTGTAGACTGTCCATGTCCATTGGTAAGGAATGCAAACAGTCTCATTCTATGAATAAGTTTAGTATTACCCACTCTTGAGTTTAAGTTTAACGTACAATTGTTAAGGGATGAAGTGCACCATCAATTTGATGCAGTGTTATGCCGTTAGTGCATCGAAGAACCAGAGTCGTGTTTAATAGCTAAGTTACAGCTATATCTTTATGTAAGCGGGCACGCCGGTTATGTAAGCGGGCACGCCGGTTATGTAAGCGGGCACGCCGGTTATGTAAGCGGGCACGCCGCCGCGCCGGTTATGCCTGGAGGCTTTTATTTAGGTACGTTCTCTTTACTTTATTTCTTCTTGAGTATAGTTTTCGACGATTATTATATTTTTATGGTATAGTGGCGTGTGCTAGCTAACTTAAGGTAAATAATTTAATTTAATGTTTTGTGTTGCGTAATTCAAATTATTTTTACATTCTATTGTATAGATTCAAGTTTGTTTTTAATTGAACAGACAGCTGTGGTGCTGGGGAGTTTGTTGCGCCACTTCTTCTTTCCAGCTAAAGCACTAGGAAGTGGTGAAAGCCGTTTTTGGGGGACTGTCTCATGTAATTTTTGACGTTCGAAAAGTGCTGATTCTCAGCCTATTTTGAATAAATGACTTTTGATTTTGATAAATCGAATTGCATGTAATGTACCGTTATTGCGTCAGCCTGTACCGGTATGATCCACGCCATACATTATACATACAGACTCAAATCCTATCAAGTATTGAAACCTAGCCAAATCGAAATTGCGGTCGAGAGCCGATATATCAAAAATCGCGTCCGCTCGCACGCGTGCGGCTGCCCGCTGCTCCGCATACAAAGCGACCGGTTAAGCATATGTGGGCAAAGTATGCCCAGTTGTATGTTTACTTGTGGGCAACGGCCAGCCAGCCGGCCGCACTGCCCGCACCGTTACTCCGAGCCTCACTTACACCAATTCATTCGGCAATTCTCCCAAACAATTTGAATAATTTGCAATAATGGTTTCGCGACTTTTTTATGGTTTTCCCTAAATTGAATGGCAATCTTCTACATTTCAGCAATTTTATTGGAAAACGAACCTTTCAAAAGTCTTATGAAAACTTTGCGATTATTAAGTTGCAGTAATTTATCGCTCTGTTCTCTACGCTAATAAGTTTATGCAGAAAAATATTTTTCACATGAAAGTGAGCGTCCATCAGTCTCAGTGCAGGTGCTGAGCATCCACCAGCCTCAGTGCAGGTGCTGAGCATCCACCAGGCTCAGTGCAGGTGGTGAGCATCCACCAGGCTCAGTGCAGGCGCTTAGCATCCACCAGTCTCAGTGCAGGTGCTGAGCGTCCACCAGTCTCAGTGCAGGTGCAGAGCGTCCACCAGTCTGTGTAGGTGCTGAGCATCCACCAGGCTCAGTGTAGGTGTTGAGCATCCACCAAGCTCAGTGCAGGTGCTGAGCATCCACCAGGCTCAATGCAAGTGCAGAGCATCCAACAGTCGCCAGCCGGTCTGCCATTGTACAGTTCCCAGGATCAGTAAACTCTCTCGTAATATGTATATAATAAAACACCAATTAAAACGTTTGTCACGTTGATCTGTCACAATCTATTATCACATATTTGGTTTAATTGATGATTAAATATGTACAACCATCTGTTCTGCTTTCGCCTTTTACAAAGAAATTAGTCGTGATATCCTTCCTGCCTGAGCCCAGTAAGTAAGTAACAATAAGAGTGACTTTTTGTGTATGCCTATGGTGACTTAACCATAAGCTGCAAATACAATTTCATAAACTTATAACGTACGTTACGTACATAATTACACTGCAATACATTATGCATTTGTATCGGTAAGTATATGAAAAAATGCTCAACACAAAACAGACAGTCACAACTTTACCTTCCACATCTGTTCATTACACATGAGCAGCAACGCAAAGCTAACACTTACAAGTGTAATTTGACGTATTCGTAGTAGGTACGTAGTAATTGTAGTAGGTACGTAGTAATTGTAGTAGGTACGTAGTAATTGTAGTAGGTAAGTAGTAATTGCAGTCGAACAAGCTATTTGGTATACGTGCAAACATATTCATATTCACACTATACTGCCAGTAATATTTAATATTACCTTATTTAATGTGTAATATTATAAGTTGATGTAGAGGTCAAACAAAGTTTAATTTCTATTTTTTTTGTCGCCTACTACAGGGGAAGAGCACTGATGTCTGAAATACAGATATTTTATATCTAGTTCGGACATAGATGATAATTATATCGATATCTGATCATAGAATAAAGTGTAATAAAGTGTGAGTATCACCTTAATATTTAAATGTTTTTGAACAAATAAATTATTCTCATTCTAATATATTTTTTTAATCTGATGGCATAACGCAGCTGTAACCCGCAAAATTGAAATTATCTTACGTTTTTTGCAATTTGCAGGTCACTGCTTGATCAAAATATGATTCGCTACTATAACAGATATGTATTTACAGGATTACTATCACTAGAATCATTAATAAATCTCTCTTTGTTAGATTTGTTCCCCAATGTCATGATTTCATGAAAAAGTCATTCCATCACCTAAAGATAAATGTACTCTTACATAAATGTATTAGTACATTTTGACACAAGTGGAGAATGTTTGCTATTGCATTCGAGGCGGAATTAACACCCGAGCCGTAGGCGAGGTTGTTTTTGAGCCGAGAACTGCAATATTAAATGTCCACGTGTATCAAATATCAAACGACGTTTTTCAATACACTTTTGAAGAAATAAAATAAAATAACAAAAAATATTTTTGTCATGAATTATTAGGAAACTATGACTTAATTTTCTTTTTTTTCCGCGCTTTGCTTTCGCCGGGTTGAAGGAGAAGCAAAGGTTTATAGCCGATAAACAGCCTAATACAAAAAATAGAAAATTGAAATATTTTTGAGTTTAGAACACAAATAAATATTAGTATGTTCATAAACGGTTTTTTTTATTGTAATACTCGTAATCATGGTATTCTATTTATAAACATTATTTAAATATTCCAAAAATATTAACGCCGTAAAGACGCATCGTTGCCGAGATTTAACAAAAATCACCTCCGAATAGAGAAGACCGTCTCTGGCGCGAGACGGTGTGAATAATTTTGACTGATTGAACCAATTTGGACTAAGTTTAAGTATATGGTTATCTGTGGCAATTTTTATTCCCGCACACGTTTTGGAAAATAAAAAATCGCACGCGTGTGAAATACATTGCATTGTGAACCTAATCGTAGTGCGATATGAACCAGTTTTCGAAGAAGTGTATTGAAAAAAAAAATACTTCTCAGTATACTCACACAACTCTGTATAGCTTGTTCGACTGTACTTACGTACTATCGAGGAATTTCATATCTATACACCTTAAGGACAATTTTTGCTTGCAGTGCTCGGCCGCTATAGAAATCTCATCAACCAATAGCATCGCACCATCAGATTTTTCATGAGACCCTTGTTTTTGTAAATGAAAAAAAAGACAGTAAAAAACCAGCTGAGGTGGTGCATATTTTTTCAATGGAAACAATTTCAATGGGAACCCTCGTTCGGTCGTAGTTCGAGATCGTTTGGGACAAGTTTATGGGTTTTTTTTTATGAGTGGGTTTGCTATGCTCTCAGAAAAGTATAATATAAAATTAGAATTGAGTAGTTTCACAATTAGCAGTTTTTGCGTGAGAGGCGGAAAATTTCCATAATACTTTATAAAAGCAAAACGCGGTATCGTTTCGGTATAGTATGCTCGGATTTGACTGATGTTTAATCCAAGATTTCATGCCTCTGTTGTGTGGTGAGACGGTACGAAGACATGTTTCAGAAATGCTAGTAAAAACGTTAGTTGTTACCGAAAGCTCTGCAAATTTGCAACTGAACCCATGAAATGCGTTAGAACAAAATGTAAAGTATAAAAACATTAAAATTAAAAACTTTCTCAGTTTTGTTTCTTTTGTTCTATTCCTAGTGGTCGAGAAAGGGTCACCATATCCGTAGTCAGACATCTGTGATCATTGTAACAGAGCCTACAAAAAACGCATGAACAACAAAAAATCAGAAACGACAAAATATTAGTATTTTTGTTTCATTGGTCGATGCAAAACAGATTGGTCATCGTGTTCACGGGATTTTGTTTTGAAACTGGGTAGATATGAAATTCCTCGATAGTACGTACACGACGCGCGGCGGCCTGTCGGGCGCAGCGGGCGGAGCTCTCGCAGTGATCACCGAGGGAGCTCGGAACTGAATTTGAACCGACGCAGTCTGCTGATAATTGTGCAGACAAAATTAGATTATACTAAGTAGTTGTCTTTTATGACCTTTGTGTTATATGGGAAGTCATATCATCTTAAATTCTCGTAGAACAGTCAAATACCACTGACCAAAAATGGGTGTCATTTACTCATCAATAATTTACACCATTATACTTATCTTCAGTCCAAAAAATTACAGGATATTCAGATCAAACATAACACAACCCAACAACAATCATATTTCAACATTTATAACTGTAATTTTTATGGTGTACCTGCATAATAAAGAGTACCTATTCTATTCTATTCTATAACTTGTGATTATCATTTATCACATAGTATTGTAGTTGCTCTTGTCGCAGGTCCTTTACTTCTGGCTTAGACAGTCAAATAAACTTCTGCTGCTGTAGGTACGGAGCACAAACAATTAATTTGAACTGTCACAAGCCGCGCCCTCAGTAAGTCCCTGTAACAATGTAACAGCTAGTGGCACATGAATCAATACCTTGAAAAGCCAAAGAATCAGGCGTTGCTTTGTTACTATAGGGTCAGGCGTTACTTTGTTACTATAGAGTCAGGCGTTACTTTGGGGAAATCCATGGCAGCAAAATATTTAGAAATAAAATAAAATATTTAGTTTTAATTCCGCAAAAACTAGATCCAGGCTTGAATGCAGTGCGCAGCTCCGCTCTGGGAGCTCACAAAGTTGTGCACATGCAGAAGGTGCGATATTAATTAATTATAATGCAACATGCAACCCAAACTTATACCAATTCATTGAAACAATTTTAGTAATAAATACACTCATTGCATCTATGACTGACTTCGTTTTTGAAAGCTCACGAATGACTATGAGTGCTATAAACCACACACTATGTTTCATATGTCGTAGAAGCCACGTATTATGTGTACTAGTCCACATAATGACTGCGTGTCTGTGTGCCTGATCACCCCGCTGCCGAGCTGTCGCTACCGCAGATACTAGTCCACATAATGACTGCGTGTCTGTGTGCCTGATCACCCCGCTGCCGAGCTGTCGCTACCGCAGATACTAGTCCACATAATGACTGCGTGTCTGCGTGCCTGATCACCCCGCTGCCGAGCTGTCGCTACCGCAGATGACAGTACCACTGCAATGAACATGTTGTATGTTTAGTAGTAATATCTCTCGTTCCTAATCCACGCCATTATCTCAGGAGCACGTACTGCTTCATCATAGTCCAGTTGTGCTGTAGCTATTTACCTACTAGGTATTTATTAGTCTAATATTAATATGAAACACACATGACATGCATGTTTAAAAGTAATGGGTAGCTTAAGTAGCTTAAACGAACTATTTATTTTGTGTGTTTGGCTTCATGATAATTATTATTTTGCTATAATATAGTACCTAAGTTCAGTCGATTTATTCCACAATACAGAAACAACGTTTTTTAAAGAAAGTTACTGATTATAATATTAGAATAAAATGACTACATTCAGTGACAGTTTTGGGACAGAAGTGTGTTCAATATCAATTAATCTTTATTAGTATTTACTATAATATCATTCATCGGGGATCGAATTCACGACCGCTCCCTCGCGTCTCTAGCCGATGAGCTATCAGCGCTTCAAATCAAGAATTTAAAACACGCTCACAGTGCAGCGCCTCGGGCACAGATCGTTAAAAATAAATCTTTAATAAAAATGTATCACAATATGGCGGTTGAGGAGCGACCTTAGTATTTGAAGCGGACGGAACTAATCCGATGCATCTGTTCATCGCGATTAGTATATTGTTAGACTATTAATTTTAAGGTGAACCTGTTCCGATACCTAACATACTGACACACATCCGCAGAAGGTCAACGACACAATAGATGACCTTCACTACATACACATGCAAATGTTTAGCAATGGGTGTTACTTATTTATCTGAAATAAATTAATTTACTTATAGTCACACACACAAAATGGCCAAATGATTTCTTCAAAACAGTAGTTATCATCGGATAGGAATGCGATAGAATAGGGATGTGCGGCACGACCGTCCGTCATAATAATTTCTCCGTAGCGATATGAGATTCCAAGGTGATATACTCGTACAGACAGCCGTTTCTCACGTACGTGGACTACTTCAGGATGTGACTGAATATAGCTACGTATGCGATGCTATCTGATCTGCATGATCGAAGATAAGCTATTTATTACATTCATTTTGTTTTTGCACGCCTTGAACAGTGTCATCCAAGCTCCAACGGAATGGAAATTAGCAATGCAGAGTAATTAAATAACTTTAGACGGAACAAAAGCTAAACTATCTGCACAATACTGATTGTATGTTCCATTTCTGTAGCTACAGTTAGCGCAACATAACAACAAACAAATGAATAGTGCATAGTTATTGCGTTTGTTATTGTCCGTTTAACACAACATTCCTGTGTCGTATCTGCAATTAATTAATAGATTCAAGTACAATCGTGTTTCGTGGGACTATTTGACCTTTCCCAAGCGCTAGTTAGCATTGCGGTTACAGGCCTGAGGACAAAGGAGTACTATTGTAAGTCTGCCGGCCGTAAGTACGGCTCAGGTAGGCGTACCTAGGTAGGGTAGGTAGGGTTGCGGTCACTCGTGACAGCGCGGCGGCGGCGCGACGCTTTTCGGATGCTGCTGATAATCGGCACGCTGTGCTGGCACGCTCGGCACGCACCCCGTGCCAACACCCCCCCCCCCCCCCGCTTCCGCCCCGTCCCGCCTCACATTCCCGTCGGCTCGCCGTCCGTGACTGCACGAAACAGCGGCTAAACATTTAAATTATGTTCCCTTTGTAATTTTAAACATCTTGAAAAGGAATTCTTATGTAGTTACGTTTTGTTGCGGCGCCGACGCAGCCTCCGCCCAGTCTCGGGAGTTCGATGGAGTCGCCTCACCGAATTATTTATGCGTGAACATCCAGTTCTAGATACGGTAGATAAGAATAGAATATCTGGTGAAGATAACTTCGTGTCTTAGTCCCGTATTACAGAAGGTTACTCAATACTCAAGCATTACTTAAAACTAGTTTCAACCAATCAAATGGCTTGAATCTAGTTTTAAGTAATGCTTGAGTATTGAGTGAGGTTCTGTAATACGGGCCTAATGGCCGTTTTCACCATCGTTCCTTAAATTTAGGGAGGCACCTAAAACATTTTAAGTGTTAGTTTCGTTTTCACCATCACATAAGGGACACCTATGGTCCTAAGGGGTCCCTTAAAAATAGGGGCCCGATACTTGGCATCTTAGCGCTAAGTGACACTTTATTGGTTGTTGAACGAGAATAGTTGAGACGAAATGGAAGATTTTATTGACAGTTTAGAAGCGATCGAAACTGTGGATTTAGTTACGAATTGAAAAGTTTATTCAGACGGCCACATATTTATCGCGAAAGACCGGATTTTTTCACGAAATAAGACCATGAGGACTTCTTCAAAAGATTTAAGTTATCCATGGCCCGTGTGTTATTTTTGTTAGAATAAATAGAACACTATTTAGAATACACAGATGACATGATTTGTTTAGCTACCTAATATCTCCATATTAAGTATTTACTTGTTTACTTCTATTTGTTTTTCAAATGTGTTTTAAACACAGGTACCTACTTACATAATACACTGGTGATTATTAATATTACGATTCGCAATACCAAATTTTTATGTATTTAATATTTGCAGGAATAAGTCAGTACCTCCGATATGGGTTGGAGCGTAGCCTAAAGGCTTCTACATACCGGCGCGACTTGTCGCGCGACGCGACGCGACACAAAGGCACCGCTCGTCCCGCGACACGCGGGGCCTTTGTGCCGTGTCGCGTCGCGCGACAAGTCGCGCTGGTATGTAGAAGCCTTTAGGGGCACAAAGGCGCGAAGACTTAAAAAAAAATCTTTGTTTTTCTTTCAAAATTCTACCAATTTTATTGCAGTATCGGGTTAACCTTGACTATAGAAACCTTAGGTTCCGAGACGCATGCCCTACGACGCACCGTTTCCGAGATAAGGGCCTTACATTTTTTATTATATTATATATTAAACGATCTATATTTCCAAAATGGTAGCTCGCATGAAAATCTTTTCTGGAAATAAATTGTTGCTCTAGTCGAAAACCATGAGGTGATCTAAAAAAACCCAGCAAAATCTTACTATTTTACATTAATCTACGTCGGACTTCCTGTTTAAAAAAAAAACTGTCACTTATCTAAGTGGTCCTTACGTAGGAAGGCTTTAATCTGGTGAAAACAACATTAGGTAAGGGGCTGATTTAGGGAGTCTCTTAGGTTAAGAGACCCTTAGTAAGGAGGGGTTTGAGGCAACGATGGTGAAAACGGCCATAAGAGTTGTTTATCATCGTCAACTTCGTCAACAAATTACTCTCCACAATTTTTTGAAATAAAATGCAAAAATAAAAAATAATAATGTAGTGTGTGTGTGTGTGTGTGTGTGTGTGTGTGTGTGTGTGTGTGTGTGTGTAATAATGCATAAATGTTGTTTGTCTTCTTTAAAGGGCAAACTAAAAAAAAAACTAGCCAAGTGTAGTTGGGATAAATTTATCGGAATACAAACTTAACATTGTAGTTGAAAAACATGTTCTCCCATACATCAAGGTCAATTTTCCAACTGCAAATTTAAGTTTGTAATCGCAAAAAAGTATTTTTTATGTAATACAACTACAAATTATCGATTTTCGAACTTTTACCTTTAAGGCTTCTACGGACCGGCGCGACGCGACACAAAGGTACCGCTCGTCGCGCGACACGCGGGGCTCTTGGGTCGCTTGTCTGTAGAAGCCTTTACTTGTGCTGTGAGACCTTGCTTATTGCCAAATTTCATGATTCTAGGTCAACGGGATGTACCTACCCTATAGGTTTTGATTTATTTGCGAGTATCAAAATATATCGCATAAATCACCGTATTTTTATTGTGTTGACATAGAAGCATGATTTTTTTAGAGCAACAAGGGGCCGTAGACTTAAGGCTTGTACATACTGGCGCGACTTGTCGCGCGACGCGACACCGGTAGAACAAAAATTCAAGAAAATTGTTCTACCGGTATCGCGTCGCGCGACAAGTCGCGCCAGTATGAAAAAGCCTTTACATAGTTGATATTAATTTCAATTTCGCCTTCACGCGTTCTGAGAAAAAGGGTCTTGACAGACTGACAGACAGACAACGAAGTGATCCTCTAAGGGTTCCGTTATTTCCTTTTGAGGTAAGAAACCCTAAAAAGAAGGTCGTGTCCATTAATCGATCTTCGCTAGAGACAGAATTAGCCCAGTTTAGCTCGTATGACGGGCTGTCATAGTAATCCGAGCCGCCATGCCGCCCGGCCGCCCCGGCCAGATCGTCTGTATACTGTGACGTATCATGTCGATAACTGATACCACGTAATCTGTTAGTGGGAAAGGCTTGATTGATAGAATGTGTGAGTAACGTAGAGTGGCTTGTTAATCCATGACCTCGTGAAAGTCGAGCTATGGAAAAGGTTTGTGGGACTGAAGGGTTATTTAAATGAGTTGTAGGTAGGTAATGTGGTTGCTACTAATCGTAGCATTAGTCTCCTTTATCCTTCTAGTGGGCCTATTAATGCAGCGAAGTCTAAGTATCTTGAAGTTATAAACATATATTGATTCACTTTGGTCTTGTCCCACTGCGATTGATGGCTTAATTTTTTTCAATATTTATTGCTAACGGTCTTCAAGAGATATTGCATGAGTTCATGTTTGTTTCTTTTTTATTATTTTTTAATAAAACCGCTTTGTCAAAATCACAACCTAACCTTGTTGTGTTAACTTAATTAACCACATTTAACCATAGACGTGACATTAAGTGCATGAAGGTAGAATTAACACAAAACATGCCGCATCACGCTGTATATGCTTACGTCAGCATGTGTAATTGGCGGTCAATTTGCACGAGCGGCAGTCATTGGCAACTTCCGAGGCTGGCCGAAGCGGCGCGCCGCCGCCGCTGCGCACGACTGTACTTACAAAAACGGCGCGGCCGCGGGAGATTGATACAACCTTACGTGGCGTTGTTTACGTAGACCTTAACATTAGGACAGTCAAGTTCGAGGTGATCATTAGAACTAACGAATCGATAAATAATTAATGATGATCTTCTACTTTTATCTCAAGTTCATAGGTTGCACTTGTACTTAGCTGTAGACAGTTTTCATAAAATAAAAAACTTTTACCGACTTCCGAAATTAAAGTTATTTTTCACTTTGTAGTGTTTTTTGGGAAGTCGGTAATTTTTTTTCTTTACAAAAAGTTTTTATTTTTCACTTTTTAGTGGGTCAGTTTTTAATTTATTTATGATACAATACCCTAAAGTCAACTGCTCATTACCTTTTACAAAATATTGCTTTTCCCGATGCTGGGACGTTAATTATTGAGGAGTTCATATGCATTATATTCATATGCATTGTGACGAGCATAAATTGCTTAGCCACCATATTAAAGTACCTAATCGAATCGAAACCCTTTAAATACTTATTATTATGTTGTTCCGGTGTCCATCTGTGGTCTCCATCATCAGTTCCACTTCACCAAATGGTGATTTTCGGGAGCAAATGCACGAGTTACTATAAAAAACATCCAAATCGCTTTAGGTTTGCCTATAAAATTCGTGGGTTCCCCTCGATTTCTATGAGATTCCCTCATCAGATTCTGATTTGGTGGCAATGTAACCACCTCGGGAGCATAACCTTTCAAACAAAAAAATAATTTTCAAAATCGGTCCATAATTGACGGAGATATCGGTGAACAAAAAACAAAAAAAAAAAAAAAACTGCCGAACATAATAACCTCCTCCTTTTTGGAAGTCGGTTAAAAATGTACCTACATATTTAATTTTATGAAAATTGTATACTGTCTAGTAGTATACCTATACTTACAGTGAAGTTCGGGCGTTTCCAATGATTGCCTGGTTCCGGACGTGTTTCCAATGATTGCCTGGTTCCGGACGTGTTTCCAATGATTGTCTGGTTCCGGACGTGTTTCCAATGATTGCCTGGTTCCGGACGTGTTTCCAATGATTGTCTGGTTCCGGACGTGTTTCCAATGATTGCCTGGTTCCGGACGTGTTTCCAATGATTGTCTGGTTCCGGACGTGTTTCCAATGATTGCCTGGTTCCGGACGTGTTTCCAATGATTGTCTGGTTCCGGACGTGTTTCCAATGATTGCCTGGTTCCGGACGTGTTTCCAATGATTGCCTGGTTCCGGACGTGTTTCCAATGATTGCCTGGTTCCGGACGTGTTTCCAATGATTGCCTGGTTCCGGACGTGTTTCCAATGATTGCCTGGTTCCGGACGTGTTTCAAATGATTGCCTGGTTCCGGACGTGTTTCCAATGATTGCCTGGTTCCGGACGTGTTTCCAATGATTGCCTGGTTCCGGACGTGTTTCCAATGATTGCCTGGTTCCGGACGTGTTTCCAATGATTGCCTGGTTCCGGACGTGTTTCCAATGATTGCCTGGTTCCGGACGTGTCGGACGTGTTTCCGGATTGTATAAGATTTTCAGCACTTTTTAACAGACAGTTTTCAGATCAAATCGTGGAAGGCAGCCTACCCGCTGGGAGGATGAAATAAAGCTGACAGCATGTCCAAACTGGAGGAGAGTACCCCACGACAGACGTTAATGGAAATTGTTAGAGGAGGGCTATGCTATACGAGGCACACCGAAATTCGAGACATATTGTGATTTTTGTTTTACCATTGTTATTGTTAGTGTAATTGTCTGGTTTCGGAATAAAAGGCTTATTATTATTATTATAACAGACAGTTTTAATAGACAATGAAATATTTTTAAAGTTCTGATAATATTTTATTCTTTGATATCTCAGCTTTGTGTATGGCGTGGCCTCGGGAACATAATGGGGTAAATAGAGCAAGCAATGGCAGAGCAGCTCAACTGTATAAATTATTCAATATAAAAATAGCCGTTTATCATAAGCGGCTATTCATCAAATAACTGCCACAAATATCCTAACAATGCAATCAAATCAATATGATTACATACCAAACGACATGAAATGAGGAAAACATCCAATTTACGTCAATTTGCCGAGCGGTTCCAATTGTGGTGAAATTGGCCTATTACCTGTGCTATAAGATGTGTGGGTGAGGAGATTCCATAGTTGGTCGTCATGATGTCCACAGTAGCGCTGTGCTGCCTCGTCAGTGGGCTGCTGGTGGGACCAGCGTGGGGCGACCCTGTGGTGAGTGGTGGTGGTGCGAGTGCACAGTGACCGGAATGAAGCTGAATGTGGCTAAAGTAATTTCAGATTGTTGAAGATTCAGTGTGGTGTTTTGTCTACAATATCGTCTGAATAATTTTATAATACAGTGCATATTGGGCATTTATGTTAAGGACTAGATTGATATCTACCAGCCTATTCTGTAAAAATCTCACTGTGTTAATCGTAAATAAATAAATACCAGCATAAATAAGTGAGCATTCCTTCCACCTGATGCTAGGGACTGACACTATTCATTAATTCCACGTGATGCTACGGACTGACACTATTCATTAATTCCACGTGATGCTAGGGACTGACACTATTCATTAATTCCACGTGATGCTAGGGACTGACACTATTCATTAATTCCACGTGATGCTAGGGACTGACACTATTCATTAATTCCACGTGATGCTAGGGACTGACACTATGCATTCATTCCACGTGTTGCTAGGGACTGACACTTTCAGTCATTCTACGTGATGCTACGGACTGACACTATTCATTAACTCCACGTGATGCTAGGGACTGACACTATGCATTCATTCCACGTGTTGCTAGGGACTGACACTTTCAGTCATTCTACGTGACGCTACGGACTGACACTATTCATTAACTCCACGTGATGCTAGGGACTGACACTATGCATTCATTCCACGTGTTGCTAGGGACTGACACTTTCAGTCATTCTACGTGATGCTACGGACTGACACTATTCACAGCTCACTTCAAACTCACTTCTAAGTTTTCACGATGAAATCTTTACAGAATGGAGCGGCTGACGTTTAATGTCAATCACCTAGTAGGAATATTTTAGTGGAGCCCTGATTCGCATTTCGTTAGCTGAGAATTATGCATGATTGAGATCATGTTACGGGTTACGTTAGGTAAGTTTCAATTGTACTCTCTGGCTTTAAGTTATACGGTCTTATGTAGAACTGGTTTTGTGTTTCTCCGCAGCCACTCCAGTCGGACTCTCCGCACCCCCTGACCCTGGTGTCCGACCTGACCTCTCGACTGGGCTCGCACCCCTCCCGCCTGCAGGACGCCGCGCGCCTGTCTCTGCCCTCGCTGCCCTCGCTACCTTCCTCTCAGGACCTGGAGGCCATCAAGAAGGTGGCACAGATCCTCATCATGCTCGGACAACAGGTACTTGGCTAGGGTACGTTAACCCAATAGTATGATAGTTGTGACTTTGATATTATGTATTATGGAATGGGTAGCTAGACTAGCTAGGTATGACAGTATTTGAATTTTTTGGATCCTATCACTACATCACTGCATACTTAATAAAAAAACTTTTCACAAAATAAAATAACCGACTGCCAAAAAAACACTACAAAGTGAAAAATAACTTTAATTTCAGGTTTTAATGGGTCAGTTTTTAATTTATCTAAGTTACAATAGCCTAATGTCAACTGCTCATCACCTTTTACAAAATATTGCTTAATTTTATCGATGCTGGGACGATAATTGTTGAGGAGTTCTCCTTGTAAGAACCAGGAGAACTGCCACTCACCAGAAAGTCAAAGTCAAAGTCAAATTGTTTATTTCAAATAGGCCCATATAAGGCACTTTTGAACGTCAATATTTACAAAAAATTGAATTGATTCTAGTTGCCCCTTCCAAAAGGTGGTTTCGTATGGAGAAGAATGGGCAAGAAACTCCACCGTTACTCTTTTAAAATATTGTTCAATATTTTATATATTTACATTAATTATATAATTATATGTGAAGACGATGCACCTAGAATAAAATTACTATACCACAATAGGTAATAAAGAGAGTTAAGAATGAAGCAATGACAGATAAATTAATTATGTGATAGATACATGGTGCTCACATATTTACAAAAATAGTAAAAAAAAATTATACGGCTTCCTAAAAAATCACAATATCAGTGTGAGTTAAAGTAATCACAGAATTTAAAATAAATGTCATAAAAATAATAAATTAAACAATTAAAAAAAGCAGCCTGTTTGATTTTGTCTAGACTCTAGATTGTCCTATGGAGCTGGACCAGCATGTTTTCAAGCATTCTTATCTTGGATATAATCCTCTAATTTGTAATATGCTTGTTTACAGAGAGTTCTTTTAATATGAGTTTTAAATTTTCTTTCATATATTTGCAATTTAACACAAGGTATTTTATTGTAACATTTACACAGTACCCCATAAAAGATGTATGTACTTTAGATAATCTGAAAAATGGTTGATCTATTTTGTCTTTATTTCTAGTATTAAAATTATGTCTATCACTTATAGATTTTTCCTTACATACATAATATTTTCGTAAATGAATTGGCAAGGTACCGTCATAATATTAATATTTTTAAATAGTTCCCTAAGAGATTCGCGGCGACTTAGATTATAAATTGCTCTGACAGCTCTCTTTTGCAAAATAAAGATGGACTCAATGTCAGCAGCCCGACCCCACAGTAAAATGTCGTACGACTAATGCTGTGGAAGAAGCTAAAATAGACCAAACGCGCATATGCATTGTGACGAGCATAAATTGCTTAGCAAGCATATTAAAGTACATAATCGAATCGCAACCCGTTAAATACTTATTATTATGTTATTCCAGTGGCCATCTGTGGTCTCCATCATCAGTTCCACTTCACCAAATGGTGATTTCCGGAAACAAATGAACGAGTTAGGTACTATAAAAAATACCCAAATCTCTATAGGTTTGCCTATAAAATTTGAGGGTTTCTCTCGATTTCCATGGGATCCCCTCATCAGATTCAGATTTGGTGGCAATGGAACTACCTCGGGAGCATACCATTTCAAACAAATAAAGAATTTTCAAAATCGGTCCATAATCGACGGAGAAATCGGTGAACAAACATAAAAAAATCAAACATACAGCCGAACATAATAACCTCCTCCTTTTTGGAAGTCGGTTAAAAAGAAAGTCCCCTCGCCGCGTCTGTCTGTCTGCCTGCACGCGATAGATAAACTCAAAAACTACGGAACGTATTTTCATACGTTTTCACCAATAGTGAGTGATTCATGAGGAACGCTTAGGTGTTTAATTCATTAAAGTTTTGTGTACAATGTTTTATCAAGCGCTAACTGTGCCAAGCAGGGACGGGTCGCTAGTGAACAATAAGAATAGATAGCGAAAGACTAGTTGACAGACTAGCTTTTTTTCAACACCAGGAAGTTCCCCTGTATCGTGGGTGTGTTTACAAACATTTAAACTCACATACACAAACAGCCAGACCCGAAACAACTACTTGTAGGTCATACAAAATATTTGTTCCGTGAGGGAATCAAACCCGCGACACGCTTTACCACTGCGCCAACCGTGCCGACTAGCTAACAGACTAGCTAACAGGCTGGCCATGAAGCGGGGGTCGTGCGGTCCATGGCCCTTTACGGGGCACCGGTGTGGGCGCGTTCTCTGAGGCTGCGACCAGCCCAGCGGTTGAACGCGTCCCAAAGGGTCATGGCCATCAGGCTGGTCCGAGGATACCGCACGGTGTCCCGTGCGGCAGCGAGCCTCCTTGCCGGACTACCGCCATGGGATCTGGAGGCAAAAGTCCTCGAGCACGTCTGGGAGTGAGAGGCAAGGTTCGCGCCCTCGCGCCTCTAGTCGCCGCAGGAGACGCCCCGGGCGTCGGGAGTCGCAAGCCGATTTCCGGCCACCGTAGGCGCGGGCCTGCGGACGGTGAGCGATGGGTAGCTCACCATCCGATAACGACCAGGCCCGGGTCGACGGCGCGTCGTATTCCACGCGCGCCTCAAAGAGTTGTCAGCACCAACTGACGGGGTCCGCTAGGGTCAATGCCTGCCAGGGTTGCGAGTTTGTCCGAAAGAGATATCGTGGCCCTGGCACACAGGCAAATGAAGGAATACGGGTGGGTTTTAGTCAGTAAAAGTCTGACACGCCCTCCCGCTCCGCCCAGAGCGGGAGAACTTATTTGATAATTTCCCACCCAAAAAAAAAAAAGGCTGGCCATGAAATACATGTCATTAGCATTTTGCTTTAAATATTTTCTCATCAGTTTTTGTTCCCATCAATGACTCCATCATCCAAAATCCTGGCACAGTCTGGTTTGTTGTGTAGAACGTTACGTTACGTCCCCAATAACTCCATTCCAAGATACACACGGAGTGATTTGTGAAAAGGATCTGGCAGATGTATATTACGATTGTACGTCCAGAGTATGTAGTAACAATAAATCGTAAATAAACAAATTGACAGACGTGACAGATAAAGGATTACCGGTGTGTCGGTCATGATTTTAATCCCCGGCGTGATCGACGGAACAGATGTGTGTTCTATAGGCGTGTACTTCTCACCAATAAATGTAAGGTATCGGATTCCGTAAAAAAGGGTTTAAATTAAATGCGACCCTTTTGCTATTCGTCGGTACCAACTCCTCAAGGCTCACACATACAGGCGCGACGCGACTCTAGTAGAACAATTTATATAAAAACTTCGTGGAAATTGTTCTCCCAGAATCGCGCCGCACCGTCGCGTCGCGCCTGTTCGCGGGAGCCTCAATTATTGTGAGAGAATTTTGCTTTTGCGAATGATTGCCAACTTTCTTTCAACATTTGTGCAAAGTTCGTATTGTATTTTTTTTATATTTGCAAAAAAAAAAACTTCTCTTATGTAATTATTTCGCTTATCAATAAGTTTTATTTTGTGTTTGACATTTTTAACCTCCGTATAGTTCCCAACAAGAAATAAGCATCCTCTTTTCCACCACAAGAGTCGTAAAATCCTAACAAGGAACTACTCCAAGAGGGTGAGCGGCATCCTAGGTGCTCATAGCACGTAGGTTGCCGGATACCTAACATAAGCGCTGGGAGAGGTATCTACTTCAATAATTAAAACATATCTTTTAGATAAAATAAATAATTATTCACGGAATCATTTTACGATTTTACATTTTTTTACGATGACATACGCAGTGTCAGCCCTTCAGCCAACTCCTACCGTTTTATACGATAACATACGCAGTTTCAGCCCTTCAGCCAACTCCTACCGTTTTATACGATGACTTATGCAGTGTCAGCCCTTCAGCCAACTCCTACCGTTTCATACGATGACTTATACAGTGGCAGCCCTTCAGCCAACTCCTACCGTTTCATACGATGACTTATACAGTGTCAGCCCTTCAGCCAACTCTTGCCGTTTTATACGATGACTTATGCAGTGTCAGCCCTTCAGCCAACTCCTACCGTTTTATACGATGACTTATGCAGTGTCAGCCCTTCAGCCAAATCCTACCGTTTTATACGATGACTTATGCAGTGTCAGCCCTTCAGCCAACTCCTACCGTTTTATACGATGACTTATGCAGTGTCAGCCCTTCAGCCAACTCCTGCCGTTTTATACGATGACTTATGCAGTGTCAACCCTTCAGCCAACTCCTGCCGTTTCATACGATGACATACGCAGTGTCAGCCTTTCAGCCAACTCCTACAGTTTATACGATGACATACCCAGTGTCAGCCCTTCAGCTACTCCTACCGTTTTATACGATGACATACGCAGTGTCAGCCCTTCAGCCAACTCCTACCGTTTCATACGATGACATACGCAGTGTCAGCCCTTCAGCCAACTCCTACCGTTTTTCCTTCTATTCTTAATATGAATTAGTGCTTGTATGCCATAAATTTATCAAATATTCATAAAGGTTGCATGGAAGCACCAAATAGGCTATAATCTCTACTGTAATTAAGTGCTCATAGCACAAACACAAATGAATAGAATTGTATTTATTTTTCTGCAGGTGATACCAGCAATCATAGGCGAGCCGGTCGCTCCCGTTACTTCCGACACTGTGGCAAGCGGTGGCGGTGACGTCGAGACACCCAACGATCCTGTCATTATCGACAGGCAGTCTTAGATAATACTCTTAGTAATTTTATTTAATGACTTCCAAGAATGTAAACAAGACGAAGTTGGTCAGGTACTCCATCTCAGCTCGGTTTGTCTTGACCTTTGCTGAACTTAGCTGTTTCTTGCCTGAACAAGCAGAATCAGGACTTTTAAAAAGGCAACCGAACTTTCGATGACTAAGTCAAAGTCAAATCATTTATTTCAATTATGCACATAAAAGCACTTTTGAACGTCAAAATTTACAGAAAAATAGAAGTGATTCTAGTCGCCCCTTCCAAAAGGTAGTTTCATATTGAGAAGAATGGGCAAGAAACTCCTTTTTACTAAGTTACTCCTTTAAAATGTTTTACAATATTTTGTATAACTAATTATATAATGATATGTGAAGACACATGCACCTACAATAAAATTACTACATCACAATAGGTAAGAAGAATTAAAAATAAACCAATGACAGATAACTTAATTATTATGTTTTTGATACATGGTGCTCAAACATTGTCCGCAATCAGATTTTCCAGGCTTAATATAACAGAAATAATCGGAAACTTTTATTATTGTTTAGGTCGAAGTTGTGAAGGATAAAATTGTTATACAACTTAGTACTTAACTACTTGATTAAAGTTAAAATGGATTCAGGATCCATTTTAATTTTAATTAAGTAGTTAAGTAGTCTTTTGTTTATCAATCTTGGAAGATCATAAATCTAGAAAAAATTGTGTTAGTTCATACTTCGTGTAATAATCGGGTTTATAAAGTAACAATGTAAATATCAGCGGCTTCCGTACAAGTTTTATAGTCAAGGTTAATAAATATTTGCAACAATCAGAATTATTTAAATGTATGCAAATGTAATGGATTGTATGTATCCGCGTGTATATATGTATGTATGGGAGGAGATAGAGATGAGTAATGTTAGTGGAGGATGAAATATGTCCGGTATCTGCATGATGTATGGTGGCCACGTCATCGATAACATACTACATTATGTTTTTATGTTTCTATAATTTATTAGGTACATGTTTCCTGCTTAGAAGCTAACCCAGAAAACTTGCCTAATAAATTGCTCTTGAATGAATAAATTCTATTCTTACGTGTCTTCCCGAATCGTCAAAAACGTTTTTACAACATTTTTTAGGCCAAGTAGTGACTTTGCTTTACACTATTTTGCATTGTAAAACAACTATAAACAAGAGATACGACATCGTCATATATGTTTCTTGTAGGTACAAGAACAAGGGATAGTATTCCATGTTTTAGATCAAGAGCGTGGAAATAAATAAGTAATTATCGTTCCCTACACAGTGAGTGGAACATCTACCGGTGTCGTGCAAATAGTGCAATCTGCCGGGCGGCCGGTATTCGCACTGTCGCATATTCGTGCAATAAGTGCAATCTGCCGGGCGGCCGGTATTCGCACTGTCGCATATTCGTGCAAATAGTGCAATCTGCCGGGCGGCCGGTATTCGCACTGTCGCATATTCGTGCAAATAGTGCAATCTGCCGGGCGGCCGGTATTCGCACTGTCGCATATTCGTGCAAATAGTGCAATCTGCCGGGCGGCCGGTATTCGCACTGTCGCATATTCGCACATCGACGACAGATGGTGTATTTACACGTAATTGAAAGCAAAGAGGACATGGAGCCTCTTTGCATTCAATTAGGTGTAAATACACCGGGGGGTTTTGGACATGGCGGGTTACAAATGTACGAGTAGGTACCTATTGCATCAGTATCGTTCAGGCGCATTTTACACAGAACAGGACTATGATATACCTAAAGCGTTCCATCTTTTGCGTAACAGCTGTGTTTAATATTGAAAATCTTTAAAAAGATGGATCTGCGTTCACCTTCATTTAGGAGCAAAGTCTAAAATGATAAGAAGAAAGTCAAAAATATAACTAGGTACTTGTTACTGAATATAGAGTAGCTGATTTCGGTAGCCTGGATTTAAAACGAGAATAGTCAAATGTTTTGAATAATATTGACATACTAATGTCAATATTATTCAAAACATTTGACATTTCAACCAAGTAGTAAGTCGAAGAATTATGTGATCACAAGGTCAATACATCGTCGATTCGAACATTTTATAGCATTTAATAACCACACTTAAAACTAGTGTTTTTATGATAAGTTATATACGTATTTACATAATGAGACTTGGAATTATGTGTCGCCGTCAATGCGTTGTCATCGTGATGAATTTGATTAGGTAAATGCATTGAGGTATAATGTACTAGTAGTACATAAATTATACCTCAATGGGTACATGCGATCTGTCCATTCATCTCGCAATTAGTTTCATTAATAAGTCTCTCTACATACTGAATTCGAAGGTATTTACGTGACGTCATTATATCCTATGCCAGAGTCCAGATTATGGCTTACTCACAAGCAGGGGCGGCACTCCGTGGATGCTCGAAGGCTCCAGCCCTCCTCCACAAGAGGTAATAGTGGGTGCGGAGCACCCATGAGCGTAGATATCAAGACTGCGATTAATTAATCGGCTTTGACCGATATCTCTCTCGCCGCGGCGAGACGTCTAGCTACTTTCGGTCAGACACTTATAAGATTTATGTTGCACATTATGTAAATGTAGGTTCAACGATAAAAGTAAAAAAAGCTGTTTTAGCAAGTGTGTATGAAGTCGTCTGCTATCCTTTTAGCAAGTGTGTATGAAGTCGTCTGCTATCCTATTTCATCACCAACCTCAGAAAATGCTTAAAAATAATCAAACATTGACAAAAGCTTTTAACAAATTCTTGTTAAATACATAACTTAGTTCAAATGAATGTCAAAGTTGGTTGTTGTTGAGTTTGTTCAACTCTGAGTACCTATGGGCTCCTTGACCCGGTTCGAGTATGACCACCACCTGGTCGGAACCACTCGGTACCATTCGGGTCTGTTATATAATAGCTGAAGGTGAACTCTCGCTTCTTTCGAGGTTTTAATTAAGTAATATGTAAATGATTCTTGATCCGAGTGGGAAATGCACGAAGTGGTTCATAAGCATGGAAAATTTAATGTAAAGAAAATTAAAATATTATTATCTACAACACTTATTTCAATCGGACCCTCGTCACTGAGGATTAACACAAGCCTCCATGGCTCGAAGTAAATAATCAATTGTATCTATAGCCACACAACATCGTCAGTCGCGCTTCTGCCCCAATTATCCAAAACCATTCAAAAGATAAAAATAAACAGTCTAAAGTAAAAGGAACCCTTCAAATCCTTAGACAGGATGAAATGGAAGATATTGGAACACAGACATAAGCAGACATAAGCCTACGAAAGTGTAATTAATGACTAAAGGAATTTACCTAAAAGAATCCACTGCCATCAGGTCCTACTCCAAGTTAGGTACCTTACCTCAGAAATACGTTCTTACCGAGTATCAACAGTTTTTTAAGTAAACCTATTGTAAACACAGATATGCAGTTTAATTCTGAGTTATATGTCGGTACCGGCTCTAGAGATATTAGAGATGTTAGTGAGAACTATACATCCATTTAAAATGTACTCTAAGATATCGTGGCTTTGCAAATTTAAATGCAGATGAACTCCCGTGAAGAAATAAGGAAATAAGGGAATTGTTGGTGTCTGTACTACTGAAAAAAAAACTTTCTACAAAAAAATAATAACCGACTACCAAAAATAACACTACAAAGTGAAAAATAACTTTAATTTCGGAAGTCGCGTGTCTTTGGATCTGTATTTGAGTTTTTTGCCATCGACTTCCGCAATTAAAGTTATTTTTCACTTTGTAGTGTTATTTTTGGTACTTAAGTAGTCGGTTATTTTTTTTTTTGTATAAGTAAAGTTTTTTATTTTTCACTTTTTAGTGGGTCAGTTTTGAATTTATCTAAGTTACAATAGCCTAATGTTAACTTCTCATCACCTTTTACAAAATATTGCTTTTCCCGATGCTGGCACGTTGATTGTTGAGGAGTTCTCCTGGTAAGAACCAGGAGTACTGCCACTCACCATATGCATAGAGACGAGCATAAATTGCTTAATCGCAACCCGTTAAATAGGTACTCATTATTATATTGTTTCGGTGGCCATCTGTGGTTTCCTTCATCAGTTCCACCTCACCAAATGGTGCTTTCCGAGAGCAAATGCATGAGTTACTACAAAAAAAATACCCAAATCGCTATAGGTTTGCATATGGAAATCGAGGGAAACCCTCAAATAAAATTTGAGGGTTTCCCTCGATTTCCATGGGGGATCCCATGTCCTCATCAGATTCTGATTTGGTGGCAATGGGACCACCTCGGGAGTATAGCCATTCAAACAAAAAAAGAATTTTCAAAATCGGTTCATAATTGACGGAGTAATCACGTAACAAACATACAAAAAAAAAACATACAGCCGAATTGAGAACCTCCTCCTTTTTGGAAGTCGGTTAAAATATCATTGTATCTCAAACACCAGCGGCAGCGCCTTCCAATCTAGGTTCCAAAAAAAACAAAAAACAAAAAATCGAACGTGCTACATGGTGAACTTGTAAAAAATATATAAAATAAACGGTAGAAGTAATGTAAAAATAATAAAAAACAAATTCTATAAACTACTAATATTTACATAAATTGAAATATTTGTGCGCAGGACAGTGCACGGGTGAGTGATTGTGTATGTGCACGACAGTGCACGGGTGAGTGATTGTGTATGTGCACGACAGTGCACGGGTGAGTGATTGTGTATGTATGAATGTATGTATACGTCTGTGTTTTTGAAATATCTCTATTTGATTGTTTTGAGAAGATCTTCAGTCTCCTGGTAATTTAACTTTAGTAATAGGCTATGTAATTCTTTTTTTTTCACTGTGAAGATTGAAGAGCCAATAGAGAAGTCGATAGAGAGCCAATCGAGCTGCAGGTTAGCTCACATAACACACATCACATAATCACACTATAATGTTCCCATCACTGCTGCGACACAGTGGGCTGTAGTCCGCCACGCGGGCATAGTGCAGGTTGGTAGATGTCACATGTCTTCGAATTTTTGGTTCTAGGACATGCCGGTTTCGTCACGATGTTTTACTTCAGTTTTGAGAGCAGTGGTGATGAAATTATTTACACAAAGTAAAGCGCCTGCCTGGGTTCGAACCACAGAACAGATAAAAGAGGTTCGAAACCCACGACCACTCGTAAGTCGGGACCATTACCACTGGGTCACCACTGCTCTGCAGATTAGCTAATAATAACAGAATGCTCTAGAAATATGTGGCTCACATAATATCATACATATAATAAAATCGTAGCGAATGTATCTACACTATCACGCAAATTCTACCGGATAGATTCTGTTAAAATTTTGCCTAGATATTCCTCATAAGTCTGATCAGTTGGTCTCTTTGAGGAGTGGCTAGTGAGGCGCCACGGCGTCCTCACCTTCCACCGAGGAGGGGGAGGTGGAACGCGTGAGGGAGAAGCAAGGTTCGCGCCCTCTCGCCCCTAGTCGCCGCAGGAGATGCCCCGGGCGTCGGGAGTCGCAAGCCGATTTCCGGCCACCGTAGGCGCGGGCTTGCGGACGGTGAGCTATGGGTAGCTCGCAGTTCGATAAGGACCAGGCCCGGGTCGACGGCGCGTTGTGTTCCACGCGCGCCTCAAAGAGATGTCTGCACCAACTGACGGGGTCCGTTAGGACCAATGCCTGCCAGGGTTGCGAGTTTGGCCGAAAGGGATATCGTGGCCCTGTCACACAGGCAACGAAAGGAACACGGGTGGGTTTGAGACATAAAAGTCTGACACGCCTCTCACGCCACGTTATTTGATCATTTCCCACCCAAAGTTGATAAAAGGAAATTGGAGGATGTAGGCGATTACTGATTTCCTGAAGGGCCGTGCCGCTATGTATCTTACCAAGATACAACCAGACAAGATCTCTTGGGCAACAATCAAGGGCATGCTGATTTCCAAAATTCTTCTTCTTCATCTAAGCGTGTCGATGGCAATCTAAATGAACTCAGCCCAGAATTCGACTACGTGTTTGGCGCCATCACTAGCGTCCATCGTTTCCTGTAACGTGCAGCTGACAGGGCATGCAAGAGATGATACTAAGTGTCCCATCTTTTGCGGAACAGCATCATATTTACACTCCAAGGCGGAGTAGTCCATGAATCTCGACCTGAACAGGTTTTCCTTGCTTCGGCCAACCAGGGTTCGAAGTCTGTTTAAATACTTAAAGGGTGGTCGAGGCAACTCATGTCCGGGTGGGAAATCTATAGCAAGTGGGACGAATTGTTTGAGTAAGGCAGCACTGTCTCGCCGCAGCTTTAGTCTTTCTTTTGAATGCTCGCCAGTGAGTGGGACGACATACTTAAAAAAAGCAAAAATCTATTTTGGCTTTTCAGCCTTTGTGGCACGAGGATGTTGTCGTGCAAAGGGTGTCGTGTGTCGGATACCATTTTGGCTCTTCCGCTAGAGCTTGCCACCACTCTGCGAACTGCTGGTGCCACTATTCCTGCTAGTGGATACAGTATTTGTACCGGAGTTGGTTTTAGGCAACCAATGATGATCGTCGACGTGACGTTTCATTCAAAGATGTGTCCGCTGATTTTGCATGGGCAGAACGACTCCACACGGGGCACGCAAATTTACCTGCAGAAAAAAAAAGTGCCAGCCCAGTCGTACGCATAATGGTAGGCAAACCACCCCACTTTGATCAGACGAGTGCTCGATGGACACCCCACCTCAAACGGTGTTAAGTTTGCGGCGCGAGTCTCTATTGCGGAGATGAAATATGTAAGGCTGGGTTTGGCTCGGATTGAGCTTGAGTGATTTAGCGAGGTGATACGGACCTCAACCTTCTCAAGTGGTACCCTACTTTGTATCAATGTTTTAATTTAAAAGAAGAGTTTCTTGCCCGTTCTTCTCCATAGGAACCTACTATTTGGAAAGGGCTAGCTTCATATTTGTAACTGACCGACTTCTTGACAATTCAAAAGTGCCTGTAACTGGTTAAATTGAAATAAATGCTTTGAGTTTGAGTTTTGAGTTTGGTGGCTTGGGGCAAGGTCACCTGCATAGAGGAAGCGTGATATGTTCGGGTTGGATAATTGGTTGTTGGTATGGATATTTAAAAAAAAACGTGCGGTGCCAGGACACTTCCTTCAGATTGATAATAAGAAAACTGCAGCTGAAGCAGGTATGTGTCTATGGCAACCCATTGAGAAGGTTCCAGAAGCAAATTGGTCAGAAAAATGGCGATGGGATTTACCATTTCAGTTTTGTCTCAATCTCAATGTGATGATAATATTCAACCCAAAACTGAACAACCGAAACCAGCCGTAACGTGCTATGTTTGCAGTAAGCACGAATATATGGCCAACGCCTGCCCCCAAGCGCTGAAAGAACAAAGGCTCCACTCCGAGCACCAGCACCAATCAAGTGAACCTGTGCTCCAGAGCAGCTGGTGGAGTGACACATAGGAGGTACAGATTTCCCTGTTATATTTGACTCGGGATCAGAATGCCGCATAGAGCATAGTAATTGAAATCTTGTTAATGATGAGCAATTTCATGAACAAGAGATCCTTAAAGGTATAGATGTGAGGAACGTAGTGTGCTCATAACAAATTAAATATCCAACCATGGTACAAAACCACAAGCTTGAAATAATTCACGGTGTATTGCCGGAAGAAAACCGGATATATTACTAGGATAAAATAATATCCAAGTTTTTCTAAATTAAAGAAACCACTATTACTTGGCACCACAGGCGATCATGTTGGTTAAAATTCATGTTGGTGGTCGCGTTAGTGCGCCATGCCCGATTAAGATAATCGTGTTTTTAACGTAAGGGTTGTCGTTCGTACAATAGCTATGATAAAAACTACCTTAAAATTAGACTAGTAGGGTGGTTACAAGCGTTATACAAATTTCATATTTTTGAGGCAGTTAAAATCCAGTTCATTTGTTTGGTGTCCCGAAATGAATAATGACTGATCACGGGCGATCGTATGAAAACTCTGCGTTTAAGATTTTTTTTTGTACCGTGTAAGAAAATAGCGGGAACGTTTTTTTGAAATATTAATGGGAGAAATAAAGTCTATAAATATTCTGACAAAAATTTACGTAAAGTAAATCGTGGTCAAAAAAAATCTGGCAGATATCATATCATGGAAAATTACGATGACGTGACGGCGGGCAGTGATGATGACGATATCCTTGTTCACGAAACAAGTCACGAGAATAATGCCATGCCTAACAGCAATATAACTTTGGCAATTAGTGATACAATGTCTGTGAATAGCAATCCTATGTAGAGTATTCGTGATACAATGTCTGTGAATTGCTATTATTTCTAAAGCAGTCATAATAATAATACGAGTAATTAGCAAGAGGTGATCCTGTGTAGTCGGCAATGACTAGTCCAGGGGATAATAGTTTTGCAGGGTCATTCAGTGTTAATGACCGGACCAATAAAATATAAGCAAAAAAAAATAATGAGAAAAAAATATAAGATAAGTTCTGAAGGCTCAATGACGAGCGGTCCAGAATTAGTAGCAAAGTCTGAAGGGGTGAACCGGACCAGATTGCTAATCCCTGAAGGCTCAATAACGAGCGGACCAGAAGTAATAGCAAACTGAAGGGATGACCGGACCAGTATGCTAGTATAAGTCCTGAAGGCTCAATGTCGAGCGGTCCAGAATTATAAGCAAACCCTGAAGGGATGAACTGGACCAGATTGCTAGTCAGGATGAACGAACATTAATAGTATCGTTGTCTTTTTAGATACTGTTTGATGAGACTACGCGCACGAGGACGTCCGCACGTCAGTATGGCCGTGACGGCTGTCACCATTGTAAACAGCACGTGCAACGGGCCGAGTTACGCACTGCAATGTGTCACTTAGGCATCCCCACTCTCCCCACTACTCGAGCCGCTCTATATAAGCGAGCGCGCAGCAAGGAGGGGATCATTCTTGTCGCAGGCTCGGCCCGGTGCACATGTTGTAGCGCTTAGATACTGTAGTCTGAATTAAACTATTATTACAGTGAATTAATAAGTTGTGGAAATAAAAGTTGACTTTGCTATATCTCTTACTTTCATTTAAGATGTTGGACCCTCTGCCTTAATATATAGAGCATATTATTAATACCGACTTAATTTTGTACATATCTGTCCAATATTGTGTCCTCCATGTCAAGTCTGAATCTATGTGTCCAAGAAATTTTGTGGTGTTTCGGTCAGTTAGAAATATGATGCTGTTGCCGATTACCAAGCGTAGTAGGTACATAATATGGAAAAGAACGGGCAAGAAACTCCATGGACACTCTTTTAAATATATAAATACATCTATCTATGACTAAAATGTGAGGAAAAGGTAAAAAAACGCGCATGGTACAGTAAATAGAAAAATACAAAAAATAAATAAAAAATAAGCCGTGGCTGCTAAGAGATGACCAGCTAACAGCGCCCGTTCACGAACATGACGCATGGGTCAGCACCATTCAGCTCAACCATTTTGAAGGGAGCTAAATGATCCAACACACACGCCACAATCAGCGAGACATCTGAGTGAGCATGACATACTCTCAGCAGCCAGGGCAAATTCAAGTCAATGAAAGACATATTACCCGGTAAATGATAGCTTTATTGTCAATAGTACTCACACCTGTGCTATGCAATTATATAATACAAAGGAGATTGAGTTTATATAATTAAAAGATAGTCTTACTAGACTTTGACTTAACCGGGCAAAAATCCAGACTTCAGACTGTTACTGAAAAATTCCAGATTGAAAACCCAATAACACTTTGCCTGACCCGGGAATTTAATCCAGGACCCAGAAGCATATATGCTCAACAGTAGCGCTTGCGACCACTAGAACCACGAGGCAGTCTTGTATAAAAATGTGGCTTATGTTTTAGTGTTTTGTAGTGTCTTACGACTTACGACTCCCACGCGAACAAAGACACGGCCAGAAGCTAGTACAAACAAAATATGCTAACAGAATTTATCGCCGTTTTATTTGCTAGAGTTAATGTCATTGCCATAACACCAACCAATCTTACCATTTAGTTTAAAAAACTAGAATACATTCTACCTCGTGTACAAGTGTTGGAGGTCAGAGCTTGTTGGAACGAGGTTCCTTATCGTACATTATACCCTGCACGTGCACACTTGGAGCTTGGCTGAAAAAAGTGTAAATCTGCATCCTAATTGCGTAACACAGTTTGAATCGGAATCGGAATGATTTTGAAGTATATTGCTAATCCATTGCTTTATATGTTAGAAAACTTTGTCTGCTCAACAACGTAACTAACACAATGAATGTTGTTGAACTATCAAATTGAACCGATTCCTACTGATAGTGTGTTACGCAATTAGCCTACTGGTCTGTGTTTCTTGGCTAAACAAATATCATTGGTTTTCGGCTTAGACAGGCTTACTCTCTTATACTATAGACGCTATAATATAGTATTCAATAGAATAGTTACTTTTCATCCCTAAAAATGAGTTCCTTATCTCCCAGATTCAGATTCAGATTATTTATTTGTAAACGTAGGTTACAGATACACAGGTGTGTGAGATGTTAAATTTTAGTAAGTTCTCTATGCTTTGCCATTAGGCGTACAAAAATGTTAGCATGAGTTTTAATTGTTTCAAAATGACAAATAAAAATTATAGAAATAGCTAGAGAGGTTATATCAATATAATATTCCCCCGTTAATTAATTAAATTCCAAATAAAAACTACGAAACAAGTTCCAAATTAATGAAATATTTCAAAAAAAACAACAAAAAAAATTCAAAATAAAACGAAATGTCAAAAAAAAAAGAAAATTGATAATAATGTCTTAATCAAATTAATACAAGAGTGTGAATATAAGTAATAAATCAAATTCAAGTTTTTTGTCGCGTAACTTTCTGTAGGTAGTTTTTGGAAGCTATTTTGTATTGCGATAAGTGTGTTTTGACAAATATATTAATTTCGTAGATGTACAATGATGGTAGGGTAAGAATGTTTAGGCTTTTAAGGAACGGTTGACAACTGACGGTGCTATCTAGGCCACACATAGATCTGATACATTTTTTTTGAGCTCTAAATACTAATTCTCTGTCGACTGCGTTAGCCAGACAGAGCTACAAGCTCAACTAGAGTATAATAAACTTCAACACTACAAGTATATTTCTTGTAACGTCACGCTCGCGCCCGCGCCAGGCCGGGAGCGTGTCACGATAACGTGAGCACAGCCTCGCCCACGCGTGTGTGCCATCTGATGTATGGTTGTGATACCAGCAGCTCGGCCCTGCCGTGCTGCCAGTACATGCCATGCCATGACATGCACTCATTACTTATTGGTGGTACCCGTGGAGCCTAATAAAATTATGTTTCGAAAGTCGGGTGAAATAACACAGAACTAAGTATTCAAAATCCGCTGGACTTCTTCTATAATAATAATAAATGGTTTATTAAACAAATAAATAAAGCGCCTTAATAAAATAAGCCTTTATTATTACATTTCCTTAAAACTAATGCAAATAAAGTACTTCTAAAATAATGGTTACAAAGGAATTGTTATAATTTTAATATTTTAACATTTGTGGACTCGATATTCGGTCGAGCCTGTCTCGTGGAGTTCTTGAGAGTTTTGAATAATTTTTAAAATTTTAATATATTAACATGTGGACTCCACACTAGGTCGAGCCTGTCTCGTGGACTCCTTGAGAGTTTTGAACAATTTGAAATTTTTATTTTTTAACACGTGGGCTCCACACTAGGTCGAGCCTGTCTCGTGGACTCCTTGAGAGTTTTGAACAATTTGAAATTTCAAATTGTAATATATACAATACATATATACAATACACATACAATATATATATTACTTAGTTTAGTATTTAAAAAAAATTAAAAACATGGAAATCGAGGTAAACCCTAAAATTTTATAGTCAAACCTATAGCGATTTGGGTATTTTTTATAGTAACTCGTGCATTTGCTCTCGGAAAGCACCATTTGGTGAAGTGGAACTGATGATGGCCACCGGAACAATATAATAATAAGTAGGTATTTAACGGGTTGCGATTTGATTAAGTACTTTAATGTGGGTGCTAAGCAATTTATGCTCGTCACTATGAATAATTATGGTGAGTGGCAGTTCTCCTGGTTCTTACCAGGAGAACTCCTCAACAATCAACGTCGCAGCATGGGGAAAAGCAATATTTTGTAAAAGGTGATGAGCAGTTAACTTAGGCCCCCAATAAAAAGTGAAAACTAGAAAAAAAACTAAATACAAATAAACCGACTTCCATAAATCACATCACACACACAACCACGTGCATATACACACACAAACACACAATTCTTGTATTGACCTTTAATAAGTTTATCAAATTGTTCTAAATTGTTTGTTAATAATTATGTAAGAGTCTAAGCAATACTTGTGTCCTATTTTTCGGGAAATGAGGCTGATTGTCCTTAATACAGGCTACTAAGTAACCTAGCTAGGACATCAGATCGTAAAATTGTATTGTTACCTACTCATCTCAAAATAACACTACAAAGTGAAAAATAACTTTAATTTCGGAAGTCGGTGGCAAAAAACTAAAATCTAGATCCAAAGACACCGACTTCCGAAATTAAAGTTATTTTCCACTTTGTAGTGTTATTTTTGGAAAACGGTATTGAGTTTGAGTTTTTTTTTGTAAAATGTTTAATACTATGTAGTGATTTCATGTTTGGCAAGGGTGCGTGCGAGAGGATGATTATTATGTAAGAAAGTAAATGTAGGAAGTGTGAGAGTGGCGTAGTGAGTGAGGGTGTGAGTGAGAGAGAGTTTGTGATCAATATTATACATTATGCCAGTATCTACTCGAACGAAGGCTTAGGATTCTGAGTCGGATTAATCTAACAGCCATTGTTTATTTAATTTTTTAACTTGGTTGGTTCTTCAAATTCTGTTAACACTGATGCAATTTTAGCCGACTTTAAAAAATATATTTTATGTATATTTTATGTATGTTCATCGATTTCTCCGTTTTTACTAGGCCGATTTACGTGATTCTTTTTTTATTTGTTAGATAAAGCTTGCGCGACCACCGCGCAAGCTTTATCTAACAAATAAAATGATGTATAAATTTTCTTAACCTTTCTTGGGTAGATATTGAATTTGTTTTTTTTAATTAGTTTTGCCACATAGTGTATGTTGATGATGTTATACGAGTAATAACTTCCTGTCACTGTTATTTAGGGCAAGTAGTGCTAATTTCTGTGGGGTAGGTAGGTACCGCAACTAAAAAGTAAACAACAAAAACTTTTTTCACATAATTTTAATTCTGCCTACTTATATCATACATTTTTTTATGTTCTCTACAAAACTGAGCAGAAGGTGGATTAGATTGTTATTTTGTGTTGTTAACCGACTTCTTTGAATACTAATTTCTGTGCCTGAGAAGCATACTCGTATAACTAACTGTAAGCACCAAAATCCATAGGTACTTTACAGGAGAAGGGTTTTTCTCAAAAATAAGTGACCATCTTGAGTTTAAAGAGCATGCTAAGCCAATATTTTGGAGAAACTGTTTTATTTTAGAAACAGCTAATAACTACACTTTTAAACTTTAATTAGGTAACAATATTAAGATCAATTCTAGTCTTTTGGTATTTTTTAAGGAAATTAAAAATACGGTAACACATACAATGTTATGCTTTTACACATTTTTAAGCATCATTCAGCTATTTAACTTAATATCTTAATAGAATAATCAAAAATAAACTGAAAAACCAACCAAAAAATAATTATGAAAAATGTTCAAAGGTACAAAATCAGTCTTGATTTTCGGATTCTTCGAAAACATCAACAGTATCGCCGTGAAGAAGATCGTTAAAAAACTTATTTAGCTCTGGATTGTCAATCCACTGAGTTAAGGGTTCTTAAATCTTTGGTTCTGGTTTACTAAGGGCAAGGTTTGGCAACAAAAGGTGTTGCCTTGTGACGCGTGCGATTATTTAATTAATCTCTAAATATTCTTCATCATAAAATAGTTTTTATAAAATAAAATCCCACTACTGCCAGTACTGCCTTTTCTGACTTGTAGCCCATACCTACACAGCGTAAATATAAAAAGTTAGTTTTTTGATTTTTTACTCTGGATGAAATGATACTTGCAAATGTTTTGATGTTCTTGATGTTCGAAAGATCCACGTTGTGAACTATCAGAGGATTCTTTGTTGTAATGATTGAGGAGCTCAGCAGTGCGGGTGTAGGTTGTTCAGTGGATGGTGTTTTTACGAATAATATTAGCTATGCTGATGACATGGTGCTGCTGGGCCCCTCAATCAGTTCCGTGAGGTCACTATTGACCATATGTGAACGGTACGCATTGGCCCATGTGCTCAAGTACAATGTTCGGAAGAGTGAGCTGCTCGTTTTTAAGGCTGGGACTAAAACCTACCCTGTTCCACCGATCACACTAAATGGAACCGTCCTACAGCAAGTGTCCAAATTTAAGTACTTGGGTCACTGGGTCAATGAGAATTTAAACGATGATATGGACATGGATAGGGAGCGCAGGGCATTGTCGGTGAGGGGTAATATGCTTTCTCGCAGGTTTGCGCGATGCTCACGTGACGTTAAAGTCACATTATTCAAAGGCTATTGCCAAACTTTTTACACGTGCAGCCTGTGGAGCAATTACACTAAAAAAGCCTACAATGCCCTGCGCGTCCAGTATAACAACGCGTTCAGGGGCTTGATGGGGCTCCCATGGCGGTGCAGTGACTACAGTACGGCCGGTTTCCAGGCGGTGCTTCGCAATAGAACGGCCTCCCTGTGGTCTCGGGTAAATGGTAGCTCCAACATGCTCCTGAGCGTGGTGTCGGACAGAGTGGACAGTCAAATCCTGTGGCACTGGTCGCTCACTCATGTCCAAAATAATAAATATTTTTCTTTTTACTAACATAGCTATAAGTATGTACCTACTAACATAATATGGACCTGTATCATTTTCTGTGTGCTTGGTCTGAAATAAACATTTTCATTTCATTCATTTCAATGGACTGCTTCCAATGACCAGGAACAACAATATCAAAACAAGATAGTTCCTTTTTCTTCCTTTCGATGACTGAATGGACAACGTCTGCTACCGAGTGTGTGTGGCCACGAAGTAGTGCTTGATTGTAACAAGTCCCGTGTTTTGTAGTAGCCAAAAATAGCAATAGTATCTCATACCGGTTTTGCCCCGAACAATTGTATCAGATCAAATTGTAATTTCTTCGGTTTTTTTTAAGAACCCATTCAATGATGCATGATCCTACTTCATTATTTATTTATTTAACAGTTTATGTACACACATATATACAGACAAGAAGAAAGGAACAGAAAAATACGTACAAAGGTGATCCTTATTTCTAAAGAAATCTCTAGCTAGATTAGCTTCTCTCTTTGTGTTTCATCGCACATCATACGGTAAGACTTATCCGTATCATTAAGTAAAGTTTCGTGTAATGACCAAAGCTTTCATAAGTAGAGTGACTGGCTATTTGTTACAAAGGAAATGTCAAACAGTTTTGCATCTCCATCTTAAGCTTCACGTTTTGTCTTTCAGATGCTTTAGCACTTTCTTTATCTTTACTTTTAATAAGCTTTATCTAATCAGCATATTTTCTGTTCTTATTATTTTTTTATTTTGCTTCGTCATTAGTTTCATGTCTTCATAATGACATGTATTTATCGCATGTAGCACACGTATCGGTGCTGGGTAAATAAAAAGATAGATGTGTGTACAGTAAAATGCAGATTAAATTAATTATCATGATATTCATCGAAAGTGTAGCGCAAAACAATGTAACTCCGTGCATACAGTAACATGTAAATTATATTTTAATGTATTTTAATGTATAATCACTTAAAATATTATGCTTTAGAATGTTTCCCAGGAACACATTATAAGTAAAGAAAATCTTATTATTTTTAGGCTTTGTAGGGGACAAAAATACTTATAATAGGATAGTGTAAAAAACCCAACATCGTAAAAAAGGCAGTTACAGTGTTCTGCTTCTCAGGCACAGATTTAAGGATGTACCTACCTACTCGTATACCTGTCGGACATTAAGTACCTACTGATGCTCCTTTGTACAAGTGATCGGTGGGATAACGAGTGTTTCTATACGTAATCTTTGCTACCTGATTAAGGTACGTGAACGGTCTATCATAGCACCTACCTACTTTCAATTTTGTTTGGTACAATAAACCATAGTTTTGGGCAAACGCGTGATTTGTGGACTCCTTTTATGTATTTCATACGAAAACTTTGAAATTAATACAAAAGTACTTAAAGAAATCACACAATCTCAAGGCATTGAAATGTTTAATAATCAAATCAATTAAAAAATGTATTTATTCACCGAGCCCCCGAGAACCTACAGCGTCATCTATAACATAATTTTAACATTATGGAACTATTTGTGTTACTTGTTCAATTGCGTCACGGTTAGATGGCGTTAATCCCTCATTGTTAGTTCATACAGCGTTACATAGATGTCGCTACTGGTTGCATGTTGGCGATCCTGGTGCGTCGTATGAAGTGGTACAGCCACCTGATGGTTCCGTGGTACAGGAGCTCCGAGAAGCTGAGGATCGACACTCCAGTCACCACCATCCATTGAGTGCTTAGCTTCACTGTAAGCGAGAGATAACGTTAAGACCAGGCACTCTAAAAACAAATTTCCACGCAAATTCCGCCCGATGCTCTCCGCCACTCCGTTACGAGTATATGCTAAACGCTAACACATCAGTTATAAAGTTGAATATGGCGTGCGCTCTCTGAATGTGTTCGAGCACGAAACTAAATAGCGTAGGTAAGTCTCAATTCTTATTTCGTTTATACTAAACTATATTTTCTTGCTGTGAATATTTATTTTAGATATAAAAGTCGAAAAATCTTGTTTTTTTTTATTACCTAACTCATCTTTAAAGAAGACGTCATTCTCGAATATAAAAAATATCGAGTGAAAATATTAGAATGACGTAACTGTCTTCATTTAAAGAAAAAGATCCAATAAATTCTAAGAGGACCAAGACAGTCAGCATGCATAAAAAAACTAAAGCCGAAGGTAAAGGAACGGACAAACGTACCGAAGGTTTCAGACCAGCGCGATAAAGTTTCCACCTTGTACCACTCCTGGTGGTCGATGCTGTAGAACAGCCGAATCGTCGTAGAGTTCACCAGGGACAGGTTTGCGCTAGAAACAAGCCCGCACTTAGGTCACGCTTCTCGTGACTTAAGTAGTCTATTTTTACATCGTGCGAAAATGAATCTACTTATTTCACAGATGCTTATTAACCAAGAGCAGATACTTTTATTTTTTTTAACACAGAAATTCACAGCACACAAATAAATGTCAAAAGAGAGGTCAGGTTAGCATTTCGCCTAAAACAGTTTCATGCTGTAGAAAAATGACTACGCAATTACAGACGAAACCAGTTTGATACCAGTTCACAACTTGTCGGTTTCCCATGGATCGATTATAAACTATCGATAAATAATGCGTTCAATTGTAAATTTATTTATTTATTACAAACACTAACAAGCAACAAACAAATGACAAATGGTTTGTTGCAGTTCACAATTTTCCGACAGTTCATAATCTAACGGAAATAATACCGATAGATTAAAAACTGAAGAAGTTCATAATTATACGGTGACATTATATATCAGCATATAACTACATTTAATAAACGGCGTAAAGAGAATAAGTTAAATAAAAACTATTTTTGCGATGATGTGTTACTGGCGTACTTTGGTCAACTCTAAAAAAAGTACGCACCATCAAGTTTATGGGCTACCAACTCAATGTTGAAATGCACAATCAAACAAACTCTTACAAACAGATAATAATTATGTAAAAGTCAAATTAGATAACAGACAATATAATTTGCCATTTTCCCCAATTTCATGATTATCAAAAACATTATGTACATTTTTAACTGACTATATTATCTTTAATTTTATAGATTCTGCTTACGAGTATACTTCATTGCAATTTCAGACTTTTATTATTCCTATACTTAGTAAATTGACTATAACTGTTTTTGTAAATTAACATGTCCTATCTAAGAGAGCCGGGTGATCTGTATATTTATCTATTAAATTTCCTATACATTAATCCTTACTACATTTGTAATTTATTACCGCGATAAAACTTGAGCAAATTTCGTTTATTACGAATACCGTAAAAAAAAGTTGCGTAGTAGGTTCTTAAGGAGAAGAACGGCAAGAAACTCCACGGACACTCTTTTCACTCTTTTAAATTAACATATGGTTACAAAATATTGGTTACATAATTTGTGTTGAAATTAAACATGTGAGAACGATGCAAAACGTCAAAAGCGTCCGTAACAAAAAGATTAAAAAAAAAAACAATTCAAAAATTAAATTAAAATAAGCCAAGGCCGCTAAGAGATGACCAGTCCCTACTGATGGCGCCCGTTCACAAACATTAACGCATGGATTAGCACCATTCAGCTCTTGCGAAGCTTCCCGACCGCTGCCCAGCCGAGGACAGTATTGTAAGTTAATTATTAGTTTTCCTTTTTACTGTTCAGTGCGTAACATAACCATATAATTTCTTATCTATCTTTATGTCTTTTCGACTAAGTAAATTGTGAGTACTTACGAGAGAAAGTTCTGGAAGATGCGGGTCTTGTTGCGGTAGAAGGAGTAGGATACGGCTGCCGAGAACAGCTGGCGACGGCACAGTACGAGGCAATCGGGGCAGTACATCGCGTCCTGCAGCTCCTGGCTCAGTGCAGGGTGTGCGTCATCACCCGGGAACACGTACATGAACTTTTCTAAGGGCATATTATATGATTGTCAAGACTTAGGCCTACTCTCTACGAAGAGTAGCTTCATAGATGTGTATTCGACAATATACGCTTGATGAACGCCTGCTTGCTGCTTACGCTTCGTGGACAGTAGGCCATTATAGTTTCGCAGTAACGCCAGCGGTCACCCATCAGGCCGATAGTTACCTCTATGTTTGTTGAGACAGCCCAGTTCGCTGAGCGTGCAAGTAGGCACGCGCGGCTCCACGAACTGCGGCTGCAGCGCGTACGGCACGCAGCCGCACAGCGCCTCCGCTGTGTCGCGCCGGCACTGCGCCAGGCACTGCGACATGCCGCCGCCCTGCAGCCGGCAACCGCGCTGTACAAGAACACTTATAGGACGGCGCAGCCTTCAAAATCAAACATAGCAACTTCTCTTCAAGTCAGTCCAACAAGTTGCCTGGCGGCCACTTGCTGCGAGTGTTCGCGTGGCATACCATCGTTTTGGAATTTGGGGTCACGTAAGATAAAATTTACCCTTTCCTCAGTGTAGTAGCGCAGGTCGTCGGCGGGGTACTGCGAGAAGGCGCGGATGTTGATGTAGATGGACGTGTTGCGCGGGAGTGGGTACAGGCGCACGTCGCCGCTCTCGATCAGGGGGTACTCGTCTCCCTCGAATAACAACATCTGTACATAGTAAGTACATAGCATGGACAGGGTGCGACGTAAAGGAATTAAGGCGAAAGCGCCTGCAGGGTTGACAGCAAAATATCCTACGTGTTTTGAAATGTTCACGTTAGTATCAGGTATTTTATTGTTGATGTTGTAGTAGTTGGTAGTTGAAATACACTGGATCGCAAAAAATCCGGGTCGCTAATAAATGGCGTGATAGTTTCTTAAATACATACGACTAATTTGCGAAACTATAGTAGGTATATTGCAGATGACTGATTAATATTATAATATGTAACACTTAGCAAAATTCAAAACCGAAAAAATGTGTTACACGTTTCGTACACTATATACCTAACCTAACTTTAATTAAATATAAAGAAAAATTCGCTTCTACTAAAACTTATGACAACAAAAATACACTTTGCAGTACCTAAATCTTAAAAACGAAAAGATTTTTTGTCAATTTAATATTTTGTATTTCCTCCACGAGCCCGTATGTATCACTTCATTAAGACGATATGGCAAATTAAATATAAACCAAATTTTTTATACAATTGTTGTCTATGTTTGTCCATTCTTCCACTAGCGCATTCCTTAACTCGTGTAAGGTAACGGGAGCAGGAGAGCATTGTCTCACGCATCTACCGAGCTCGTCCCATGCATGTTCTATGGGATTTAAGTCTGGGCTGCGAGCTGGCCACTCCATGCAGGTACCTGATTCATTTCATTTATTCGTGAACAATTTACATTGTGTTGAATATATTACATGCAATTTACATAAAAATTATATGAACCATGAATTAACAATTAAAATTCCAAGAAATTCAAAATATAGTGAATAACAGTTTCAATTGACGAAACAGTTTTAAAATACTACTAGACAGTTCAAAATAATAATATAATTATGAAGTCAAACAATTTTAAAAGTACAATGTCAGAAACATTTTTAAAACAATATAATTAAAATGTCAAACAGTTTTAAATATGAAGTCAAGGGATTTTAGATTTTAAATGATGTCAAAAGTTTTAATTTTTCTACATCAGAGTGGCATCAGTTCCGATGTCAATATGTATATTCAATACCGACGTCTTGAATATACATATTGACCAAACGAACAGTATGTGATCGTGCATTATCGTGCATAAAAATGGAATTTGCACCCATAATCACTAAGAAAGGACCAGCATGCTCATTCTCAACCTCTTCTACGTATCTGACAGCAGTCAGAGAACCGTTTTCTATGATCACTAACTCCGTGCGATCCTCTGAAGATATCCCAGCCCATTATTGCCCCTCCACCAAATGGCACCTTTTCTTCAAAACGCGCTTGATGATACCGTTCTCCTGGTCGTCTAAATACTCTTCGTCTCCCGTCATGCGTAAATAACCAAAATCTGGACTCATTGGAAAACATAACTTTGGACCAATCTTCATCTGTCCATCGGATGTGTTCTCGAGCTAACCGTAACCTGGCAACTCGATGTTCTCTGAGGAGTTTGGGGCCGTTTGCTGGTCTATAAGGCTTTATATCAGCTTCACGAAGACGTCGCAGAATCGTATCAGAGCTCACATTGTTGTGGTGAATTTCTTGAAGACTGTTTCGGACCTGAACAGCCTTGAGATATCGATTTCTTAACATAGTGATCACGATGAATCGGTCTTCTTGTATAGTTGTGAGAATTAATACAATTCTATATGTAAGTTTAAATTATCATAATGAATGATCATCATGAAATAATCACATTTGAGGCCAATTTTAATTTAGAGCAATAATAAGTAATAATGGTAATTTTAATGATTATAATTCTGTAAATGTATGGCTTGTCGAATCAAAAGTTTATAGAAAGTTATTTCATCTCTACCCACACCACTCAAAACGTGCTATATTTGCTATCGTGCTATAGGTATTTAAAAGGTTTCGCAGCCGTTATGTATGTGGACTAGCTGTTTTTGATTATCTTATCTTAATATATATAAATCTCGTGTCACAATGTTTGTCCTCAATGGACTCCTAAACCACTTAACCGATTATAATAAAATTCGCACACCATGTGCAGTTCGATCCAACTTGAGAGATAGTAGGTAGGTAGGGTAGGTAGGTAGGGTAGGTAGGTAGGGTAGGTAGGTAGGGTAGGTAGGTAGGGTATGTAGGTAGGGTAGGTAGGTAGGGTAGGTAGGTAGGGTAGGTAGGTAGGGTATGTAGGTAGGGTAGGTAGGTAGGGTAGGTAGGTAGGGTAGGTAGGTAGGGTAGGTAGGTGGGTAGGGTAGGTAGGTAGGTAGGGTAGGTAGGTAGGGTAGGTAGGTAGGATAGGTAGGTAGGTAGGGTAGGTAGGTAGGGTAGGTAGGTAGGTAGGTAGGGTAGGTAGGTAGGTAGGTAGGTAGGGTAGGTAGGTAGGTAGGTAGGTAGGTAGGGTAGGTAGGTAGGTAGGGTAGGCAGGTAGGTAGGTAGGGTAGGTAGGTAGGTAGGGTAGGTAGGTAGGTAGGTAGGGTAGGTAGGTAGGTAGGTAGGTAGGGTAGGTAGGTAGGTAGGTAGGTAGGGTAGGTAGGTAGGTAGGGTAGGTAGGTAGGTTAGGCAGGTAGGGTAGGTATTCTTTTACCCATAGAAAGCCACGTTATTTGTGAGTGTCATAGAGTGAAACCGTTTACCGCCCAACGGAGTGGGCACGGGTCAGCTAGTTTTTTATATATTTATGTTTTTATAATATTAGTGTAACTGTCATGTGTACATTTCACCTCGTAGTGATTTTAAGGTTTTATTTATTTATGGTAATCTGTGAACAGCGCTGTGGGCTACATTATTACGTTTTTCTGTGTTATAATGTATTTGTTGTTCCTATTTAATCTATGTAAAGTAAATATGTATTAATGTCGTAACATACATCCATTCCATAAGCGGGCCGGCGCACATAGGCGAACTCGTCCCGCACTTCTCGCACGACCACGCCGAGCCCGTAGTCTTTCCCGATCAGGTCCAACACAGCCGGCTCACGGTCTCGGTCTGCAGGCCTGGTCGATAAAACAATGCACTTGTTAGAAATATCCAATATTGATAATATTACTTAGATACTTGTTCTATGAGGAACATAGCATAATCAGACTACAATGTTCCCAATGCTGGGACACAGGCCTCCTCTCGGTGACAGTGAGTAAGTAAAATTATTAATTAGTAGTAGTAAGAAAAATTGCATTTTCGCTAATTGTGGGAAATTAACCGAAGTTAATGTCGTCAATTAAATGACAAAAAAGGCAAAGATAAGGATTTTAAAGATAAAATATTATTTAACTGTTTTTCCACCATTGGCATGAATCACACAATCACAGCGATTTGGCTTGCTTAAAATCAGTCCATCAAATCACTTTGAGGAATGGCCGCCCACGTTTCTTTCTAACAGAAAAAGTTGTTGTGGGATATGCACGGCATCCATACTCAGCAGAGCATATCCATGTGTGCTCAATTTGGTTGAGATCTGGTGATTGAGCAGGCCACGGCATGAGTGCGTGTTACGACTCTAGCCGTGAGTGCAGTGGCGTAGCTAGGGGGGGGATCCGCACCGGGTGCCACCTGATTGGGGATGACACCCGACCGTAAAAAAATAATAATCACACAAACTATTACGTTTTTTACGATAAACCACTTAGGCTTCAAGCTATTTTAACCAACTTATCCTAACAAAAAACCTAATTTAAATAAAGCAAAAAATGGAAGGAAAAAATCACTGCAATAGTCTATGTATAATAAGTATAACAAAGTTAAAAGGAAAACTAGGCTTTCAAGTTATCGAGTAATAGTCAACCAACTTACATTTGCAGTTGAAATCTATGGGAGAACACGTTTTTCAACTACAATGACAAGTTTGTTTTTAAGATAAATTCATCCTAACTACGGAACCCTTCATTGTGCGTGGTTCGACACGTACTTGACTGGTTTTTATTCTTGGGTGACACCACAGTGATGCGCGCCGGGTGTCACCCAGTCCAGCTCCGCCACTGCGTATGTGGACGTGTATTGTGGTCACGAAACGAAACGAATCACCCAACCGGCTTCGCAAATGGATGATCACGTCTGAAACAATCCTCTCCACATAAATCTGAGCATTGAGGTTGCCCCTGATCCAAATGAGACCGGTTTTCCACCGTTTCAAATACCGGTCCAAACCATTATTGTTCCATACGAATGAACTTCCTGACAAAATTTCAAACGTTCTTGACGTCCAGTGGTCCTCTGAACTCGATTACGTCTTGTATCCGGCCTCATACCGAAACGAGATTTATAGGTAAAGCAAACACAACGCTAGTCTTCTTCCTCCCAATTTCTGTATTCGCGAGCTCATTGTAAACGGGCCTTGCGATTGCGGGATGCTATAGGTGGAACACTCAGGTGCCTTCGGGAACGTAGACCCACTTCACGTTAACGATTTCGGATGGTTTGATCACTTATCAGCAAGCCTGAAGAGTTGTGGAGCCTCGTAGCCAATATCATGGTGGTCATGGTACGATTCCGTCGTGCATTATTTTGGATGTACCGGTCCTGTCTGCGAGTGGTGATTGGAGATCGTCCTCCGTGTCGCTCGGCCACGCTGCCCGTGATACGATAGCGTGTCCAGAGGCGGCTTAATCTGACGCTCTGTGTATTGCCAAGAGCGAAAGCCACACTACGTTGCCTGCAACCAGCTTGCAACACGACGGCTCTCATCATCTCTTCTCATGTCAAATGATGTCGTCGCTCCATATCGATGCAATTTTTTTCAGTTCCGATCCATACATTGTAATGGTTGTGTAAAAACTATAAGTATTACATACCTTGATAGGATAGGACTAGCGCATTTGCGTTAAGATTTTTATTCTCTCTCTTATACTCTTAGCATTATGATCTATCGGTCAAACTTTAACGCAAACGAAATAGTTACGTTTACTCTCTTGCAAACTTACACTTAGGGTACTGATTGACAGATGATTTTCTATTTTTAATAAAAATTTAAATAAAAATATTTATTCAAATAGCGAAATTCACTAAAAATAATCAATAACGAACCAAAAGAGTTAAAATAATAATCCTCAAAATTGCGGCGATACTCTAAAACGTACTTGATCCCTAGACACTTGTGATGTGTGTACATAGAAGTGAAGTAAAAAATACAACCGTCTTAGAACACAATGTAAAGCGCCTGTCGGGGTTCGAACCTACGAGCTACAACTCGTGAGTCGCGACCGGTACCTCCAGGCCACCACTGCTATGAGGAACATGCCGCGAGGAATGTTTTGAGTATAAATTAATGTGGGTGATAGGGTAGGGAAAGACCAAATAAACGATTGATGGACCGTGCGAGACACGGTTAAAATGGCTGGCTACTGGTACTAAAGTTTGATGACTACTGAGATGACGCCTAATACAGAAGAAGGAGATATTATCCTGCGCCGACCATAAGTAAAGTGAGCGATGGGCTAACTTATTGACTCACTGGTATCTGGAGTTGAAGACGCAGCAGAACCCCAGCGCTGTGAGCCGGGTCGCAAACAGATGGTCACAGGGCACCACCTCGCCGCGCCAGCTGCAGCGCTGCAAGATTGTCGAGCAGTTGGCAGCAAACTTGACAAGACACACAATAATTCGTTTTAATCTTTATTGTAAATTAACAAACAATAGAACAAAACTCACTAACTACAGAACATAATAGTGTTTACAGTTTCCGGATTCCTACCAGATTGATAATAAAATGAAAATAAAAAAACTAAAACCTGACTGCGTAAAAAGTGAACTTTAAAAAATATGGAAACAACATTTATTTAACTTAATACTGAGGTCTTTATTGTTAAATTTAAGAAGATGTCTCCGACTGCATGAGATTGTTTATAGCATCAAAGTTATATGACGGCGTCAGCGATGGCTGAGCGATAGTGCCATCATCATCTAGATTCGGTGGTACGGAATACATAGTGCAGGTTTACAATCAAAGAATGATACAGCAAATCAGTTAGTATTTTTACTTTCACAGAAGTGGAGATCTGCATCCGTTCGTTGCTCTCTCTCTACTACTCTACTCCTCTCTAACGAGAGCACGAGACTGACTCGTCTTTCAGTCACTTCCCCTACCACGACTCTGCCCACGTGCCCTCTAGCGGGCGCATCACGGCGTTTACTATCATCTTGGTACTACATCAAAATCAACTTTTTTAATCTACGACATTGTAACCCTCATTCCATAATAACTATTGACCTTACTGAAGATTTCTTGCTGACACAGAATTATAGTTATAAAGTTAAGTCATAGGAAAGTGAAAAAATATGCCAAACTGAATAGAATAATTAAAAAAATGTATCCAAATTAGGAAACAACAAAAACACTTCCACTTCCAAAAATATTCCACGGAGAAAGGAACGTGTTAGACTAATTAATAAATTAAACAATTATGAAATCAAATTAGAAGACAGCAAAAAAATCTATGAAATTGATATACAGCGCTTACAGTCCGACATACAGGTACGTGAGGGCATACTTAGTACCCTTTACATTAAATATGTGGGCTCTCAGAACCAAATTAAAGAACATATTCTTGCTGTTAATGAGTTAGTTATGTGTACTTGTCAAAAGGTTTTAAACCCTGATGCTGTCCAGCCTGAGGCAACGGAGGACCCGTCCCAGACTAAGAGTTTATCTCAAGACTATATCCTCAACCAAGATATTCCTGATATTGTGCAAGAATTATCTCAAGTGGTACAGTCAGTAGCTAGTAGTGTTTCCTCTTGTAGTAATCAAGTTTGTTATCAGTCAGTTATTTTTTCATATAGGAAGAGGTTTAGGGAAATTAGTAAGTAACAACTTGAGTTTTTCTACTCAAAACTAGTGTTTACCTGGGAGATCTTTCAAAGATTAATGACATCAATTACAAGAAATCAATGTGATTCTAATACCAACATTAGGTACTGTATTTGTAGGTAACAGTACCCAGGTCTACAAAGAAGATATCACTGACAGAGTTACTGAGATTTTAAAGATAAATTGTAATAAAATTATTTTGCGTGCTTTTCCATATCAAATAGAAAAAAAACAATTTATACATATGCTTAATAAGCATATTCAGTTCTTAGTCAATCACTACAGTGATAAACTTATATTTTTAACCGACTTCCAAAAAAGAGGAGGTTCTCAACTCGGCTGTATGTTTTTTTTTTTTTTTTGTATGTTTGTTACGCGATTACTCCGTCAATTATGAACCGATTTTAAAAATTATTTTTTTGTTTGACAGGGTATACTCCCGAGGTGGTCCCATTGGCACCAAATCAGAATCTGATGAGGGAATCCCATGGAAATCGAGGGAAACCCTCAAATTTTATATGCAAACCTATAGCGATTTGGGTATTTTTTATAGAAACTCGTGCATTTATTCTTCGAAAGCACCATTTGGTGAAGTGGAACTAATGATGGAGACCACAGATGGCCACCGGAACAATATAATAATGAGTACCTATTTAACGGGTTGCGATTAAGCAATTTATGCTCGTCACTATGCATAATGGTGAGTGGCAGTTTTCCTGGTTCTTACCAGGTCCAACTCTTCAACAATCAACGTCCCAGCATCGGGAAAAGCAATATTTTATAAAAGGCGATGAGCAGTTAACATTAGGCTATTGTAACTTAGATAAATTCAAAACTGACCCACTAAAAAGTGAAAAATAAAAAACTTTTTACATAAAAATAGTAACCGACTACCAAAAATAACACTACAAAGTAAAAATAACTTTAATTTCGGAAGTCGGCGTCATTGGATCTGTATTTGAGTTTTTTACCACATTTTTCACTTTGTAGTGTTTTTTTTGGTAGTCGGTTACTATTTTTTTGTAAAAAGTTTTTTTTTGACACCAACATTTTTGTTGATAAGTTGAAATCGACAAAGAATACAGTGCCAATTAGGTTTAGACATCTAATAGCTATTTTCTTATATAAACTCAGACATAAGTCATAAGTATGTCGAAGTCTTGTACTATAAATAACACCGCAATTATTAGTAGTCATTCTAATGCAAAGGTGGTCGGTCACCTTAGATTATATAATGTCGTGGTCACCTTAAATAACTGTAGCACTATGCTATAACCATTTACAATAATTCGTCGCCAACACTGCAAACGGGCGAACCTCATACAAACGGACAAAAATTAAAAAATACAAAAATGCTCCATTTGTCGAGCTCTATGTCGTCGCTAAAGGGCGAAGGTCTAAGACTATTAGAAACGAAAAAAGATTGACGGCGTATCTCAAAATCCGTTCTAGGGAAATTTAACGAAAAGACGAAACTCGAAGTTCGCCTTATACCGGCGACATCATTATGGCAAATTCAACGAAAGAATATTTTCATTCTGATTTAAGCGTCAAAAAAATGCACCGTATGCTACTTAACGAACTTGAAATACAATTCCAAGAGGCTCCAGGTTTGACAACCTATAAAAAGATGTTCAAATCCATGAATTTGGCTTTTCATTGACCAAAAAATACCAATGTAGTCTTTGTGCTGCTTATCACGATGGATTACCTGAGACTAAATCGAATTTAAAAGAAAATTATGATAAACATACTACGGAAAAGCAAACTGTTCGCCAACTTAAAGACACAGACAAGCAAGAAGCTTCTGCCGAAACCCCCAACTAGTTTGTGCATCTTTTGATTTGCAACAAGTCATGTTCTTACCCATTACAAAAGAAGGAGCAATATTTTATAAAAGACAGCTTTCCGTGTATAACTTCAGAATTTAAAATATATCAAATCGAGATTGTTATTGCTTCACGTGGCCTGAAACAGAAAGTAGGCTGTGTGGGTCTTCAGAAATTGCTAAGTCAATAAACTTGTGTGCCGATGGATGTGCATTTGTGCAGGGCAAAATAAAAACTCGATAGTCTCTTCTACTCTGCTATACTGCAATTATAACGTTACACATCTGCAAACTATAACTTTAAGATTCTTTGCTCCAAGCCACGAACAGAATGAGGGAGACTGCACATGATGCCATAAGTTACGCCGTGAAAAAAGCTGGAGATATATTATTTCTACCATCCCAATTGCATCCTAATATTCAAATGGCTAGATCTTCACACCCGTACATTCTTCGACCCTTGCAATACTCTGATTTTAAAGACTATAAAGTGCTATCACAAAACATAAAGATGCTCAGTTTTCGCAAAGACAATGAATCTGGTGCTTCAATAAACTGGACTGAATTAGTGAAGTTTAAGATATTCTTAAGGAACCTTTATGGCCAGTAAATTATTCACAAATAAAGATTTCGAGTGCTAAATTTGACGATTTGCTGAGCCTTTGTTCTGGAGACTGCACTTAATAGGTTCCATGAATATCAAAATAACTATAAAAACAAATATTTTTGACTGTATTTAGTATAGGTTTTTATTTAAAACAACGCATTATCATAGTGCATTGAGACGTAACTCTAAGAGAATATTAGATACACGGATACCTACGTCTTGGTGATAAAGAGGCGCGACGAAAAGGCGTATATTTTTCCTCGGCTTTTCCTCGGATAACCTGGCATTGTAAATTGTTATATTTGTATTAATTTTGTAGTCCGGTCTCCATAGTACACCTTCGCATTTGATTTTTTATTATTATTAAATTATACTTTTTTTAATATCATCAAAATAAGCGCGTCATCGGGAAAAAAAGTTTTAATTTTACATAGGGTAACACAATGATTCGATTCCCGCACGGAACAAATATTTGTATGACCTACAAGTAGTTGTTTCGGGTCTGGCTGTTTGTGTATGTGAATTTAAATGTTTGTAAACGCACCCACGATACAGGAGAAATTCCTAGTGTGGGGCAACGTTTTTTAAAAAAGAAAGAAGAAGAAGAATGGGCGGTCTTATCGCTGAAAGCGATATTTTACAGACAACCTCACAACATCAACATCAACATTGTTTGTTCTAAACTATTTGCCCATATTTTTTATCCAGTGACTGGACAACTATATTAGGAAAAGTAAGGAAAAATTGTTTGAGCTGTATGGCCTTAAAGCCTTATGTTAACTCTAAAACTTTAAATAAATACGTTGCTACTTACTCTAATTGTTGTTTAAATACCTGCAAGGTAACTAAAGCGTTGTACATTAGCAACAATATTAAATGAGCCAATAATAAAATAAAGACGGTTTGGATTATCAATGACGAAACTAACAGGAATAGAAAACATAATAATCATCATTTATTTATTTAATTTACACGGCGTAAAAAAACAATTATCTACATAAATCAAAGTAATAATAAATAAGTAGTAGTAGTAATAATGAATTCACTCTAGAAACTTCACGTGCACAAACAAAGAAATTGCGCAAGAATTTGTAAAAGACACCAATAATTATAGACCCGTATCCGTGTTGCCGGTCTTCAGCAAGGTGTTTGAAAAGGTAATGCTTAATCAAATGCTCAATCATTTTAACACCAATAAAATCTTACACTTTCACCAAGGGACGTTGTATGACTGACGCCGGTGTCACCTTATTAAAACACATATTTGCGGCGTGGGAAGAGGCCCAAGACACCATAGGAATCTTTTGTGACCTGTCCAAAGCATTTGATTGCGTCGACCACGAAACATTATTGCATTCCAATAGTCCCTACGTAATGCCCATAAAAATATTTAATAAAATACCAGATGCAATAAAAGACGAAACCAGCGATACGACATTTATAAATAAACTCAAGCAAATATTAATTCAAAAAGCATACTACAATAAACGAATACTTAAATGACATAAAAAAAAATACACAAACAGTTAAGGCTTCTACAGACCGGCGCGACTCGCGACGCGACACAAAGGCACCGCTTGTCGCGCGACACGCGACGCCTTTGTGTCGCGTCGCGTGTCGCGCCGGTCTGTAGAAGCCTTTAGTCGTCAGATACATGCATACATACATAGATAAATATTATATTATATTAAATGTTTAATTGACTTTTTGAAATAATTATTGTACAACCAAGCTGCCAACGTGTCCAGCAGTGGACGTGTTTCGGCTGCAATGATGATGATGATGGTTGTACAACCTATGATGGATCTCAATAAAATTAAGTTTCTATTTTTTTTTATTTATTTTTTTTTATTATTATATTAATAATTTAATTATATTTAATTAATGTTAATAATCTCTAAAATTGTTGATTGCTTATTGTTTCCTAATTTTATTTTTATTTTATTTTAAGTATTAATTTTATTATACCTTTTGCTGTGCCCTACAGGGTCCGTAATTATTGTACCTTAGCTTCAAGCCATTGTAACACCTATACCTATACATTATGGAATGCAAATAAATATATGAATATGAACATTACTCTTGAAACTTGAGCATTACGGCCTGTGAAAACTTGCACTAAGTTTAGTAAAATCTTATTTAAATGATAGACAGCAGCAAGTTCAACTAAATGGAGTCAATTCACTCGACCTAAAAGTTAAAATGGGTGTACCACAAGGCTCGATATTGGGTCCTTTCCTCTTTTTAGTTTATATTAATGATCTACGCCATTTGTTAAAAACTCAACCAGGGCGCATAAACCAATTGAATAGCATTCAAAAATATTGTTAGAGCTGCTGAAGAATGTAAATACTATCTTTATATTGTATAAATTCAATCTCTTAGTATTGTATAATTGCATAGTACATGTGTGAGCACTATGTACCTACCATTTTCAGAGTACGTGTTTTATGGACTTGAATGTGCCCTGGCGGCTGAGAGTGTCATGCTCACTCAAATGTCTAGCTGATGGTGGCGTGTGTGTTAAATTGGATCACTAAGTTTCCTTCCAAATGGTTGGACGCTTTTAACGTGCATGTCTTTCTACATTTGTTCTCACATTGTATGTATAATTTCAACTTTGATTTAAAAGAGTGTCCGTGGAGTTTCTTGCCCGTTCTTCTCCATAGGAACCTACTACGCTTTCGAATGGGCAACTAGCTTCATTGGTTCATTGCTAATAATTTAGTATTATATGGGAAAAAACTAAGTGCATAAGATTTTCTTTACCAAATGTCAAAACTAGTAATTGTGAGATAGTACGTATTGAATCAAGAGAAACTAGAATTCGTCGATAAAACTGTTTTTCTGGGGATCACGCTCGACTCAAGGCTTCAATGGGGTCCTCATATAACATCCCTTGCAGGACGGCTAAATTCAGCAGCATAATTATGCTGTCAGAAAAATTCGACAATTTACCGATGTAGATACCGCGAGGCTAGTCTATTTTAGTTACTTTCATAGCACTGTCATAACGTATTTTACTATGAGGACGGGCTGCAGACATCGACATTATTTTTATTCTGCAGAAAAGAGCCATCAGAGCCATATTATATAGCCTCCGCAGGTGCGACTCTCTAAGGGAACTGTTCAAAGATATTAACATCATGACGGTACCTTGTCAATATATCTATGAAAACATCAAGTACGTTACTAAAAATTCTACATCTTTTTAGTAATTAGCGGCCATGGCTTTTTAGGGTTCCGTAGTAAACAAGGAACCCTTATAGTTTCGCCATGTCCGTCTGTCTGTCTGTCTGTCTGTCTGTCCGTCCGTCCGTCTGTCCCGGGCTTAGCTCAGAGACGCTAAGTCCTAGGAAGCTGTACTTTGGCATGGGTGTACAAATTAATCACGCCGAAAAAATCGTTAAATAAAAACATGAAAAACATTTTTTTTTAGGGTACCTCCCTTGCACGTAAAACGGGGATGATATTTTTTTTTCTCGTTTAATACATCGTGTTGGGCATCGTTGGATAGGCCATTCAAAAATATGGTGGGTCTGTGAAAGACATTTTTCAATTCTGAGATCCGTTTGCGTAATATTAAGCTTTAAAGTGCTATTTTTTGTTAGAGTCAAGTGTCCCCCCCCCCCTGCCAGCTAAATGGTTGGTTTTGGATATGTGAAAAAATTCATGACAGTAGCATATATAACGAAATTAAAAGGAAAACTATCACAGCTAAGTAGGGTTTACCAGTTAACGAGTAATTGTCGACCAACTTAAATTTGCAGTTGAAGAATTGACCGTAACCTATATAGATGTATGGGAGAGCATGTTTTTCAACTACAATGTTAAGTTTGTTTTTGGGATGAATTCATCCTAACTACGGAACCCTTCATTGTGCGTGGTCCGACACGTACTTGGCCGGTTTTTTTAATTTAATTTAATTTTAAATTGTTTTTTTTGTTAAGGACGCTTTTGACGTTTTGCATCGTTCTCACATGTAAAATTTTAACACGAATGATGTAACCATAATAATTATGTTAATTTAGAAGAGAGTCCGTAGAGTTTCTTGCCCTAAATGATAAATGATTTATTTTCTAAGTACATACACATACATAAACTCACGCCTTCTTCCCATGGGGGTAGGCAGAAACTATAGAACGCCACTTGCTACGCTCCTTACGGCGAAGCAAAAGGAGTATTCCTTTTACTTCGCCTACGGTATCGTAAGTAGGTTTGTACAAACACTTTTACACGTCAATCATATTTAAAAAAAAAAACTAGATGAGGTCGGCGTTTCGTATCTGACTATTCTGAGAAGAAAGGCCGAAACAAACTCAGACAGTCTCTTTTAAAGTCCAGACATAATCTTGGTCAGATCATGTGAAGACCATGTAGATTGGTGCCTGAAATGATCTTTTGATGAAAGAATCACACAACTTGAGGGGACCTGTCCAGTCAGTGCACGCATTTGTCAGTAGTCGTGCAGCTCAACTCAGAACTGGAGGAGCTTAACGATTCAACGAACAATACCAAAGAATGGACATTTGGGTATGCCGCATAAATTACTCAAACTGCCAGACAATAATAAAAACTAACTGAGAAAAAATAATTAAAAAAATAATAACCCACATAGTCCTCACATTTATAATACTATATATATATAATACATAACAAAGTAAATATTCATTTTTTTATTCGTTCTTCTCCATAGGTACCTACTAAGCTTTGGAATGGGCAACTAGCTTCATCTTTATGACTGACCGACCCCTTGACAATTCAAAAGTGCCTGTAATTGGTTTATTTGAAATAAATGCTTTGAGTTTGAATAAATGTTGTTTCCATTTTTTTAATTTAAAGTTCACTTTTTACGCAGTCGGATTTTTTTATTTTCTTTTTTTGGTTTACACTTTTTGGTTAGGATTATAAGACGGTAAATTAGGTTATTGATAACGCTGTCTTACTCACTCTTTCCAAAAACATTTAAACATATAATTTGTACTTATGTCTTTTTGTGATCAGTTTTTAAAACCCTTCATTTTGATAACCCACGCGTTAGGATTGGTAGTTTTTTTTTAACTTACATTTTGGCGCCAAAAGTCTTAATGTACCATGTGACACACGCGTAATAAAGACAAATCTAACGACAGATCATTCTTAAAAATTGATTCAGCCGTTTAGTAGTTACGAGGGGACATAGGGACGGACATATAGGTATACCTACATACTTACGTACATACATACAGGTCAAACACATAATCTCTTTTTTTTGGCATCGCCGCAGTAGGGTAAAAATTAAATGTCATTATTTCCAGACAAGTTAACCGGAACTTGCTCTGCGGCATTTTAAAAGGTATGTGCAATAGTCAAGCAAGACCCTGCAGAACCTAACAAAAACGAAGTTTCAAACCATAGCCCATTGTTACCAGTACCACCACTATTGAGAGCGCCATCATACCCTGAACATGATGTCGGTGACATTGAAGTTCGGATCCACGTCTCGGTAGAACTGCTCAAAGTCCACCTTGTTGGGCGGCAGTGAGTGGGTCAGCAGAGCGCCCATGCCCAGCAGGTTGCGTTCTATGTGACTCTCTCCATAGCGGTACTTTTCGTTCCTCGGGTGGCTGCAGAGGAGCATTGTAAGGCCATAGAAACTAGAATCATCGTGGTAGAGGTAGAGAGAGGTTCTATAGTTATTTATTCACAAGCCAAATACAACAGGTAACAATCACAGCATAATAATTGTTTGTAGAGTGATCTGTAGAAGTTAGCAGCTTTGCTCTTGTTTATCGTTTTTCATCCATTCTTTTATCATCCGAGTTTCTAAACTCATACCGTCTTATTACAAAACAAGATCTATATTTTGACATGGCCTAAACCATGGAGCCAGTTTTTGTAATAAGAACGTAACTGTAATTTAATACCATTTTTTATACAAAACTGAAAACTTAGTTCGGTACTAAGTTGTCAGTTTTTGTATTAAGAACTTTACCCTAGACGGAATAAAGTTCGAAATTCAATAATGGCTCCATGGTTTAAAGATTAACCTTGTTTTGTAATAAGGACGGATAAAGCCACATACTTAAATAAATATCTAGTTAAGGTCTTGAGCGAGGCCTTGCTGATGATCATGTTGCTGCAGAGCGCGACGGCGGGGAACGTGTAGTCGATGATGGAGTTATCGTCGATCTGCAGGCTCACGATGAGCGGCGGCCGAGCATGCAGCTGGGCGCTGTTGTAGATGAGCAGCACCCAGCCCGCCACCAGCATCAGGATAAGGAGGGACACGTGGTGCCATCTACATGGGATAACAGGAGTTGGTAATAACTCGGATGAAAGTTCTCAGGGCCTGTTCAAGCTAGGTCCAAAGTGGAAAAGAGCTTGGTTGTGAATTACACGTTTGCGTGCTGTATTTGCAATAGTGTGATAAAATGCACTGTGCATGTTTGGACAAAGCTTAATGCCCATTTAAAAAGAATAACACCAGCCTATTACTTCGCCACTGAATAGCAAAGGCCTCGTCTCATACAGAACAGGCATGAGCATTGAGCACCACGCTGATAAACAGCACATTTAATTTTGTCTATCTGAATCTGCCTGGTCTACAGTTACTGAATACTCTTGCCTTAGATCCTCTTACGCACTTCACAATTCCTTGCACATTTAGGTGCATGAGGAAGCATCTATAGGCACCCCGATCTATTTTGTAAAAATATCACCGTGAAAACTTAGGTGAAGTGAGCTGTCAATAGTGTCAATCCCTAGCATCAGGTGAAGTGAGCTGTCAACAGTGTCAATCCCTAGCATTGGGTGGAGTGAGCTGTCAACAGTGTCAATCCCTAGCATCAGGTGAAGTGAGCTGTCAACAGTGTCAATCCCTAGCATTGGGTGGAGTGAGCTGTCAACAGTGTCAATCCCTAGCATTGGGTAGAGTGAGCTGTCAACAGTGTCAATCCCTAGCATTGGGTGAAGTGAGCTGTCAACAGTGTCAATCCCTAGCATTAGGTGAAGTGAGCTGTCAACAATGTCAATCCCTAGCATCAGGTGAAGTGAGCTGTCAACAGTGTCAATCCCTAGCATTGGGTGGAGTGAGCTGTCAACAGTGTCAATCCCTAGCATTGGGTGAAGTGAGCTGTCAACAGTGTCAATCCCTAGCATCAGGTGAAGTGAGCTGTCAACAATGTCAATCCCTAGCATCAGGTGAAGTGAGCTGTCAACAGTGTCAATCCCTAGCATTGGGTGGAGTGAGCTGTCAATAGTGTCAATCCCTAGCATTGGGTGGAGTGAGCTGTCAATAGCGTCAATCCCTAGCATCGGGTGGCTCACTTCACCTAAGTTTTCACGGTGAGATTTGTACAGAATAGATTGACAGTTTTGAGAGTGCAATTTTGACGTGAAAAGTCTGTCATTTCATTCAGTAGGGGGTTACTTGCAAAAATCATAATTATGTAACCAAATATCTCTCGGTAGGAGAGGAGTAGTAAGTATATTCTTTGCGAAATATGTTACGACAAGATCGCTTATTACTTTGGAAGTATACTCGTAGCACTTACTGGCATTATTTTATTACCATAGTTTAGAATAGGTATAGGACCAATTACTCGGTAGTGCATAATACAAAGCGATTTAAGATATATACTGAAATGATATAATGTCTTTGACATAATATGTCGCCGCGCGGCGTAAATGGCGCTGTAATCGCGCGCAGCCTGACGCATTCGCAACAAAATTTACCATGGCGCGCTGTGGTTATTTAGTGATGTTAATGATTACTCAGCAGTACTAAAATGTAGCAGAATGTAAAGGCATGCTTTTTGGAGTTTAGGTTTCAGCATACAAACCCCCAGGCTGTTATAAAAGCTTTTAGAGATCTTAAAATTAAATCAATAGAAGATCTATGGGGAATGTCTGTAAAAGTCTTTACATCTATCATTAAAAACATAGCGCCGTATTTGGCTTTCATATTTGACACCAGTGTGAACCAAGGAGTCTTTCCGGTTCTCATGAAAAACAGTAAAGTAGTTCCTTTGCAATGGTTGTCTGTAAAAGATCGCTTTTCGATTTCGACCGCGATAAGACCGCCCATTGTATCACCTTATGTAAAATTTCAACATTTATATCTGTAACTTTTATGGTGTACATAATAAAGAGTATTCTATTCTATTATTTTGTTCAAAACCGGTGATAGTACAGAACCCAACAATTATAGGCCTGTGTCAATTCTTCTCAGTAAGGTTTTTGAAAAGATGCTCAATCAAATGTTACGTCACTTTAATAAAAGTTCCATCTTTCATGAACAACAGTATGGTTTCACCAAATGGCGTTGTACACACAGCGTCAGTATGAGCTAACACCTCAAGATTTACTGCTAAAACATTGAATTCATTACGAATAATCTAAAGAATACTAACTTCAAAAAGAGTTCATTGTTTCGATTGGGATTCGAACCATCGCATCATCGAACGTCGACATACTCGAACGAACTAGCTTGAAACCTCCGGTCTATTTAGACGTTGAATAACTCCTCGTAAATGTTAACCCTATTATTGCTTGTCGTTAATACGCAATAATAATAATTTAAAGAAAAAAAAAAACAATATTAGAAATAGACTTTCAAAAAATGAGATACAAAAACAAGTTGGGCCTATCACGGATTTCAAAGTCAAATTATTTATTTCAAATAGGCACATAAATGGCACTTTTGATCGTCAAAATTTACAAAGAAAATAGAATTGATTCTAGTTGCCCCTTCCAAAACGTAGCTTCGTATGGGGAAGAATTGGCAAGAAACTCCACCGTTACTACTTTTAAAATGTTTTACAATATTTTTTATAGGTACAGTCGCCAGCACATCAAGTTACCCCACGTTGACCTTGAACGCGTTATGAGCAACAACAGCGAGAATCGTACGAAAGAGATACATAGCTTTTTGTCTGTTCTTACTTGTAATGTTTCGTGCTGCAGTGCGTACTTGAGGGTGTGTGCGTATACGCGTCGTGGTGTAGAACAAGATACTGTGCGATAAGAAATAGCGCGGTTGAATACTGAATACTTGAATCGAATAGAAATAATGGCATGGTAATAAAAACAGGCGGCCCGCGCAATGCCTTAAATATCTATGAATGCTTATACTTTAATCAATATTTTTTATTTAAATTATCTTTTACTTAATCGTTCATTCTTAAATATTTATTGGAAAATTACATAAAAGTATTACCTAAGTTGGTATTATCTACTCATATTACATTTAAACATATCTCGATGAATATTCTTAAGTAGACAGGTAGGTATAATCTGATGTGAGAAAAACATTTTTTATTTTATTTATTTCAAACTCTAATTGCCTTTTCCGAGTTTTGTTACCTACTTATTGGCGGGTTGGCGGTCACCTAGTGTTTTCGTGCGTTCCTTGCTCTTCTATTCTAAGTATTTTTATGAAATTTTATGTTGAAAACCCAATACACAATGGGCTTGAAATTTAAAAAAAATATGGATACCTACCCCATGACGAACGTGTGTGAAGTTAAGTTCATTAATTACTTATACCTACAAAAAGCCTTTAGTAAGTCCGCCGTTCCGCGACACTGTCTAAAATAATAAGGTTGAACTTAGGAACGGAATTATCTATACCTACCGGAGTTTGCTTATACATGCGAGTTCAACCTTATTGCGCTAGTAATAAGATACGATTTCAAAGGTTATGAATTTTCAAATAAAATTTTAATCTATTATTATCGTTACTTCCTAAATATGTTACTTAGACTAAAGCTGAAGAGTTTGTTTGTTTGGTTAATCTCAGGAAGTACTGGTTCGAATTGAAAAAATCTTTTTGTTGGATAGTGCATTTATTTAGGAAGGCTATATAACATCTCGCTACAAGCAATAGGAGCGGAGCATCAATGAAAAATGTTGCAGAATCGAATAAAACTATTCCTTTTAAGAGGCCGGGTGGATGCGTAGTTCATACAAACGTAACACCAAAATAATTTGTAAATCAAACATATTCTTACGGTAGTGTGTCTTTATTCCGATTGGAATACAGAATATCTAGATTCCTAAATATATATTTTCTCTTCTTTATATCATTGTCCTTTCAAAATATGTATTTGGGAAAATAGATATTCTGTAATCCAATCGAAATAAATACACACTACCTTAAGGGGCCGGCGTAGCATGCGTAGTTCATACAAACGTAATACCAAAATATTTAGTAAATCAAACATATTCTGAAGCTAGTGTGTATCTATTTCTATCTATATTATATATACAGGGTGCCCGGTAATTAATGGATAACCTTAAAATGGGTCATGGTACAACTAATCGCCATTCAGAAAAAAAAACCAAAAAAAATGAAAAAACAAGTAGTACCAAAGATATGATTTTTTTAATAATAATCGGTGTTTTTTGCTACCCTATTTTACATATTTGTACACCACGACCACAAATTAAATAAATAAAAATAAAATAAAAAAATAAAAATCTTTTATTTCAGACCCATAGATCCATTTGGTTAGTATACACAAGACTTAGAAACTAGTGTGTGCTTAAATCTACCAGAAAAACAACACAAACTATTAATTACTACGCCACAGTGGCATGTAGGCGTATCCAATGTCCCAGTATGGAGCTGTCCCACCTATCAGCTATTGCCTTCAGGATGCTGTTAGGGCTGCCGCGTACCCTGCGCATGATGGAAGCGCAACGCTTGCGCATGATGGCGTGAAAGCCATCTATTCTCGCCTCTGTAAACATGCCGGAAGCACTGCAGTAGCGCGGCAACCCCATCAACACCCGGAAAGCATTATTATATTGGACGCGCAGAGCGCTGTATGCCCTCCGCGTGTAGTTCACCCACAGACTGCATGTATAGAACGACTGACAGTACGCTGTAAATAGTGTAGCCTTTACTTCAGTCGTGCATTTTGCAAATCTGCGAGCCAACATATTGCAGCGAACAGCCAACGCCCTGCGCTCACGCTCAATATCCAGACTGTCTTTTAGGTCTTCGGAAACCCAGTGGCCCAGATACTTGAAAGTAGTGACTTGCTTTAAGGAACTTCCGCAAAGTTTCAATTGTGGTTCAATCGGGTACGTTTTAGAACCTGCCTTAAAGACTAGTACCTCACTTTTCTTAACATTGTATCTGAGCCCGTGAGCCTCCGCATACCTCTCACATGTCGTAAGCAGGCCTATCATTGCGTTAATAGAAGGGCTCAGCAACACCATATCATCAGCATAACTAATATTGTTGACGCATACTCCGTCCACATAACAACCCTGATAGGTGTTGCTGAGCTCGACTATCAACCGGTTTATGTACAGATTGAAGAGGCGAGGGGAGGTCAGGCCGCCCTGCCTCACCCCGCACTCCAGCCTATACACATCCGATAATGAGCCTGCCCACCTTACACAATTAATCTGGTTACTATACCAAAACCGTAAAATCGATATAACTTCTCGGCAATGACAGTAGCAAGGGATATGGGCCTATAGTTCGAGAGATCTGATGTGTCCCCAGTCTTATCCTTCACAATAGGTACAACCACAGTTTTCATTAGGTCACTGGGCAGATGAGCGTGGCTTAGACAGAGAGAGAAGAACATCGACAGTACCCTAGGCAGGTGAACTCCTGCATGCTGCAGGTGCTCGATGCTGAGATAGTCATGCCCTGGTGACTTGCCCCGAACCATACTTTTGATAACAGTAGCAACATCTTTTGCTGAGAACCTGACATTTAACTCCTTCAGACATCCCTCAGCATCGACCGCCTGCGACGCGGAGCCAAGAGGAGATTCAACTTTAAAATGTTTCACAAATAAGTTTGCTATCGCAGTCGGCTCATGTTGCCCCGCCACGCTCACGGGGACGCGCGGCCTCGGATTCAATCTTTTCGTATTTTTCCAAAACCTTGAAAAATCTTTAGATTTATGATTTTCAGCTAGGATGTCCATTTTAATTTTATTTTCATTGTTCTGACACCATCTTAACTTTGATTTAAATACTTTTCTCGTGTCGTACATATGTTTATACACAGAACCCGAAGTTGGTTTACGAGACATACTCCAGACTTGAAAAGCAAGCCGGGCATCCGCGTGAGCCTGCTTAACATGCCTATTCCAACCGACAACACGTTTGTTCCTTTCACCCCCTCCCGCATACTTATAACTGGGACATTGGGCAGCCTCTGTAAGTATACACACGATGTTTTTATACATATTGTCTAATATAACTTTGTGACAGTAACCCTCACAGCACCCGTTAGCACATTCTTTAAATTCTAGTGGAAAATTAATTTCCCTTAACATTGTATGACATATTTCTTTGTATTGACTTATTTCACTAGCATCCCGTTCACCCCATATCGCAAAGTTTTTGCTCAGACTGGGTGTTACAATGGTAGGTCTTATCATGTTAAGATTACACTTTATTTGTATAGGCATGTGATCCGACCAATACGTATCATACAAAACAGTAGCACTAACGAGCAGACGCCTCGCGGCCTCGGTCACTACACAGTGGTCGAGCCAGCGGTGGCAACCATGCGCGTCACTCACGAAAGAGTACGTACCTTGCGGCAATAAGTCCAGGTCCGCACAGGTCCAGCACTGGTCCTCACAGAAGCTCAACAGTTCACTACCGAATAGCTCTCCTGGGTGAGCGTTAAAATCGCCGAGTATGATCACTGATTGCACATTATTACTTTCTATTATCGCACTAATTTCACTTAGACAATCTGTAAACACAGTTACGTTGTCGTTCGAGTCTGTAGGCATGTACACCGAGAAAATTAGTATGGACCGATCCTGCGACACTATCTTGATAGCTACAAGGCGAACGTTGTTACAACTAACTACCGTGACAGATGGAAATAGGCTCTTCCTCCACAACAAAGCCACTCCTCCATAAGGCCTTCCACGTAGCACTCCCGCTGAGGTGTCGACTGCTGAATTGCCAGTAAACGCAAAGTCATCATCTATTTGGCCAAGAAAGGCAATATCATGTGGCAAAAGCCAAGTTTCTTGCAACTCGATAACGTCGGCTGCTACACACAGACGCCTCACGCAGTCAACAGATCTTTTAATACATTTACAGTTGAAACTTATTAGGATCGTATTATCCATTTAAATTGTGTGTAACATTCATTTTCAGAGTATTTTCTCTGTCTGTTTTCTTTTTAGTGAAGTCTATAAATTTGCGATATGATATACCTTCAGGCCAAAAATCATCACTCATGAATATGTCATACTTATGCTTCGGAACAGAAATCTTGTATGCATTATAACTTTTGGGCATCTTCATCATCATTCTCTCGACATCCACACGTATTCTGGCTTTTTCATCAACATATTCCGTGATGTCACTCTAAGTTACCTGTTTATCCACATTATAGATATATAAGACAATTTTGTCATCAACGGCCTTAAATTTGCCGGTGGGTTCTACAACAGCTTTTCCTATATTTCCCACAAAGCGATTCCTCGTTTTCTTCTTCTGTTTTTGTACCAAGGTCCACTCCCCTTCACGTACAATCTGAGCAACCGTTTTAGGTTGGGAAGTCGATTGGACGACCGCCGCGGCCGTGTGTCCTGGGCATCTCGCAATGTTGTTGTTATCACTTTTCTGTGATGCAGTCGCCTGGCCCGACTCGGTGATGTTGACGATGCACAGCTGTGAGCCTAAATCGGTTTCGCACTCTTTCCGATTCTGCTCATTAATTGTATTTGTGCTATTCATGTTCTGGTCAGCTGATATTGATGAGTAGTGGGTAGGCGGTAAAATAGCTTCACTTTGAGAACTTGGATCTGATGTAATTTTGCTAGTAATAGGAACATTTTGCAATCCCATCGGCCCGCTATCATAATCACAACTGTCCGTCATATGAGTTCCACCTCCTCGCTTTGTGTTCACATACGAATAACATGGGCTTTTCATACTCGTCAACTTTTTCAAATCTGCTATGTCACGCTTGATAGGCTCAAGTTGAGTAGCAGATGCATATTGCGATTTTATTTCTTCAAGTTCACTTCTCATCTTTGTTAAATCTTTAAGCAGCTTTGTCACGTCTACGTGATCAAATAGTTTGGGCGGTAATTTTTGCAAATCTTTTGCAACAAAAACTGGCCGGTCATTAGGATGGGTTACTTGTAATAAGCTAATGATATCCTCGATCTCACGTATCTTTTTCCCGTCTTTCTTCCTTGTAATTTTACGCTTGGAAGTTGTTGTTATCGCATCAAATAGTAGGTTTTTTGCTTCCACAATATCACTATCCGAGAAAGCACTAATACATATCCGACTCAGGCTTTCCTCGTCCATTATGTCCAGTTTATTACACACAAAAGCTAACACTTCGTTAATAACGACATTGCAGCTCGCACATTTCACTACATTAGAGTAACTCATCCTGCACTTAATTAGACACGCATGTCACGTCCGATCGGTAATGCGCGCGAAACGGGACTGATTTAAAGAATTCTATCGGTTTTTTATTGTTATAGTAAATTACGTTAACTGAGCTGATAGATAAGCAATAAATAGTATGACTACTATTACACTGTTTTTTTTTTTAAACAACTTGAATGTTTGTTCTGGGGAAAAAATTGTGAAAAATATTCATTTTAACAAAGTTTAAGAATCCGTAGCTTAAAAAATAGCATGCAATCACAAGTGACCAATTATTTTAAAATATTATGCGCTTAAAGCAGATTTCAAAATGGTATTATTCATTATTGTATCTAATGTAAATTGTGAATTATTGCTATTTGTGTAGAAAAGGTGTGAATTTTGGTTTAACAACAAAATTTGCAATATTGGAAAATTTATTTACATTAAAATGTACCTGACCATTGGGGTTTAATAAAAAACAATATTTGACATTAATGACACTGTATTCGTTATAAATTACAATAAATGTTCAAATTGTCGGCCACCCCGTCTGATACAGGCTCTACATCTACGAATAAATGATCTCCTGAGCAGTCGCGTGTAGCGTCGTGCACTTATGTTCGATGCGGCTGCCCGGACATGGCTACGTAAATCTTCCAAGGAACGGATCGGCTTTGCGTATACTTCTTCCTTAAGACAGCCCCAGTAAAAAAAATCAAGTGGATTTAGATCTGGTGAACGTGGGGGCCACAAGATTGGCCCCAGTCGGCCAATCCATCTGTTTGGACGCGCTATTTAAATATGCACGAACAGATACAGCATAATGTGCAGGACAGCCGTCATTTTGCAACCAATAAGATACTCTCTCCTCGTCGGGCACCTCTTGCAATAAGTTTGGAAAATCATTTTGAAGGAATTCTAAGTAACTTTGGCCAGTTAGGTTACCCGGTAATTCAAATGGGCCTATTATTTTTCCGTTTAGAATTCCAGTCCAATAATTTATTTTAAATTGGTACTGTGACCTGTCTTCACGCATAGCACGAGGGTTCTCTAGTTGCCAGCTATGGAGATTGTGTAAATTCATGTAGCCATCTCTTTTAAGTGTTGATTCATCACTCCATAGAATTTTATTAAAAAACTGCGGGTCTTCTTCCAACTTCTCGAGCATTTTTCGGCAGAAACGCAATCTTGCATTGTAATCTCTTGGTTCAAGAGTTTGCACGCGCGTAACGTGGAACGGGTGATATTTGTACTTTTTTAAAATATCATGCACAGTCGATTTCCCTATTCTCGTGCGTCGAGCTATTGATTGCGTAGAAATTGAAGGATCTTGCGCAATTTCCTCAAGCACCACGTCTTCTACATCAGCACGAGCGTTTCTTCCACCGCTAGTACCACCAACACCTCTACCAGGGATTCTTCCTTCTGAGTAACAACCGTGGACTCTTATAAATACGCGGTAATCTGGATGACGCGCATTAGGATATCTTTCCCTATAAAGAGCTGCGGCTGTATTTCCATTGCCTCTGCATTCCCCATAATAAAATGCATGTTTGCATATTCGTGTGGCGTATACTCAATACGTGGCATTTTGATTCACAAAGTAAACAATCCAGTTACAAGCCAAGTCGTCGCAAATATCACCACACAAAACAAGTCCAAATCAGTAAACAAAACGAATAGTCCAGTAAAATAGCCAGGTCGTCGTTTTAACACTGATTCACAGTAAATAGCAACAATAGCAACCAGGAACGAAATAAACACAAGCAAAGTCGAGCAAGTCGAGTGATGCACTAAACTAGTAAGCTAGCTAAGTCCCTACCGGTTTTTTTCACATTTACTATCTCGCTCGCACTCATCTAACTAATATCCTCTTTGTCTAACATGTACAAAAGACGGGTGGTGCGCGGTGCGCGAAGGTAGCCAGAATGACGGTCACACAACTCACACACACGACATTTATTTCAAACCCAATTTGTATTTGTTAAAATATTTCTGGTTTTAAAGCGACTTTATTTATGTATGTTACTATTTTTTACTAACGTCTATTAATGTTTTTATTAAACCGCAATGGTCAGGTACATTTAATGTAAATAAATATTCCAATATTGCAAATTTTGTTGTTAAACCAAAATTCACACCTTTTCTACACAAATAGCAATAATTCACAATTTACATTAGATACAATAATGAATAATACCATTTTGAAATCTGCTTTAAGCGCATAATATTTTAAAATAATTGGTCACTTGTGATTGCATACTATTTTTTAAGCTACGGATTCTTAAACTTTGTCAAAATGAATATTTTTCACAAATTTTTCCGCAGAACAAACATTCAAGTTGTTTATAAAAAAAACAGTGTAATAGTAGTCATACTATTTATTGCTTATCTATCAGCTCAGTTAACGTAATTTACTATAACAATAAAAAACGGATAGAATTCTTTAATTTGTGGTAGTGGTGTACAAAAATGTAATATAGGGTAACAAAAAACACCGATTATTATTACAAAAATCATATCTTTGGTACTACTAGTTTTTTCATTTTTTTGTTTTTTTTTTTTCTGAATGTCCATTAGTTGTACCATGACCCATTTTAAGGTTATCTATTAATTACCGGGCACCCTGTATATGTTATGAGAGGTTATGAGACGAGATATGAGAAATTTTAAATTTCTATAGAAAACTTATTTTTCTCATAACTCTTGTTTAAATCAGTGTCCATTCAAAATATATTTGGGAACATAGATATTCTTTATTCCAATCGGAATAAAGACACTGTTTGATTTACAAATTATTTTGGTATTACGTTTGTATGAACTACGCATGCTACGGCCCGGCCCAACGGGGCCGGGCCGTAGCATGCGCCGGCGTACGCTGCGTAAACGGTAAAAGCTACGCAAAAATCATGTATGACGGAATTGCTTCCCTTTAAAAATTATATTACGAGAATATGAGTTTGTTTGTTACGCATCATAATGAAATGTTGCACGTAACACGTTGTCAGGGGTACAGAAAAGGACATGGGTTCCCTTATGAACCTATTAATATGAGAAACTCGGGTGAAGCCGCCTCTAATGCGAAAGTGAGTTTGTTTATTTGTTACGCTTTCAGTTTTCACGCAGTGACGTAGCTAGCCGTAATGGGGCCCCATATCAAAAACTCTTGGCGGGGTCTTTTGCAAAAAGGACACTGACGTTTTTATAAATACTATAAATATGCCGTCGGGGCCCCGTATATTAGATACGGTGATAGCTACCAAAATACAATATTCCATTATGATCGGTTATGTAAGTAGTTAAGGAGCCAAAAGCAGGTAAGCAGGCAAGTAGGGCTCTTGGCGCCCCTTGGTGCATGTTATGTTGGGAGTACGGGTCACAGCATTGAAACACGGTGGTTGAGCAAAGACTGATTTATTGTAGTAAGATTTCTCCTGCCTACCTTCACATGCATTACTAATATTAACAATCACATTCATAATAATGTACTTATACCTACAAACTACACAACCGATCATCATGGAATTTTGTATACCTATATCAGAAAAGGACATAGGATAGGTTCCTACGGGAACGCGTGTGAAACCGCGGGAAAAATATCATAATAAAATGCGGAATAACAATCTTTTTATTTTTAAACATTATTATAATTAAAAACCTACCTACTCTCAATTTTAAAATATAATTACAACCAAATATAAAAAACAAAATCAACGATCAAAATATTTTATTTCACATAAGCCTACATGGGCACTTATAAAACGTCAGAAGCTAGGTGCATGGTTCCAATTGGTGGTTTCCTATGGAAAAGAGCCGGCAAGAAACTCCACAAAACCAAACTAAGTATCCAAGATTAAAGGAAAAATTCTCAAGAATATAACAATGGTGCGAAAAGAAGTTTAAAATTTCAATTTACGGTATTAACTATTAAATTATCTTTGTCACGTTATTAGAAGAATTATCCATATTAATATTATAAATGCGAAAGTAACTTTGACTGTCTCTTACGCCTTCGCGGACTAACTGCTGGGCAATTGTGATGAAAAATATGGAGATAGTTTGAATCCTGGGGAAAGACATGGAGGAAGGTTTCTTGGCAGGGCGGTGACATATCTCTCCGGCGTCCTTCAGGCGCCTCCTGACTGTGTCCATTGAAATCTAAAACAACAAGAAATTTTGTCAATTTCAATACTTACTGATTCTTTATTACAACAAATTGTACGGGCCAACTTATAGTTATGGGATGGTTAAAAATTATTCTTCAAAATATAAACTTATACAAATAAACAAACTCGAATTGAGAACCTTTGTTGAGGTGGTTTGTAAAGAATTGAAGGAAGATTTACCAAATAGTTTATTTTTTCTCTTTTTTTTTAAAAAACGTTGCCCCATACTAAGAATTTCTCCTGTATTGTGGGTGCGTTTACAAACATTTAAACTCACATACACAAACAGCCAGACCCGGAACAACTACTTGTAGAACATACAGATATTTCTTCAGTGTGGGAATCGAACCCGCGACACGCAGCGCAGCAGTCAACCGCTTAACCACTGCGCCAACGCCAACCGTGTCGTCAAATAGTAATAACATTCACTGAGTCTGGCCACGCGGCGCGCGTAAAACCGGTTTGAGTGAGCGCCGCGCGCCGGGCGCCCTTCCAACTACATTCGTCTAGTAGGTAGTAGTTTGTTTTGTGTAGTAGGTATTTTTTTTACACTTTTTAAGAAAACCATGTTTAATGTAAGTGATGAATAAGTTAAGGTGATAAAGGCTCGTCCTCGTACCGACTCGCGCAATATCGCGGTCGTAACAGGCACCGACAAAGACAATTTCTTTGTCGGTGGCTGTCGCGCCCGCGATAACGCGTGAGTCTGTACGAGCCTTAAGTGTGATTACAAGCTACACATTCACATCCGATTCTGACTTCTATGCTATACGTATAAGGGTGCATTAAAAGCATAAACGTGGTTACAATACCAACTGTTTATTACAGGTGCCATTTGTCATGCCACCAACGCAATAGAAATCAAAATCGGTTGAAAGGACTGTAAAAAAGGTTTATTTAAACGTCTTATCTTATTTCAAAAGGAGTTTATGTATAACTCTGAATTTAAGCTTGCACGGTTACTCTACATTGAAAGGCTTCTAAAGACCGGCACGACACAAAGGACCCGCGTGTCGCGCGACGAGCGGTGCTTTTGTGTTGAGTCGCGAGTCGTGCCGGGCTGTAGAAGCCTTAAAAAACTAACAATATCGGAAACTCACCAAGAAAAAACACAAAGAAGATACCTACTTAACTATCCCTTCTGTTAACTTAATTCGATAGTTCTACAGCGTGTTACGGAAAGGGTATAGCCATACAAACTGGGTGAAGAGTGCATCTAGTTTAGAAGCTCTGTACAAAATTTCAGCTCAAAAGTAATAACTTTGAAAATGCTTAATATTTTGTTTTTTCCATAGATATTTTAAATTTAAATCATAACAAACGTGTCACCGCACTACGAGGGTCAATAGTACACACGTACACACACTTGCGCACAGGTCTGTAACACACACAGCTCTGCGCCGCACGCCACGCGGCGCGGGCGGCGGGATCAAACGAACTCAGTAGGTACCTATCTCTTCGGAAAGTCTGTGCGCCTGGTACACGCATGCCGCAGTTCTGACCGCATTTTGTGTAGGTATGAAACATAAATTAAACTTTGTCGTGATAGGTACAGCAACGTAGACGATTTTCTTAAATTAAATTACACCTAAATCACCATCATACAATCACTGAAGAAAATAATACGTTTTTCGTAAAAACGGCGGCTTTCCCTTGATCTGCGAATCATAAGAAGGTGACGCGCCGCCGCGCCCCGCATGTGGCGCGGCCCCTTTACCTACGATTTTAAGGAAAACGTAATAATTATGTAAAAATTAAGAAGAATAAGTTTGATAAACAAGGTTCACAGCGCCGAGCACTAATCTAGCTCGCCTTGTGCTAGTGCGTGGAGTACGTTCAAAATATTCTAGCACAGCGTTTTCAAATCCCTCCTGCTTGGCCGACCTTCCGATGCAGGCTCATGGAATGAACCCCAGGATAGAGTACAGACGTTGTACCATCCGGCTGAAACATACCCTCGGCAGCGGCCGCCCAGCAACTGTTCTTCCGTCGATGAATCGCTGACGATACAGCTCTCGGGCAGCTCGCAGATTACCATCCGATCCTCCATCACACATGACACAACATCACCTCATAGTATTCGCTATTACGGCGCGTGACGACATTTTCACGACAATTCCACAACGATCACTGAAATATCTGATACACAACTTCGCACCGATACGGACAGAGAGCGACTAAAAACACACGCAAAAAGTCTGTTATCCTAGCCTACTGTCCTAGTACTAGGGTAACTGTCCCAATTATTGCTTTCGTAATTTTTTTCTTTAAAATTAATTAAATTTACCGACTTTACGACGCCAAACACGTCATATGAAGCATCATTCATGCATTACACGAAATTGATAAATCCATTTGAAAATTAATTAGTTTATTTTGAGATGAATATGTTAAGTCTTAGTTGCTAAAACTTGCTTAGGTACTTGGAAATTGGGGATAATCAGGAAATAAACAAAAAAATTGAGCATAAAACATAAGCACTTTGTTTAGGCCGGATATCAAAACGAAAAAATAATTTAATAAAAATCAGAAAAATAAGCGAAGTGCCGAGAATTGCCTCATGGACCCTAAACATCAATGTGTGGGTAACCTTTGTTATCCTACATGGTTGTAAAAGTACAGAAATTAGGGTTGCGTATTATTAATGTGCAATAATTTCCGTTACTCATGAAGTCCTAGTACTTTAAATAACTTCTCTTGCATATTTGAGACATTCGCTGATTACGGAAAATTTTACTATCGACGAACGGACATCGGGACTACTGTAAACAAACTAAACAAAGTCACGTGTTTGGATTCATTTCTTTTGTATGTTATTTTATTTACACCGCTAGTAAATTTTCATTGAATAAGTAGGTAATCAATGAACATTACTAAAACATAATTAAGTACTGAACCCTCTGGCATTATGTGTACCAGGACAAACATAAGTTACGTAAGAAAGTTTTCTAGGGTTCATTTTCAAATAAATGGAACCTTTTTATTTGTATTGAGTACTTTTGTAGTTTCCTATTATTGCAATTCGCAGTTTTGTCAGCCATTTAGTTACAGTGTAAAAAACACAAAAACTGAACTTGGATAACTGTTGAGTGTAGTCATTTAATTCGTCAAAAATTTAGGCTATAGCATTTTAGTAGTGCCTATTATCTGATATTTAAAGTATGATTTGATGATACTTCTACTGTACTATTAGTTACATACTCGGCGGTACGTTTTTTACTAAAAAACAAAAACAATTTCCTAAGTTACAATAAGGTTTTTGTAGTACTTAACTCATTTGTGTTCAAGTGTTTGATATTTTGTGGAATAAAACTAACATGCGGAACCCATTTTGCAAATAGTACCAGGAGACACAAATATTTTACAGACTTGTTTTTTTTGTGTGTAGTTTATTGACACCGATCAGCTGTCTTAGTCTAGTGATGTGTAGAATTCAATTGGAAACATTTGATTTCAATTAGTTAAATGTTTCTAACTTTATTATTATGTAGGTATAGGTATACAAAAAATGTTGCCATATAGTTTGTTATCACCAAAAGAATCCGTGCCTTTGATATGTATATACCCTTTCCGTAACACGCTGTATAGTTAACACCATTGAAACATTTTTTCAATATTAGTCTATGTTTATTTTAATTAATAATTATCATTACAAAAAATATTACTCACCGTTAAGCCGACAAATATCTATTACTCGGCATGCACTCCATCGCAGGGCTATGATGAGCTCCCTTTCAATTTGCGTCAATTGAGGCGCCTTAATATTTAACCGCACTTATTTATTTTATTACAAGTCAACTGTCACTAATAATTAGACACAATTACTTTTTCTATTCCGATCCGATATCAGTTACCGATCTCTATGAGATTTCTCGGCATCCACACCACGGTACGACTCCAATCCAAAGTCCAACTGAGTTCAACTGACTGACCGACTGACGTAAAAATTATATGGTAAATGGATAAACGTCAAACGAACGATGTGATGAATGACGAGTGAATTTCGTTGCATTTCGTGAAGGTTCGGGAAAACTCAGGTGCGACGGCGGCCGCGCAGGGGCGCGTGGGTGTGGCTTATTCCTAGTGAGACATGATAATTGGCTCCCAATTATTAAAATGTGCAACCATTGGGCAATTTTAGAAACTTAGCAAACTCCACCAATCATGCCAAAGATACTTTCTTTCTAACACTCGATGGCGCGTCGTAGTTATAGATATGTATAGGGTTTACGTTGATGTGCTGCCGTCTGTACATCAATTATATAATTATATATGTGAAGACGATGCACCTAGAATAAAATTGCTATACCACAATAGGTAAAAATAATTAATAATGAAGCAATGACAGATAAATTAATTATGTAATAGATATATGGTGCTCCCCGGGACCCGACGGCTTGCCTGGAAAAGCCTGGGTCCTGGCCTTGGAGGCTCTCGGGCCTCGACTAAGGGGGCTCCTAAGCGCATGCTTCGAGAGGGGCCAGTTCCCACTTCGTTGGAAGACAGGGAAACTGGTCCTCATTAAGAAGCCAGGGCGCCCGGCGGACTCTCCGTCTGCTTACCGGCCCATCGTGCTGCTCGACGAGGTGGGCAAGCTCTTTGAAAGAGTAATTGCAGACCGCCTTGTCGGGCGGCTGGTGCGGGTGGGGCCGGATTTGGCGGAGAGCCAGTTTGTTTTTCGCAAGGGGCGCTCTACAGTGGATGCCATCATGCGCGTTCGAGCCCTCACGACGGGGGATGCTGTTGCCCGGGGTGGGGTTGTCTTAGCGGTGTCTCTTGACGTCGCCAATGCCTTCAACACCTTGCCCTGGAGTTGCATAAGGGAGGCACTTCGGTATCACCGGATGCCGACCTACCTCTGTCGCGTGGTCGAGGCCTATTTGACGGACAGGGCCGTCATCTACCCTGGTCACCAAGGAGAGTGGAACCGGTGAGAGATGTCGTGCGGTGTCCCACAGGGATCGGTCCTGGGGCCGCATCTGTGGGACATCGGGTACGACTGGGTGCTGCGCGCCGACCTCCCTAGCGGCGTCAGCGTAGTCTGCTACGCTGACGACACGCTGGTCCTGGCGTAGGGGAGGTCGCATGAGGCGGCGACCGAACTGGCGGCATGTGGGGTTGCGACAATCGTCGATAGGATCCGGCAATTGGGACTCGAGGTGGCCTTGCACAAGTCCGAAGCCATGTGTTTTTATGGTCCTCGGAACGCGACACTGTCGGGTTCCCAGATAACGGCGGGAGAAGTTCACATCGGTGTCGAGTCGACGATGAAGTACTTGGGACTCGTCCTCGACAGCCGGTGGAACTTCGTGGAGTACTTCCAACGTTTGGCTCCTAGACTGGAGAGGGCCGGGGCTGCTTTGAAGCGGCTTCTGCCCAATCTAGGGGGTCCAAACGCCTCCTGCCGGAGGCTCTACGCGGGGATCGTGCGGTCCATGGCCCTTGGCGGTCCATGGTGGTATGGGCGCGTTCTCTGAGGCTGCGACCAGCCCAGCGGTTGAACGCGTCCCAAAGGGTCATGGCCATCAGGCTGGTACGGGGTTACCGCACGGTCTCCCGTGAGGCGGCGAGCCTCCTTGCCGGACTGCCGCCGTGGGATCTGGAGGCAAAAGTCCTCGCGCACATCTGGAAGTGGCGTGCGGAGGCGAAAGGCCGGGGTGAAACTCCGCTGCCGCGAGAAATCACGGCACAGCGGACGGAGCTCCGGCGGGATCTCATGGCGGCATGGAGAGTGCGATTGTCGCAACCCAGTTCATTGCACGCCACAATTGTGGCGATAAGTCCCCTCTTTGAGGAGTGGCTAGAGAGGCGCCACGGCGTCCTCACCTTCCACCCGACGCAGGTCCTCACCGGACACGGTTGTTTCGGGAGGTTCCTGTTCAGGATAAAGCGGGAGGAAACGCCCGGGTGTCACCACTGTGTGGGACGCCTGGAGGACATGGTGGAGCATACGGTGGAGGTCTGCCCGGCTTGGGCGGAACACCGCCGTGTCCTCACGGAGGTGATCGGCGGCAGCGATCTCTCGCGTCCGGCCCTGGTTCAGGCCATGGTTCGGAGCGAGAGCGCATGGGAGGCCGTCACCTCCTTCTGCGAAGCAGTAATGCTCGCGAAGGAGGAGGCGGAACGCGTGAGTGTAAGGCAGGGTTCGCGCCCTCACGCCCTTAGCCGCCGCAGGAGACGCCCCGGGCGTCGGGAGTCACAAGATGATTTCCGGCCACCGTAGGCGCGGGCCTGCGGACGGTGAGCGATGGGTAGCTCGCCGTCCGATAAGGACCAGGAACGGGTCGACGGCGCGTTGTGTTTCACGCGCGCCTCTTATGTTTATTTCTAGTATTGAAATTATGTTTATCACTTATTTTATTGAAAAGATGTAGGTTTTTTCTTGCATACATAATATTTTCATAAATGAATTGGCAAGGTACCATCATAATATTAATCCTTTCAAAGAGTTCCCTAAGAGATTCGCGGCGACGTATATTATAAATGGCTCTGACAGCTCTCTTTTACAAAATAAAGATGAATTCAATGTCAGCAGCCTGACCCCACAGCAACATACCGTACGACATAATGCTGTGGAAGTAGCTAAAATAGACCAAACGCGCGGTTTCTATATCTGTTAACTGTCTTATCTTCCTAACAGCATAAGCGGCCGAGCTTAACCACCCCGCAAGAGATGGATATGTGGTCCCCATTGTAGTTTCTAGTCTAGAGTGATTTGATCACACACTTAATGGAGCTGTGTGTACCACTGACGCCGGTATCACCCTAATAAAGAACATTTTTAACGCCTGGGAGGAAGCACAAGATGCCAATGGAATCTTTTGTGACCTCTCTAAGGCGTTCGATTGCGTAAACCATGAGACACTTCTTTTGAAACTAGAGCACTATGGGATTAGGAATACAGCTAACAGCTCTTAATATACTGTGATCATACCTGAAAGATAGGAAGGTTAAAGTTCAAGTAAATGGCGTAAACTTATAAGGGTCGGAAATGGGAATGAGCGTTCCTCAAGGTTCGATTTTGGGTTCTCTCTAAAATAGACCGACGGTCACAAAATCTTGACGACGAAGAATAAAAACATAAGACGGTTAACAGATGTAGAAACCGCGCGTTTGGTCTATTTTAGCTACTTCCACAGCATTATGTCGTTTGTCATTTTACTGTGGGGTCGGGCTGCTGACATTGAATCCATCTTATTTTGCAAAAGAGAGCTGTTAGATTCATTTATAATCTACCGATATATATAGACAAAAAAAAAATATGTTATAATAGGCCGATCGAGGAGAGGCTCGGCTCCCCCAGGGTTGCCATACATGCAGGTACGACGGTCGCGACATGCAGGACCATACGGCATTGTGGGACAAGTAACTCATATTTCGGTTGACGTAAACAACATGGTGAAAACCTACCTCGTCAGTTAGACAACCACTATGAGATAAATGATAATAATAAGCGGTCACTCATTCACAAGTCTGCGTACTTGGGCGGGTCTGTACACAAAGGAAAGATGAAAGCGTGGCTGCAATATCTCACCAACAAACCTTATAACATTCGCGTCGTCTGGGAAAGACTGGAGCAAGAATGTAGAGGGCCAGGGCCAGGCCCCTGCACATCTACGGCTGAGGTGGAAGAGGCAGCCATCGAACCACTTGACTGCACGCGACTACCAGAGTCAGTGATCAGTAACGTTTAACAGCAACATAACATAGTGTGGAATTAATTGAAATGTCTAAATAACGCTCCGGGCCAGTGTGTGAGTCCACTTTGCATCATCTATGATCGTCACGCTGAAGAATTAGGTTTCCCTTCAGGACCTGTACTGTGACTGAGTACAAGCACTAGTGCTTATTACACCCTCTCTAGCACGCACAAGACGTACGCCACTGCGTCTACATCCCTACGCACGTAAAACGTCTATTAAAGGAAAATATAGTTTTTTTGCTTAAATTACTATTTCCTCACCTTTCATATTTATTCGCTCGGTCGACTTGAAAACACCGGGCGGCTGCAAGCGAGCAGTTCTGCCAGAACTCTTCGGCAGCGTCCCAAAGACTCTCCCTCAGTCTAGTCTCCAGTCCATTGGACACCTGTTGCTGCCCGAATCTCATGCGCTGCGTCATCTGGATGCCAGGTCTCTTGACCTTATGAAACCACAGCTCCGGGTCCACTGTACGCATCTTGGTTTAGGATTTCTAGGATAGGAAAAATGCTGACAGAATACACTTATTACCTGGCCTGGCCTCGCCTGACCTGGTTGTATACAGGGTACATCCAGCTGGGACTGTTTGTTATTGGGGTGGACGTGAGGCCGATCCAATATTTTCGAAAATTGATCATTTGTTCATAAAATAGTTATTAGCAGGTGTGTACTGCTGATAAGCCATGTTACTTTTGTCATAGTGCTTCCGTGACGAGAATAATTTTCTATTTAAACTGAAATACTTAGTAATTGATTGGCCTTGAATAGTTAATATTTTAATCACTGCTGTTAGTTGATCTTTGTGTACGATATTTTAACAATATGTTCAAGCTATAAAATCCTTTAGGTCCTACAAGTCTATACAATATACGATGTAAAAAATTTGAACACACAAATTACAATTCGCCCAAAGGTTGACTGGTAGAAAATGCATTAAGTCCGTCTCTGTACATTCATGCGCTTAAAGTATTAAATAAATAAATAAATCACAGCAAGAAGGTAATTAATTCATAAATCCTGCATTACTTCCCTCACCCCCTACCTTATGCTACGTTTGAATTTTCAATCAAAATAATTTCGTAGTTTTCGTAGCACAGTGCGAGCTACGCCGCCGGCGTCGCCCGCTACGCTGTGTAGCTAGCAGCGTAGCGGGAAGGTGGCTCCTGCCACCTTTTCATTTGTACTACGCGGGTAGGGAGGCTACCAAGTGCAGCTTGTAAACTTGATAGTTATGTAATCATGAGCTGCCTGTTTCTGACGTGCCAGACGTAAAGAATAGCACCATCCTATTTCTTCCCGTGGGTGTCGTAAAAGGCGACTAAGGGACCTACTGGAGAATGGGCAGCAGCGTTCTCTATGCATTTTTAACACCATACTGCGATTGCCAACCCGCCTGCCAAGGGTGGTGATTATAGTGGTCTTTCGGCTGATATGATGATGATGATGAAATAAGTTTTGTAAATAATACATCATCGCCCAGGAGGGATGGAAAGCAGCAGATAAAGTAATTTTTTGCTTCATTGGTGTAATTGATGTATGGCGCTCCAGTGCGAGGATAAATAAAAAGACGAATCATGATACATTTTGGTAACTTTTATTTCACATCCATTGACACTGATATATGACTGCCCCTACTGCACACTGAGGTTACCTTCATTCTTGCGATATGCTGCTATTATGTGATAAACATCAATATTGTTTTATAGTTAACAGAGTTACAAACTATTGTTTAATGTAATGCATATAATTTAGAATGTGATGTTTCAATTTTTTTATTTTTTTTTTTTGTATATTATTATAATATAATGCAATATATCATAGATAACGACTTAAATTGTAAAATATTTACATCTACTGCTTGTTTTATGAGCTCTTTGGATGTCCATACTTATACACCTAGAATTACTTAGTTATGTAGGAATATAATTCAAGTAGAGCGATGATACCAATGATATCAAAATGTATGGTGATTTTTTATCAAGTAATTGTACAAACATCGAATTAAATAGTAATGGTTACTTATTTTATATTATAATATATTTATAATAATTCTTACAACTATATAATACATATTTGAAGGAAAGAAAAATACAGAAGTTAAGATGTTTTACTAAAACAATGATAGTTACCCTACTTGTAGCCACCATCTCCTGCTCCCAACGCTCTGGTAACATTGTCCGGTAACCCTTCCCTGCTACTACACACCCACGAAATTAATGACTCAATAATTAATAAACATTTAAATAATCAACAGTAACTTACACTAGAGCCTTTGGCTTTACAGATAATAACTTTACAGATAATAACTTACTGATCTGTGTCTTATACTCGTATGCGAAACGCGTGTTCTATATGTACAAATTTTACTTAGTAGGTACCTACCTATGTACGAATTCACGTGAAAATGTAGCCTTTCTTTTTATCCTGCAGTGTGGGGACTCCATATTGAGCGTTGAATGAATAAATTCCAAAATATTTGAAATAGATACTACTTAATAGGTTTACCAACTTCGCACGGCGGGCGTCATTTCAAAGTTCTCATCACGATTGTAATTCCCATTTTTATTTATTTAATCGACTATAAAGCTTTCTGGAAATAATAATTAGGTCACCACACGGTGGTACTATTAGAAATTGAGAACAGACAAATTTTCAAGATGTATCTAATTCATATTATCAATTGTTTATCAACACATCAGTTGTCTGCGTCGTGGAATTCTGCTGCATGTATTACTACTAATACTACTAATATTACTTTACTTAACAACAATTATGTTACTAAACTGTAACATAATCAGCCGTCAGTATTAGTATTGAGATGCCTACCATTACGTGTAACCGTCAGGCGACGGTTACATCCGCTTAGACTGGAAGCTGACCCCGTCGTAGTCGGCAAAAGGCAGAAGATGACAGTGTACACACATTCTAAACTATGAGAATATAAAGAATAATGTACATTACATTAAAGTCTTGTTAAGGGTTGCACCGGTGCACGGTGGGGCGGGCAATAAAGATACTCAACAGCGTCTCTCTGCGATTGGATATCTTTACTTGCTCTTTGGCGGAATTCCAGAGGGTGACACTTAACACAATTGTCTTCTGGGTGACTTGTGCCGTACTCAGAATCGTTACTTGGGACTTGTTTGTTAACCATCCAAGATAATCGGCAGGTATAAATTTGTACCCTGTCAGTCAAAATAGGACAGTTCCAAAAGAGTTCATTTTTGTTGGTGATGGTGGTGTCTAATTGGTTTTTGGGTGACTGCTCTGAGTGTGGACTTCGTTGTTGCATTGGGTTCCTATCTGTAAAAACAAATGTATGTGGTAATACTATAATAAATAATAATAATACATTTGCGTAGATAGTGATACTAGCTACTACACAATTATGTAGAGGCAATCTTTTCATTCGTCGCTCTATAATTATAAAATAGTTTCGGTTTTAGTTTTACTCCTAGGTGCTGTAACTTAGCAACTAGTACACATTTGTGTATGGTATAGTATATCGGGCTGGCGCCCGCTACTGTACGCCAAGCGCGTATTTTATGTAAGTAGTATAGCTGGGAAACCCGATCCTATTATAAGTAGTATAATAGTATACTTACATAATCACTACATATTATAAAACAAAGTCGCTTCCCGCTGTCTGTCTGTCCCTATGTATGCTTAGATCTTTAAAACTACGCAACGGATTTATATGCGGTTTTTTTTAATAGATAGAGTGATTCAAGTGGGAGGTTTATATGTTTAGAAAATGCTACGCGGGCGAAGCCGCGGGCAGCAGCTAGTTATATTATATTAGTATACTTACATTATTATACACTTCGTTATATTAGTTTATTTACATTATTATCACCACGTTATTTTGTCTTCCCTTCCCACTTGCTTAGGTACTTACTAAGTTTACATTTATTTGGCATAAACTACATCGTCCTCGATCTCAAATTAACATTCTTAATCCACACTTTACATTACGAAAATAGTAAGATTTATAATTCCACTCTGAGTCTAAGGCCCATTTCAGGTCCATCGTTTGAAGTTGACAGAGACAGGATGTCAATAAAGCTAGTAAACTGTCGTGTATAACAGGCCTAAATATTGTTGATGTTCAAAATACGCACCTATACATACTTTACTGAAAGTTGTAAGTACCTATATTGTTGTGTTCGATCTAATTATTTAAATATTCTAACATCGCGTCCAGCACTCCAAGTAACCATTATTGTAGATTGTCAAGGAATCAGGCACCAGCAAGCTACGTACCCCACCCGGGCAACATTGCTCTCTGGATTACAGAGGAGTTTGTTACGCCACCTCTTCCCAGCTCAATGAGATGAGATCCCGTAGGTGTATTGTAAGTTGACGTTGAAAAAGTGCTGATTCAGCAGATTTTCGGTTGTTTTAGTCGTAAGGAGTATATTCGACGTTTGTTTGCCTCAGACAGGTTTCACAATTTATAGATTGGCATTTGTGTTCTTTAGGTGTTTTTTATCACAGGTGATGAAGGAATAATGGTTTAATTTAAGTATGAGTGGGTAAGCCTTAATCTCGATGGAAAAACCTTTACTAATATTTTAACAATGATAATTGTTTAAAGAACTAACTTATTAGTAAATGTGCCTATTATGTACAGACTACTTATTTACATACATACGATGTGGTTTTAATACTAGCAAATATTTCTAATAATTATTCGACAAACACACTTTACGGTCCAACTTTCTTTGTTACGTTTGTTTAAGTTAATGTTATTTTGTGTTGATTCATTTTATATTTAAACACCATGCTTTTCAAGTGGCTACATTTTTGCTTAGTTGGTATAGTTCAGATAATTTAATATAATTTAATTGTTTCATAAACATTTTCAGATCAGAATATTTTTAATGATTAAATTATGCTATTGAGTTTATTTAAAACATTTGTGGACTACTTTTAAGCAAGGTGTATTACAGCTGTCATTATATCTAATTAGTGATATCTATATAGATTTATATTTATCCATGTACTTGTGTGGTATCCATTCCGGTGCTTTTTTTATTTTTCTTAAAGTGCTAAGTGAAATAATTCGTAATCGGATTAAACTATTATTATTTGTGGCGGTGTGTACCTTCCACTGCCTTTGGGAGCGGCTCTCCAAGTGCCGCTTACCGTTATACGTAAGTTTGTTTGTTTGTTGAATGTTGACTTTGTTGTCATCACTGGTTGTCATTTTGGGTTTGCCAGTACCACTACCACAACAACAACAGATTAGATACATAGACATTTTATTCTAGTTAACGCAATGTAAATTGTCTTTGGTCCCTGGCCCTGACTTCAACCAATCGCAACCAATGAAAATGATTGTCAATTTTTTTTTGTGTATTGGATACGAGGGTTTTGGCTACTTTGTATGTGTGTATTATAATTGTGTAGATTTGTTGAAATGTGCGTTTTGTTTGTGCAGAATAAACAATTTTTCTTTCTTTCTTTATACCTTTTCTTAGCCCACCTTTATAACTATTTACACTATTAAGTCTAGAAATAAATTACTTTGTACATAGAATAACTTACGCAGTACCATTTTTATTGAGTATCGAATCTTCTTTACATTAAAGGCTTCTACATACCAGCGCGACTTGTCGCGCGACGCGACACGGCATAAAGGCCCCGCGTGTCGCAGGACGAGCGGTGCCTTTGAGTCGCGTCGCGTCGCGCGACAAGTCGCCCCGGTATGTAGAAGCCTTAATGAAATGTAAGTATAATATACAGGGTGGAAAAAATCAATGGGCCCTGGAGGGAAACCACTTTAAATCCTTAAGATAAATTATTTTACTTAAAGGAAACATTCCTTTATTTTTTAAAAGAAACAAAACTGTATTCACAGATTTCTCGACCAGCTTACCCAAACCGGGAATCGAACCAGCTAAAAAAAAAAAAAAAAAACACTCGCTATTTTATTCTACTAATCGATAGGATTATTGTTCAGGATAAAATCTCTAAAAACATTTGGTCTTAGAAATAAAAAAGAACATGAAATCTAACATAAATTTGATTTTGATGAATTCTATTAGGAAAGACACGTAAACATGAAAGAAAATTATTACCTAGCAAGACATTGATACTAGAATTATTTAAAATTACAATTTTGTTACACTTTAATCATTTTACTGATAAGTTGTTCGAAATGAGACCCCTCGGTACAAATACTTAAATGGTGTCTTTTTTGGAATTCAATTCACGAAGCCTTTTGCAAAATGATCATAATCGGAAAAGTCTCTGGTCTGGTGTGTGGACTTAGGTTTAGAACTAAACCTTTTTTAAACTTATATATACATAAAAATTTTCTCCATCCACCAAAACAAGGTACATAGTACATAAATTAGCAAGCTTGTACTTCATAGAAAGTCTTTGGATGTTAGAGTTATAAGAAAATTATAACGTGTCTTTTACTTGTGTAAAGTGAGTAGTTCTAGTCTAGGTACCTACTTAATGTTGATTCAAGTTCTTATGTACTAAATATTAGATTTCATGGATATCTTTTTCGACAGACGAGTGTAAGACCTAATGTTTCTTGGAAAAATTGTTTGCTTTTGCTTTAACATTGACTGTATCGATTAGTGAAATAAAATAGCGAGTGTTTATTTTTTGAATTTTCAGCTAGTTTCATTCCCGGTTTCGGTAAGTTTTTCGAGAAATCTGTGAATGCAGTTTTGTTTCTTTCTAAAAATAAAGGAATGCTTCCTTTAAGTAAAATAATCTATCTTAAGTGTTTAAACTGGTTTTCCTTCAGGGCCCACTGCTGTGTCCACCCTGTATACGACACATAATGTAAGTATATACAATATAAAAAATACCTGTAGCTATAAGTGTACCTCCTGCTTACACCAAACTTAGCTCGTTCTGTACAAACTACAGATTAGTTTTGCATTCCGATCAGTGGCGTTCATTTTAATTCTACTTAGTACCTAATCAAATACAACTTATACCAACAAGTAAAATAAAGCTTCCTTTTTTAAGAATTTAAATTAGCTCGCGTTGCCAATAACTACTTTCAAAAATAATTTGTAAATCTATTTCGAGATACCATTCCCTCAATGTAGGAAAGTAAAAGATTATAAAAACCTACAGTAATAAAACAGTTTCAATTGTGCTTCTGCTTAGTCTAAACTTAAGCCCCCTTATTACAAAACAAGGTTTATTTTCAGACCCAGGTTTAAAACATGGAGCCATTATTGAATTTAGAACTTTATTCCGACTATAGTAAAGTTCCTAAACACAAAACTGACAACTTAGTACCGAACTAAGTTTTCAGTTTTGTATAAAGAACGGTATTTCAATCACAGTTACGTTCTTATTACAAAAACTGGCTCCATGGTTTAAGCCATGTCAAAATATAAATCTTGTTTTGTAATAAGGCGGAAGTAGTTTAATTTAATTTAAAATACTTACTTTCTATATGATTATGAAAATGACTGAAAAGTACTGAACTACTACTAATAAGTGAGGCACCATCAGTATAATGTCTCTGTTCTCTGTGCGTCTACAATTCTACTTAGAATAATTATTTAGATCGAATGAATGTATTACAGTAAGGGTCGTTCAGACTGGCGCGATACCGCGGGCGCGACATGCAGCGCGACACTTTTCATGAAGGTTTCATAAAAATTGTGCTACTAGTGTCGCGTCGGGCCTGTCTTCAATCTTATTTCTATTCTCATTTTGTATCGTTTCTGTTTTAATATCACACAAAATGTTAATAAAAATGTGGGTTTTGTTTTCAAGAATTCCAAACATTATGAATAAAAGACAAAGGAAAAATATGCCCAAAGAAATTAATTCACGCTGGTAGCACACCTCCGCCACGAAACCATAGCAGCGAAACCGCAGTAGTTCAATTCAACTGACTCTATGGTTTCACGGCGACCTCCGCCGTGCTGTCGGCATTAGCAAAGCGACTCTTTAAAAATATTGTGTTCAAGTAATGTAAAGTCCATTTCACGAAAGAAGTCCCGCGGAAATAAGTGGAACTAATTATTATTATACGCTAAGTTAGCAACATTCCTAAAATAACCCATGCCTGCAGCGCCACGTCTGCGGGACTTCTTTCGTGAAATGGACTTTAGGTTAGGCATTCATGTCGATGACATTACGCTGTCGGTGTACGGTGTTCACACGAGCAGCGTGCGGCGAGCGTGTTCACACGAGCGGCGTGCGGCGAGCGTGTTCACACGAGCGGCGTGCGGCGAGCGTGTTCACACGAGCGCGGGCGCGAGCGCGAGCGCGGCGCGCGGCGCCAGCTGCCGTCACAGGTAGGCCACGAACAGCAGCATGGACAGCAGCAGCAGTGACACGCCGCTGACGCCCAGGCGGGTCGACTTGGACAGGATGCCCTTCCCTGTGGACGTCAATGAAACTCCATTTTAAATGCTGGTAAATAAATCCCCGGGCTAAGTCAACCGGGTGATCCGTGATTTATTTTCAGTAAATGCAGTATAAAATGTTCTCTTCCCTCTCATTTGTGTCACCTACCATACAAATGAGAGAGAAGAGATAGAAGAATGAGAATAAGAGATGTTTATATTTGACTGACATCGTTCAGCGAGTTTCCTGTAGCAGCAGCAGTCGCGCAGCCGTGCGTACTGGGCGCAGTCGTGCGCCAGCGGGCGGCAGCGGCGCGCGCCCACGTAGCAGGTGTGCGGCAGCCAGGGGAAGGGCTCGCGCACGAAGCGGCGCTCGCAGCAGCAGTGGTCGGCCAGCACGCGCGTCTCGCAGTACTCGCGCTCGCGCTGGCTGCACGCGCCGCAGCCCGGCCGCGTGGGGGGAACTGGAGGCGGATGAACGAGTAATATTTTGTGAGCATGCTTTCAGGCTTCATGAGTTTCAGTGGCAGCGACAAGCCCACCACACTTTTCCCTGAGCTAACAGTCGTTTTTGGAACCACTCCTACTCCGTTCCCGTTACCACAGGAGAAACATGGAAATCTCCCAACATCGAGTCAGGCATGTTGGTCGGAGACACAGAACAATCCAACTTGCCCTAACATTAAACTTTTTGATGTGAAACATCTATAGTCGCACGTAAATTGCGCACGAGTTGAGATGGCGCTGCCGTCACGTAAACATTGGCTCCGTGAATGAAATTGTTATAAAATAGTATTACCGAATATCTGGCGCTTAGATTGGTGTTAAAGGCATAAGATCGCCTACAATTAACTGTCGTATCGTTTTCTGGACGACAACTTTACCAAGAAAAGTGAAAATTGAACTAAAAGTGAAGTGTATTAATTGTTTCAAAATAAGACTTTTGGTGCAACACATCCTTATACAATACAGTGTTTAACTCTCAAAACAATATCTCATCAGGAGAGGATCCTTAACTATTTAAAACATAATAAAACATAATGTCAAAAAAGTGTGCAAGTAATACAGTGTGACGGTGGAAACATTTTTGCAGCATGAGTCACGTAACGACTGTTTAAAGTTTAAAATTTATTTGAAGCCAGAAGAGATACAGTATTTCACATATTCCGATACTGTCCAGTTAGTCCAGTGCTAAATTGGCCTACTTAAGTTAGCGACGAACGTAGCGCCGCAAGTTCGATTCCAATGGTCACAAATACTTTTTGTCCATTTTTTTCTTTTGTGAAACTGATTTTTGTTTGATACCAGACTGGGCATCAAGTTCGATTCTGACATACATAAATTACTTATCTTTAATTATTATTATTTTCTACTTATATTAACCAATAATGGCGGGTGAAGGCACTAGTAATATAACATTGAGGAAAATACGAAAAACAACGTCTCATAATAATGTGTCGATTATGAATACTTCAGACTCGTCACTCTTTGATACCACGGTGCAAAGTCTACCTGACCCATGCGACACTTTAGAAGTACATGACCTACAAATAAAACTATCATCTGTACAGGAGGAATTGACGATTGCAAATAACGAAATTGACAATTTAAACACAGAAAATACGAGCTTGAAATGGGAATTGGAAAGATGTCATAAAATCATAGAGTTGTATAAAAAGGTTGGATGCGGGGAATCTTTTTCCACCCCACCAACATCTGCGAGAAAAAAGAAAGGTGAGAATGAGACTAACACCTCGTATACAAAATTGAATAATCAGCGTATTGTTATAGCCGAAAAGTCTATTAGCGTAGAACAACCGAGGCAAGATGCATGTTTAAAAAGAAGTTCTACTATCAATCAGGTTATCGATAATGTAGATAAAAATATCACCCCAAGTGTGTGCAAGATAAGCCAACCCGTTCGTCACAAGAATAAGTTATGCATACTGAGTAAGAATGAGAAAAACAAAATACTATCCATAACGCAAAATACCTTCGCCAACACATTTGATTGCTGTCACTATTTGATGCCTAACGGAAAAACTCAACATCTCCTGGAAGTGTGTGTGTTATAGTAGACCAGCAAGTAAGCGAGGGGGTGCATGTATCCTCGTTAAGCATGGTATTCAATGGAAAGGATTGACCAACGTAGCAAAAATGTCATCGCAGAGTACATTCGAGTGTTGTGCAGTAAAATTGACTGACTATAATATTGTATTCGTGTGTATTTATAGAGTTCCCAACTCAAATAACGTCAATGAGTTTTTAGAGAAACTCGAAACTCTTCTAAAATATTTGTCCAAACAGCGATGTAAGAATATAGTAATAGCTGGTGATTACAACATTGACATTTTAAAGCGAACTAAACAGTCAACCGAAATATGAATGTATTCTTTTAAATTTTAATTTACAACTAGCATTAAGACAACCTACTCGGACTGCGAGCCAAACATGTATAGATAATTTTGCGCATAGTTTTGGTAAGCGTTGTAGAGCTGAAGTATTGGAATTCGCGCTATCCGATCATACAGCACAATTGTTAAAGTGTCCCGTTAAAAAAAAGCATGCTCCTAAATATTATCGTAAAAGTACACGAGACTACAGTCAGGAAAATATTGAAAAATTCAAGACTTGTCTAGGCAGTCTATCCTTCTCAGATATGTATGAAATGGACGATCCTAATGCAGCTTACAACTGTTTTATGGAGTCTTTTCAATTATTTTACGAATTATTTTTCCCCAATAAAATGGTTAACATAAACATCAACAACATTAAAAACCAACTTGGGTGTCACGTGGGATAATGATTTGTAGTAAAAACAAAAGGAAACTTCTTTGGCATTACAGGTTAAAACCATGTCAAGCTAATAGAGAAAAATTTAAAAAATATTCAAAATTACTCAAAAGAATTATGAATCTAACTCAAAAAGCGCAAAACAATTACACTATTAAAACCTCTAATAACAAATCTAAAACTACATGGCAAATAATTAATAAATCTAGATTTAATGCCCTAAAAACTTATGTTACTTGCATCAACTCTGAAAATAAAAAAATTACACACCCAAAGGACATAGCCAATGCATTCAATAATTATTTTATAGATAAAATCCAACCCACAATTAACGCAGGAACGAACTCAACGTCACTAATCCTTGGCACAGCACAGTCTATTTTTATGGCTCCGTCTACACCGTGTGATATATTCAACATTATAATGAAGCTAAAAAACACGAACAGCGTTGGCTATGATGGCATTGCAACAAAAATATTGAAAGCAGTTGCATCTATAATATCTACTCACTTATGTTTCATTATTAATATTTGTATAAGTGCAGGTATATATCCTGAGGCATTAAAAAAATAGGTAGTAAAATCGCTATATAAGAAAGAGAATCACGAATTGATGGCAAACTACAGACCGATCGCGCTTATACCAGTCATATCTAAGGTGTTTGAAAAATATATATGGTGAAATGAATACCTATTTAGAAAAATATCATTTATTAGCTGATGAACAAAAGGGATTTCGGAAAAACAAGAGTATAAATTTGGCTATTTATGAGTTTTTACATAATGTCATGTTAAATGTAGATAGGAGGACACCCGTTTGTGCCATTTTCTGCGATATGACACAGGCCTTTGACTGCGTCCATTATAATTCTCTAGTAGAGAAACTTGAAGCTTATGGTGTTAGGGGTAACATCTTAGAACTCATTAAATCATATCTTCATAACCGTAAACAAGTTACCGAAATCAGTGGAATTAACGGTAAACGTGAGATCCAAGGAACGAGAAGTCATATACGGAGTACCTCAAGGCAGTGTGCTAGGGCCTCCGTTGTTCACTATATATATTAATGACTTGCCTAAAGCAACTGAACAACCGATGACACTTTTTGCTGACGATTGCACTGTGACAATATCTTGTAATAACAATGACACATATGAACATGACATTAATAATTCGCTTATATCTATCACAAACTGGTTAAATAATAATAATTTAATAATTAATTTAAAAAAGACTAATGTAATGCATTTTAGACAACGTACACGTACAGCTAAAAATCCTAATGTTAAACTTAATAATATTAATATTAATGAAACTGGCACAACAAAATTTCTGGGACTGATTATAGATGATAAGTTGAATTGGAAACCTCAAATAGAAGCACTTAGCAAAAAATTAAGTAGTGCAGCCTATGCTTTAAAACAACTCGCAGCGGTTCTCAACAAAGATGCACTGATTACTGCTTACTATGGATTAGCTGAATCAATTCTTAGGTACGGAGTTATTTTCTGGGGGAATAGCACAGACAATGATATAGCGTTTAGGGCTCAGAAAAGATGCCTTAGATCAATGTTTAGACTGCAAACAACAGATAGCTGTAAAACTTATTTTAAAGAGCATAACGTATTGACATTACCCTCATTATACATTTTGGAAACAATAATGTTCATTAAAACTCATCCTAATTTATTTCAGCGTTTGTCTGAGGTTGTTCCAAGGAATAGACGTGATAATTCCAAACTTTGTGTTCACAGCGCTAAAACAACTCTTGTGCGCAAGAGCATCTTTTACATGGCTCCAACCATATTTAATAAGTTGCCCAAGTCATGGAGAACTTTGAGTTTATCTGCTCTTAAATGCAAATTAAGGACATTATTGATTGAAAGGACATAATATAGTATTTCGGAATTTATGAATGAGGACAATTTTCTTAGTTTTTTGAAATTTTGATGTTCTCTTTTATTTAATGTTGTTTTGTCCACAGTGTTATAAAATTACTCCATATTATATAGTGTATTGTTTTTATTGTTGATGAAATTAAAATTTGCAATGACTTAATCAATAATATGTATGTATTATCAATAATTGTATAATAAATTAATAACGTATAAGTAATTATGATTTAATAAGTAATTTTATAATGTGATTTTGATAAATATAGTCGCGGTTTGTGCGCCATCTCTGCTTACCAATTTGTACGCCACGATAAGCGGCTGAACATGATCGAACATTTCTCTCTGTATTTAATATCTTGCATGCAATGTATGTACACCATGTTTACACAAATAAATAAACTTACTTACTTACTAAAACCTGTTGCTGGCGGGGCGACGCATGCCGCGTGGCGACGCGTCGTCCCCACGCGTGGCGACCCGACGACTCCATTTTTATTTCGTATCTATACAACTGTTCCTACGTTCAAATCTCTTTGGAGAAGCAAATAGTTATGCAAATGGATTTTTGGTGATCAAAAGCTATAAGTAAGGAAGTTTAAGTTTTGGTGATCAAAAGCTATAAGTAAGGAAGTTTAAGTTTTATCCGGAAGTCATACCTCTGTGTTTAAGTCCATATTGAGTAAAGCTAAGTAACTAGTTATTATTCGCACGATGAATGCAAATCTTACGTCGCGGGCGAACAATGGCTGCCGTCTTAGGGTGGCGGCACACCGAGCTTATACCACAACGTATCACCGCGCCGCACTGCCGCATGCCGCGGCCGCCGGTAACTCGCAGTACCGTGCCGTGCCTGCCAATGATATTATAACATCATTGACTAGAGCGAAATTCGAGAGCAGACCTTAATTAATACATTACATCGAGCCAAGTTCGCATGTAAGAGTTTAGGTAAGACATCGTCTTACCATACGATATCGAGACGATGTGACGCGAGCGACACGGTAAGTCAGAAACGAAGTGACACCTCGAGCAAAATGCGATGCAATTCAGCTTGGTGGGACTCAGTCCTTTCGCGGACGTGCCATTGCGCTTAAATGCGTTACTTAATTTTTATAACAATTCGATTAGTCACGCGACCTTCCTGCCCGAGGCTCGCCGTCGCACCTAAGACATCCTAGCTCTAATAAACTGTAAGAAACGCAGCATGGTGGATTACAACGTAATCCTTCGCCATTCTGGCAAATTCACGATGACGGTGAGACAAACCCCCCCCCCCCCCCCCCGGCTGACCCTGGCAGTGGAGACTTATGAATCACCGAAACGAATCAATATTTAGGAAATTTTTAGAATATGTAGAATTACCTGCGTATCTGCGATACGTGTTCCCCTGCGGGCGATGCAGCGACGAAGAGTACGGGAAGGGTGTGCGTCGATACGTCACGTTGACGCATGTGCAGAGGCGGCTGATATTGATTTACGACCGACGCAGGTCTAGACGGACAGACTACCTAGTGCTCTCCGCTAGCTGCCTGCAATGGCCTGCATCACGGGCGGCCGCCGGGAGAGGGAAGCGGTCGATATTGCACGAGGGGGCAGGGGTGCTTGGTTATGGCACGATTGAAAGCCAATTTTTCGTTTGCATATTGAGATATAATTTGCAGGTAATTTGAAACTTTGGCGTTATTGCCTTTCCGTGATATTACTCCTGATTATAATGAACGCAAATACGCTCGTACTTACAACTTTATGAAGTTGTTTTCTTTCGAATTTGATATCTATCACCTATCAATCTATTCCGTAGGTGTATTCCCGTTCGTCCCACTGACTTCGTCCCCGTAGTGGGACGATCGGGAATTTACAAAAATAATATTAAATTTGTTCCCGATCGTCCCATTCATGATTTTAGGGGGACGAACGGGAATAATTTATTAATTATCTTTTAGGCCTCTTGGTCCCACCAATTAATTTCAGACTGGTTGTTTTCATGGTAAAAATAAACAAATTTTAAAATAAAAATCAGTCATTTATTAAGGAATAAAAATCACAGTTAATATCACAGAATCAACTTTACGTACCTAGGTATCAAAATACACATACACTGAAACATTAAAACAAAATAAAATTCTCCATAAAACTAAAAAATATGATTAAAAAAACAGTCAGCTTCTTAAATCAGCTTCTTTTTGAAAAAAGAAAACGTCCTAATTATTACAAAGTCACACAGTTTGCTTATGTAGGTATACAGTGGCACATTTTTGCGTTAAACATTATATAAGTGAGCAGGACAGTGAACTCGTTAATTTTACACATAAATAGCGTCAATAAACAATAACAAAATCATAATAAAAATACCCAAAATATCACAAAATCAAGAAGAATATAAAACATCATAAAGAGTAACAATAATAAAAAATTTACATGGATTTAAGAAAGTAGTTGAGACCATAAAATAAAAAATAAGGCGATAATAATTATTGCACACAAAGATTAAATCAACGTACAACCATCGAGCGCGTATTCGGCAATACATGCTGTCGCAGTGGCTTCAACCAAATTTCGTAAAAGTGTGGTGCAGTTTTGGTAAACGACACCGTACCAATAACTTTGCCGAAGGGTGGCATTTTAAATTAAATAGTGCTATAGGCAAAAAAAAAAAACAAATATTTTAAAATTGCTTTCGGTGTTACATCAAGACTCCAACTTATACAGCGTGAAAATAAAACAAAGTCCAAAACGGCGTAAGCTACATTTGTTGACAGACCAATATGTTATGAATTGCCAAATGCAACTTCTAAATTCAGAAATAACCATAGGACATTTTCTAGAAAAACTTACGTAAATATTAATCATAAGCAAAGTGCTCGATGGTTTTACGTTGATTTATTCTTTGTGTGCAATAATTATTATCGCCTTATTTTTTATTTTATGGTCTCAACTACTTTCTTAAATCCATGTAAATTTTTTATTATTGTTACTCTTTATGATGTTTTATATTCTTCTTGATTTTGTGATATTTTGGGTATTTTTATTATGATTTTGTTATTGTTTATTGACGCTATTTATGTGTAAAATTAACGAGTTCACTGTCCTGCTCACTTATATAATGTTTAACGCAAAAATGTGCCACTGTATACCTACATAAGCAAACTGTGTGACTTTGTAATAATTAGGACGTTTTCTTTTTTCAAAAAGAAGCTGATTTAAGAAGCTGACTGTTTTTTTAATCATATTTTTTAGTTTTATGGAGAATTTTATTTTGTTTTAATGTTTCAGTGTATGTGTATTTTGATACCTAGGTACGTAAAGTTGATTCTGTGATATTAACTGTGATTTTTATTCCTTAATAAATGACTGATTTTTATTTTAAAATTTGTTTTTTTTTACCATGAAAACAACCAGTCTGAAATTAATTGGTGGGACCAAGAGGCCTAAAAGATAATTAATAAATTATTCCCGTTCGTCCCCCTAAAATCATGAATGGGACGATCGGGAACAAATTTAATATTATTTTTGTAATTTCCCGATCGTCCCACTACGGGGACGAAGTCAGTGGGACGAACGGGAATACACCATGCCGTAGTATCAAACAAAAACTATTAGGTAAAGGTATCAATATAAATTTTCCAGTTTATCGAAATAACAAAAAAGCCAATGTTTTCAATAAGATGCTTACTGACGCGTAAAGGTCGTGGAGTGACGTGACGGGACAAATCGAAGGTTCATTACAAAAACTTTATTAGATGTGACTGCAGGCTGTGACCGGCCAACGAGCAATGATTACATAGCTTTAAGATCACGGGCCATTTATAATACAATACCTGCCTTTCTGAACGTTAATCGGGATTAATTTATCAAATAATTATGTTACGTGGAAGTAACTGCTCAATAGATCGTTTGGGCGGCGCGCGGCGGGCGGCGGTGCTGTAACTTTAGTCGGTTAGTCAGTCGGTAGGACAGAAGGTATCTAAATCTTCTGACTCATGTTCTGAGTGTGTATATACTTGTTGCTCATTCTTTACCAGTTTCAACCTCCGTGAATGGATGGTTCCTCACATAAGACTGCCAAGTTGTAAAATTGTAGAACTGATTGTAGAATCTTAGATTTCAGTGTAAGTCACTGATTTATTTGTGTTCATAACCACCGAAAGCGTCGAAGGCTATAATAGTTTTTAACCGACGAAAAAAAGGAGGAGGTTCCCAAGTCGACGCGTTAATTTTTTTAATGTATAGGTAAACTTTTACTGTATAGGTAAACTTACTTGAAACTCTATTTACTTGTATTTACTTGTATTACCCGCTCATACAGCACCACATGTAGTGTTATAGTGGAACATTGTATTACCCGCTCATACAGCACCACATGTAGTGTTATAGTGTAACATTGACATACAGTGCCACACAATGGCTGGCTGGACAATGGTGTGACAGATCGGCTGCACGCCCCCAGACCTTGCCAGGGTATCCATTACAGAGATGGCCCAGCTGCTGACCTTCAGCTCAGGCTAATGTATACCATCATGTGCTAGTGAGTGTATGACAAACGCGGCTATCAGCCGGAGGAAAAACAAGGTAATTAGGTGAATTAAGTTCTGGTAAAAACGGTGGAGACGTAATGATAGAGTGATACTCGTAGTACAGCTGAAGGCCGTGTTGGAAGACATACGAACAAAATTGTTACCACTAATACTTTTTGGTTGCCGAGGAGCATATTTTTGATCAAATTGTACCTCATATAATGCAAAATTTTGATGAAAGACAAATCTAGACAAAGAGCTGGCTGTCTAGATTTGGGACGGATTACATATTGTCGGCAAGAGTGCTTAGACTTGTAGTGCATTTTGTTGTTTAAAATGAACATTAAACGGCAAAAATTTAAAGCTGCCAGAATGTAAAGCTATTCATGAATTTGAATAATTCCTGAGAAAGAAAAATAATAGGTAGGTATTGTGGATAGTTCATGATATAACGAGCCTGCTCAGGCTAACAAAAACAAGGCGTCATAATTGCCTTTACAATTCTGCTGCAATGTGAAATACTACTTAACTTATAAACATTGGATTTATTCTATGAAACGGCATAATCTCAGTCATAAGCCACTGTCATCTTTTATTTAATTGTGCAAGTTTAAAAGTGGCATTATGCTATGATGCTGCACTTTACTCCTAATTACCAACCTTGCCTACGTGTGATAACATCTCATGTGGATCGCGCTGCACTAATCGTCGTCCGACTAACGCGTCCACGACAATATCACAAATCCCAATGACTCATTCTAATTATTACGGAATGGATTTTCAGTGAGATCTTTTATACAATTCATTCCGATACCTTTACCGTGGCTAATTATTCATGTAATCACGATGTGGATAGATGGAGACGGAGAGGAAGACGAAAGAAAAGATACGTAAAGGCTTGTTGATTGAGGGATTTTATGGGAGTGTCTGTTGATGTGGGCGAATGGAAGAGACAAATATTTGTGCAAACCCCAAGTAACATGGAACAAGCGTACGAAACAGAACACGCTGTTGGTATACGAAGGTCGAGTATGCAAAGCAGGCTCCACGTTTGAATTAGATCATATAAGAATATTTTGTGTTCTTATTTGCTTTTAGCTTTCAACAAAGTTTGGGTCAAGGCAACGTAGGTGTAAGTAATTTAAACTAACTAAAAGCTACTGGCTTGCCATGTCATGGACATATAATTACATTGAAGAATGAACTAAGCATATACTCAGTACATAATAACAGGCGTGTGCACGTCCTCGGGTATCAGATGTTGCTAACGACGTATCATCTTCAGCTAATGGACTCAACCACTGTACGACCGCGTGCTGTTGGCGCGTGCTGTTGGCGCCGCGGCGGGGGAATTAACTTCGCCTATAAATTGTGTTATGTTTTATGTTATGCAGTTATGTATAGATATACATTTACAATTTTCCCCAGCTCTCTATTTTGTTGTAACTTGGGAGTTTGTAGCGCAGCGTTTTTCTTTCCGGCGACTTTTTGGGCTCTATTTTTTTTATGCGTTCAGGATGTTGTTGGGTCTGCCGTGGCGGTGCAGCGCGTCTAAGATTTTTGTTGAAGCGCGCGCTGATGGTTTGCAGGTATGCGCAAAAAAGCAGCTTCTCTGCTGGCCCGTGTACGGGTTAGCTGTTGCTAACCCGTACACGGGCCAAGGCCATTCTGATAGCAATAGCCGTACGTTTTGACTGTCCCTTTCAGAATCAGTGGGTCATGTCTTGGGTAGGTGTGGTTAGTCATGGCAAATAAAAATGTACTTTTTTGTCTGGTTCTAAAATCCTCGTGGATGTCCTCCGCCTTGGGGCGGGCGGAGGGGTCTGTCAGACTCTTACTGAATAAAAACCACTCCGCCGCGGTGTTCCATGCCCACACGTGCACTGGGGATCATGGGATCATGTGTGACTTCCGCGATCCCCGGCTGATCAGATCTCCCGCTCCCATTCCACAGCCTCTTTCTGCGACACAATTGTTTCGCAGAAGGATACCGACCATCGACTTGACCACGGCCAGCAGTGACAGGTCGCTGCCTACTCCTGAGATAAAGGCATGGCGTGGCTTCTCTCAAGCGACATACTCTGCCACCGTATGCCGCGCCGTGTCGTCCCGGCAAAATAAAAATGTACTAGGTTAAGGTTTCTATGGGTCTATGCTACTCGAAATAAAGTTTTTATTTATTTATTTTTATTGTATTTTTTACGTTCGAAAGTTGCGATTTTCAGCCTAATTAATTGTGAGTGTTTTCTGGAGTAAATTGGATTAGAATTTACATACTCAGAAAAAGTTGCTGCAAAAGCTCCAGGTCTTGATATAGCTTGCTAAGTAGGTAATTTTTGGATTATCCCAATCCACACACGACCTACTTACCATGCTGGCCAAACTAGACGTTTTAACAAGTAAGTCAAAATCATCACTGAGAAAATCATTCTGCAGCTGCAAGCAATGTGCAAAATGAAACGTCTCTGAAATAGATATTAACTTTACCAAGAGACTAGTTTTAACAATCATAATTTTCTTGAGTTTGCCCAGTTAAGCACAGTTCATAGAAAACATCAACATAATAGTGATAAGAAATAACAATGTAATAAAGAACAATTGAATTGAATAGACTTCATTGATCAGCGAGTTTACCATCAATTAACATTGGTGTATATCAGATGGATCAATTAGAGGAAGTCATGCGGCTATAAATAGATTCTCTTCCAGATAGCATTAGTTAGAAGCACGCTTACTCATCGGCTATTGGATGACGACGGACCCACGGCCCACGGTTGTCTGAAGTCTAGATCACGTCTAGTATCAACTTGACTAGCGTAGCTTTCACCAACGCAGTCGTCGATTGGGTAATTAGTGTCGTCAGGGCATTTTTTGTCGTCTTTCTTGACTACGCCCCTTTCAAACTTCTACTTCATCATTTCTTCACATAAAGGAAAGTGTTTGTTGCGAAACTCAACACATTCGGTTGTACGTCTTCTTTAAGAGTTTCTTCCTAAAACTTTTCTATAATAACCTCGTCGTTAGGTAGCCAATCGGCGTACTTTGAAGACTTAAAATATTCAATGCCACAATTAAATCCACGTCCGTGCCCCGTGACCCCTGGGGCCTGGGGGCACGTTTTAATCCCGCATCCTTGAATGTTGTTCTAATTCGCGAGCTGATGGTGTTTAATTGGAGTAACTCAAGCAATTGTCGTTGCGTCACTTACTTCGCCCGGTTTATAGGTGACCGACGAGCTCATCGAATTACCAGTAGTTTAGAGACTCGAATTTAATGTTGTTTAAGGATTATTGCGACGTTATTTTGTGTGTGATTTTGAATCTTTACTCACGTAGTGAATTTTTTTGAAACAAGTCTATTGTTTTACTTCGTGATCGTAGTAATATGAATAGTATTCATCCAAAGGTTGTCTGTAAAAGAACCCTTTTAGCGATAAGACCGCCCATTGTTTCACCCTATGTAAAATTTAAACATTTATATGTATAACTTTTATGGTGTACATAATAAAGAGTATTTTATTCTATTCATTCTACTCATAGTAGGTACTTCTTACGAAAATGTTTAATTACTGTCCGCAGTCCGTACGAACAAAACCTGGATAAGATTTATGTTCGTACGGACTGCGGACAGCAATAACACATTTGGGAGAGTCCTGCTACTTTCTGCATTAGGGCTACTAGGGTTTGTGGCACTAACTGTCATTGACGTCCAGCTGTATGGCGGCCCGGCGCGCGGCGGCCGTGGACACGTCGTGCTCCACGAAGTACTCCTCGTAGCGCACCTCCAGCAGCGTGTCGTCGGAGCCCCCCCAGTGCTCCGAGTGCTCCGAGTCGTTGCGCGTGCCGTTGGCGCGCCCCGTGCCCACCGGCTTCGACGCGGCCGCGTGGCGCACCTGCGGTTAACGAGACAGAGTTTGTTAGAAATAGGAGTTTCGGTTCATATTTAATCAGTTAGAAAAAGTTCGCCGTGTAAGCATTTTCTGACTGATTGATGTTGGTTGTAGTCTAGTACTTATTTGACTTTTATACCTAAGGAAACTGTAAATAAACTACCTACTTGACTTCTGTGGTTGATCTGAACCCTTAAAAACTTTTAGTTAGCACCTTCATTAGCAATCAACTCGTAGATACTAAACGTAATAAAACATTGTTCACCAGTACTTCAGGTACTCTGAAGATGATGTCGGTGGCGGCCGGGCCGGGCAGCAGCGCCAGCAGCGCTAGTGCTGCGCCGGCGCACAGTACCACGTTGCCGCGCAGGCACCATACCATCGCTTGCGCAACTGCGTGCTCAACACTACAACAATAAAAGATTCGTTGGTTACTTTGTTAGCTAAACTCTTTTTGTGTCCTGGGGGTCTACTCCGAACATAAATCCGTAGTCCCGGCCGAATGTTCGGCCGTTGCTTGATTACGGCTAACTATGGCTGACTACAGCCAACGAAAAAAAAACATGACAGTCAAAGAGATAAGCCAAAGTCAAAAATGTGACTTTAACTCGGGTCAGGATTCAAAGTCAAAAAAGGAAACTATGGAAGTTATAAAACGGCCGAACATTCGGCCGATACTTCGGATCAACGCTTCGGAGTAGACCCCCTGAACTTTTACGCGATGTGAGCGAGTAACTTTACAGTGGGAAACTTTTTTTATCCCTGTCGAAGCCGAGGAGCAATAACAATGTTTATGGTTATCGTACTTAGTCTTGTTAAATATGTAGGTATGTTATGTTCTTAACGCGTCAAAGGGACATTTCATTGGTAAGTACTTAACAAATTCAAGAATTACTTTAAGGCCACGCAGTTAACAAAATATACAAAATGTAAGTACATGGACCTGTGGGACTTTATGAGTCACCAACAAACCCTCCCGTAAAGGCCCACTTCTTCGTCGTGAAGAAGAAGAAGGCCCTCTTAAGAATGTCAAAGGTTAAGGTAGACTTCTCCGACGCAACGACAATGTCAGCAGCAATTCCTGACACCTTCATAGATAAGACATTACAAAAGTGATACCTACGCCATGAGCATTGTTAGCAGCTGACGGACTGCAATCAAGTGTCGATTTCTACCATTAAGTATCATTTAGCACATGACTGCGGCCAATAAAGCCTGCAAGTCGTACAAATAGCTGCATTACTTGAGTACTCTCGAGCTCATATTGTCATGTCCTACAGCAACTTGGATTGCCAACTAAATATAATAAGAAGTACCAGAAATCCCACAAGCAAATGAATAAAGCAAAGAGATTTAGGAAACTATATCTAAATGTCTTTGAAATAAAGAGATGTCACCGTAACAACGAACAAACTACTCAAGAAAGGCCTCCTTAAAAATGTTACGGTAAACAATCACATGAGGGGAGGGAGAGGGAAGGGAATGTGCAAATAATCTCGTTTGATTGACACCCGTTTGTATGGGATGATCCTGGATTCACGAATTCTGTCCTCCGTGTCCGGACCGCTCGCGGTGGCATGTCGTTAGGAAAATAGAAATGCGTATTAGCTACTTATTCCTTGATATACTCTCTCTCTCTTTGTTTGAACTAAAACTTCTGCAGTGAATATTCAGTCTGCCTCGTGCACAATGTGCAGTCGGAATGTTTACGAATGCGCTGCGCGTGCGACTCCCGCTAGCCGTAGTGAAGCATGCCAAGCACTTGAAAGGTTACCCGATTAGTACGCCGGAGTCAAACCTCTGCAGCAGCAGCATCTTGGGAGAGTTCGCCTACGCTCTTGACTTATTTATGAGTAAACAACCATAATATTGAATGCACGGTTCTTAACTTTAAAGAGGTCGTTTTGTTTACTAATCGTCTAAAAGTCTAAAGAGTCCAGTTCATGTGGTCCAGTTGCTAAAGGGTGGCCAATTCGAATGTATGGAACTTTTTTTGCCCAGCATTTTTATTTGGCGCCATCGGTTCTTTGATATCCACTCATCATCATCATCATTTCAGCCGAAAGATGTGCACTGCTGGACATAGGCTTCCCCCAAATAGGGGTGGGAGGGATTTGCCATAATCGCCATGCTTGGCAGGCGGGTTGACGATCGCTGTATAGTTTTAAAAATGCATAGCGAACGCTGCTGCCCATTCTCCTAGTAAGTCCCATAGTCGCCTTTGATATCCACTATGTGGTTAAAATTTGGCAAATTCATTATGCACCATTTATAAGACCATGACTGCTTAAATAATTTAGTACGAGGACAAAGGATTACTTTTCATTTGATCACAGAGGATTTAGAAATACAATATTTTCACTATTGTGGACAAGAACAACCTTTGCTGGCCCAGGCAGCAGCCCTAAATCTTTTTTGTCAGACTGGTTAGGTGGAGTAATTGCGCCATTCTTTCTTGAAGAGGCTATCGGACAAGTGTCGCTGTTACTGCGACTAACAATCGCAACAGTGTTAGGTTTAAAAAAAAACCGGTAATTGCGTACAATGAAGGGTTCTGTATTGGGGATAAAATTTATCCTAAAAATAAACTTAATTAACATTGTAGTTGAAAAACATGTTCCCTCATACATTCCAACTGCAAATGTAAGTTTGTACGCACAATATTGAGACATTGACCGTGTTATTTTAAGATCATAGACTTCTCATAGGTTTTCCTTTAATATATAGTACAGAACTATTTTCTGTTTTTTCCAAATTTTTGGTTCTGTAGTTTCGGAGATAAGGGCAATGGTCCATTTTCCTCTATTTTCTTTAATAATTAAAAAAAAAATATTATAAAATTAAAAAAAAAACAACTCCTTTCATTTGATATGTCACACAGTACAGTTTGTAAAACTTTTTTTTATTTTCTCTAGGTGACCCCCATATTCAAAATTCTTTTATTTACGTTACACGTCCGTGTTTGGGTCACATAAATGCATACGTGTAGGTACCAAATTGCAACTGAATCGGTCCAATAGATTCGAAGCAAATCGGCTGTGACAGACGAACGGAGAGACAGACAGACAGACAGTCAGACAGACAGCCAGCCAGACAGACAGACAGACACATGAGTGATCCCATAAGGGTTCCATTTTTGCCTTTGGAGGTACGGAACCCTAAAAACATCATCAAATCAATCAGTTAGACCTAGAAAACACGTGGTTCCAGTTAGATGGACCCAGAAGCCATGCTGCACGATATAATCGAAACTTTGAGAGGAAAATTTCCGAAACAATAAAGAAAGAAATGTTGATATTAATAGGCCTTTGAAGATGGATAACGGTAACATACAAGCTTGGCCGAGAAATGAACACAAATAATAGTTTGAGACAATACGTAATATTGAATTTCACTCAAATCTAGCGATTGTATCCCAAATGATTAATTTCCTCGGTTAATAAAATGTTGGGGCGAAGCGGGGGCTGTTATTTATTGACCGGCGATTTTTTTTTTCTAGGTTTTACCCTTTTTAAGGTTCCGTAGTAAACAAGGAACCCTTATAGTTTCACCATGTCCGTCTGTCTGTCTGTCTGTCGGTCCGTCCGTCTGTCCCCAGCTTAGCTCAGAGACGCTTAGTCCTAGAAAGCTGTAATTTGGCATGGGTATACATATTAATCATGCCGAAAAAATGGTAAAATAAAATTATAAAATTTTTTTTTTTTTAGGGTACCCCTTACACGTGAAATGGGGATGATAATTTTTTTTTCTCGTCTATTCCATAGTGTTGGGTATTGTTGGATAGGCCGTTCAAAAATATTGCGGGTTTGTTAAAACCATTTTTCAATTAAGGGATTCGTTTGCGTAATATTAAGCTTTAAAGTGCTATTTTTTGTTAGAGTCAAGTGTCCCCCCCCCCCTGCCAGCTAAATGGTTGGTTTTGGATATGTGAAAAAATTCATGGCAATAGTATATATAACGAAATTAAAAGGAAAACTATCACAGCTAAGTAGGCTTCACAAGTTAACGAGTAATAGTCGACCAACTTAAATTTGCAGTTGGAGAATTGACCGTAACG